>OZ020604.1:182874841-184092786 GCA_963971545.1 Philophylla caesio | reverse complement strand
ATGTAGAAAATAAAAAATAAAAAAATAAGATTTTTATATAAATCAAATAAGGTAAGTGCACCTAATTCCGTGGCAGTGCGTAATTCCGTGACATTCCGATTTTTTTGTTTAAACAAGAAATTGGGAGTATGATGCATAAAATAAAAAATACTAAAATGAACTTGAAATTTTAAAGAGTAATAATTTCAATTTTGATTGTACGTATGATAAATACTTTTAAATTATTGTGCAGTTGAAAATTGGTACCTCACATAATATGCACGTCATATGAAAGCGTATAAGCAAAATGTTAAGGACTCATGCACATATATATTTTTAAGGCTGTGAAATTTAAATCAAAAGACCTTTTGGAATTATGATTTGATTTTGGCATTCGATAAACATCTGTTAATTGATTTGTGTACTATCTAATTACATGTAAATATATTTTATTACTTAAAAATTGATATTTCTCATTCACGGAATTATGTACATTTTTCGTTTATAATTTACCTAATTCCGTGCCTATCGCGGAATAAGGGTTTTTTAACACTTTATATTTTTGTTAATTTGATTGATTTTTTATAAAACTTTCTTCCACAAAGCGATTTTATCATCAAATAACACCCTAAGGAAATTGTTGAGCTAATTCCGTGGTACAGTTTTATTTAAGCGAATGGTTAATATTTTAAAAATGTATTCCACGCATTTACGTTCAAGCAGTAAAAAGAGAAGCATCTAATTGCGTGGCATTAATTTACAAGAGTCAATTTTTAAAACTGATATTGAAAAAGCAGTTACTTTTGCAATTTTCTTGCAAAATTGCGTTCCACAGAGTATAGTTTTATTTTGCAGCAAAAAAGCTCCGATGATTCATGTGTCCTAAAAAAAATATTAGGACCACGAATGTTGCTGAAAGTCCGAGGAGTCTATGCTTTTAATGATTTAAAATTTTTAAATTGTTTATACAAACTCCATTGTATTAGCCTAACAATTTTTATAACCGTGAGATATTTTAATTTGATTATTATCTGAGCAATGACTTTTGTTTTTGTAAATAAAAATATTATTTTGTGCTTGAAAAAAAATTAATTTTAAATTTAAAACATAAGTTATTCCCTTTTAATAGCGTAAAATCTGTATATATACGCATATCCCGGAATTAGGGACATCTTTTCACGGAATTAGGTACATTAAAGAATTTTTGCCACGGAATTAGGGACGATTGAAGGTGTAATTAATTATATTAATATAAATTATAATACGATTTATTATGACTTATAAGTTATTGGAAACTAATCTAAATTGATTGATTTAAGGGGGATATTTTAATTTTTTAAATTTCAACCGATTATCCAAACGTCACACAATTTTAGAAGTCAGAAAAATCCGTAGTACCACGGAATAAGGTGCACTTACCTTACTCCAGTTATATAAGTTATTTCGAGGAAATTTAAACAAAAAGTAAAGAGATATTTAAATAAAGTAAGCACACTATTTTTTCTCGCTTTTTTTGAATTTTTTTGCAGACATTTCTGGTTGAAATTTATTTTAGAAACAGTCTTTATAGTGAGTAGCGAGTAATACTTTATATGAAGTAAAAGAATTTTGAAATCAATAACTTGCATTAAAATATAAATAAAAAATTTTTAAAAAAATTTATTGTTGGATTTATTAAAAAGCTTTAGTAACAATTTATATGAAATTAATATTAAAGATTAATGTTTACTATAAAAATTGTATCGCTTATGATCTCTGGTGTGTATGTTACTTTAAATTACAGTATTTGCAAAATATTTGATTCATTTTAGAGGAATTGAATAAACTGTTTTTTTAAATTAAAGTGAAATAAATGAAGGAAAGGGAACAATTTCAATTGCTTCTGACAAATAACACTGTCCCTTCTTGTTGGTCCAAATCCGATTTTGAAAAGTAAATAATTTAGATATCTCTGCGAATAATATTCTTTAAATTTTTTACATCCAAATACTTACACATTACAATACTACTAAATACTACTACTACTAAAAAATTCGACTTATACTGTTTGAGTGCTTTCATAAATATTATATATTTAATTAACACACCTATCATTTGAATCGTTTTCCATAATTAACTGGATACAAATGGTCAGCAATGATACGACTTTCAATAAAATGTTAATTTGTTTTGACTGCACTACAATTGAACTCATAACCGAGCACCATTGCGTATACGTAACATTCGAATGAAAGAAACATCTGAATATGTACGAGTATATGTATTTATGTACTATATACATATATGTATAACAACAACAACGTACAAACATTTATATATATATTATACACGCATGAATGTATATATACGTACATTCGAGTTTAAACTCCATCTCGAATCGATTAAATCGCTGTGTGCTGCAGGCTTCATTGTAGCTTAATTTCGAATTGCAATGAAATGAACCCAACGGAGCTGTTTTAAATGCATTGCAAAGTATAATAATCTACCACTGATGCATTGGTAAGTGCTGAATGGCGCTTGGGGAGCAGTGCAGCTTAAAAGTTAAACAATGAATACATGAACGCATGCACATACACACACACACACATACACACACACACACACATACATATTAGCACTGCAGCAAGTAGTTATTCCAATACTCAAGCTCCTCGTGCAATTCATGAGTAAGCTCAGCAATTTTAAAAGGGGAAGAAGACCAGCACCGACAGCTCAACGCCATTAATCTGACCCAAAGTAGTTTTACATACATACATATGTATATACATACATACATACTCGTGTACAACGAGATAGTATAACAAAACAATTATGCAGACCAAAAATGAATGAGCAACAAACAAAAATAAAAATCACCCTTTAGTTGGACAGCAAGTCGAAATGTATTCTAGAGAGAGCATCACTACAAAGGAGTGAAATTATATTTCTTTGGAGTATAAGTTCCGCTTTAAGTAGTTTTAATGTAACCCTTTATTAACCTAGAGCGTTGAGGATAAAAATTATGAACGATTTGAATCTCACCCTTGATCTGGAAGAAACACACCAAATTTGTCTTTAACCTTTGGATGGCAAAATAGTGAAGGATTGATTTGAAGGCCTAAGCGATTTTGGCCGAGGTCAACAAAGCACGCCAGCTGTCCCTTTTATCTTTTGCTAACTGGCGCCAATTGGACTAGCCAAGTCTTTTTCCACTTGGTCTTTCCAACGCAGAAGAGGTCTTCCTTTTCTTCTAGCACCAGCAGCGGGTAACGCGTCAAAAACCTTCAGGGCTGGAGCTATTTCATCCATTCGAACGACATCACCTAGCCAGCGGAGCCGCTGATTATTTATCCGCTGCTCTATGTCTACGTCCTTGTACAGCTCCATAAATCTTTCGAAGAATCTTTCTCTCGATTGATTTTTATGTTTAAATTAGTTTGGTAAAATGCTCTTAAATCTATGAAAAAATGTAAAAAATGTTTACATTAAGTTAAGTTCTTTCCATATGAAAATTTAGTATTTGGTAGCAAAGTTATTTTAAAATGAAAATCGCAGTTTTTTTTTTTAATTTATAATTCTATTCGTTTTATAAAATATATTCTCATGTTTTCGGAGAGTTGCTAGAAAAACAGATTTGCCGCAATCGTTTCAGTTTAAACAAAAATACTGCGGGTTAAGAAGGTCGCTAAATTTTTATCAAAAATTAACTCCTTTCATATAAAACCAAAATATGTAGGAAATATCCCTGCAGGAAATGTCTATAGTAAAGCAGTAGTAGTTCACTATTAACTTTGTCACCAGCACTACTGACCAATTATACCCCTGGCAATGGTCTCTGCTGTAGACATTTAACATGCGCTTGTCATTGGGAATCAACTAGTACCCTTAGAACTTTTTTTTTTGTCTAACCTTTTGATTGAAACTTTATGTCTTTTGCCCAACAAAGCTGCTGCTGAAAGTGGAACCGTCAGACCTTCCTCCTCTAATATAGCCAGCAACTTCTCCAAATTTTTCCTAGAAGGCGCTGTTTCAATATACAAATTCGTTAGGTTTTCGCCTAAATTATATTTTGGAGTAGACAAACCTGCAAAAGACTGTA
The DNA here is from genome assembly GCA_963971545.1 of Philophylla caesio. Taxonomy (NCBI): domain Eukaryota; kingdom Metazoa; phylum Arthropoda; class Insecta; order Diptera; family Tephritidae; genus Philophylla; species Philophylla caesio. The sequence continues at coordinate 184,088,729 of OZ020604.1, read as the reverse complement.
CAGGCCACGAAAATTGTCCATCAGGCTCTACAAAACTTTATAGTTAGAACTTTCAGTACAATTTGTTGCCTCTTTTTCGGCCCTCCTTTTTTTATAAAAAATGTATTGCTTTTTCATTAATATTTTGTCATTTCTTTTGCTTATGATATATTTTGTTCAAAATATGCGTTCAGTTATTTGTTAAGCTTACTTTTCTTTAGATAATAAAAAAATTTAAAAAAAAGCAGTTTTGCAGCTGTTAAAAATATTTCCACCCAGCAAAGGCACTTTACCCCAAGCTTCCTTCATGAATTAATTAATTTTAATTTGTAGACACTTCAAAACTCATTTTATTTAAGTCGAAGTGGGAGAACAATCTAAAATTCTGAATTTTTATTTTTCTTTTGTTTCGCTTACTTTAATTTGTAGGAAATCATATTATTATTTTATCAAACTTTGGCACGTGATAGGTGCGAAAAACGAATATCGGGTTCACATGGCTACATGGTATTTATTTATATATATTCGTACATAGTTATATTTTGCAACACCCTCACGGCGCAGTGTTTATATTCAAAAACTTACAACTCTCGACCTGGCATTCGCCAGCGCTGAAATTAAAACTCAAAGTAAAAATCAATATCAAATGTTTTTTGAAACTTTGCGCACGCCAGGGGCATAAAAGAATTAACAAAACAAAAGTTAAATGCGAAAACCAGTAAGTTATTACCGAAGGGAATAAGAGCATTAAAAGAGGGAATACGCTGAAGCGATTTCTGTTTATTGCTCAAAAAAGCGGATAAAAAGGGTGCAGCATTTAAGGCGGTGAACGGACGAAAATTAAAAGTAAAAGGGAAAAACAGATAAACGACAAAATCTAAAAATTACGTTGCACAGCTAAGAGCTGTTCGCGTAAGTATTTGAAAAAGTAATCACGCAGAAGTAGCAGGGTTCACTTGTACGTTTGAAATTGTACTTAAAGACATGCATTTGTAAAATATGTACTTTGTCAGCTTGTGCTCTGCGCAATTTGTGAATGCAGTTATTATTTTCGGTAGAATGCTGCTTTACTACGTATTATTTCACGTGCATACATAAATCCTCATTAACTACGGCAAACATCCGCATTTGCACAATTTTCTTTATTTATTATCACCTTTTTAGCGTCACCGCAGTTGGAGGATAAAAAAAAATTAGACACGAAATTTGAAGGGATTCTGGAGATTGCTTCGTATTTTATGAAAACAAATGGTGGCAAGATGGTGTGCAAAGCTGCGTGACTTAAAACCAGTGTTTGTGAGCGTTCGTGCGTGCATAAGCTTTGGACAACAGCTGTAGGTATAGCAGTAATACTATATGTATATATAATACCACCCACAATGGCACCGTCGCGCTTCATCTGCAAATCGAAGCATCGCCGCTGCTTCTTGGAAATTCTATCAATAGCAGCTGTTGTCTGCTTTTAGTTGATCGCTTGATGATTATTACGTGACGAGCATTTTTAAGGCCTCCTGTGACTGCGTAACAAAGAAGAAAATCACAAATCGCATTTTGCGCACCACCCAGAAAGTACGAAGTAAATTACTTGTGGCGAAAGTGTTTGCCAAAGGTTAGTGTGGCAGCGAAATAAGGCGGCGCAAATGAAATACTGAAATTTTTATAAACATAATACTGTGTTCTTTTTTTGCGATTTCATATGAAAAATAATAAAAATAAAAATAAAAATAAAAAAATCATCGTGTTAAAAGTGCATCGCTCTTCAGTCTTTTATGTTTTCGTCGACTTAGGCGACACAATCGATGCCACACTTAATTTAACTTTACTACCGACAATAAAGCAATAGGTGTTCTTGTATTTGTAAACCGTTTGTCAGAATAATTTAACGAATCACATTTTTTAGAGACCGATATTGGAGTACGTCTTTATTAGATGGAGTACGCATTTTGAAAAAAAACACGGACTGGAATCAGTTCAAAATAGTTTTTATTGTTTTTATTAAAAAAATTTCGTTGGCATTCTTTATTAAATCTTTCCCTTGTCGTATGAAACTTATGAATCTACACTTTGTAGTCAAAGCGAAATGTTAGTCAAAAAATTTAGAGGGAAATTCGTCACAGGATCGATTTCATGTTTATTTCTCATACTAAAGTTGAGCTTTATCTTACTTCTGAAGTACCAAATATCTGTAAGCTTTTTAACAAAGAGAGAACTTTTTATTATTTGCTTGGCCGAGCATTTTTTGATCTTGAAGCTTAACAAACTTTTGCTGTCTCGAGTCAAATAAGAAGAGTTTTCATTTTTTTATTAAACAAATTTTAATAATATTTTTGGGTTACAAAGGGAATAAAATTTACATTTGATTTTTGACAATTATTTTATTGGCACTCGTCTGCCTTGTCTTCCACATAACCTAATGCGCGATAACGTCATACTTATGTACACTCAAAACATAGCTGGGGAATAATGATTAGTAATCCTAATGATTAGTAATAGGATTAGAAACTTTTATTTTGCAGAATAATTGATTAATTAGGATTAGTTGGCTATAGTAATCGATTACTTATTGATTTTATTAGAACTAATCAAAAATCTAATCGCGATTAGTGACGATTAGCATATCTAATTAAAAGTAATCAAACCTAATCAAAAAAAAAATCGATTAGATTTCTCGATTAGTTTTGATTAGATTTGATTAGATCAACTATTTTGAAATATTTTTGTAAAAAAAAAATTAATTTTTTTTGTATACTATATTTATTTACATGATATAAATATTTTTTAATATTTCATAATATTGCACCAGGCTCTTCACTCAGCTGATTCAACGTGTTTTGCTCAAGTTACACTTTTTTTCGTTTTTTATTTTTGTATATACCCTCGTTTTTTTTTTGTTAAATATTCAGAATAAGAAAGTGGAAATTGTGTTTGTTTTTGTTTCTTTTTCAATCCATAAAGTGTTGTAAGTGAAGTGGTGAAAACTCTATTTGTAAATATAACATTTTTACATTATAAAAATCGTAGTTGTCGAAATGGAGCAAAATGTCGGAATGGATCAAGATCTGTTTGAAGACCAAGACTTCTCGGCAGATGATAATGTTGTTGACCTAAATTTTATCCCGGAGAAGGTGATCGGCAAGAGGAATATTGTTGCGGTTAGTGAACCGGCAGTGAGTGGTAAAAGAATGCGTAGCGGCGGAAGGAGTTTGCCTAAATTAATGTTAGAAATGTTAGCTCAACAGCAGTACAATTAGAACATCAATTGAGAGAAAGGTCTAAACTATATTTCACATTGGCTCCTGAGGTAAATGTGGCATAAGCGGCAGCTGTATTGACACCAAATGTGAAAATGAAATGGTTGTGGGTTATCCAAAAAACTTCGCCTGACTGTACTCAGGAGCAGATCCGTAAAAGGGTGATTGAAGTAATAAGCACTTTCTTCCAAAATGATTCCACATGTTTTGAAACGGTCGTGCCTCAGTTGGTCTATGAAAGCTCTTTTTATGATTTCAATGATGAAGGTAATATTATCAATATTTTATGATTTTACAAACTAAATATTATTTTGGTTCCAGAAGATGATATGCTAATCGTCGCTAATCGCCATTAGATTTTTGATTAGTTCTAATCTAATCAATTAGTAATCTAAAATATTAAAGAATCAAAAAAATCTAATGATTAGATTATTTTATTTTTCTAATCGTAATGATTTCTAATTCTAATCGAAGTTCCCCAGCTATGACTCAAAATAATAGAAAGCCACCTTCTTGTCGCTATCTTGTGAGAAATCCGTGAAACAAAGAACCTCAGCTGACTAAACGTCACAAATTATTATACTTTGCCTACACTCTTTGTTAATATATAAAATTGAAAAAAAGAAGTATTTAGTGAAACTTATTCGAAACGAATCTGTTACTTATAGTGCATTTTTTTGCACACAAAGTTAACAATATTTTTTTATATAAATTTTTTTTTAGTTCAGCAATAAATACCTACCAGTTAAATGAAACTACCAGACTGCGAAAAAGTTAGAAAAATTGATCAGATCTTCATCAAAATTTGGGAGAATTGAATAAGAACTTTTTAGAAAATTTCGACAAATGTAGTTTTGTAGCCAATTTTAGTAACAACCAGTGCACATTTCAAGTGGCACAGGCTTTGACATATATAACACAACTGAATATGAAATAAACAAAAAAATCACTAAAATTAATTAAATTACTTTCAAGAAAGTGGTGCTCAAAAAAAAATAGACATATTTGATAAGTGGACTTATGTGGAATGAACACCCTTACTATCCGTAGATTAAAACAAAAAATTTAAGTATTTTAATATTTAAATTAAATGAGTCTGCAAACTCCACGAATGTTCAAATACTCTTACAACAATTATACTGAATACACAATAATGTTGTGTTTAAATGTGTTTGTATATAATTTCAATCTGGCGCAAGCGGAGAGCGTTCATAATGCTGCATGATCGATTATTGATCATTTCATTCGTATAACAAAACCGGGTAGTTCACGTTTCAATGCAAAGGCCCATTGTCTATTCTTATCGGTTATTAAAAAATAAATAAAATATCGGATGTATTCTCACATTACAAATAGAACAAACACTTATTAATTTTTAAGGAGAAAAGAGTTTCGAGACAAGCAAATCACTATTGATTTTAATTTGTAGATGCGCTCAAAATCATTTCGAAATTTCATAAAAATCAAGTTAATTAACTATCTCTCTAAATATCAAATTTTAATTAATATGTTCCAATAGATAAAGAAAAAACAAAATTTTTGCATTTTTTTAAATTTCCGTTATATGAAAGGTGGGCGAGGTTATTGTCCGATTTCAAAACTTTTTAACGATGATAACAGCGATATTAAGAAAAATTTAGTCACCATATTTTGTGACGATACCTTACAACGTTATTGAGATACAGACATTTTTTCCGTAGTGGGCGTGGCAACGCAAAGTTTTCAAAATTGCATAAATACCTAATTTCTTAGTTCAAAATCGCTCGAAATACCGAATTTCACTCAATTAGATACCGAAAAAATTAAGTTTAAGCATTTTCCAAAACTTTCGTTATATGGGAAGTGGGCGTGGTTACTGTCCGATTTTGTCCATTTTCAATACCACCCTGCTCTAGCTCAAAGACAATCTACCTACCAAGTTTCATTGAGATATCCCAATGTTTACTCAAGTTATCGTCTGCACGGACGGACGGACGGACGGACAGACAGACATCGCTAAATCGCCTTCTCTTTTCATTCTAAGCATTTTGGTATAAATATGTCTATATCTATCTTGATTCCGTTATGTTGTTACAAGCAACCGTTATGCGAACAAAGTTATAATACAAGTACGCTCGGGTATAAAAATTACATTTGTCCTGAAAAAAAAACGAATTTATTATTTTTATTAATATTTTGAATACCCTTAATCCTCAGTAATCACATTATAAATGGTGTTAAATACTAAATAGTAGAGTTCCCGGAAACATAGTAAGCAACGTACAAAATTACTAGAACTTGATTTTGATGTTTTTGCCTGTATAGCAACTGTATTCACAACTGTCTACTAATTAATAAATACGTTATTAAAGTGCATCGATTTGAATACTTACATGTAGATTACAAGTAAACTTTGTCAGGTTATTAACGCATATCACAAAATTACCTCTTGTAAAGACAACTTTTAAGCAAAAAAAAATGAAAATGATCTATTTAGACTCGACTAGACTGTTTTTCGTCAATTCTATTACAACTTAAAAAATTTAAAGGCTTGATTTAAACTCCACTAGACTGTGTTTCGTCAATTCTATTACAACTTAAAAAATTTAAAGGCTTGATTTAAACTCCACTAGACTGTTTTTCGTCAATTCTATTACAACTTAAAAAATGTAAAGGCTTGATTTAAACTCCACTTAACTGTTTTTCGTCAATTCTATTACAACTTAAAAAATGTAAAGGCTTGATTTAAACTCCACTTAACTGTTTTTCGTCAATTCTATTACAACTTAAAAAATGTAAAGGCTTGATTTAAACTCCACTAAACTGTTTTTCGTCAATTCTATTACAACTTATAGTATAACACTAAATACACGTCTTCAACAAAATTCCACTGCATATGTATGTAGTATGTAATGATCAAAAAGCCTATTAAACAATTATAAAGCAAAATAAAATTGATCATTGTTTTATAAAAAAATATATAATAATGTACATACATATATTTTTTAAAATGTCTATTTGAATGTAGTGGCAATATTGTCAAAAAATTAAAAGTGAAACTACCAAGGCGAATTCATTCAAGGTAGTATATTCACATATAAGTACAAAATTTTGAAAAATTCGCGATGAAAATGTCAGAGAAACTTAGACAAACAAAAACCAAACGTACTAAGGTTTTATAGTAAAACAAATCAGTTTAATTTCTTTGTAATATTATGCAAAAATTAGCAAAACATTGTAAATTCCTATCACGAAAATAAATAGAAATAGAAAATGTAAACAAAATAGTAATTTTGACACTTTAACCGCACAAGGCGAAGGTAGAACAAGCAACCACCTTCTATGATTTCCCTCTAAAAAATATACAGTGCTACACTTAATTTTTGACACAGCGACCATTTTTCTTTTAAGATTCATTTTAGCGGCGATTGTTAGACTTGGGAGATGAAAAACAATTTTAGCTATATAGTCTTAAGGGTTTGCTGTTGGATGCAACTGATTTTCCAAAATATTGGTCTTAAAATATGGATTTTTGCCGCACAAAATTATTGGCACACTTAGTGTATTATTAAATGTTATTCATATATCAGCACTTCTTTAAAAATTCAAAATACTCGTATATGCATACATTTTTAACGTTACTGGCAGTTAATTTTATATCTAAAAACAAATTCATCACCTTTAACAGCACCGAATCTCAACGTAAAATTATTATTCATTTGCACAATCAAGGCAAGTCGTATGCTGAAATCGGTGAACTAATGGACAGAAGTCGTTTCACTATTCGAGGTGTTATAAAGCGTTTTAAAGGGACTGCAAACATCAAAAGCGCAAAACATACTTCGCGTCCTCGAGATTTAAGCGATCGCGAATGCAGCCACATCTTCTGAAAAGTGGCTGTCATTAAACAAAAATGGGTTACCTACAAAATATTAACTTAGCTTTTAAATGCATTAAACTAGTTTTTTTCTTGTGTGCTACGAAAATATGATTATTGAATTCGTTAAAGACTGAATAAAATGAAGATTTATAAAAAAAATATGTCATTAAATATTTAATAATTTAAATTATATTATAAAATAAATTTTATCCAATTGTTGCTTGGTAAACAGCTTTAAACGCCGACTTTTTTTCTTCACAGCTTACTCCAATCAAATGCGGTTATTCTGCCGCAATTTATACTTGACTGCGTAGCTGTTGTTGTACAATTTCTATTTTGTATAAAATTATTCTACCGTTTTGTGTATTGTGCCTTTTTCCTAATAATTTTCTCAAAATACCAATCGGTTTTAAGCTCAAAAATAATAAAATAAAATAGTTATATGGCCAAACAATAACTATGCACCTGCATTTTCTTTTCCAATTCTGATAAAAAATTTTGAAAATATTAGAAAAATTATATGTACGAGTACAAAGGACTATGTAGATATATATTTTTTTATAACTGTGTAGAAAATTTTAAACAGAAATGTATGTAAGGTTTTTTTCATTTGGAATGAACGACATAATTTGATAATGTATTTTGAAAAGATTTCCATTAACCCGAGAGCTATTTTAATAGTTTTTAAATTTAGTATTTTAACACCAACTTACCATTTAAGGCGTTTACCGAAAAAGAAAAGAAACTCACACTCACACATAAAAAGATATTCAATCCATAAGCTTTCCAAAAGAATTATTAAAGAAATGTATGAAAGAAAAATTTATAGGCAACCTACGTCTTAATAGGTCACTTGTTACTTCATTCGATTTAAGAGTCGCCTACTACCCTAAGTCAGTCGTGCATTATCCTGAATATTTCTCTTTTCGCTTTTTGCTCGCTTATTGAAAATCTTTTTACTTACTGTGTAAAATAATGCGTATTATGTATAACAAATGCTATTATACAAGTATATACAAGCGTATAAACATAGGTATGTGTGTATGTTTGAAAGGTAACTGGCTTTATAAGTACCTTTTGCACGTGATGTGTGTTCAGAATTATTTTAATTCTCAGGTTTTGGGGTAGTGAAGAAAAAAAGAACGACAATGCCGAAAATAAACGCAAATAAACGGAGGACTCTGTACTGTAGATGGACATTTATATTAACAAAGTTGTCGTCACTTCTCAACTTTCTACCATTCTGTCATATAATTATTATTTATGGCATATTTCCCGTCAAAATAAGGCAAAAACGATTCTAATAATTAATATTTTCCATCCACCCGCTGAGCACTCGCACAAGTTAAACATTTAATGGCGATTGTATGTTTTTACAGTTGACTCGTCCGACATAAATTGCTGAAATCAGCATTTTCATTTAGCGAAAGACGTAAAACGTTGTACCTATGAATGAAGGCATATTTTTAGGTTAGCTAAAAGTGTATCAAATATCATATCAAAGGTATTAAAGCTAAGTGTTATTTCCAAAATATATATTTGACAAGTTATTAAAGTGTGATGAAAGTTGGGAAATTAAAATAAAAGCAAAAAATGTTTTTTGTAAAGATTCGGTGTTAAATAACTTAAGTCAAAACTAACATTAGATAAATAAAACTATTGTAAAATTAAAATTGTTGGAAAATTCTTTACCATAAGGTATCCTATACAAATATCACAATGTATGTTTTAGTGTCAAAGGAATTCATTCTATATTTAATTCAGTTAAATGATCCTTTTTTTATGCATAATTTGATTTAATAGAAACCCGAATTATAGCTTTTAAATGCGTTGAAAACTAAGCCAGATTATTTAGGAGCAAACTTTGATGAGAGATGGACATTTAATTCAGTGAAATGATCATTTTTTTTAATGCATAATTTGATTTAATAGAAACCCAAATTTAGGAGCAAAATTTGATGAGATATGGACAAGAACCAGCGTTTAAGTAAAGCAGATTATAACTAGGATATTTTCTTACTGAGGCCGTATTGGGTCAGTTAGTCTAAGAAGAATTGAAGTATATTGGATAAGGCATTAACGAATGCGTAGTTTGGGTGACCCTGAAGTTCTCAAAGAAATACAAATAAAATAAGCGACTAACCCTGTCGAGTTATAAATAAAATAACTTTCACACAAAACAACTATGCAGCTTTGTGAGGCAAAAAATGTCAATCAGACATCTCAAAGCTGTGCAGCAGAGGTGAACGATTTTTATTAAATTTACTATTCAAATAAAAAGAGAATATCTTATACTAGAAACTTGAAGTGATGACTACACGATTTTCCCTTAAATTCATAATAATATTGTATGCGATTTATGTTTGCCTATTTGTTTTAACAAATTACTGAAAATACAGTTCATTCTATAACAAAAACCAGCGAAATGTGGTTAACAATTGACTTGGCGCACACACTATTTAGCTCAGTGTTTGGCCGAGCTTCTCCTACCATTTGTAGTGTGCGTCTTTATATTCTACCACAAATGGAAAGACCTTCAGTTTTGTGCCGACTCCCAACAGCAGATGTATTATCAAAGAAAAGCATCGGGAATAAATATTTGATATATTGATTTCACTTTGTCTAATACATTTTGAAAAAAAAACACAAGTTTTAATTACTGTGAAAAGTGAAAAAAAAAATTTAAAATTTTCCTACAAATTTTAAACCTTTTTCTCAAAGTGTTAGAATGCTTTTTTTATGTACGCAGTTTTATAGCTCATTTAATTTTAGAGGTTTTAAAGTCCTTAAAGTTGTCACTGATTTTTAGACTTTTTTCACTAATTTTAGCTGCGTTGAAAGCATAAATAAATACAATTTATTTTTCTTATGGAAGAAAATTGCAACAATCGTAATTAACAAATTCTTAAATACTTAAAGAAATTTTTTTTCATTTTATACCCGGCTTATATTGAGTAAGTTGTTGTTGGTAGATGATTTTATTCAGAAAAACAACAATAGTTCAGTGGTTGAAGTTTCACCTTTCAATTTGTTGATCTTCATCTTTCCTCCTTAAACTTCTTTTTTTTTCATTAACACCTTTTTCAAGAATTGAACCAAAGAATCAGCACAATCGACAAATTTTGTCGGAATCGGAGTGTATTAATCCTTTCTTCTTGATATGTGTTTAGTTTCTTCGGTCCAGTGAGGATCAGAATTTATTTTTTTCTCTTCCGAGAATCAGTGGCAATACTTTAAAACCAAAAAAAAAAATTCTGGTTTTCGATGTATAGCAACGGTATTCATCCGGATTCCGATCACATCGAAATGCAGAACTGGCCTGATAGATGTATACAAAGATCCTTGGTTAATCAGGAAACATGGTGAAGTAGATTTTTACCTGTACCTATTTTTAAGTGGGCACGGATGCTTCAAGGCATATTTATACTAATCCTGATATCCATCCCTACTGTGATCATTGCGGGGACTTTCAGACTTCCTTGTTTGTTTAAGGAAAATGGAATAAACACAACAATTCACTCGGCGAGCGTAAGACATTATGTAGCGTGTTGGCTGTGCAACCCCGAGCTCCTGGGTTCGAAGCTTGGGAGAAGTGGTTATGAAGAAGAATAGTATTAAATAAAAAGAAGTATGATGAGGAGGTGTGTTGATCTCTGAAATAGCTGCTATAACTTCTACCGCTGAAACTGTTTTTGTTTTTTCCAAATAAAATCTTCCATAAACTGGCCTCAAGCTCAATAAAATTGTCAATTATTAAACATTTATAAGGCCAATAGAAAACAACAAAAATTAAAATAAATAAAAGATAAGAAAATGTATATATATACATATATTTGTACGGGTATATGTGAGTAGTATGTGTGTCATTCTTGTTAAATCCCAGGGGAGCGTTGAAAGTGCTCTATGACCTCTGATTAAATACAACTTCACTGTAACGAACGTGCTAGCTCAGCGCTCAAAGAACCTCCCGACGAAATATCTGACTGTAGTACCGGGAGTACAACGGACAAACAAGGAGTTTAAGTGCAGGTTAAAATCCAACGCTACGGAGATTAAGGCTTTCGATGCTTTCTTCTTCTATAACAAAAAAAATTTTAATTATTGTTGGTCTTCGAGCTCAATAAACAAATTTTTTTCTACGTTTTTTCTCTATTAAAAATATATAAAAATATTACTTAAATCATTTAATTAAAAACAAATTTTCTTCAGATCAATACTTTCATTTTAGCAAATGCCTGTAGTTACAATCATTTGTGGTATTTGGCATTAAATGAGGAACATGTCAGCATACATACACATGTACATGTACATACTTGCAATCAATCTCTGATTAGTTTATTATTAAATTATCTATTCGAATCCGAAAATTATCTCAGTGAGTTCATATAGCATTCGCAACAGAACACAATCAATTTGTGGTTAATAAACATTTGTATATACGTACATACATTCATAGTTTCGAAATTCCCCTCCCACTCCACCCACCGCACATCAACGTTATTAACCAAACAAAACAATCTCTAATCTATACTCAGTACACCAGCTTCGCCATGTCTCACACCGCTTCGTCAATGCATCTATTGATTACATTGTTCCACCACGGCGGTGCGGTTTCGCTAAGGAAATCAGCATTGATATTAGACTCCACTTACTCTTCTGCTGCTGGCTAATTCCTCAGGCGCAGCACAAATTACTAATTAGCAGGTGAGCTGAAGCATTGTGGTTTCATTACACATCCGAATGTGTGTTTGTGTGTGTGTGTCGCAGCAAAGGGCGAGTGCTGGCCGATAACGTTGCAATCTCCCAACAGGCAATAAATTGATTTGTCTCAGCTTTACTTGGGTGTTGGTAGTGCGTGCGTGCGTATGAGTAAGTACATTTGTACTCATTATTCACTATTTGTCCTGCAATACACAAACAAAATTTTATACAACTAATCTTAAACAAAAACACACAAACTTCATTTGAACTTGTTCGCTTTTAAGTTGCCACCCGTGTCTCTCACTGGCAATTTGTGTTAATTGTCCTTAATTATAGCAATTGTAAAAGGACATATTTATATGCATTTGTACTTGTTAATGTAATGAAATTGTAATGTAATATAATCCTTTACTGTTGATTGTGCCGTAGAAAAGAATGTTGCTGCGCCCATAGAAGCGTCCTGCTAATTGTCCTTGGACATCTGCTCTTAATATTAATTAGAGATCAGCAACGATTAGAGCGCTTGGGTTATTAGGGCATTTACTTTCAATTGAATGCATTTGGCGTGTCTTACACTTATCTGAGCAATTGTTCGTATGTGTAATTACACATAGCTTCGTGTTTCAATTTGTAAATATGTATGTATGTGTGTACGTATGAATTTGTTTATGCTTGCATAAACAGTAAATAAATATGTTTGTAATTAGTATGTTTAAATATATACATAGTTGCAAGGATGAATGCAATAGATGTAATTGCAGCTTCGATAAAAATGAAGATAGTCAATTCAAGTTAGGTACCCGTTGCTAGTCTAAATTCCGTTTGATGCAGTTATTCTGATGTTATCTCAGATATCGATTATTGTTATATTAGACAACTGTTTCTTTGCTGTCATCGAGATAACAGCTGATTTATCGTCTATGGAAAGGAAGTCCCATTTAGGTTGTTTGTTATTGAAGAGGGCAATGTTTTGTGTTCACCATCATTCGGAAAGTCTGCAGTCTGGAAATCTTTATAGCTGAGCCATACTTATTTAGAGATGCTTCGCTGTCCGAAAAGTTGCATGCACTTCTTTCTCGATGGAAATTTCACCTGAAAATCTCTCTTAACTTCCATCAAAAGAAAGATGTAACCTGATCCATTCTACAGTATAGGAAGCTAGTCGTTAATGCTGCTATAGACCATAATACAAAACAGTGTTCGACGGCAGATGCCCAATATTGTCACTACTTTGACATAGACATTGGTGATTTTAATTTTAATTTTATTGTATTTCAAACACAAATCGTGTAAGTTCTATAAATATATGTAAGTACATATGTTTTATTTGATGCATATTTTTTCACCAATGCAATGGAATTTAATTGATGCTTGTTAATGTACAATTTGTGGCCTATTCTTTAAATCGATCTAACGATAAGCTCTAATACAATTGAAAAAATAATTTTAAAAAACAGAATAGTGGGGTTAAAATAAAGGCCTATAAGATTTTGTAAGCCTTACATGAGAACATTTTTTGACAGGCGATAATTGCCTAGCAAAGTTAACTTTAAGTCGCGCGTATTAATTCATATCGTAAAAAGTTATTACGTAAAACATTTAACCAAAACACAAATTGTCTTCAGATCACCACTTTACTTAAGGGAATGCCCGTAGTTAAAATCATTTGTTGTATTTGGCATTAAATGAGAACATGCCAGCATACAAACACATGTACATACTTGCAATCAATCTCTGATTAGTTTATTATTAATTAATATCGTATATTACATTTGAAGACTTTGGAATTCAATTTTTCAAAAAGGTGACTATACATTTTTTTCCAAAGTCTTGAAGAATATTACTAGTTCACGAAAATCTTAAATTATTTTATTTTTATTGTTTATTCTTAATTACTTTTGAATTTATGAAGAACATTCTTTAGTAAAATTTTGTCGCATGTTACATTTGGCAACAGTTTTGCAGGAATGTGTAAGACAAACGACAAAATGTGATACAAATCAAAATATCGAAAACTAAATAATTAATCAAAAAACGAATAACCAATTTTAAATGTATTGATAGATGATTAATAACAGCAATAATAATTTTACTTGCAATATTTTCAAGTACAACATTTAATTATACGTGCGACAATACGAAATAATTTAAAAGCTTTTACGACAAAATTTAGAGATTTTATGAGGACATAAAGCATTTTCGTATATATAAAATGTTTGGAACTTACGACAAAATTGGACGAAATCGCTCATGCACTTGCGGCAAAAATTTACTCAATATCTCTGACTCTGAAAGAGAAATCCAAAAACGACATTTAACATATCTTATTTATTTATTTCTAATAACTTAACAGATCTTAATTAGTTTAGTGTAACTGCGTTTTTAACTAAATTTGGACCAACTTTTGCATACGACATTTATTTCCCCGGGTGTATGTATGTCTTTTGAGGTAACCGATATTTCAATCAGCTTATGTATATTAATGCTGCTTTGCACATATGCAAATTTTGTTTCTGTTATCTTTGTTTTTCTTAATGCAAAAAACGTCGAGATCACTAACTTTGTGAGACTTCGCATAGGTCACACTTAAAAACGCACGAATAAATCGAGCCCTAACCGCAAAAAAAATGTAAGCGACACAAACTTCATTTTACAGGAAAATATTTTTTTTTAGTTAATTCTGAAATAAAATAACACTTTAATCTGAAATTCGGTATGCAATGCTTATATTGTATAAGATGATCAATGCAATAAGTTACATTTTTCTATCAGTACCATAGCAGGATTTTTTGTCGCTTATATTTTTTTTGGTGTCAAAGTGTTAAGCTACTCCTGAAAGGTTTGGCGGGTACATTAAAATAACCACATTAAGAAAACGATTGCCTGTCTTAATATACAGCAAACTCGTATGTCTATAATAAAAATTCAGTTTGTGAGTATTACTTTTATTTTTGAATGATAATGAAAAACTTAGAAAATTCCCATTTTATTATTATAACTCAACAAAAACTTCGCATATTTGGAACATAAAGTATTATACACTATTGTCTTCATCTGTTTCTGGTACAGCATCTTTAACAGCCTCATCGTATTTTAAATTTAAATATTCTTTGTGAAATCTTTCAGGTATTATGTTTAAATCACAGAGTTCTTTTAAGTTTTTGTACTTAGCTGATGAAATTTTTTATTTATTATTATATGCAGGAAGAGGGCCATTATTTAATATTGAATCGTATTCTTTGGTTTCAGAGTGTTCAAAGTAGCCATATTTGAGTTTAATAATATTTTTTTTTTTTCAAATGCAGCAAAACGTAATGCTTGTAATGCAATTTTTATTGAAGTTGGAAACATTGCTTGCGAAAAACGTTTTCAATCTTTAAAATCAGAATGATTCATGGAGATACAAGTATACCCAGTTGGATTAGTCCTAGAATTTATTTTTATATTTTTAATGAGCACAGAAATCATGAAATCAACCAGTCCCCTTATCTTGCTTGGTGACTCATGCCCCAAAAGTGTTCATTTATAAATTTCCGGTCGCTTTCACTGAAATTTTCCGCGCACGCGTTTCCACATGAGTTATCCAGCACTTCAATACACCGATTTTTCTTTTTTAGGAGCCTCTTAGGCAATGGTTTTGCTTTTTGTAGCCCCTTTTCCATACACCTGTTTCCTCCTCGTAATCTTCGCAAGATTCTGTGTCAGTATTACTGTACGGCACAAGCGAACATCTCAGAGCTGCAAAAATTTCACAGATGATACATATGATTGTAAACTATCGATATCTTGCAAAAATCGATGACCGTGTCGATTAGATCTTTTTTGCGGTTAGGGCTCGGCATACCCAACCAAAATTCTACACCTATTTGTCTCTTCTGTCCAAGACAGCAAACAAGTACTGAACATATTCTCGTTAACTGTCCAACCATAGCAACGCATAGAACCGAGGTTTTCGACAAAGCTGACCTTGCGTCACCCTTCGCTGAAAATATAAATAAAATTTATGATTATCTTGAAGTAATCGGAATATTTAATAAAAAATCTGATGCAACAGTTTAAAGTTAACAAAAAAACAAACTTTAATTCACCTAATAAGTTTGCTTTAGGTATAAACTATACGTAAAACAGCTGACAGCCTTGCTAGCTATAGCTTTTAAGTAGAATAATAATTGTTATTTTTATGTTTACTCATAAAAAATAAATAAATAAATAATGCGAAAAAATAGAGGATTTTTTTAATAAGGAATTGGTAGCACGACAATTCAGAACACTGTTTCTGTCAAATGGTTAATACTATGGGACCTGGAATGAGTGAGTCAAACTACCTCTAAAAATTATTGTTTCATGTTATAGACAAATTTCCTCGGTTTCCAGCAATCGCGCTCTCTCTAGAGCTCAATAGTTAGCTGCTTGGTTGATCATTTTCTTGCTGTACTTGTATCAGATCTCAATTATTGGCAAAAGTGGCAACCTTAATTAAAGAACGAAGAAGATGAGAAAGCATTTTAAGCACTGCGGCCGGGCCGAGTGAGCACAATTTGACTATACCTCTTACCAACCAACTTTATTCGTCCCCTACTCGTACGAGTATGAATTAGAAAAAACAAAATCAAAACATCGTCTTTGATGGTAACTGAACACCTGGCGGTCGCTTTCTAAGCGAACTCAGCCGCAAAGCATCAAAATTTATAAAGGCGCTTAGGGCAAATACCGAACAACTACCAACATACAAGGCGATCTGTCAGAGAGTTATACAAGCATTAGTAATCTAGAAAACGAAATTATCTCGAATGTCGCACTTTGAACAGTGACGAAATGCCTTCTTGAATTGCTTAAAAAATTGGGGAAACCCCTTCTCGATTACATGCAAAATCGTTTTGGAAAAGCACTTGCACACAAGTTGAGTTCATGCGCCAGTTGCACCATCTGTATTTCGTATTTTTTAAGTTATACAAATCTAACGACTTGAAATAAATTTCATTCTAAATGAATGATTATGCCCAAAAGGTTATTTCTAAATTAATTTTATAACACTGAAATATTTTCAGTGTATCTGATCTTACCACGTTCATTTCATAAATCATATGACAATTCCTTTTACAGATAAGGGGGAAACAAATGTTTATACAAACAAATTAAAATCTACTTAGTGTCACATTGAGCGCAGAGGAATAAAACTGCAAATTTTTCAAAAGTGTGATAACGCCACGCCAGCGTTTATGTAAATCCCCAACAGAGACATTTAACTAGCTTAGAATGATTGCCCGACGTGGTTTGCATGGCTACATGGCTGCATGGTTGCATTATTTGTTGGCGCACACTATTTGCTTCACTGCTTCGCTGTTGATAGTTAGTCGGGAAGCTCATGAAATACTGGCATAGTTTATTGGACGGTTGGTTTGCTGCCTGCTTTAGTTCAACTAGAGCGCTTTGGCCACGCGTCACTAAATAAAATCCAAGCGCCGCAATGCGTCTGCATTTTAAAGCGGCTATCCTTGAAGCACGCTCTCGCATAATATTAGTTCAGTTGAAACGTCGTGTGCAAGAAAAGTGCACAAAGCATTTCGCTACAAAAACGAATTAGAAAAAAAAACCAAAGCGACACTACGACCACTAACCAAACTATCTGCGCGGATATTCAGTCAGCTCACCGGACCGGCAGCTTTGCTCGGCTTTTATCGTACGGCTTTATGTTTGTTTGTATGTTTGTTTGTATGTTTGTTTGTATGTACTTTGTTGGTTGGCACGCAAAGTGCAATAGTATGGAGTGTATTTAAAAGGGAATTACGATGCATAAAATGGTTAAAGCGTTGCAAACGCGAGCTATTACCACCGCGGATGCGAACGCTTGAGTGGAATGCTGGTGCTACTGGCCATGGCGATGGCGATGGCAATGACGCACCGACTTTCTACGAGTACAGCTCAGCTAGTGTTGTATTTGCGTGCTGCTATGCGGCTGTGTGGAAGTATGCCTGTGTGGGCCGCTGTCTGCGGAAGTTGTTAAAGCGAATGGTAAAGTCAGTTGGAAGTACTGAACGCATAATGGCCGCTGCATTTCCGTTGCACGACAAAACTCCAAAGTGTCATTGGTGGCGTAAGCGTTTACTATATGCTGCAATATGCCGCGCACAACACAATGGATGTGTGTTGAGCGTTAAGAAAATAGTCGAATGCAAATCATAGTCTTTCAATGCATGGCATCACCATTTGTATGCATTCAAAGTGTGAGAGAAAACTGTAAAAGAAAACTGTTTGCTTATTTACGATTAACTTGAAATCGTCCAAACTTTAATAACTCCTACGTAAATCACAATCATACTTATCGTGAGTTTCGCCCGAAAAGAAAATCGCCCGTAATTTTTTCATTCGCCCGGATGGCGAGTTTCACCCGGAATAAATTTCGCTTCGAAAATTCGAACATGGAAATTACAACTCTGAAATGTGTATACTGGAAGTGTAAAATTAACAAATAATTCAAATTCAAAAGTAATTTGACAAAATTTATCAAGTTTCCAGATCTTTAAAATATAACAGCCAATAAAGAATCATTCAAGTATTTATTAGATCAATACCACCAGCGCGACTACAATTGGCTATTTCGCCAGTTGGGAAACGTGCCTGCGATTTTTCGCTGAAGGTGAATACTTAAAACGTGTAGGTAACAGTTTTGAAATTGTGCTAGCGCAATCGTCTTTTACTCAGATTATAACGAAATGTCAAAATTAACGAGTCCATATTATTCTCGAAGTGGGTCGAAAGCGGTCTACGCTGGAAGACATGACGCTTTTGGCCAGTCCAAGACTATTTTGCACAAAATTTTTTTATTTCTGTGCACATTTAAATATAAATTGTTTACCCCTTTCCATTTGGACCAATTTTTCATTGCACGCCCCAAATTATTCAGCAGCATCCTGCTGTTTTCAAAACTCAGCTTCATTTTCCTTTTTTTTTTTGACAAATCCTCTTGCAATAACCGGCTTTTCCTGTAGTCTACTTAATATAATCCCTCTTTGAACTTTGTTTATTAAATTAAATTACTTACATTTAGAATCTGTTTAAATTTTTCGCCTCCCAAAAAATAGCGAACAAATTCTAATAATCCGCCAACTATTTCCGCCCGAAATAAGTGTTGCCGATAAGGCGAACAATGTTCGAAAGCGGAAAATTTCCGCCCGTTATTTATAATAAGCAAACAGTGAAAAGTGAACTATTTCGGGCGAAAACTCGAAACTCACAATAAGGGTGAGAAAAAACAAATTTATTTTAAAAATGTATCTCCAGTTTCTTGGTCTAAAGGCATTATATTGACAGTCGCGATGGCAAATTGACTGGCTCATTCCGATAAATAACTAGTTAACTAAATAGTTCGTCCAATAAGTTCCGAAATTTTTCATCCTTTGACACTAAAGAAAGATGACCGTTTAAATGGTTGTCATTTATAGTTGCACAAAAGAGACAATCACCATTTAGGCTAATTTCGCCAATGCAAGAGAAAAACAAACAATAAATTCAAAGGAGTTTTGGAAATTACGCGCATTATTCGGAAAACTCTAAAGTGTTGAGTTTATGAAACATTTAAATCGTCGTGTTTTTACAAAAGATAAGTTTTAAATGAAAACAAAATGCTAATTATAAAGAAAATATGACTTCTGAATCCAATTCAAAGCATGAAAGGAGCTCTGCGGCAAAGCAGTTCTGCGCAAAAACTAGTTCATCAACAATGTATTCCATTTATTTGCCATGACATAGGTTATTAACTTGTAGTTAATCAATAAAAATGAATTAAAAAATATAAAAATAAAACTTATTTATTAAATCAAACAATTGAAGGAAATATCATTTGATGTAGGTCTAACTGAAAATTTTCAGTACTGATGATTTATTTGGGAGCACTGACCCAATAAGAAGGATGAGAGTGAGCAGTAGAGCTATATGATTCTCAATTCGGTAATGTGTTAGAGTGAAATGCAATATCACACGTGCATATTTGTTGACATCACTTTTTACATAGTTGCACTAAGAAACTAATAGCAACTTTGTGCTAAGTGCTAATAAAATTTGTTCAGCCATGACTGTCAGATGTATGGTAAAATTACTGGCACTGTTATTTTAGGATTTGTTTTATTTAATCACATGATTTTGTAAAAGCAAAATACTTCGCTAACATGAAACTAAATTCACATAACATTTATACATACAAAAACATAAAATTATGAACATTATGAAAATAGTGAACTAAATTAAACTGAACGAAATTCGTAAATGAACGACACGTTTAAGGCAACAACAGAGATATACATAGGTTTTAAAACACATTTCAATAAAAGCAAATTATTTGAGATACATAAGTACACAAAAATGTTCAACCTTTATGCATTCATCCTTAACAAAATCATATAAGCTCATATTTAAAACTTTGAAGAAATTAAAAATATATTTATAAATTTCAACAAAATTTCGATAAAAAAATAACTTGAATTTTTTTTGAAGAATTTAGCCAATTCAATTTAAGTAAAACAATTTACACGCTTCCAGTGGCTTATGTTTCCTTTAATTTTTATTTTCTCGAGTATGCGTTATATAAAAGGAAATACCGAAGAGCAGCACTAAATAAATGTCAAAAACTGTAGCTTGCGATCCCTTCAAACTTTCGCTTTATTATATAAAATTATATAAATTATATTTTTTAATTGGTTTAGACACTCCTGTGCATTTGTATAGTGGCAGCGCTTTATTGTTTTTTTTTTATTCTGAGTTATGTGTCTGTAATTTCATATCCAATATTTTTCAATTATGGCACATTGTATTTTATAATAAAAACAATATAAACGCAAGTTCAAGACATTGTAGAAATATCAAAAACTACAAACTCTTCTATTCAGTTTATTTCCCAGTAGTGTTATTATTATTATTCTGCTTCACTAGCTGATAAACATTGTTTCTACAAATATTTTAATTTATGTTTTTCCATTGCACTTAAACACCTCTTAACTGCAGATGCAAACAACAATTTGGTAAACCAATGTTTTGCCTTGCAACGTCGAATTTCGGTTCTCAGTCAAAAGTTTCTTACAAATTATTAAACTTTAATTTCCTACTAAGTTGCATTGTAAGTTTTTGCTATGCAGCAAATTTTGTTTTGTTTCTACTCATTTACTCATTCCGACTTGAAACTTCTACTGATCGTCTACGAAGCGACCTAAGGTTTCAGGTTGGTGTGGATAACGACGCTGTACTTTGATATAAAATAAAAACTGCTCTTTCGGGTGTCTCAGTAGGAAATCTTTTCGCTAGTGTGAAAATTTTCGAGCAACTGCCCATTGGGTGAATATCGTGCGTTAGTTCGCTGCAGTGCTAGCTAAGGAAAGATTTAAGAATAAATTGTCGAGAATTCTCCATCAACCTCAAAATTGTACTTTCAGATGACTTTGAATAATATATGTCGATAAAGTAGGCATACAAAAAATTTATCTCGAATTAAACTACATACTAACATTCATGAAGTCAAGAGCGAATATGTACAGCAACCTAATCTAATTTAATATGATTGGGGTATTTCTTGAGTAACAGGAAGTATTTCATTTTTCGTTTAACTTAAAAATTTACAAACGAATAAAGAAAGTAATGATTTTAATTGAAGTCTTCATTTATTAATTTGTTTATATCAAAAATTTAGTTATGTATTTAAACAACCTCTCGCTATCTTAAGTATTATTTTTTATTCGTGAAAACACTGCAACTAGTTTGTAGCTAAACAAAATTGAATCGACAAGAATTTGCCACAGGGTTGATGCGTATGCAAAGTTTGTAGTAATTTCGAAAGTTAAATACATAAACGGCATTAGCCTCTTGTGAATTGCATACACTTTGCAACAAATAATACGAGTATACAGCGTGCTAAGTAGGCAAACCCATTCGACGCAGGCAAAAACGCAGGATTCCGAAAAATTTGGTCAGTATCGAATGAAAGACATTGCAATGCATCGAAAGCGAGAAAGTTTTTTTTTTGGTTTTCCCAATAAGAAATGAATAAATTCTGAGCCTCAAGAACTAACAGTTGATAAAGGAGAAATGATTTATGTATACATTCCGATTCCTACCAAATTTTTGAAATAGAAATGCAGAACAGGCCTGTTTGTTTTTCTAAGGCTCTCGAAAGTTTCCCAACACTTACATATTCCGCGATGATTACGAAATCACTGGTCTCATCATAATATGAGCTGCTATTTTTCGTAGAAAAATTAGCGATTAATCGTTAAAAAATTTATCGTTAAAGAAACAATTTTTTTTTAGAATACCTGCAATACAAATTTCACTTTATTTTTATCTTTTAAAAACAATCAAATTGTTAAAATTTTGATGTTATGATTAAAAAATATTTGCCATTAAAATCCAATTTTTGAAAGCCGAATAAAAAAATTATGCATTTTTTTATTATTTTTTTTTTATTATCTTCTAAATTAATATTTTTTTGCACTCAAAAAATAAAATTCTTTTTCGTTATAAAAAAAACTTTATATAATTTTACTTTTATACAACTGTTTCAATATCACTTATCTCACCTGCAAACTTCAAACTTTACAAGTCAGCTCTGCAAGTGCAAATCCTGATAGCATCTAGCACTTCACTTTGTTGCACTCACTACTACACTTCACCAAATCCCGAATGCCCTTTACAAGACTTTAATGAATTCTGAACTTTGTTGGCCAAAAACTACCAAAGTTGGATGGCATCGTTGGCAATCCAACTTACGCCATCGCAGCGATCCCACCTCACCTCACACATTCCACCACAATTGCAAGTTCAGCGCAACAAAAAACAAAAAAAAACACACACAACTCGTAAGTCGCAGTTTCCTGTAAGTAGTTTGTAGCTTGAAACTGAGTACTGAGAACTGATGGCGCAGTAAAAGAGCAGCAGCGTAGGATTAAACTTACAACCGCAGTGGTGCCGTCACGACGTACAAGTACATTAGCTGTAATGGAATCTAAAGTAAGTGCAAGTAAAACGTCTGTAGCGTTGCAGTGACATTCAAGTGGTCAAAGAAGTTGCGCTCTACATTTACGATTATACATACATACATATATGTATGTATGTATGTATGTAGCTTAAGTAGTTGCGGCGGTAGTGGTACTCGTAGTGGCAATGATAATGGTACAACAGCGATGCAGTGAAATTATTGCGGTTGGCATTCTTGGTAAGCAATGTCAACCAAATTGCAAACAAAATGGCATAAAGTAGGAGTAAAATGGTGTACGCCTACCTTGTTGTTGGTGTTGCTGTTGTGGTTGTGATGCCTTTTTGCTGATGCCTGATTATTCTGGTGTCGAATACGTAAACACAACACAGAAAGAGAGCAAATAAACACAGTTTAGCGTCGAGTCGAGCATCATTTATTTTCGGTAAATTTTGTGTTAGCAAAAATTGTAAAAATTATATAAAGTTTTCGAGCATTGAAATGCAAAGACAACTGACGTATACACTGCATTTATTCTGGTAACGTAATTCTCTGAAATCACTGCTCCTTTCTGAGTATTATGTTCTTCTGTAAAGACCATGCTTAAGTCGGCATGGACAACAAAGCTTAATCACCGTTTCACCCATTTTACGACTCTTCGGAGGCTTCTCGAGACGTTTGTTAATTTTTGTCAATAACTAAAAATAATAGCTGCATGAATCCAAGGATGATTACGAGCGCAATTGCAATCAACGGCAGCGAACAAATTTTCCTCAATTCTCAAGTTCCTCGACTTCCGATGAAACTCCCAGCACTTACCTGGTTTTATTTAAAAAACTTAATTTTATTGCAATAAAAAATTATCATGCGATCAATGGTTTGACAACATATAGACATAATCTTAGTAGGAATAAGCGTTGTCAGAAAACTGAATAATTCCATGACGGCAAAATAAGAATAAATTTCCATTCGTTATTCAAAATATCGAATGAAAATTTTTTTTGAAAAACTAATGAAAAATTTTTTTGTTTTCCAAAATTTTTAAATTGTGAATAAAAACTTATCCATTATTAGCCGTCATCTTTTGTAAGCGACTAGCAAAAGAACGCCCAACTCGCATATAAGCAACTCTCTTATATTTTGAATACACTTTACAACACTAGTCTGTCAAAATTAATGGTCGTTTGTAAAATTTGCTAGCAAAACAAAACAAAATAGAAAATTCTTATAAAAGGCGATTTTATTTACGTCTGCTCTATCTGGTTTTTTTTTTTTACTTATTTTGATGTTTAGCGAAAATTTCCCAATTACCCTTGCTACTTTCCAATGAATATTCACAAAAGCACCCCTTTCTCACTTTCCAACACTTTCAATGAGGTTGGCTATTTTTTAAGCGAGTTTATTTCAATCCGCTTTTTTCAATTCAACTCGCTTTTATTTTTGGTTGTTGCTTTGCACGCTATAGGATAAGCTAACTAGTGCTTTTTTTCGCAAGTCGCTTACAAAAGATGAGGCCTATGGATAATGATTTTCGCATTTATCAAAATTAGTTGTATGATGAATGGAAATTAATTCACCACTTAATAGTATTTAAATGCTGAATGAAAATGTATTATTTCTTCAAATTTAATGCTAAATGTATTTTGTATTTGTAATTCAAAATAATTTTAATGAAGCATAAAAACTTTATACGCCACAAAAAAATTATTCAAATGATGAATGAAAATATATGCTTCACCCAAAAAGGGAAAATAGAAAACTTGTGAATACATTTTTATATGAAAGCGAAAGTGCTCATCTCTGAAACAAAGCAAACAAGTCAAGGCACATCAAATAGGTAGCCGCAGCAAACTTTTATTTTTTGAACTTTTTTCATATTTTATTTTAATTTGAATTGTCAAATTTTGAATTTCGTTGTGATAAGAATGCATTTAGTACAATTCAACGTAGTTGAAAAATTCTTTTTGAAATTTTAGCTTTTAAAAGCAAAAACAAAATATACAGAGCTCAAATTTTTTTTTTCAATTTTTTTACTGCTGCTACCTTTTAAATGTGCCTTGATACAAGTACATATATGTATATACAGTTTTGTATTGAATTAAACCAGTTCAAAGCTTCCTTAGAATGTTTTAAAGTTAAACTCAAATCACATTTGCAGACATAAATGTATTAATATTTTTGTTAATACGAAGTTGTCCGAGTTTTGTTTTCGAATATAAAATGAAATTAATGAACAAAAATTTGAATCGCAAAAACTAGCTCATTTCGCAATTCCGCGTCACATGTCAATTTCCACGCAAAACGGGAAATGAGCTCTGTTCACAACACACAGCCCAACACTTCGCCCCTCGCCTTGCGATAATACTTACTTAAGAGGCATTCCACACTGTTTCAATTGGTCAAAATCTACTTTTGCGAAAATTAAAGCAGACATTGTTTTTTTATTAAATTTATTTCTTTTTCATTTCATCAGACAATGCTTTAGGAAAAACTTTACATCTCAGATTCTATATCGATACATCTTAACTACTCACTTTAAAAAAAATGTACATGTATACACTTGGATTACATCGTTTTTTGTATTACTTTTTTCTAATTACTACTTCATGTTAAATAGATTAAATGTTTATGTATACTAACACAAATCAAATTTACTATTAACAAAATCAAATCTAGCCGCTTAATCCATCAGCGAAACACTTGATTTTATTAGACAATGCTTCACGGAAAATGAATATCTCTCTGCCCCTATAAGGAGAAACCCATTAAAAAACAAGATTTTTCAGAAAATTTAGTTTTTTATTAACAAAGGTATGAAAAATTGTTCTTAAAAAAACTTTTTTATAAATCTCCGAATCTTTGACTATAAAAAAGTTGTTAATACTTTTTTTATCGATCTAATATTTTGCGAGGTATGAATTGATAAACAATAGCTTACGCCGAGACACCTTCAAATTTTTTTTTTTTCAATTTACTTAATATAAACGATATTTCTTCTGTAGTAATTCTAAAAATTTGTTGTATGCGGATGATGTAAACTTTTTAAATCATTTAACACTAATTGGTTTGAAGTAAATGGTACGCCGCTAAATCTTTACAAAATTTAAAGTAATGTGCTTTTCTCGCAGGGCAGTTCAACCAGCTTCTTATGACATAAGAAACTACAACCTTGAACAATGATTTAACTTTGTTGACCTAGGTTAAACAATGGACCCAAAACTTAACTTTAATCTTCATATCAATGCTACGATCAACAAAGCTAATGTTGTTTTTGCGATGGTCAAAAGAATTCAGTGACCCCTACGAAGGCTCTTTTCACAACATTAGTGAGGCCAATACTAGAATATGGTTCCATCGTTTGGAACCCACGCTATCAAGTATACTCAGACAAGGTTGAGTATATTCAAAAACAATTCCTGTCATATCTTATGAGTTTTCCAATTTACATATGCCTCTTAAACCAATCCGGAAATATTTGCGAATTGTACGTAATAATTCCAATCTCATAGAATTTATATTATGCTATAAAAATCAATCACCTTGACTTACGATCAGGCCAAGTTTCATTGACTTGAAAATCGTCGTAGGCTTTACAAAATATTTATTTTTATTTATTGCGAGCTCTACACTTCAATATACATATGTAGTTTTAAAAACAAATTTTACCAGCGCAACAAAGTGAAAAAATTGTATGGAAATTACTTGAGGCTCATTCGCATTACAACGACTAAGTTTGTTTTGAAAACAATTTGATGTATCAACGCTTAGCCGTGAATTTTTAATAAAATTCCAGCAAAACTTTCGTTGTTCAAAGAGGCCGCAAAAGTTTTTACTTTAACGCTTTCATATGTTTGTACGAATATACTAAGTATGCACTCTCGTAAAGTGTTGTTGTAGTGGTTTCGCTTTAGCCAAAGTGCTTGCGTAATTATGCGACTCTTAAGCGAACGTTTTCTGCATTGTACAAACTAACTAAGGATAACAGGCATGACTTTGAATGGTTAATGGGGTATGAAGGTGACGACAGCAAAAGTTTGAGTTGCATTATTAAAGTGCTGTGAAAGCATTCGTCGTGTATTGAACTGCAGCTTAGCATGTCAGCTCCGAAGATTTTCAATCTACAACACATACAATGAAAGTCTTTGAAACAATTTAATGAATTTCAATAGGAGAAATTTAGTAATATATGTGTCATTTCCTCTTTTCACTGGTACTTTTTCCCTTTTATGTAAATTTTATTTACACTTCATTTGTTTCTTTTAAGTCATCACTTTGCAGCATCATTCCACATTCTCTCTAGCGCCTCGCACTTTCTCTCCGCTTCGAATTGAATTGTATAGCTGACAGATTTGAAGAATTAAGTGTTTATCTCGAAGAGAAAAAGTAAAACTTTATGCTACATAACTTTTATTCAGCCATTCTATGTATGCACATATGTATATAAATAATTGTACCTCCCAGATGGACTCTCTGGACATGGCATGACAGCGAATGAATGCCCTCTGTCGTGCACAATTTTTGGTTAAATCAGCAGTATCTCCTTGTATTGGATGGAAGATATAAAGTTTTTAGGCAAATAACAGCAAGTTAGATAAGTAAAAATAATGAAAAAATATTTTTTTTTAATACGTACAAATATCCTGTGTGTAGTCGCTTAATTGGAGTAATTTAAACTCAGTTAAGACAAACACTTTATTAAAAAGTCACCAGCGCTCAAAATTGCAGTCGAATGTCATTAAAACTGTTTCTCTGATTGTCTGTCTCTCCAGACAGGCAAAGCGACTCGGACCATCAATCCGAAAATTTAGGTAAAGCTATTTATTATTTTTTATTAAATTATAATATTTATAATTTTACAACATTGATTTTGGCGACCTTTCCATTTTAAATAAGGGGTTTTTTTGCTGGCTCGAGGTCAAGCTTTTATAGAAATAAAACACGAAGTTTTATTTTCTTTGTCGATATATTTCGATTGCACTCCGGCAATCGTCTTCAGGGCAAAAACTATTTAACAACATAAATTAAAAATACGTACATTTTAAAATAACAAATAACAATAATCATACATACATTATTTAACACGTCCGCTCCTTTTGACGTGGAGTTTGATACTAATTTTGTATTTATTTACTTGCTAGCAAGTGTCTGTACAAGTGAGCGCAATTATCTGTGTCCGTTTTGTAATTCAGTCTTTCGTTTGTCGGTATGTTGATGATGTGTAGCATTTCTAATGTAAATCTTTTGCTGTAGTGTTGTTCTTGTTGGAGGATCTCTGCTTTTTCTAAATTTGGTGAGTGGCCGCTATTTACACAGTGGGCCATTAGTGCTGTTTTTTGGAAATTTGTACTATGGCACTGTTTGAAGTCCGATTTGTGTTGTGATAGTCTAGTTTTTAATTTTGATTTTGTTGTCCCTACATAAATACTGTCACAGATTTCGTTATTTTTACCGTTGCACGGAATTTTATAAATAACGTTGCTTTTTTCCCCTTGAGGTATTTTTGATTTTGTCCTGTTGAATAAATTTTTTAATGTATTTGTGGGTTTGTGGGCTATTTTTACTTCAGTGTTTTTGTAGCAATCTGATTTTGTTAGGCGTTCTGATAAATTTGGTACATAAATTACGGATTTATATTTAATTGGCTGTTTTGGACGTTGTTGGGATTTTGCAGATAGTGATTTTTTTAATAATGTTTTAATTATATGATCCGGAAAATCATTGTTTTTTAGTGTATGCTTTATTTCTTTCTCTAGTTCTTTGTGGTAGGTGTCGTCGGATATTTCCAACATTCTACGTATACAGCCCATTGCTGTATTTATTATCATCGCCTTAGGGTGCTTAGAATTAAAGTTGATGATTCGTCCTGATGATGTTGGCTTCTTGTACCACCTGAGTTTCAATTGGTTTCCTCGTCTGATTAATATAGAGTCCAAAAAGGTTAATTTTCCGTCTTCTTCCAGTTCTATTGTGAATTTAATATTTTTGTGAAACGAATTTAGTGCGTCAAGTGTGTTTTGTATCTCATTTTCGTTAATTATTGCAAATAAGTCATCAACATATTTGGTGAACACTCTTGGTATTTTTGTTAATTTCTTCATCGTGTTATCTAATAACTCTTCCATTACAATATCTGCAATTACCGGGGAAGCAGGTGTATGATTATTGTTATTTGTTATTTTAAAATGTACGTATTTTTAATTTATGTTGTTAAATAGTTTTTGCCCTGAAGACGATTGCCGGAGTGCAATCGAAATATATCGACAAAGAAAATAAAACTTCGTGTTTTATTTCTATAAAAACTTGACCTCGAGCCAGCAAAAAAACCCCTTATTTATAATTTTACGTTTGGAAAACATATACAAGTAAACTCACACTAACGCTGAAATAAATTCGAAGAAAAAGCGAAATCATACGCTTCGAAAGAATGTTATGGAAAACAGTAATAACTGCCTACTTCGAATTCCTACTGGGTTAATTATATTGTGTGCCAAAGTATTTACAACAATGAAAAAGTAGGACAAATTCTAAACATATGTTTGTGGCGGTTTTGTCGGATATTGTTTGAGTTTCTATGGCTTTTGCCCTTTTCTTCAACTCAATATTTGCGTAAACACTAACAGCAGTTTAAAGAGTATAGACAAGTTTTGGTGTTCGGAAAAACTAAGAATGAAAACAAGTTCATACGAAAATGCATACATACAAACATACGAATATGTATGCGTGTCATATTGGCTACGTATTAGGGTGATTAATTAGCTTTTTTCAAACCGGTTTTTTTCGGTTTTTTCATAAATAACTGTACAGTTTTTTTAAATCTTGATTTTTCGAATATCGATTAAATCGACTTTTCTAGTCTCCAAAACCGAATTATTACATAGTTGTAAATTCAAAGAAATACGGCAGCACATCGACTAATTTTACATACAACATACATATTACCATTATATACATATGTATATTCGAAATTAAACTAATTTGCAGAAAAAAATTAAGCAAATGTATTTAAGAAGATTTTCAATATTTAGAAAAACGTCGTAAGAAGACAGTAAAACATTGAAAAATTGTATAACTCACTGACAGTAAGTCCTTCTAGCTCGCTTAATGTGCTTAATATGGAATTCAGTAATTTGGTATAATCTCAAGTTTTAAATTTGAGTCTATGTATGAGTTGAGGTTATTGGGTTTCCTCGCTTTTACGTTGTCATTTTTTGTGTTTGTCTTAATTTTTGTGACCTGCTTATCGACTGATGACAATTGAGAGACTTTGTTTTGAAAATAGAGGACTTGAGACCAATTATTGCCTAGTCGTCGAATATTGTGACTTTTTTCTATTAGAGGCTGATACTGCTTACTTAATGCGGCCATTGAACATTTTATTTTTAAAAGATTTCCTTCATAGAAATAATTGCATTCTAGTTTTTTCTTACTTAAAACAAGAACCGGTTTACCCGGTTTTTTTATTGATATAAAAATTAGGAACCGTTTTTTTTTTCAAAATGCCATTTTTCGGATAACTCGTAAACCGGTTTTACAAAGAAGGCGAATAGTCGAACACCCTAGTACGTATCATATATTTTACTTTTGGAAAAATAAAAATTAAAAATTTCAGTGATATATGTGTTTCGTAGAAGCAGTGAAGGAGTGTAAATATTTAAACATAATGACATATTTATCTTAAGAACAAGGTAAGAGAGATAAGTCTGCCGGTGAATGAATGAATAGAGTACAAAGTGCAGGCTGGTAATAAACTAAAGTCAAACAAAAAAGTGGATAATGTCGTACAAGGGTTTTCTATAGAACTTTTTGCACCAGCTGTAATGGGCGTTTCTAAGTTTTTAATTTGTTTACTTATTCCCCAAATATTTCTTTTATCATTAAATTTCAAGTCAATTTTTTTAGGTCAATTCAATAAAATGTACATATCAGTTCAATAAAATCTATTACAGAAATTATTGACTGTTATATACATATATTTACGTCATTGTCATATGGCGGATATAACACTTAAACGACTTGCACAGTGATCTGTCAAATCTTTGTACAGCATCCTCTGTACCATTTTCCTTCTTTTCCGACAGACCAGCGAGCAGAGCAAGTGTTAAATTGAATTGTGCGGTGAAAAATAAAATACAAGTGTCCTTGTCAAAGTTTAGTTATAAACGTTCAAATAAATTTATACATATAAATTAGCGAACTAAAATTAAGGAGTCCTTGGCTACCTTAGCGGATTAACGTGCCGCAGTACAAGTTTACACTTGGTAAGATTACCTTTTTTTAATTTTTCTTTTGGTCGTAAAATGCAAAAGGTTTCAAGGGTTTCTAAAAACTAATTATCATCAACAGACATTCAATTTCTCTGGCATTTCGCAATTTATAGCGATATATACATACCTCGAAAGACACACGTGCCCCCGTATCATTGGGAAAACGCGGGATTTATGGCTTACCTTGATTGTCGGAACAAAGTCTAACCACCACCTGCACATACATATATACATATGTACACCGTTCAGTTACTTTGCGTTAAAATCCCTTCTCAACATGGAAACTAGAGCTCGGATGCTAACACAGTATAAATCATTAAAGAGCCTTAAATTTCCTTACAATTCTTGCAAGATGTTTGAACCCAAAGGATTATTTAAAGAAACGAAATTCTAAGATTGGCGATTCGATAATCACATTCTTACAAGCTTTTCTTCATAACATTTAACCTTTTTTTATATATAAATACTTACCTCTTAATAGTGTTAATTCATAACCTAAATCACCAAAAAAAATGATTTTATAAATTACTAAAAATGAGTTAATAATCTAGTTAGTGAACATAAAAAGTTAGTGTAAGAAATTAGTTTTTATACTTAGGCATCACTTTGTATTAGGTGTAAGACATACCTACATTAAACATACATATATTAAGAAACAAGAAAGAGTTGCATACGTACAGAGATACATACATGCATTACATACGTACATTAGGTACGCATGGCAAATCAGCTGATCCATGCACATGGTCATGAACTGATCTCCTTAACATTGTTTCTTTGCTGTTTCATTTTCTTTACTCTCTCAAATGCATAAACTCAAAATTGCAGAATTTAAATGTTAAAAACATATTAATTAGGTTTGAGAGAGCGGTATGATCTATTAAAATTGTTTTAGTATATCATTGTTACTTTTGCTTTTCCTAATTTTCTCTGTAAGCACATACCTATGTACATACATATATAAGTTTTCTGGCAGGCGGGATAAAACCGTATACCGTATACAAACGAAAATTTATGATCACCATGATAGACTAATAATTCTCAGCTTGGTACCAATATTTTTTTATGACTATGTAAGTTTAAAGAGGAAACGTAGAAAATTGGTTTAAGAAATGCAAGGCTCATTAAGGTTTATTTCAAAAATTATTGTAAATTAATAACAACAATTTTGCTCATAAATATAGCAACAACGACGAGCATGGAAGGCCTTCTACGCTTCATCGATGTCAAATGTAAGTGATTCATTTTGTTTCTACATACATATTTTATTTAACTTTTATAAAATTTTGCCATTTGTTATGTATACATATGTGAATATATATATATGTTTGTATACTGCATGCGAATATGAGCATATTGAGTTACAGTAATTTGTCGATCTTTTGAGAGATCACGCATACAGACATGTATGTGCATACATACATATGATCTAGTTTTTTCATTTTCTCTCATTATCTTACATACATACATATGTATATATATTTTTGTTTGTACTTATGCATATGTAAAATAATTAAATGCAGGTCAATGACCACATAAAAATAATGTTCAACATCATGGCTCAGCTGAGACTACCCCTTAAAATTAATGTTAGTAGCGATTAAAATGAGTTTTTGCAAAACTTAAATAACTCCTAATTCTGGAAATTGTAAAAACGTAATTATGAATTAAATTTGTTTCTTTTTGAGAATTAGAAGAATAATTTCGAAATTAGCTTGGTTGTTCTTATAAAACATTTCCGGGAGGAATACATGCAAATGTTACGAATATCCTAATTTTTATTGATGGTATGTTGAACAGGAATAAATGATTATGCTTATTGTTAAGGAAAATAGTATATAAGAATACATTATGCGTTATTTCAATAAGTTTTGTGGAAAAAATGAATATTACTTGAGATTAAAAGCGAATTCGAATAGCACTTTGAAATCTTAAAAATGTCTTTATAATCTTGTTCCAATTGTTTTCCGGGTAATAAAGTGAAGTGGTAAGCGTGCTTAAGGGGCCTAACAAACATTTTTTTTAAGCGCAAGAAAGGCCATGGTAGGGTGGGTGCAGAAGCGCGAGCGCGGGTAAAACTTCGCTGCTCCCAGCGTGCAAACATGTTTAGTTTCTGTATTTTGCTTTTCATTTAGTTTCCGTTTTAATCAACCATTCCAGGTACATTTTCTTACAAAATTTTTTTCTTTACCACAACCATGGTTATAATTTTTTTGTGATTTCTAAAACAAAATAGGGGCTCTGTAATAGCATTGTAATGACATAGATCTTAGGGAAGAGGTCGCGAACTCCCCAACCACTGCTTGTTAGCCGCCAAGACGGGCCCCGATAGACCTCGCTCCCAACGGTCAAAGTGTAAAAGACTCTGAAGCCGTAAATCCGGCGTATTACTTCTCGGTTGCATCCGGTTCCTTTTCTTCTTTCAGTAGTGTAACAACATTATGACATACTCGTAAGATTTGGTGTGTGTGAACACTAATATGGTAGCCTGCGTGCTACACCTAAAACCATTACCCAAAGTGGCGCCTAACGTGTGGCAGCAAAAGCCAACGTGTGGGCGCGCACAAGTTAAGAACGAACATTACACAGCGACGATTAAATGACGAACTTTTTGAAACGTTAGTATAATGGCATAAATGTAGTCAAACGCATAAGGAGTCAAGGAGTGCGACGGCTTGGTCTTATCGTACTACGCATGCATTGTGATGTTTCGGTGAAAATATTGTTACACTCGGCACTCATAGGTGGACAATGGAAAAAAACCGCTTATGAATAGTGTATACTTTTCGAAAATACTTCCGATCGTTTTATGCTTTACCCGACCCACGCTTCGAAATCTTACTTGAAATACTCGTAAATATAGTTAGAGTTGTTTTTTGAACACTTCTTTAATTATTATAAAAATTATCACAAAATTCGCTATTTTACTAACAGCTGCTGGGTGGCTGATTTACGGATTCGGGCGAGTGCGTGGCCTATTCTTATTTCCTATTTGAATGGAAGAAAAAAGATTTTGTGCAAACTTATATTGTAATTGGAGACTACTCGAAAATCTCATTCCAATTTCTAATAATTTTTATCATTGGAAAAATAAATAAAAAGTATCTTCCATATCTACATATGTATGTATATATATTTAACGTTTATATAGGCAAACACTTTATGTGCACAATTGGAGATAAAATATGTACATATATAAATTTTTAACATAAATGTTGTATATAAATATGTATATACTATTTATTCATGACTTAACATAATCATTCACGGAATTAAAAAAGTTTAAAAGCGCACTTAATATTTAATTTGATAAATAAATTGTTATATAAAAAGTATAGTTAAAACTCTAGCGAAAATTTGTTGATTCATTGTCATGAAAAAACGTTTCCATTAAAAATACACATTGTTTTCAGTTGTGGAAGTTTCTTGCATTTAATTGCTGAAGCTGTCGTTTGAAAGTCGGGACGCAGCGGGCGATTGCTACCATCAGCCAAAAAAAAAATTTATGAAAATAAGAAAATATATGACATAGGATTTATATCATAATCTACATACATACGAAAACACAATAATTTTACTAGATATAATTAAAAAATTAATAACGCTAATTAAAACTATAGCATGAGATTTTTGGAACGGTTAAAAATCAGTATTTTTAGGCGTATGATTGCCTACATGGTGAAGGCTGCATATGTATGTATGTACGTTTTATAGTCAGACATTGCCTCCACTTTAAGTTGAAAGCCAGATTTTTCAAATCCACAGTGCCGTATATTTCTTTTCCCTATCGCTGTCGGCCCACTACAACTCTTTCAAATACTCTCTTCACTAGTCATATAAATAAAACAAAAATTGCACTTTTTTTAACCAAACAAATTTTTTAGTTACGCTATCGAATTAGAATTTATAAATGAAATTTATAATACGTTAGGTAAGATTAGGTTGAAGCGTCTGGTTGGGTTGCCCCAGCACATTTAGGGCCTCTTAGTTAGGTGTTTTGTGATATCACAGAGATCCAAACCGTTAATCCTTCCGAAATCAAATCCCCGAAACAAAAAAACTTGTCATATATTTTATTTTTAGGTATTTTAAAAATCCCCTGCACAAGAATTTTTGTCGTCTTCTACACACAGTTAATGCCTAACCGCCTTGGGCTCCTCTTGCCTTCCTACAAGCAAATTACCTGAAATTATTTCCTTAGCCGTCGATGGCTCCGAACTTTTCCAAGACATATGTAAGTGCTTTCGATTTCCTCAGTCTTTGGTTTACGTCAGCTTTGCTATATTACATGGGCTAGTTTTCGGAAGAATTCCCCAATTTGAAGCTTGCAGGAAACGAGCGCCAAGCTTAATCTCATCTAGATAGATGAAAGTGGTGAATGGTGAATGGTGAATGGTGAATGGTGTAATACATGAAACGCCATATATTAGATTAGAAAATTCTAATATCTAAGCACATTTTTTTTATTTGAAAACAGGAAATAAAAAGGAGAATCCTTAATTTATACATATATCCAATTGGTTATCTCTCGTTTTTGCATTGTATTTACATATGTCCATCCTTAGCAAGTTTGTATGTGAAATTTTATATGCTCGATACAATTTGATTGAAAATTTCAACTAATTGCAAAACATACTTCATCCTTGGAAACTATAAACACAAACTCTGTGAAAAACCATTAAGCGCAAAACGCTTAGTAATGTAAAAAAAAATATCCAAAAGTTATAATTTTTTAGAAACTAAAATTACCTTGAAAACCTTGGTTTTTTTATATAATTATTACGAAAAACAACAATACTGAAAGCGGTAAAATTAGTAAGTACAAAATAGAAATTCTACAACAACAGATATACAGTGAAGTACAAATAGCGACAGAACAACCGCACTTGAATGAAGTAAGTTGTGAAGAGAAAATGACTAGGAAAAATAACAACAGCTCAAACAGCGTAAGCTTAGCTGAGTGAGTTTAGATGCCGGCTTAAGTATTGCGCATGATGTCGTGGGTTCGAATCACGCTAAAGCCAAGTAGAAAGAGTTCTGATGAGAGGGGATGTGGTGATCTCCGAAATGGTACTATATCTTCTACTTCTTGGAGTATTGTTGTTTTTTCCTAATAATTTTCATAAAAAAAAGACATCGCCCTTAAAGCGATTTTTTGCTTTTTAATTTTCAAAAATTCCCACTTTGTCCCTCCATTGCATTAAAAATAACAAAATAATGGCGAACCACGCTCACTTTTCATTTTTTTTTTCCATAATATTTGTGTTCTCAGTAATTAGTTATTTAATGTGATTATTATTATTAAACAAGTGAACTTTAGTTTCGTTCTCATTTCTATTTTTTGTATTAAAAAACTATAACTTGTTGTTATTTAGACAAACTTTTGTAAAGTTAATTATTTTAACAACATATCTATAATATTTATGCATGAAATTCCGAACAAATTTATCAAAAAATTCCTTTTTGTAATAAAACTAATAAAATAAACTAAAAAATAAAAGATATGCAAATATTTAATTTTAGCATACATAAAAGAAAACCAGCGTAAATTTGAAATATTTTTCTGCAACAGTTTGAAAGCGTCATCTTGCATTGGCACTGCAACTGTATGTTTAGTGAAATGCAGTTGCTCTCAAACTAAAACATTTACATCAGATGGCGCTGCGCACTCAGATACTACCGAAGACACAAACGAACACCATTTTGACGGCAATTTGAAAATGAATGTACAGAGAACGTATAAAAAAATTATACGTTCTCTGGTAAATCTACGTAAATTTACGTTCTTTGCTGATTTTAATGTGCAAAATTATGCAAAATAATCAAAAATATAAAAAAAAGAGGAAATTATTAGCATGTAGGAGGGTTATTATAATTAGTATTATTAAAAAAAAAATTTTGTAAAAAGTCTTAATAAATTAAAAATATTTGTTTGTTAAGTAAAATTAAAGTTTGCTAAATAAACTAAAGAATCTAAAAGTTTGCTGTAAAATTTGTGAGCCACACATACCCACACACGCACACACACACAGAAAATGCTGATAACAAAATTGGTTGGAAAAAAAATTAAAATGCTAATTAAATTATAAACACAACCAATTTTTTTTATATTTATAAAATTATAATTCATATTATTTTTAAATTTTTGGGGGATATTTTTTTTGAACATTTTAACACTCCATCGACCTTAAAATTAAATTTTTAAAGACTTTACAAAATTGTGATCCAAATGACCCACTGGGGGAGAGGTAGAGAGGTAAAGTGTTCCACAAAATTATTCGTCATTAAATTTTCCTCAATTATGAGTAATACAATACACAAGACTTACATTTGTAGTATTTAGTCAAATATGCAATTCATTGGCTGCAGCTAAATTTATATGCGAACAACATCAATTAGAAAAAGGACGTATGTATATTCGTTGGATATGTTTACTTTACATAGTTTGATTTTAGTACCTATTTACAATTAACTCCATCTTCCTCTTAGTTTGGTACTAAAATTTAACGTTTTTTAACAAATTCCGCTTTCAATTTTGAACTATTTTTTAAAGTCCATTTAATGTTTATTAAGTTGATGCGCAGCAGCAGGCAGCAGCGAAACAAATTATTTAACTTTTGACCGTCGCGTAGTGGATAGGCGTGTGTGCACTACAAATTCAAGGTATTTACACATACCAGACGATTACAGATCAATCGAATCGACTTTAGATGCAAGTGGTTGTTTGTTTCATTTGTTAATGAATAAAAATAAAATAAGTAGATATGTAAACAAATACGAGTATTTGAAAATAGAACACACTCATCAAACTTGTTAAGTTATTATGAACATAAACTTTTTCAAAGTATGTATAATAAAAAAAAAATATACTGGAATCGCGATAATTCCTAGCACATCAATTCGTTATATTTCGAACAATCCACTTGTGCTAAAAACAATTTTCTTGCTTTTCAAATTTGTCATACATTTGGTTGATTTCGTTGCAATCGATACAATAAAAAAAAAAAGTTTAAGTAGTACTGCGTTTACTTTTACCCATTTCGTTTCGGGTGTTTTTGATTTTGGATTTCTTGTTATGTATTTTTCCTAGTCAGATAAAATTAAAATCTCGCAAATTGTATCGGAATTAGTTTTTCAAATTCTATCCACGGCAACATTGCCTAGGTTTAACATTAAACAATTATTATCGAATCGCCGAGTTCAAACGAGGTTTTCTCACAATAATACAAAAATCAAAAGCCCAATTTTAAAATTTCCATTTTACACACATTTTTCACACAACGTAAACATTTTAGTGGGGGGATTTCATTCATTCATATTTATTTTTAATTTTCTACTCTTCCAGCCAAATCGGCGATGTGGCAACACAATTTCTAATGCGCAGCTGCAATCACTGCCAGTGTTGTTCAACACTTGGCATTTCCTGTGCGCCGACTAGCATTATTTCCAAATTACTGTTACATTTAGTTTAGTCATTTGAAAGTGTTAAAACAAGTTGCAAGTGTTTTAAAAAAATTTGCACATTCAGTGCGGTATATTTTCTAAAAGCAAAATAACGAAAAAATTCAGATTTTAGTTATGAAATCGAAATGTTCAAAAATTCGTTTGTGATTAAAATACATTTCAATTAACTTACAATGAAATATGTACATACATATGTATGTGTAGATATTAAGTGAAGCCGTAGAAATGTAAATTTAGCTGGTGGTTGAAAAAGTTACAAGTACTGAATGCAAAAACGAATAAAGAATTATAAAACATTCAATAGCGCTCAAAAAAAAAAACAAAAATTGCTGAATTCGCACAATATACATATGTATGTATATACAATATGCTCGTGTGTATGTTTATATATAATCACAAATAATAATTTCAATAATACATTGCGGCGAATTAATTGATAAAAATTGTTTTTTCATTCGAATTTTTCAAAGTTGTTAGAGCATCTGTTCTTTTTTCAGACATTAAAAGTAATAAAAGCATATTTCTATCATTAAATATTTTATAGAAAATCTGGAACAAAAAGAAGTATTTCGAAGCATCCAACCGAATATTATGATTGACAATGACAGCTATGTTTTTTGAGCTTCACTTGTTTTTCGATTTGGAAGTTAATGACTGTAACTTATCAAAGAAAATTGGTTGTTGCATTTACCGACGAGGAGTTGTGGCGATTTGGTATACTCGTTATCGAACCTCTTAGTATTTGCTTGGAAAACTAGTTTCACATTTTTTGCTAATAGGATATGTATTTATTTTCGCTAAAAAAAATATATATTGCTGGATGGAAAACTTACATATATACGTAGATATGTTAGCAGAGTTCAAATTTTCATAATAAATTAATCGATGAATTTGCGACCTTTTATTATGGACTCGCCCAAAATGGATCGGTTTGACCCATTCTAATAGATAATTCTAAAACAACAATTTTGGAAAGTCGTATGCGAACTACAATGTTCTAGAAAGATATTTTTTCCAAAATTTTGTTTGGATTTCTTAAACAGAGCATTCATGTCGTGAAATTCTTTAAAAAGTTTAAACATACGAGTATGTCATACACAAAAAACGCAAGCACGTCACGACAACCTTCCGCTATATTTGCGTCTCTCATTCCTATTTTGCCCTCTAAAATTGATTCTGGTTTCCGAATTAAACCTAGACGTGTACGTTTTTTTTCCCGGTGGAAAAATTACAACTTACTGAAACGGTAGTTTAAGATCCATACAACAATCAATCGTGAATTATAATAGTTGATAGATATCCAACATCGCGTAATACATTGAAAAAATATAAAAAATTTAATCGCTTTTATGTTTTTAAAAATGTTTGCCTTTATGATATAAACACTTTTGCGTTGAAGCAAACCAGTTGTCGAAACATTTACTTATTCCAATCTAAAGATGATATCTAAAAAAAATAGTTTGAAAACGCTTGCCATGCATTTTGTTCTTAATCAATAGGAACAGGAAGAAGTCATTACACATTTGAAAAATGGAAAATGTCTCCTTCAAGTTTGTTTAATTATTACTGAAGTCTATGAACAAAAAGATTCTTTCAGACTACACTTACATATATACATATATGTATATAAATAATCAAAGGCTGTCTGAGAGCTGGCTTTGGCGTGGTGAATGATGAGTAACATCTGCAGTTGTTTTTTTTTTTAATTTTACCGATGATTTTTTCACTCCTCAAGAGCAACAGGCCCAGTTCTACGAAAGAAAAAAACTCACATGCTGATCCATCTGAAACATCTCTCGCACATCATCGAAATTTATCACTGAGGCTGACGCGTCCCACTTTAAATCCTGAAACCAAATTTCGCAATCCCGGGATCGTCCCGAAATTCATGAAGTCTTGATTCGTAAAATTTTATTTGCCAAAAAATGTAATCGTCGTCGTATTATAGAGGTTGTGAAAATAACACTAATATAACAAAAAAGGCAAATTTGTTCAAATTCATATATTGGTCTTTTCAATCAACAAAAAAAAAAAAAATAAAACATTAAATTTTACAAACATACAATATATAGTAAAATTGTGAATTATTCAAAACATTTATTAGGCCAACAGAAAAATAACAAACATTTATATAGTCAACTTGTTTTTAATCACTTTTTGAAATCAATAAATATAAAAATATAAAAAAGCAACACATCATTTTTTCCTTCTATTAATCAAAATGCTGCCTTAAAGAAATTAAAGCATTAAGTGTGTTATCATCCAATCTGGATCTAAATTATATAAAAACTGCAGTGGAGAAGCACCTCTCCGCCTCAACACTTGTTGGTTGGATTGTCAAAAAAAAGTTTAATGATTTCTGTAGGTAATATCTTGTACCGCTCCCATTACCAAAAATATATAAATTTATTTTACCAAACTTTCTGATAAATTGTATGTCGTTCTTTTGTTGAACACTTGCGAGCCGCTCGTTAAAACTTGATGCAATTTATCTTTCAGACTCACTGCCTTATCCACCTCAACCACCTCCTCGTTAGTGTTATTTGTTAACATCGCTTTCATAGTAGGGCTAATTTTCTACTCAAGGGGGATATTCTCCAGCTCCTTTATAATGACAGTAAAATTAAAAGCTTCAGATAGTCATATTTAAGATTTTATACATTATTTGGATTAATTAAAAAGTGAATTGTGAATTGTCCTCTGTTGTTTGATCTTTGCAATGAGTTTATTAAAAAAGTTATTACTCAGAGTAGAACTCTTCCTTTTTATTTTTTCAAGTTTTTGTGTTTAATTAAATACGTGTTGCAAACGCGTAATAGTGCAAACAGTCACCGACGTGGCCGTACGTTACGTGTCAGCCAACACGATCAAACTTATGTGGGTGCCATGCAAGAATTAAAAATATATTTAAATTTATGCCCTACAGCCATTAAAAAACCCCTTCTTACATTTTTAATTACTTTGGTGAAAAATATCCAGCTAGTTTCTAGTTCACTTGTATTTTTTTGTTCATTTTAATTATTAAACAGTACGACAGTGGTTGGCACACATGATAAATGTTAACAGAATATGAAAATAGGCTTTATATAAAGAAATAAGTCATAATTTTGAGAAAATCCAACATTTTTAACACAAAATAATAGTTAAGATTTCATATTAATTTTTGTATTTATATCATTTTTTTTTTGTATTTTTAATGAGTTTCGTACATTTTTGGTTATTTTTTAACTTTACATGAAAATTAAAGCGTCATCTACCGGAGAAAAAAAAATGTTTTCTTAATAAAAAAAAATCCAAATTTAATTACCTTTTGAAAACTGGTTCAAGCATTAAATCGGTTCACCCATTCTGTTTTTATAGAACTTTTTGAAGCTTAAAAATCGATTTTCTCAAAATTCTGACGTGTTACAGCAAAACGCCGAGAAACTTATTTCTTTATTTTAACCCTTTTTTTATATTCTGTTAACATTTCTCATGTGTACCAAAAAACATTTGATTTTGTCGTACTGTGATATTTTCACTTCTTCCGATAAGGGAAAGCGTTCGTAGATTATTCTCACGAATAAATGTCAAAATTGCATTTCACTCGGAATCCGTGATGGCAATCTCCCGAATTTCGAAATTTTGTAAGAATATCGTGATCACGTCGGAGTTGACGATAGCATTTTCTACGTTGTCACGTCGGACGCTACGACGTAATTCATGATAGGCCTGTATATAAAATTATTCTTCAATTAAAACGTCTTTAATTCTCTAACAAACACTATTAAAACAAACTTTTTAAATTTTATAAACAAATGTAGAAAATGTTTATCAAAATTTCATCAAAATTCTGAACTTAAAAAAATTTTTTTTTTAATTTTTTGGTTGACAATTTTTCTTAAGCTCGAGACCAGTTTATGGAAGATTTTGTGTGAAAAAGCAACAACATTTTTTTTAATGTTATAAGTTATAGTACTATTTCGTAAATCAGTACATTTCCTCATCGGTATTCCTTTTATTAAATTAAATTAAATTAAATTTATTCTTCATAACCACTTCTCCCAGGCTTTGAGACCTGGAGCTCGGAGTTGCAGAGCCAACACGCTACATGCTGTGCTACGCTAGCCGAGTTGATTGTTGTGTTTATTTCCCCCTCCCTTAACAAACCAACTACAAACAAGAGCAACTGATCAGCCGCTATTTAACTTGTTTGTGTGGTTGTTGTTTTTGGGTTATGTAGATAGGTTGCTCATTAAATTTTAGGATAACAAAGTGTAAGCTTCTAGTGATTACGAATTACTATTGATTTTTGACAAATTTTTTAATGACTCTCTTTGGCAATTCCTTTTGCGTTGCATGGAGGAAAAAAATTGTCAAAAATCAGCGATAACTTGTAGACACTTGAAATTTGCACTTCGTCAGACTTGAATTTAATGAGCTAAAAACTGCATACAAAAAATCCAAAAAATTCTATAAACCTTTTTTAAAAACTTGGAAAATTTGATTAAATTTTGTTAATTCATTTTGCTTTTTTTAAACAGTTTGAAAAATGTATGTTTATGGGTTATCTTAGAAAATGAATCATATTTTATTTGAATAGTAATTTTATTTATTTAGAAGAAAAATAAAATGCCGAAATTTGTCAATATGTGGTTGAACTATAATTTGTGAACAAAGTACTTATTTATATGTAGAGGTTATGGCGCGAACTCGCTAGGGTGATTGGCTTAGCTGTAGCGGCAAATATATGTATCTTAAGAACCACTTAAAGACATTTATAAAATTTACAATATCTAAGTATTTATGTAAACATGTATGTACATATGTATGTATAT
Source organism: Philophylla caesio (assembly GCA_963971545.1). NCBI lineage: Eukaryota > Metazoa > Arthropoda > Insecta > Diptera > Tephritidae > Philophylla > Philophylla caesio. The sequence continues at coordinate 184,045,437 of OZ020604.1, read as the reverse complement.
ATGTATATGTATGTATGTACATACATGTAAGTATATTTATGCATGAATTTCTTTAGTTGCATGCTTTAAGGTTATTAGCCTCCCTCTCAATAAAATTACATATACATACATACATATGTACATTCATACGTCCAATCCCGCCAATGTACATACATTCCTTTGCTAGTCTCTTTGTGTCCATTGGCCTAACTACAAGTTCGTCTTCGTATGAACCGCATTAAATGCGATGACTGCGTTGACTTCTTCCGGCGCAAATTTGACACTGAGTAGGCAAATATCTGTATAAGTACATATGTGTAAATGTATCGTAATACATACACACGTACTTATTAATGTACATATATGTATATGTACATATATACATATGTTTTATTTATGTTTGTATACGCATGTGTGATCTCTGGCAAATGCACTCGCGTTACTATGTTTTGTTGTAAATGTGCAGTTGACTTTTTCTCGAGTTTCAATTGCAACATTTCTTATGTATTTAGAATTGCATACAAAAACGCTGCATTGTTCGTATTTGCCAAATGCTGCCCGGTCAGCCAACCAGTCAGGCAGACAAGAGGCCCCCAGTTAGACGAGATGGTTAGCCTCTGCTTTGGTGCAGCGTTAGAGAGGTGTCGGGGTTGAGATACCCACACACATACATACATACATACATACATATGTATGTATGAATATTTGTAGCTGGCTGGCTTGCTTGCTGGCTCGCCAAAATGCCGCATATTACGTATAAATTTCGAATCAATACGAGTGAGCAAACAACAACAGCAACAGCAACCGCAACTAAAATACCAAGTTGCAATAACAACATGCAGATAGCACAGCAACAAAAAGGCAATGTACAGCAACAGCAAACGGCAACAAAAGCACAGCAAAAGCAAGCGTAGCGACAACAACGACAACGTCGTTGAAAACAAAAAAAAAAAAAAAATAAAAAAGCAAAGCAATTCAACTAAGGAATGCGGGGCCACATAAATGTCAGATAAAATGTTGATTGTTTTGTTTACAAAGATACTTTACGCTTCTGTTTACTGCTGACTGCCTGACAGCGCTATTGCATGAATGTATGTATGTTTGAGTGTGTGCGTGTGGGGTATTTATGTTTGTGTGTGTGTGTGTGTGTGGTGCTCACACTCGCAGATACAGTTGAATGCGAGTTAAATAAGAATATTGCCTGATTAAGTCGACCAGCAAGAGGTGTATGCAATAAATGAGCGCGCAGTTACAAAAAAAACAAAAAAAATAATACACACATGCATATACATACATATGTATGTATGTATGTACTTAGATACATATTTATGTATGTATGTTTGTACCTACACATACAGCTGCCGATATGCAGCCTTACAAAAAGTTATACGCCCAACAAAAACAATAAGATAAACCAAGTATGAGAAATAAATTAAAAGAAGAAAATACAAAACGAATAATAATATTTTCTTCAGTTACGAGCGCTAGCAACTTTCACACAAACATACATACACTCCGACGTACATATTTAGGTATGTATGTATGTACACTCTGTTAGCCTGTGTATTTTTGTTGTTGGCGATCGGAATGTGCCCGTACGCATACAAACACACACACCCTCACACTTACACAGAGGCAATAAAAGCAACAACGCGAAGAAATACATTCAGACATATGTACATATGTACATATGTATGTATATTACATCAGTAAACATTAAAGCGGCTCGCGTTTTACATACCCTAACTATATAGAAAAATAACCATAAATACATACTACATATTTTTCACGTTAATCATCGAATTTATTTTATGTACAACTTTTATAGAAAATATTTTAAGATGAAACTATGTAAAATTATGAACATTAAACAAATTTCTAAAAATTGTCATCAAAATTTTAAACTTTTTATTAGGAAAATTCTGGGTATGCAGTTATGTAGGCCATTTAATTTCAGTAAAACAAAGTGCAAGTTTCAATTTGCTGAAAAGTACCGTTGATTTATTAGATTTTTTTTTTGTGATTTCCGATGAAGCACCTTAATTTACATTCATACATCAATACATACTAGATAGATATGTATGTATGTATTTATGTATATACATACATATGTACATATGATGAATTCTAGGTGTATATACGAGCCAAAAACGCAAACGACAGTAGCGACAGCAACAATCATCGTCACTCGCAGTCGGTCGCTCATTCTGTGCACACCTGCGTCCTACGCCCTCATCGCTTTTCAATCGATACAAACTGGAGTTCTCGTGAGCGCGCAGTGTATGCGATCCATAGCGATTCGTTTGTGACAAATATACACGCACACTTACAATATGTACATATGTAAACATTAATATGTATTGCAAGATACATTTAAGACCCTGTAGGAAATCACGAAGTATTGGTACATTAAAGCCACAATTATTTAGTTATGCCAATTTTTGCAATTATATCGACTATTAAAGAATGTTTTCCCTTGTTCCATGTCCGATTCTTATATCTACAATTTTAGTAGAATAATAGTTTTCGTATGTACCTACGTATCTACATATGTTAATATATATTTCCCATCGGTCGCCACTCGATGCGGTTCCAATATCGAATGGAACGAGTTGGCCAGGTGCGGCTCGATGACGCCAAGTACGTAGTTATGCGGACCACTCGGTAAAATCATTGTTTAGGGATCATATAATGTAACTAGCGCGAATTAAGACCCGTAATAGATCTGCACTAAGGTTATATAAGGTTAACTTATCGGCGACATAAGGGGACACTGTAATAATGCCCCAATGCTCCAACGGAAGAGGCGAGGGCACGAAGCATCGAGGTTGTATGGAAATTTCGAACCTAATCGGTTTCATTTGGAATAGCAATTGGATTAGAAGGTGAAATCCATGAAAAATATTTTCATATTACTCTAAATGGGAACCCCTGCTAGGGGAATTGGTCTCCTCATGACACTTAAGGGTTGTACACATAATACTTTCGCTTTGCTTTGCTTCAGAGTTTCGCTTTGACAGATAAGTTAAAGTACAGATGTTATATGAGTGCTGCTAAATACAAGGCGAGAAAAGTAAAGCAAAGCAAAACGAAGCAAAATCATCGCGAACTCTCAACTTTTGTACACTTTGACAACCAACTGTTTGCATTTCCATTTTATTTCTGCGTGCATATACACACGATTTAGAAAAATTACTAGTACTTCATAGTCTTTCGAGTGTATAATTACTTTTAGAAAAGATGAAAGAAGAAAAATATGAATAAATAGCAAATGAAACACCTCTTTCGTAACCACCCGCACCTATTTTTTAAACTTCTCTGAGTCGGTTTTTATTTATTTTGTCGAAATATGCTCGGCCTTAATATAGTTTATAACACTCGCGACTTTCAAACACATGTACATACATACATAAGTAGCATAACGACGACTTAATTATATTAGTAAAACTCACTTCTTATTCGTGTATTACACAAAATACTCGGAATAGGCACAAATAACAATTCAAAACAAACAACTAACGCAGAAACTGTCAAAGCGTTATATGTAGCAAACCTTCTACACCTCATGCATTGTTGTTAAATTTCGAATTGTCAAGTAAGGCGAGGAAAGTTGTATGTGTACGGCCCTTTACTTAAAAGGACACTCACAGTTATGAATCTGAGTAAAATTATGGAATGCCATACTAATGCTCCTGATCTTACCTAGATAATACATATGAGGAATTGTTAAATGATAACATTTCTAAAACATTTGAAATTCTGCGTTCTACAGAAATGTGTTTTTCCAAGGTGGCATACTAAACATCTATGTAAGTAAAAATTTTGTTTACTTTGCGGTGAAAATGTCAGAGAAATTTAGAAAAACAAAAATAAACAAATGGTCGGAATTCCAAGTTTGGCACAATAAGGAAACGAAATAAGGATTTCTAGTAAAAACTTTCAATTGAATGTATTTGTAATATTATGCAAACGCGTAAGAATTTCCTATCACGAATGTAAATAGAAATGGAAAATGTAAAAAAAAATAGTAGTTTTATGAATTCGCCTTGGGCACTATTTGAAAGTAGTAACTTGAAGGAAAACAATTCAGCCGCTTGAATTACGAGCAATTATGTTTTTGAAAATACACATATCTGAGAGGTAAAGTGCCGTTCACTTAGAAGTTTTGAGAAAACCTCGTCCGACTGGGTCATTCCAGTTTACATATGTACGAGTATATATGTAGATACACCCGGCTTGGTTAATAAATTGTATCTCATAGATACTATTTTTCACGTATAGCTACAACAAATAAATGCTTTCGTCCTCTCTATTTCTCTCTCGGCTCATTTGCGATAGCAGCGCCACCAAATGGCCACAAAGTACACTAAGATCGGAATGCAGAAATGAGTAAATAAATTGATTGTATTATCGTCATTCAGCGGTCGAAATGGGCTAATTTCAATACACATTTGTACATATGTACATATGTATGCACAAATATGTTACAGTAAACGCTTACCTTTGTTTGTAAAAAAAGCGTCAATAATTGTATTGATAAATTTCAAAAACAAAAAAACAGTTCTTCAATTGGCATCACATAAATTCAGTACAAAAAAAAATTGTTGGAACACCGACAAGCAATTGTGAAAATTTTGCAAATTCAGCAGTGAGTGTATCTAACTAAATATGTATGTATGCATATCTATCTATGTACGTAGAAATATATGTATGTACATACATATGTATTTATATACAACAAAGACGAATCTATGTTATTTCTCTGCCTGTTGAATAAATTGAAGAATGCTAGAGCATACAAACTCTTTTGCACCCAAACTATTGCTCGATATGCATTTTGAGAGAGGCATAAAATGAATGCGAGTGTGTGTGGAAAATAGTGTTTGAAAATGATGCCATATCAAATAAAGACTTTTTTTCATACAAAACATAGATAAATCATGGCATTATCGAAATATTATAGTTTGGAGAAATTTATTTAAGTTTATATACCAATGTATATAGATATATGATTTTTGTTGAAAAGTCGAAATCAGCGAGTCTTGTTAGAATTTGTGAACGCAAAGCTATTAAGAGTTAACTGAAAACTCAAACAATTAAGATGTTTTATCGTCGGAGGCTGTCTTCACTTAAACAGCGAATATAATCCTAAGCGATATCTTTTCTTTTCTTTTGGTTATTCCGTATTTGTTGAGCGTTATAGAACATAGAATGGTCATTTAAATTCTCTGGAAATGATGTGTAAGAGATGCAGGTGTGAAACATAATCCTATTCAAACGCATTGCTGGCAAATCAAAAAGGATTCAACCAAACCAACGTACAACTTTGCTCATTTTATAATTAAACTAAAAAATTCAGCAATTTTTTAGCTTTTGTGGCCGCTCTTTGATTACCTACAGTTAAGGTTTTGTATACCTTAATATGTTTGCAAGATTCTCATCATATTCAACGAATTCTTGAAATTCCGTAAAATTCGTCAATTCTAGTGTGGCCAGATTCTTTTTATACCCGAGGGTACTTGTACACAAGGGTATTATAACTTTGTTCGCATAACGGTTGTTTGTAACAGCAAAAATTAAACGAGATAGATATAGACATACATACATATATATACTAAAATGATCAGAATGAAAAGAGGGATCGATTTAGCCCTGACTGTCTGTCCGTCCGTCTGTCCGTGGTTACAATAACTTGATTAAAAATTGAGATATCTCAATGAAATTTGGTACATAGATTGTGCATTTAGACAGGGTAGGTTGGTATTGAAAATGGTCAAGATCGGTCAATAACCACGGCCACCTCCCATATAACGGGAGTTTTTGTTTCCGGTATCTATTACAGCAAATTAAATGAAATTTGGTATTTAGAGCGAATTTGAACTAAGAAATTTGATATTTACGAAATTTCGAAAAATGGGCGATGTCAAGCCCACTCCTATATAACGGAAACATATTTAGTGAAATTCTGTATTTGGAGCGATTTTGAACTAAGAAATTAGGTATTTATGAAATTTTGAAAAATGGGCGTTGCCTCGCCCACTTAGGAAAAAATATCTGTATCTCAATAACGATGTAAGGTATCGTCACATCGCTTACATCATAGTTAAACATTTTTGAAATCGGACCATAACCTCGACCACCTACCATGTAAAGGGAAATTTTGAAAAATGCAAAAATTTCCTTTTTTTCTATCTCTATTGGAACGTATAAATAAAAATTTGATACTTAGAGAGATAGTTAATTAAGAAACTTGATTTTAATAAAATTTAAAAAAACGGGCGTAACCACGCCCACTTTTAAAAAATCGTCTGTAACGATGTTAGCTATCGCGACAAAATTTGGTGAACATATTGTCCTTGATATCACTAGCATCAACGTCATTAATTTTTAAAATCGGACCATAACCACGCCCTAATTCCATATAACGGAAATTTTGAAAATTGCAAAAAACTTCGTTTTTCAGTATTTATTGAAAGAAGTTGAGTAAACTTTAATAGTAGCAGCGATTTGAAACAAAGAAACGGGGTTTTTATGATATTACCGCCCATGCAAAAATACATCGCCATCGCGAGTGTATTTTAAAATCGGTTTCGCCCGAATTTAGCTTTTCTTACTCGTTAGAACTTGAAACTGAAATGGCAGCTATTGTTATACATAGTTTCAACTGCGCAGGTGAAAAATAAGGTGGCAACACCCTACACGTTTACTGCACAACCCATTAGCCATTAACTGCTCTCCGCTCACTCTCAATTACCAAATACACACACACAGAAGACTTACCAATACACTCAAAAAGTATCTAGCTCCAGCAAAACGCAACGGAATTCGTTGCCTCCAAAGCGAATGGGCACGATCAATGCGATCATACCGTGTTCGTAGCTCACAACATAAACGGCTCGTTGTTCGAATTGTAGCACGTTGCGGAAGGTGTACGCGGACTTAATAAAAAAAACTAATCAGATTAACCATTAACACCAACAAAATGAAGGGAGCTTGTTATGTGAAAAGAAAGTGAACAAAACAAATTTCAAATAGTGTTTGGTTTAGAAATCGAACCTGAAAGTGATCTGCTAGATAAATGAAGTCAAAATCATATGAACAATTCAAAAGTTGCGTAAAAAGTTTTTGAAACTGAATGGAAGAGTTAACTAAATCGGTGAATTTCAAGCAAAAGATTTCAGTAATTTGAGCAAAGAAAAAAAAAAACAACTGCTAAACGCTAAAAGATTATACAAACGTTATTAAATATTGTGCATATTGAATTGATTTAGCAAGCGCACAGCAGAAAATAAAATTCAACTGTTAGAGAAAAATACCAGAGCAACAGGAATTTGCCCTCAAACAAATATACAGCGCGTGAAAACGAACCAACTAACTAGCGCACAATTGACTGTATGTACATACACAAGTGTGCATACATATTTAAAATGAAAAAATAATAAATAATTCATTTTTTATGGAATGGAATGCAGCAAAAGAGATAGCGCTAGCTGCCAACACTTGGGGGTCATGCGCGTAAACGAGACGCCGACAAGTTGGAGCGCACGAATTCAATTTTAAAACGATTCAACAGCGAACAGCGAACGTCGAACGACAACAAGCAACCAACCACATACGCTCGTGCGCGCAGTGGGGGAGACAAAAGTTTGGTGTTGTTGTTGTTGCTGTGAGAGAGACCCAGCGCGAGTAGAAGTGGAACAGTGGAGTGCGCGCGGTGGATGGTCGAAAAGTCGACGCGATCAACGTAACTCGACCGACTGTCACTAACTACAATACTTGTCCGACTGTATGTTGTTGTTGAGCGAGGAGGCGAAATAAGGCGCAGATACTGTCGCCGCCGTCACCGCCGTCACCGCCGTCACCGCCATCACCGCCATCGACACCAACCTCAGCCACAGCCGCCCTCGCCTACTTTTCATCGACTTTATTGGCACCAAGCAGCTAGCCACAGCCGCAACTAGGCAGCCATTGCGGCCAAACTACATACCAGTCAACCAGTTCGCTAGCCAGCCTGCCTGCCTGCCAGTCAGCCAGTCAGCCAGCGAGCAAGCAAGTGAGCTAGGCAGCTAGGCAGCTAGAGCTCTAGCTAACGCCCGCAAACGATCGATTTGATTGTATTTACTATAGTCGCGCGAACGCGCATTTACTCTCTTATTAGTAGCGTTTGAAACGAGCGCGTTCCATGTCCAAGGCAAGGAATTTGTGTGCGCGACTCACGTACTGAAACAAATTGGATATCAAGTGTGCAGAATATGCGCATTCGTACATGCATACATTTTAATGTTTGTATAAAGATATAGTGATATATACATATGTATGCATGTAAGTAGACCGTGCATTAAATGGATGGAGTGGTACATTCGCAATTTGCATATATCAATTTGCACGTGTGTTGAGTGAACGAATCATATATAGATAGATAAAAGTATGTGTATATATGTACATACATACATAGATGTATGTATATAATTTTGATGTATAACGCATAAGCGGTAATTTGCAAGTGAATTCGAAGCATAAAATAACCACTTACTTGAAAGAAAAAATTTCAAAGAATTTAAAATCAACTGTGCTGAATTTTAATTAATGTGAATATATGCATACATACGTACATATATGTAGATAAATAGTGGCAAAGTGAAACCCATTTATTGTTAAAAGAAAAGAAAGAAAAAAATATTAACACAAGCAAGTAATACATTTGCATGCACAAAACTAAAAAAGTATTTGTGAAAATTAATTGAAAGCTAAAAAGTGTGGTCGAATCGCCCGAATCGCCTAATAATTGCCTATTCGTCAGCCAACAGCTGCTTCAGCTCAGCTCAGCGCGCTGATTACAGCTTGCAGTAGCACATCAGCAACGCCCAGAAACACAAGTGTAATAAACGCGCCGCGCCGCTCACATTTGCCATACATTTCACCAATTTTTGTCGGCGCCGCCATACATACATACGTACGTACGTACGTACCGCGCGAATTGAGTGTATGCAACGGGCAAGCGATAAAAAGATAACGTTCGCAAGGAAAGTGCAATAAAAGTAGCAAAAACAAAACAGTGAAATTTTTTAGCGCGCCGCATTTGTTGTCACCTAACGTCACAGTCGTCCGTCGTCGTCGTCGTCGTTGGCGTCGTTGCCGTCGTTGTCGTCGTCGTTATTGTTATCGTTGCCGTCGTATTAGTTGCAGTATAGCCTTAATTGCAGCAATAATTTTTGTTAGCAAAAATTTACAAAAAAAACAAAAAAAAAACAACAACGTTAGCAACAAAAAGCAAGTGTCGGTGCATAATGACAATTTTGAACATCGTCAGCAGCAACGAAATTATCCGCACTCTTACAACAATTTGAGCGCGCAACTCAACTGTTTTTCATTTTTTATGTTGTTAGCTGGTTTTGCTTTGCGCAGGCCATTTATGATTTTTAGCGCAACTTTTACGTTTGAATTGTTGTTGTTGTTATTGCACATACTTTGCCACATTTACGTGTTGAGCGTGTACGCGTCTATAACCGCTCTAACCGCTTCAGCAGCCGCCGCCAACGATTTTCTTGGCAATCATAAACATTTTTTCGTCGACAACGTGCAGGAATTTCAATTTGAAATTATGCCAAAACTACAACAGCAGCAACAGCACCACCAGCCACACCATCACCACACAACCACACATCATGGCGAATATCCACTGCCAGATGGTTGGGACATCGCCACCGATTTCGATGGGAAAACCTACTACATCGATCATAATATGAAGAAGACAACGTGGCTGGATCCGCGCGATCGGTATGTAGACAAATTGACATCCAAAACAAATATTTATACATAAATATGTACAATTATAGGTGTTGTGTGTGTGTGTGTGTGTGTCTGTCTATATGTATTTATGTTCATATGTATGTATGTATGTACATGTGTGCATGATTGCATAAATTCACGCATTAATACATACATATACGTACATACATTTTCTTTTCCATTTATTTACCTTCAATTCATACACAAACATTTATTTAGCACAGATTTTTAGTTTTATAAGATTCTATTTTCGAATTTGGTATTTAGGTCTAGTATGGTTTCGCACAAAATTCATTAAATCATTAAATCATTCGCCATATTTGTTTATAAATATTTGCGCTGCGATGTTTGTGTCTCTGGCATATGTTTTCCGTTTTACGAATATTCACTTGCCAGCGAAACAGCTACATCAGAAAAATGTACATAGGTGTGTGTTGTTCCCTTGGCGTTCAGTTTAAGATCGTTGGATTGTAAGTTTAGACGACGAGTGCAATACAATCCAAAAAGTACTTACTTCTTCAAATTGATTTACTTGAATTGACACTAAAAACGAAAAATGACATTTTCTTAAAATGCCTTTCAAAGTCATAGAGCATCTAGCACTTTCGAAAATTTGTTGAAACGGATTTAAACTGAATTTATAGCTTGTTATTTGTATGTAATACATTTTTCTCTTAAAACAATTACCTCTTTGTCCAAACTATGCCGCTTTATTAAGTTGTTCTGGAGAAAAACTAATGACAATCAGAGTTCGAAAATAACCCTCTCCACTCTGTTCCAAAATAAGTCTTATTTACAGAAAACACATTTTACATTTGCTATTATGTTACTATTTGTATTAGTGCTTGTTATAATTGTTAGCTCTTAGAGAAGACGATCTCCGAAAATTTTTTTAAAAATATTCACAGATATTGAAAATTTTAATGTGGCCTATGGTCGTTTACCCGTAAATAGCAACATATTAGATTTTTTTTTTTAAACTTGATATATAAAACATCATTTTAAATTACACGATCTACTCCTTAGGTTATGCCAGGATTTTAACTTTCACTCCGGTTCTTATTCTAATTTTAACATAAAAATGCCAAATATAGGAAAAAAATATAATAACTTAAAAATAAAAGTTTATGCCAAAGTGTATTTTCCTCAGAGAAATTTCAGTAGTTGGAAAATAACTCACAGTAGAAAACTCTAAATGATCCCACAGATAGATTTTTGTTTTGCTTGATACTTTTGTGTTTGTGTCAGTGAAAAATACTACGAAAATAAGTAGAGCGGGTTATTTTCGATCTCTGGTGACAATACTTAACATATGTATGAACTTATATATATAATTGACGAATGGATATCTTATAATTTTTGTTAACAATATCGATATCCCTTCCGGTTTAATTAAAGTTATCGACATTTTCATAAATTTCCTTATTTGTTTACATTGTGTAATTCACATCTTTAGTCTAGTGTCATAAATTTGCATACGTGAAAAAATAATGACACCAATCACATTCCATATCCGAAATTGGCGCTTAGGTTTTAGATGAGCCCTCCTATAATATATCCAAAGATTTCTGTTACATAAATCTACAAATATAAAAAAAAAAATGTCTCAGACTTTTTAACAAAGAGAAAAGTGCTGAATCTTGTCGCATTTAATCAGACTGTCATAGTTGATTTGTACTGCACCTTCTATGTTAGTTTATCTGATACGGTTTTATTAATGCAGAAATCCAGTCAGAAGTATTTTCATCCAAATAACCGCCAGTGGGATATGAAAGTCGATGCCAAATGCGAATAATTGAGAATATAGTTAGTTTTTTTTTTATTATAACAATAGAAATAGTAGTTTTTCTATTATACCATTAGCATTGTTAAACAGAAGCTTACACATTATACTTATATTTCAAAAATTTTGCGAAATTGAGTTAAAAACAAATTTTAACCTAAATACGAACATAGAATTTGTCAGTGATGTTTTTGATTCAGACTCACTTGTTTATAAGTAAATTTTTCGCTGGACATAGAAATGTAAGCATTTAAATATATGTAGTTCTGTGCAGTATTGATACGAGTATTGGGATGATTGTGGCATGTCATGAATTTAAACAACTGTGCTTATTTGGTTTTATTATAGTAATACGATCTTTATAGTTTTGATGAGCTACGAGCTCTTCTCTCGTATACTGAAACCAAAGTTAGTTTGTAATTAGTTTTTCAAAAACATTTACGTCGGAATTTCTTTGTAAGAAACTGTCTTTCAAATCTTTTCTTTACTTTTATTTCATTATTTTCTTGCTTCTTCTGAATTTTTGGATAAACTTATCACCAGCTCATACCAAATTTTGAGGAATCTCTTTGGAAAATGGTCTCGAGTTTTATGCTTGTATCAATATATTTTACAACAAATATTAGCATTTTAATTTACGAAAAACTTGTAGACCGCTCTCATAGTCGCATTTATACATTTATTTTCATACCTTAGGTATACTTATACGTATACACGGATCTTTTATTAAGACAATTAGGCAATTTTTGTTCCAGTTATAATAAAAATTAAAAACGTCGACATCAACTCTCGTCAGGGCAATCAAAATCTTAATAATAGAAAAAGTTTTCTCTAATAGCGGTCACCCCTCGGCAGGCAATGGCAAACCTCCGGGGATATTTCTGCCATGAAAAAGCTTCTCATTAAATACATCTGCCATTCGGAGTCTTCACGAAATTGTAGGTCTCTCCATTTTATGGTATAATATAAAGACGCACACCACAAATGGTAGGAGAAGCTCGGCCAAACACTGTGCTATATAGTGTAAGCACCAAAATTATATATTATAAGGGTCTCATTCAACATTTATAGACGGATTTTAAAAGTGCGATACATCGATCTGACTATAAATGTCAAAGATGTGGCGTAGTATATACATAGAAAGGCAACCAATTGGGTGGCCAAAAGAGTTTTTTTTAAGGCAAACTTTTTTTTTTAACCTTCTAATGTAAATATTTGCAGGTTTGTGAATTTTTTTATGGAAAATATTTCAAGGCGAAATTTCGAATTTTATATTCGCACAAGCGTGTGAATTTTTTCGAAAATATTTATACATATTTAAGTTCTCATATGTATACATATGTGTGTGCATACCTACATTACTGTTCATGCAAACATACATACATACATACATTCATATGTACGTTTGAATCTGACGCAAAAAAATTTCTACAAACAAGCAACGCAAAATACCTGCCAACATGCGGCATATTTCTTCACTTTATTCACACTTTATTTCAATACAAAAAAAATTTCGCAAGTGCACGCACTTACAACACGAACGCAAACAAAATAATAAGAAAAATGTACAAAAAGAAAAAAAATCGGAAGCAGTTTAAGCACACGCAGACACTTCGCAATTTTTCTCTCAGCTAAGCGTAAAATAAAAAAATCCGAAAAACGATTATAAATCGCATTAAGTATGTGCGTACGAGTTAAAAGCTCACGCATAGCATAAACATTCGCAATTGTTTATAATTAACTTGGGCACAAACACACGCACACACACACATTCTGCGTACTTATTGCATTCGCACTTATTGTATGTAAGTAGCGCCGAGTTGGGGAGCAATTGCTCAGAGTTGTTGCTGTTGTCCAAAAGCGTGTGAACGTGAGTTTGTGTATGTGTGTACTACATACAAGCACTTTGCATTCCCCAACGCAAAATGCGTACATACATACATACATTAAATTGAGAAAACACTGAAAATTCGAAATAAAAATATGCGTATAAAAAATTAAAAAAAAAAACTCTGCCTCGTGGCCACTGCACCAACTGCTGCTGCTGCTGCTGCTGCTGCTACTGCTGCTGCTGTCAAACACACACACACACAGCGCCAAAAGCAAACAAGTGAATGCTCACATTTGCAAGCTGTGTTTCAATTTAAGTTTTCTCGTTTCATTTTCGTCGCGTTTTTTTACAAACGTTTTATTTTTCATGTTTGTTAATTTATTGAATGTTGTTGCTGTTGCCGTTTATTGTATACTCGTACGTATTTACATATAAACTTGTGTATGTTTGTTTACAGTGTGTTTGTATGTATGTAGTTGTGGTTGTTCGCGTTTATTTATTGCCTGCAACAACTGTGCAAAATTGTTCGAACAAGTTACTGTTGTACATATATGTATATGTATGTATGTAGCTCATTGTTGCAGTTGTTGTTGTCAATGTGGTGTCCACACGAATCCACATTTGAGTTCAACTATACTTGGACTCTTAATCATCACATCGGAATGCTTTGTTTAAATTGTTTATTTTGTGCTTAGGTTTTATTTTCAATTTTTAGATGTTTATTTTTTTTTTCTGGTTTTTGTTTCGTTTCATTTTCATTAATTTCAATTTTTCCAACGCGAAGTGCGCGTGTACACATACATACTTACAATCCTGTGGTTGTTATGTATACAGCTCTAAAAGGTATTGCTTATGCCTGTCTAAATGAATATGGATCCATTTACATACATACAAACATACAAACATACATGTGCACATCTATACTATATTTGTATATTTGTAAATTTATATGAAAATTTGTAACGCCAACCAACCGCTCGCTCGTGTGCATTCCAAAACCAATACTCACTCAATCGTGCCGCGCTTACACACACTGACACACGCATACGATTATATTCATGCTAACTTACTGTAACACGTCATTCTGGCTATTTGCCCGCTCGCCCGTTCGTCGCCTAACAAACCTAAAACCTAAAAACGCCTCAGCACATCAGCACCTCAGCAACTCAACTCCTAGCCGCTTAGCTGTCTTGTCTGTCAAAGCGCCTACGAGTTTTCTTTAGTAAATGATTTGAAATTGTTGGCTTGTCTGGTCTCTGCGGGTCGCTTTTATAAGACTATTTGGGTGATAGTGTGTGTTGTTTGCTGTTTCAGATTTTGTGTGTGTTCGTGTGTGTGTGTGTGTGGAGTTTTGTTCGTGGAATTAGTGGTAATAGTAAATAGATTGGAATGTGCACTCATGCAACGAAAAATTTTAGTTTTAGGAATTCATTTATTTTTTTTATTTTTTTTTTTGATATGTACATACTTGTTCCAATTGAACTTTGTAGTTGAGTTCAAAGCGAAATATCGTAAAAAAATTAGCAGGAAATTCGACATATATATGTATGTCATATGTACATAAATATGTTTGTACCCTGTATTTTGGAATATTTATCGTTTTAGCGAGTTTATGATTACTTTTTACTTATCCAAGGAAAACACTTAAGCTTTTTTATACTTTCTTGAATTAAATAACTTTGCTTCACATGAAATCTCCTGCGACTTAAGCATGAATTCGGTATAAATAAATAGGTATCGTTCCCGAAAAAAGTTCAGATTCAGACAATAAAATAATATTAGGCTACGAATACATAGAAATTCATTTGGATTCCAAAAACACAAAAAAGATTTAGGTCTAGCTGGCCACAGAAGTATAATTAGAACTGTAAATTTGTTAATAAATTATTAATTTTTTAACTTTCTTTCCATATCATATATTAAAACAGTTAATAATTAAATAAGTAAATAAAGAAAGAAAGAAAATTTATTTCAGTTTGTTTCAGTTATTCACACAACTAGCAGTTCCAAAAAACTATGAATGTGTTTTTCAGAAGTTTTGCTCGGCTTTCTTCGAGTCCAAATTTTTTTAATCAATTTTTCATATACCGTACGCAGCTCGATACGTACGTAAGAATAACGTAAATTATACATAACAGTACGTACACTCTTTTTTTAAATACTCTACACTTTATGTCTTTTGATTTTTTATAATTACTCCTCCTTAAAAGCAATTGTTGTAAGAGGCAATAAAGAAGAGCCTTCACTTCATTTTAAAACAAACTTAAACGGATACTAATAGCAATAACAAATATATTAATACATATAATATCGATAACAATATCAAAATCGATTAAATTATCGATAAAAAGGGAAATATCGATAATTTTTATTTCGATTATTACAACTAAATCGAAATGTTTACTTTTATTTATTTAATTAAATACACGCTGCTAAATAATTAACATTTTAATTTTCTACGAAACATTTTTATTGTTATAAAAGAAATTATTTAAAGAGAGATAACTATAACTATAACTATAACTTGAAACTATATAAATAAGTAAAGTATTTTTTCAAAATAGTGCGAAATTCAGTTGATAATTTGTCGAAAAATTAACTTCAATGAATGTTCTTCGATTTCAGTACTTAGGCCACACTTTTAACTAAAGAAAATCAGTACATCTTAATTAATCATCAAGTAACTTGGTATTTTTTTTTTAATAATAAAAGAAGTTAAACAAAACATATTTATTTCAAATTTGTATCAATCATTTTTTTTCTTTCTTAATTTTAGTAATTTTTCTTACGCTAGAGTAATATTGGAATCTTCAAATTCAGACAGTTTAAAAAAGTCAGAGGCAAAAAGAAAGAAAATTTAAAAATTCACACGAGCAAAGTAGTCATTAATGTTATCAGCTCAGCTCATTAAAAAAATATATTTTAATATATGACCACAAAATATATTTTAATATATGACCACATAGTTACTTAGGTAACTATGTATGTACGTACATTTATACAATAAAAATAATTAAAAAAAATATAAAAAATACCACAACAACAATTGTCGTGCATTATCACTTTCTGTGTCTGTTGATCAATTGTGTGTAATCGTATATTTTGTCTGCGATGTCGCCTGCCAGCAAGTCGATCGGTATTTGTTCATTGTACTATGATGCTTTTTTGAGCGTCGAAAGTGCTATAAAAATTCCATACACATTTTTAATAAAGCAGATAGTTACACAAATTCACATAACAATGTTCATAATAATAATAAATAATACTATTTCAAGATTATGAAAAACGTGAAAAAATATGTCTTTATTGACACACACACACACATTGCAGCCAACTTGCGCCGTGCGTCAGTGCGTATGAGTGCCATTTGTGAAGGAGAAATATGGCGTCATTTTACTCATGGCCAGTCGCATTTAAAAATTTCAATTTAATGCGTTTCTGAATTTATTTAGATTAATTTGTGTTTGCGTATATACTTTTTGGAATGTATGTATATTTTCTGCTTTCATTTGTTTGCAATTTTTATTGCTGTTCCTTATTTATTTATTCACAAATTTCATATCGTATTGCTTGTGCACCGCGAACGTTTTTTGATTTGTTTTTAATTTTTTTTTTTTTTTTTTATTACCTAACTCAAGTTTTGATTTGGAATTTAATTACATTTATATATTTGTATGTTTATTTAAATGCACATATGCATATAATTTCGCACATGTATTGAATATATTCATATGTGTCGAAGAAATGAAAGAAGACATGTGTATGTATATTAAATCATGTCGCCAAGTGCTCGTTCCAATTGAATTTGTCCAGCCGTTTTTAGTCTACTGCCGTTTCAGATTTCGCTGACGTTATACATTTTTATAATAAGTATTTTTGATTATAAAATATATTTGCGAGCATATTGCTTTATGCCTGAGGAGCGTGTAGTTGCTTTCAAACTTAAACTATATTTATTATAATGCCAAATCAATTTGAAAAATCATAGTATACTGGAAAATTTTAAGCACATAATGCTCCTGCAGCTCCCGAATTTAACCATTCCCATTGCAACCAAATATGTCTTGCAGCTGAATTTGTATTTGAATATGAATATTAACATGAATATTAATAAAATATGAATATGAATGGGATTATAAAAATAAATATTATTATCTATATGAATATGAATAAAAATATGAATATGAATATGAATGTGACTATGAATAAGGATATGAAAATAAATGTGACTATGAATATAAACATGAATAAAGAAATTAATATGAATTTCAACATGAATATGAATTTTAATAAAAATCTCAATACGAATATGAATATGAATATGAGTATGAATATGAATATGAATACAAATATGAAAATAAATATATATGAATATAAAGATGAATGCGAATATAAATTTGAACATGGATATGAATTTTAACGAAAATATCAATACGAATATGAATACGAATATGAATAAAAATATGAATAAAAATATGAGTATGACTGTGAATATGAATATGAATATGCACATGAATATGAACATGAATATGGAAATGAATATAAATTTTAACAAAAATATCAATACCAATATGAATATGAACGAGAGTATGAATATGAATATGAATATGAATACAAATATGAATATGGGTATGAATATGAATTTGAATATGAGTTTAAACATGAATATGAATATGAATTTGAATAAGAGAATGAAATGCTGATAACATTAAGTTCAGTGACAATTATGATATTGCAAATACACTAAACCATAAATAGTCCTGTGCTTTTTTATGATTTTTAGCTCTTGCTAACTCTCAGTGGGTCACGTAAAGCAACATCCCCCTTAGCAGTGTGCACACAATAAGCCGCTTTTAAGCCGCTATTCTATGTACTCGTATGTCTTAATAATTAGTCCGACACTTCGTTCTAGCAAACAAATTGTTTAGCAACAAATATTTATGGCAAATAAGAAATATTCATAACAAAAAAAAATGTTAAACACTAATGGAATTTATATCGCTCTTTACTGTTGTGCAATTAAACTTATTTGTAAGAATTTCTCTTTAAACAATTGCAAAATTTTTTCCATAGAAAAATATTAAAATTCCTTACATACTTCACTTCACTAGAGAAAATAATAACACTATTATTATTATAATTATTAGTAGACAAGCTGTTTTGTTGCTTGCATCATTAAGTGACGCTCTCACAAACATTCGTATGAATATATAAACGTACATATGTATGCAGGTATATTTGTATACAGCAAATATTTAGTACACATTTCAAACTGATAAATAAAAGCCACTTGTTGCTAATATCGATGGCCTGAGCACGTTAATGATTTGGTTTTCCAGCTCTTTTTTTTATTCAAAGTGATTTAACGCCATTTGCAAACACTTGACGCTTATTTCCTATTCATTCAATTTATGATATAACATCTGTCAAATATGTGTTGCTAAACCTACATACATACATATGTACATATATTGCATAAATATGTATATATACATATGTATCTATAAACATATATACGTTTAATAGTTTATATGTATGTATATGCCTGTGTATGTGTTTTTGTTAGCAAATATTTCAAGTGTCTCGTCAACGGCTGGAGCTTCGACTTATATCGTCTGCTTTTGCTTTCGTCTGACTTTCATAGTCATTTCTCTTTTATTAACGCCCCATTAGTATTATTTATTGGCATTTCAAATTGACAAAAAAGTAGAAAAATATTTGTTCAATATTTTATAGTTGGTTTTTTTTTAGTATTCACTAGAATAATGAATTGTCGTTATTTAGTTAGAATAACTTTCTGATATTGACCGAAAGGGGGAAAATATCTTTAAATAGTTATGAAAGCAAATATTTAGCTGCTTGACGCTAATAACAATTTGCAAATAAAATATGCTAGCTCCAGAACATCAATTAATTTTTAAACTCTCTTTACATTTATAACCTTAAACTGTAGCTAAAAAAAATTAAAATATTGGTCAAATATAAATTAAAGTAATTAAAATTATTTAAATAATTTAAAGTTATTAATTGAAACATTTTTTTTCGCTCTGCTGTAAAATGTGACTAAAAAGTGTTAGCAGCTTTTACCGCGTTGGCGGTGTTTTTATATGAAATGGAAATTATGCATTAAAAAGTACAACTTATAATAACAAAAATTGTAGCTGCAAGTTATAAACGTGCCCTGCCAGCAAACTTCTTCCGACAACAATTATCGCTACTCGCTGACACCAGCTATAACAGCACACTTATGTATGTAGTATGTACGAGTATGTATGTATGTAAGTACCATACATGCCTTCGCAAGCATATATTTGTACAAACTTAATCTATATATATACATATGTATGTATGTATGCACATATGCACAGCCTTACTTGAATGTGAAAATTATTCTTCCAGATTATGCATTTATCTAGCATCTAAGTATGTATGTGTGTTACATATGTATGTATGTATGTACTTGCATACACTCGTATCAACGTCGAGCGGATGCAATGCTCCCGTCGCGGCGATAGCGATTGCTACACACACACAATTCAGCAGTGCAACAGTGCAACAGTTGCACATTTGCTATTGGCAAGTTCTTATTACTCTTGCTGTTGCGCCATTTTATCGTTGCTCCATTTCTTATCCGTGTTTTTGTTGTTACCGTTGCTGTTGCTGTTGCCACTGCTATGGACGATGCTTGTTGTTTTTGTTTTTGTTTTTTTTTCTTTTCTTGCAAACATGGCACATCGCGCAAAATGTAATGGCAAAATGACCTAAAGTGCAATTGAAATTGTAATTCTCAAGCTACAAATGCACATAAATACATACATATTTATGTACATAAAAGTACACGTACGTATGTATGTATGTATGTGTGTCTATGCATTTACAAATATACATACATACTCGTATATGTATGTATGTATGTACATATGTAGAAGAAGCGAAAAAGGAAATGGTAGCAAGCGAAAAAGGAAAGAAAGGCGAAATAAAGTGCAACTGCAGTGCTTCAATTAAACGAACATGCATTCATGCAAGTCTACAATTGCAGCGCTGTAGCAATGCAATGCTGCTGTATACGAACATACATACGTTGGTGCATACATATGAATACATATATACATATATAAATGTGTATGTGTTAAAGTAAGCGTTTAGCTATAGTACACACGCATACACATATAACATTCCATACATACTGTGAATTAAGTATATGCTGTCATGTGAATTTGTGTGCGAGCGCACTGAAAACTGAGCAGCGTTACAGGAAGACTTAAAAGATAAATTTACTTTGTGGGAAATTTTTTCAAAGTTCTGAACGACTAAATCGTAGTGTGGTGTTACCCGTGAGAAGCCCCAAAAGAACTATTTAATCTTACAACCAACATGTTATAGAATTCATCGACCTCGTAAGCGTTTGATGGGTAATAAATTATTCGAGACGACGTCTATGTGGTGTGCCGGCGACCAGTTGGAGTTGGTATCCAAAGCTACAGACCTGTTAGAATACCGAACTTATACAGTCTAGGCATGTAGTCAGATATCGTTTGAGCAGCGTCTATATGGTGATGCAAAAATACTGTAGCATTATGCGAAAGAGGCAGGGAGAGGAGATTCTGCTGGTTTGTACACGTACGGACCAACTCAGCAGATATTTTATAGAAATATAGAAGACACCTCGCTGTGTTAGATTGCAAAATTTTTCGTTAATTATGGTCTCATTTATGCCGTCGTCGGACTTAGTTAATCAAGCAATTTAGTCGATATATTTGCTGCAACAATTGCGTTCTGGATATTGAACAATTTAAACATCAAGAACTGTGGGAGATTGGTGTGAAATGTGGGTAAGAATTCCTTTCGTATCACACTGACTAACACCTGCCTCGTAAGCTTTTAGTCTGAGAGAGATGAAGAGCGGTCTTTTAGCAAACGACAATGAAGAGTACAACTAGCGCTGCGCAGCGTATCTATGACTTTCATGGTCAATAGATCTAGTGAGGTGTAAATGTGGGTAACTCAACTCAGAGTTGAGTTATTGAGTTGATTCCCGTCATTGAATTGGTAACTCAGACTCCCATCTCTAAAAAAAAATGTAACTCAGTAACTCAGTTATGTCCCACCGCCCTCATGATTCAATTGAATCACGGTGGCTCGTTTTTCTCCATATAACTCTCTCAGACTAGCTGCTTCAATGCAACATGATAACTCAATGTAACAAAATTTCCAAAGAATAACAGGAGGACATAGATGTAAAAATGAGGTAGACATTTTATGTCGTGTCACACCTCGATAGTTTTAAATACGATAATGTAAATTATTGTTACTGTCGATGAAATATGTATGTTTTTTTAAGTTTCTGTGGTTTAATTAAATTAATAAAAATAATATTTAGATAAAATTTTATTTGACGAACAGAAAATCCAAGATGTCTTGCTTATTAAATTTATTAAAATTATTATTCGTTTTTTTTTTACAATTTATATAATTATTTTTCTACTTCTCTTTCAAAAAAATAATAATATTAAACAATTTCCTTTAATTTCCGATACAAATTGCAACCATGTCATCAAGTTTTAAAATATGAGTCGCATTTAAAAAGTGTCTACTTCTAGGATGAGTGTAGCATACAAAGAGTCAAATGAGTTCGTTGAATGAGCTGACTCCTTAAATTGAGTTGGAGTCTTTGAGTCAACTCCTGTAAATTTGTTGAGTTACCCATCCCTAGTGAGGTGGCATGAGCTTGGATATGTGCTCACTTTTAAAATTTGGGTGATTTCATCAGAGTCGACTTTATACGAGAAGAGCGGTGTGATGCTCGAAATGCTTTCGTGCTCGCAATTACCCAAAAGAAAGATTATTGGTGGATCAATCGGAGGATTGTATTTAAAAATTATATATGTACGTTTTAATAACTTCGGTGCTATTGAGATTTTTTGTGGCAACTGGATTAAGTTAATATATCTATGTACTCGTATACATATATGTATATGTAATTATCGTGATCGATATATTTATTATTGTTAGATATATAGTTATTTTTAACTGTGAGTAATAGAAACATGGCAACAGTTGGATTTAATAATTATTTTCAACTCGTAATTGTTGCGATGTACATACATAAGTACTTACATATTTTGATATAACGAAAATATTCCAAACAAAACAGCAAAAATGCTTTCATAGATCTGGTCATATAAATGCAAATACTTGCACACATACATACTTACTTGCAAGTGTATTTGCGAATAGATCTCTTATTAAATGCCATTGCATGTGTTTGTGCAGAATTTATTTTCCATTTTCTTCGCAAAACCCGCATAAACTTGGCGGATGATTTTCATTCGTGGCATGTGCGGCTGCTGCAAATGTACATAAATGGTTCACTCATATGCACACACATATGTACATACATCTATAGATATGCATAAATATGTATGTTCTTGTGTACTTGCACACTTGCATGCTGGCTGACATAGTCGCATGACTGGCTGGCTGGCTGATTGACTGACTGACTGACTGACTGGCTGACTGAGTGGCTAGCGGAAAGACCCAGCAGGAAATGTTCTAATTGTGGGTTTAAGCGGAAAAAGGCGGTTTCGCTTACTCAAGGCGACGAATAATTCAGCGCTTCTGAGAAATTTTAGAGAATGGATGATTTTTTTTTTTTATTTATATGAACTATCTTACGTTTGTGTGTGTATGTACATATGCGGTCGGGCTTTTTTGGTAGGGTTTATTGCATAAAATGAGTGTGCTGCATAATTTATTTGTTATAGAAAAAAAAGTTGTTTCCAAGTAAGTTAAATGATTACAAATGCGAAAATTAAATTAACTTTACTTTAATTGTATATTTGTTAATTGTATAAAAACCCATTGACTTAAGTTTAAATAAATATAAATATGTATATACATAAGTTTTTACAAATATTTGTTTAATAATTAGATCGCCCCGAGAAAGCCTACGCGCTCAGCTTCATATGCATACATACATACAGTGTCGATTAATATAATTGCAGTTCTTTATAAATACACAATTTGATAATCAGTTATTAATAATAATAATAATTTGGCGCTTACACTACACGGTGTCCCATAAGTCGGATACAAACTTTGGACTCATTCTAAAATTAATCAACTGAGCTTATCCTTTCAGCTTTTTTGTAAATCGAAAACCGTTACTATGAAGCTCATATTACAACAGAATTAATTTTTTATTAGTCGTATTATAATTATTGAGCGCGATGGAGTGCAAATGCCAAATAATTGTTGACGCATTCTGCAAGGCAAACGTACGTGCGAAATCATTAAAGAGCTAAAGAAAGCAGGTTTTAAGCGCGATTTTGTTTATAAAAATATAAAACGGTATAAAAAGACTTCCTCAGCTAAAAATAGTAGAAATAATATAAACAGAGAACAAATACGAAGAAAATGGTGTCGGTCCATCTGGAAAATTGCTGCAAAATTAAATATAAACAAATATTCAATAAATTTGATACTGAAAAAAAGGAACTTGGCTAACAACCATACAAAAAACAAAAAAATCAACGGCGTTTCCTCATCAGCGAAAGCAAAGAGAGCCAAAAGCGTAGCTGACATACTCGCCTGACACGGTGGTGATGAATTTGTATTTTTCGATGAAAAATTGTTCGTTCTACAACAGTCTTACAACCCTCAAAGTATGGTCGAGTATGGTCAGTGTCTCTCAAAAATGTTTCATAAAAGTTAAAAATATTCGTGCCCCGGTTTCAAAGCGCTTCTTCCTTGCTGGTTTAGGCTTTGTAATTTTCATCGAAAGGGTGGTTAAAATAAACGTCTGCCAGTAGTACTTCCTGGATGTCGAAACTTATTTGGTTATGATTATTATTGCGCCTTCACATACTACCAGAATCGTTCAACAATGGTGCGAGGAGAATTTGGCCGACTATTTGCGTAAGGACGAATGACCACCCACCAGTCCCGACCTCAATCCCCTGGATTTTTTGGCTTGGGGTTGTATGATGTCAAGGCTTAGGGAATATTAAATAAAAAATTTGCAAACGTTTCGCCGTGCGTTGCCTAAAATATGGGACGAAATGCCAATGGATATGGTTCGTGCCGCTGGTTGCTCTTTCGAAAAACGATTACGTTTGGTAAAATTATCTAAAGAAATGTGATTAATAAAAACCTTCTGTAAATGTTAAAAGATATCACCAAAATTGTTTCAAATAAAAATGTAAAAGAGTTTACGGTATTTTTTGTTTTTATGTAGCTTTAATTTTGTATGCGAACTTATTGGACACCGTGTTTATAGATCAGTGTTTTAGCCGAGCTTCTCCTACCATTTGTAGTGTGCGGAGGCAACTGCACTTTTGTGCCGACTCCGAACGGCAGAGGTATTTTATGAGAAGCTTTTTCATGGCAGAAGTACCCTCGGAGGTTTGCCATTGCCTACCGAGGGGTGACCGCTTTTAGAAAAAACTTTGCTTGCCCTGACTGAGATTCGAACCCCGAACTCAGCGGCATATCGAGTTATAGCACGCACCGCTGCACACTCGACCACAGCGCTCACAGTTCAGTTATTGCCTTATGAAATTTTGGTTCTACAATTTTCCAGCAAAAAATATGTAATCCCAAGCTACAAACTTGTATATCACTGCTATTATTTTGACCACCACTATGTATACTCGTATATACTTATCTACATAGTATGTTTATATATCTTCTATATATGTTTTCCCCTTCTCTATATGTACATATACTCGTAGACCTTTGCCTCATCACTCACTCACTCTTCAAGTTTTCAAGCTACGGGAAAGTCGTCACGTGGCATTCACGCCAAATATTGCTCAGTTGCTGGCTAAATTTTCCGCAAACCAACTAGCCAGCTAGCTGGGAGCCGCCAGTGAAGTAAAGATATGTACAAACATATGCAAAGTTGCATACCCAAATAGATAAAATGCATACGTGTTGGTAAGTGCAGTTTAGCTTAAGAGTTGAGAGTTGGCAAAGCCAGCGGCATTTGTAACTCAATTGAAGAAATGCGATGCGATCTTACATAAATATGCTTTTTCAATGTACAATACATACATACAAATGACGAAAAATTCATTTAATCTTAAACAAAAATATACAAATATTCGATATAAAAATACTGATATAAAACTTACTACTTTCATACATTTTTGAAATGTTGCCGCTGTTGCACAAAAAATTGTACCTATGTACATACATACATATACGCACTTAAGAAGATCAATATGAGCAAATATTTATCATCTTACAACGTAGAAATGTGCATTTAAAGAAGCCATTTATTAAATAAATTTTCTAAAAATTGTTTTTATATATCCGCCAAAATCGTGTGGCAAAACTAAAAATCTAAAAATTTTTCAATGCTGCTTCAATTTATTTCATTTGTAACGCTCTATTTCCATGGCAGTGTTGTCATCGAAAATTGTCGTTTTTCCTCTAACATTTTGAAAATTGACTACAAACATTAACCAACGTTGCCGTCTTGCCATTTATTCAGAAATCGCCCAACTTTTTTTCTATCACTGGAAAACAGATTTTAAAGCATTTTAAAATTTTACTTTTTATTTATCAGTCATATTTTATTTATCAGTCATATTTACGGGTGCTAGCAGTCCAAACGACTATTTCAACGAAAATACAGCTTGGTATCGCAAATTTTACACCATCTATACCAAAGAAATTTCACAGAAAATATTTGTAAAGATTTGTTAGAATTTTTAAAAATTTTATTGCGTTTTATTTTACTTCATTGTAAATTCTTTTAGCTTGTAATCTTCGCATTTCCATTAGAAGCAATTTTTGATATCAAATTTCTTCGATTAGATATTTTAACACTACATACATATGTATGTAAGTAGGTATGCAGTTTAAAAATACAATTTTATACACACACTCTACATACCTATAGAGTGCCAACAAAAATTCCCCTATAATCAAATTCCAATAAAGCCTTTCGTTGCTTAAATAAACAAAGGTAGTATTAAGATAGAAAAGAAAGTAAACAACTGCTCGCACAAGAATTTATACAAAAAGCAATCAAGAAAGCAGCTGAAATTTTAATTCCTCAGGAATGCCATAAATCGTTATGCATTTCTATGTATTTTTTTATCTTTAATCTTTTCATTGAACTTTGCTTTAAATTGCCCTATATACGCTCGCCTTGAGTTACGAGTATTCAAATGCTATTTAATCTTTATATGTACATACATACATATGTATGTTTGTATGTATCTAATGACTTAATTGAGTAGACATGTGTGTGTATGTGTGCATGTATGTATATATGAACATACCTTTTGAAGTATTCAAAAATTCCAACGAACCAATAATGGCAGCCAAGAAAAAAGTTCACTATTTAATGACATGAAGAATTGTTTGTATATCATACATACATACAATACATACATACATACATACATGCACGCATACAATCCCAAATGAAGCAGCTGGACGCTATCAAGCAGCAAAATTCCAAAATTTATTTATTCTCGAAATTCTTCTCCATTTGCTTGCTCGACACAGTGCTCGTAAAGTGTTTTATCATCAAGTCATTGTAATGCATTAAGTAGCGACTGAAGATATTTTTTTTTTTGAAGTAAAAATATAAAAACAATAAAAACAAGAAAAACATATGGTAATAAATTAAATCGAAAGGAATGTGGATGCTACTCGCATTTAAATGCATGTATGTATGTATGTATACACATGTACGAGTGTTTGTGCTCGGGTGGCTCCTCTTGACTTTAATACAAGATAAGATGCTCAACTGTTGCGGTCAGCAAAGGCAAAAAAAATAAATAAATAAGGAAAACCAAAAAGCGGAAGACAAAGCGACAAGAGCGACCTGCCTGCCAGACAGACAGACTGCAGAAAGGGACGCTCGAGAGTCACAACTACATACATACATATGTACATACTTACTTAGTTATAAGCAACATATGAATGACACATGCAAACATGTGCAGTGGAATTCAAAAATATTTACTACTCGACTACTATTACCGTTGTGTACAGTTTTTTAGCATATTGCTACAAGACCGTGGGGCAGTAAATATGCCAACAATAAAATGAAGGCACAAATGATGAAAAAAAAAAAAAAAAAATAAAAGTCTGCATAAAACAAAGACAAAATAAATTTAGCGAAAATTGAGGCCCGCAACAACAACAGTCAAAACACTAGTTAACACTCTCCTCCACTCATTTTACATTTCAACGAAAATGCAGCAGCCGCTGCCGCAGCAGGCAACGTGTTGCAAGTCACCATTGCTGGCAGTGTGTTTTGATTGCAGCTGCCTTTGTGGTTGATGATGACAAACTAACAGGCAACCAACTAAGGAAGCATCGGCAATAACAACAGCAACAATAATTGTACGAGTATATGACAAAGCGTAGTGGCATGCTGCAATTTGTTGCCTTGTTTGCCTTGCTTTTTGTCATTACTTTTTTCTTGCTTAGTAAATTTATAAATTTTTCTCACTCTTATTTTACTCAACTGTTCACAACGTTGTTGGCATTTTTATGGCATGATGTAGGTAGCCGCTGTGGTATGCAGCCATAAGAGAAAATCGAGTCAAAATTACATTAAACTGAAAATAAAATTAAGTAGAAAAAATGCAAAAAGGACAAAATAAGAGTGTTAGTGCTGCTGCTTTTTATAGTGTGGATCAATGCAGTTGTCTTGTTGTTTTTACGAGTGTTATAAAACTAATTTTTTTTACTTTTTTTTGCAAAGTTTTGTAATATTTCTTAGTTCCGCTGCGCGCTCTTATTTGCATACATAAAAAAATGTTTTGACAGAGCGCTTGCATTTGTGAGACGATTCGGTTTGGAAATGTACATATGTATGTATGTAAGTATGTACATATGTATCTTCCGGCTTTTGACAAGAAAAGCCAATGTAACTGGTCACTTTCTATTTCAATTTCGACTCTGTCACCGCTGCAGCTACAAATGTTTGGATTTCTCGATATATTAAAGATTTGGTTATATTTTGTTAATAAATAAAATATGTAAGCAAACTGTTTTTTTTTTGAAACATTTTTCTTGTGAAAATCGGGATCGGTGGCCATCTCGTTTTCGGCCCATTCACCAAACATGCGACGTCAAAAAAGCATCCTTCCTTAGAATTTTACTCAAAGTTGGTATTTATTTTTAACCTTTTATTTGAAAGATTTCCTGCAAGACAACTATTTTCTGTAATATCCCTAACAATTTAAAACAGTCGAGCACCATCAGCGAAGCTATTGTTTCTTGTTTTCAACGCTCACAATTAAAGAATACAATTTAAAGACTCATAAATTCGTGGAACAAATTAAATTCAATATTTGTTCTCTGTATTGCTATTTTGACTTTTTACTATTATTTTACAGAATTTTGCTTTTAATTATTTTCCCTTTATTCTGAGTACATTTTTATGTACAAAAAAAAGACAAAAATTATATTTTTTTCTGATATTTGTTGAAAAGATTTTTCGTCATCGCTTGTCAAGCTTGGTTTGGAGACAAACCGGTTACGGCGTTGTGCCATCTTCAGTGTTAATTTTGGTTCTGTAATAATTTTTTCTCTAAATCACAACATACAAAAAAGGATTCTTCTTTGTGAGTAATAATTATATAAAAAAAAATATAAGTTTTATCGAAACTACAATTTTGCTATAGCAATGACGTATGCGCAAACGGTTGGGAGATGTTTCAAACTATTTTCATCGATCCACGTTAGAATAAAGAATTAGTAAACGATGTCAATAACTAGAATGTCAATCAAGCGACACAATTACTTAATTGGTAAATTGTCAGCATAAATATTTTAAAATATTTTTTCAACGACAATCAGTTTAAAAAAGTTTAAAGATATACTTTTTAAACCCACAATGAAATAACTATGTGCCACCACCACCTTCTTATTCAGCACCGCTAAATTCGCTAATGCCTGCATAAACAGTATCACACATACTCGTACATAAGGAAACTTATCTACATACATATGTACATACATACATAAATACATACTCGTATGTACTCAGCAATCGATCGTGGCACGCAGGCGCTGTGTTCTTCTAAGCTCCCAGGCCACTTGTGCGCCACTTAGTCATTGGTCACAAATCTTATGCGAACGTGTACATATGTATGTATATGTATGTGTGTATGTAATTATGAACGCACATACATACATATGTACTTACATAAATATTTATGTCGAGAGCCATGGCCAAGAATGTGAATGACTCGATTATTCAAGTACATCCATACATACATATGAATAAATGAAACTAAACAAATTAATTGTATGGACTATGTACATACATATGTACGTGAACATGTCTACGTATGTACATATGTATGTATGTATGTATGTACATATGTATATAGTATTCATAAAGCTTGTACTCCAGTACAAAGGTATGCAAGTTCTGTGCTAAGCCTTCTGCGTGCTTGGCGGTTGCTGGTGTCGTGGACAGTGGACAAGACGCGACTTGAACAAGAAAAAAATATCTCTGTACCATGTAAGTATATATGTATGTACATATCTTGTTGCTGTTGCTGTTGCCTTCATTTTATATTGTTTTCCATTTTTATTATTTTATCATTATGGTACTCAATTTTTCTGCTCACGTTTGCAGGAAAAAATGCCAAAAGTATGACAGCAGAATTATTATAAATCGATATTCAAGACAGGCGTTATTTTTCATTTGCTGTGCACGCTGCGATTATGCTTACTTACAATGTTGCGTAGCTCAGGCGTGAGTATACCATAAGTTTGTACATATACATATATGTACGTATGTATGTACATATTCATATGTATATTATGTCTGCATTTTTCTGTTTACTTGTGTACCAAACTGTGCTTGAGCAATTTGCGTTTTTCGATTGCGGCTAAAATTACAATATATGACAGTTTTTAACTTTGAATTGAGGGACATTTGGATTTTGAGATCAAATTATTTTTTATAAGGTTTATTGTTTCTTCTAATTTTTCTTAACATACATACAAACATTAGTATCTATAAGTTGAAAATAGTCCATAAATGTATGTACATCCATACATCTGTATATTTAATTCTGAGAGATAAATTTTCTATAAATATATATTAAAAACGAAACTAAAACGTTATAGAAGTCTGTCAAAAAATTCGCCTCTTTCAATAACTTTTATAAAGATGTTTTTTTCAATAAATTTTGAAAAATGTAGTTTTTCTGCAAAAAAAAAATTAAATACAAATATATAAATTAAACATTGCCTACATTTTTCAAGATGTTTGTTGCTCGATTTTTAAATATTAAAACTTTCTTCACCAAATTTTACTCACTCGCAGCAGAGAAGATACAACGAAATATCTAATTATTTATTTAGCATAAACAGTATTTGACGAATTATTTTTCTACTCAGATATTAGCTAATGCCGGCCATAGACCATACAACTTCACTGCACAAGTCTAGCACTGCACAGTGCGTTTGTGTCGTGCATGGGGGTGTTTGTGCTACTTGTGCCGTGAACTGAGCAATATCAAAACGATTTTGATATTTTTACACAAGTCTTAAAACTGCGCAGTGAATTTGTGTAGTGTATGCGAAATTAGTTCAGCTTTGTTGATGTTTTTGTGAAGTCAACATCAAAATATTGAAGAATAGTACTTAAAAAAAAAGAAAAGTGCGCCATTTATTTTTAATTATGAGTGTGGACAAAAAATTTTGGACCGAGTTCTTTGAATTATATAAAGAATCGCCTTCATTATGGCGAATAAAAAGCCAAGAATATAGCAATAGAATCATGAAATCAGAAGTAATATGAAAAATTAATTAACAAATTAAAAGAAAAAAAAATTTATTTTTTTACCTCTCTGAAGTTGGCAAGCAGTTGGATAATTTGCCGTAAATTATCCGTGAAAATAAAAATTTTGCCGCGGTCATATTCCAAGAACTGTCGCATGCACTGCTAACTTCAGCTGAAGTTAGCGTGCCACCTTTAAACAAAGTATGAAGGAGATAAGCTAGAAACATTTTCCTTGAACAGTAATTTGCCGTTTTTTTGCCGTAATTAAACGGCCAAATTCAAAAATTCTAAAAAATTTTTTTTTTTAATTTTCCGTATACATACATTGCCAACTTCAGGTGAAGTTAGCGTGCCACCTTTAAAAAAACGTATGAAGGAGATAAGCTGAGGATTTTTTTCTTGCACAGTAATTTTGCCGCTTTTTTGCCGTAATTAAACGGCATAAATCAAAAATTCTAAAAAATTTTTTTTTTAATTTTCCGTATTAATTGTCAACTTCAGGTGAAGTTAGCGTGCCACATTAAGGAAATTATGAAAGAGATCAGATAGGGAATTTTCCTTGCACACTAATTTGCCGTTTTTTTGCCGTAATTAAACGGCATAAATCAAATTCTTCTGTTTTAATAAAATCCTTAAATATTTGTATTGCTTTATAAGCACTGCAATAAAAGAAAAATTTTAGGGATTTTTTTTTCGCATTTACCACGTACATATGTATAGAATTTATTTTTTTCGAATTTTTGATTTATGCCGTTTAATTACGGCAAAAAAGCGGCAAATTACTGTGCAAGAAAAAAATCCTTAGCTTATCTCCTTCATACTTTTTTTTAAAGGTGGCACGCTTACCACCTGAAGTTGGCAATGTATACGGAAAATTAAAAAAAAAAAATTTTAGAATTTTTGAATTAGGCCGTTTAATTACGGCAAAAAAGCGGCAAATTACTGTGCAAGAAAAATGTTTCTAACTGATCTCCTTCATACTTTGTTTAAAGGTGGCACGCTAACTTCACCTGAAGTTAGCAGTGCATGCGACAGTTCTTGGAATATGACCGCGGCAAAATTTTTATTTTCACGGATAATTTACGGATAATTTACGGCAAATTATCCAAT
Organism: Philophylla caesio; assembly: GCA_963971545.1. NCBI lineage: Eukaryota > Metazoa > Arthropoda > Insecta > Diptera > Tephritidae > Philophylla > Philophylla caesio. The sequence continues at coordinate 184,013,172 of OZ020604.1, read as the reverse complement.
AGATAATTTTTCCTTAAGTAAAAGTTGGCTTGCCAACTTCAGAGAGGTATTTTTCTTTTTATAGCTATAGCGTTTAATATTATCGCGCATTATTAACACATGTTATCTGCTTCGCTTACAACTTTAAAATAAAAACTTGCACAGTTGACTTGTATAGTGCGAGTCGCAGTTTTTTTTTACTCAGTGGTAGACTTGTGCAGTGAACGTGTATGGTCTATGGCCGGCATTAGGAGAGTACTGATTGACGGCAAGTATTATTGAGCCTTTGAGATAATAGAGAAAATTTTAAAAATATTTTTCAATTAGAAATAAAACTTTAAAGATTTGTTATACCATTTTTAAGAAAACTATGTAGTTTTATAATTCATTTACTTCATTTAGTTTTAAGTTCAGATGTGCGATTTGCCGTGATGATACTGGATTTTATACTTATTATTTGTTTATTTTTTGTTGATGGTTTTACTCGATATTTTTGGAAAAATTGGCTGCAATAATAATTTTTTTAATGTCCTCTACATATGATTCCTTTGATGGTATACATTTCTACGCATGCTAAGTTAAACATATAAATATATAAATACTATTATAAAGGTCATGAAATCATCATACTAAATAAAATGATAAAATATGGGGTACTTCATAGCCAAAAGAAATCAGAATGAAATGAGGAATCGATTTAGCCCTAACTGTCTCTCCGTCTGTACGTGGTTACGATAATGGTCAAGATCGGTCCATAACCACGCCCACCTCCCTTATGGAGGAAATTTTGAAAAATGCAAAAACTTCGTTTTTTCGGTATCTATTAGAGTAAATTGAGTGAAATTTTGCTCCAAATAGATTTTAAACAAATTAACTGAATATTTATGAAATTTTGAAAAATAGGCGTTGCCACGCCCACTTATGACACAACTTCCGTATCTCAATAATAGTGTTAGGTATCGTCACAAAATTATCAAGGACCCAAACGCTATTATTAAAAAATGTTTGAAATTGGACCACAACTACGGCCACCTTCCATATAACTTAAGTTTTAAAATATTCCAAAAAAAATCGTTTTTCGTTATCCATTGGAACAGATTGGGTAAAATTTAACATTTCCTGCGGTTTGAAACAAAGAAAAGAAACTGAGGTTTCAAACATAGAACTGGGTGGCACCGCCCATACAAAAATACATCGCGAGGGTATATAAAATTCGATTTCGTCCGTATTTTGCTTTTCTTACTTGTTATATGTATGTAAGTAGACTTGGTACCAAACAAATTTGTTAGCTAAATACATACGTACATTACAGGCACTCAAGCACCCTGTATGCCATAGTGCATCAGCAAGCCATTCACTCGCCACGACCACTCGCTCCAATCAAACTGGCATTAAGTAAACCCACACGTTTGGAGCATAGCTTTTACAATGAACTCTTAGGATAGCAATAAATACACAAACAACAACAAATACTCGTATGCTTGCAATTCTTTATTCCAACTAACTATGTATGTATGTGTGTGTGTATGTATGTATGTAGCTATCACAACGAGTATGCCAGTCCGACAGCTAGCTATGATAGCCAATGCCTGTCGGCTTACAGCAGACAGAGACTGTGTAGGCATGTATGTAAGTATTGTTAAGTAGAAAGAGTTACGAAGAAACAGAGTTACGAGTTAGAAAATATCACAGCAACAACAACAAAAGCAAATCGTAACTAACATAGATTCTATGCAATGACAAACTAAACAAACAACATTCGATGATATCGAGACGCAAAGAAGGAAACAGCAATGCGAGTTATTGCAACGAGTTACAAAAACAAATATGTTATGTAGTATCTATATACGAGTATGTATGTATGTATGTATGTACATATGTATGCGCATAAGAATCAAATGGATGACAACAGTAAACGCTTGCAAGTAAATGCTGCTAGTTATGTATGTTGCCATTTATCGTTTCTGCTGTTGCTGTTGCTAAATGTGACAACAACACAGCCAAACCGGCTTCTACACAACTTTATAGACGCATTAGTCGCAGCATAAACTATGTATAATAACAACAACAGTAGTAGCAACGATAATAAAATGAATAGAAAAAGTATTTGGTATCTGCAATGGCAATAAGTAGCAAAATAAACTACAACAACAAATCAAAGTAAAGTTTCGTAAAGAAATATGGTAAGTACATAAGCCGCAACGTCACTAGTTAGTAGTAAAAACGAAATTGTGCAAAAATACAATACACATTTTTACTATTCACATTAAAAGGTTAGCATTCGACGCAGTTAAAGAAAGATACGACGGCGTACAGGAGATGAAAGAACAATAAAAAGCAGAAAACACAAATCGAATGAATACCACAGCTATGCGCGAATGCGGAAAATGCAAAATAAATAGCATGAAAAATTAGAAAAGAATTTAAAAAAAATTACTGTTTCTAAGATAAACTAAAAACAAAAAAAAATTCTAATTAGAAAAACGACAACGAAGCGCTGTTACTTGCAACAAAAAAATAAAAATCAATTGCTTGACAATTCCAGCAGCAAACTTTTTTAGATTGTGCATTCATCATTAAAGCACTGCTACATTTACTTTGACATTGCTGCCTCCACACACACACACACACACTCACACTGATATAGCATTGGATTTTTGCGACTGTTCGACTGATTGTTGTTGCTGCTGCCTAGAATGTTGTAGTAACAAATCATTGACAGAGCCTTTTTATTGCAGAATGCCAATTGGCACACCAAGCACACTCGTACATAGAAATTTACAGCGTCGAAGGCAGTGAAGAAGTAAAATGTAATGGCGGCCACATCTACTACCGCTGTACGTATGTATGGGTGTGTGTGGGTATATATGTACGCATTTGTGTGTGTTAGTTGCACGAAAAGTCAGGGAATGTATTTCGCGATTGTCAATAAAAAAAAAAATAAAAAAATTGAAAAAAAAAAACGCCAAGCGCTGAGCAATTGGAAAATGGGGGAAGAATTCGTGTTTGTGTTAGTGAAAATGTAGGTATGTATCTATTAAGGTATGTAAGCATCACATTAGTACGTATAAATTTCATCCACATACACATACATATCTGCTTGCAACTTTGCGGCGCATTAAAAACGCCCAGCCGGAGTAGTAGAATTGTCAGGTCATTCTAAATGTGACATTGAATGTTCAAATGTTATGTATGGGTTTTTTTTTGTTTTTTTTTTTCAGGGGAGTTGTGGTAGCGCACTACCCTCAAGTGCTTCTTTGAAACCAGGATAAGCCTGTTTTTCTATGTACAAGTGTATGTGTATGTGTGTGTGTGTGTTTACAGCTTTCACATATACACTCATGCATTAATATCGGCATTGTTATCGATATTATTAGCGATATCATTATCGATATTATCAGCGATCTCATTATCGATATTGTTATCGATACATTTATAGTTTATAAAATTGCTGTCGTTCACCTTAGCACACTTGCTATCGATATTTATGTTAAATTATATAATTAACGTTATCGTTTTCGACATTTTACCGATACAATTATCGACAGTTTTATACATGAAAACGTGAAACCCTCTTGCTATAGAATATCGTGTTCTCAAAATCAAATATCGAAACGAGTTATATACATATACGTTCGATATTCAATGTCGTCAATCGGACCTTAATTTAAGAAATAAAAGGTGCGTTTGCCCTTTAATGGTAGCACGACTTTCTTTTACACTCGCCGGGTATCCTTTGCAGATTAACAGCCCAATCACTGATTCCGAATGAACTCCCGTCGTGAAAAAATCTTCCGTCACGAATTCGGGAATAATGCTATTAGCAATTCCGACGTTTTCGTAGTTTGCATTGCCAACTGTTACGCTAAGTTCGAATGAGTTTTACCAACTCTTTACACGAAATTCAGCGGTTTTTTGTTTACTTTTTTGACACAGGCAAAGTTTACAAAAGTTATTTAAATACAAAAAATAATTAAATGAGTTCCATTGTGGAGGCTGTTTTATAAAAAGAGCAAGTCCGTAGCCCGAAATAGACGTTTCTAACCCGTAAATCCTTTTTACCGATTCCTTTAAATTATTGAATGTGTGTATCTGGTGTCTTTCTTTTCTTGTTGCTCTGGGTTCAATTTTGTTTAGTTATGGCTTCTGTTGTACATAGCTTTTATGGTCCAACCAAATCTCTAAAATAAAGAGAATAATAACATAAACAAAATATCGTTCTACTTTTTATAATAATTCAACCAATTTGCAAACATTTTTGTCTATTTACTTCTTTTCCAGGTGGTTGCTATTAATGTTTTACGTTATAAATGTTTGTTTATTTTTCCGTTATATTAAAGTTGAATGTACATTGGTATTTTATACTTTTGTTAAATACGAAATATTCAATTCAAATAAACAACACTTCATTGTACATATATGTATCGATTCACTAAGATGAATACGAAAGTCGTTTCCATAACTGGAGGCCCAATGCTTTTCAGCTGCACGGGGTTTTTGGAAAACCTTGCGCAATGTCTACCCGTTCAATATATTCACTAGTTTCATACTAACTCCGGTTAGTGGATGATCTTGACCTGTTGAAAAATATATTTAAATTTATGACCTACAACCATTACTAAACACTTCTTATATTTTTAATTACTGCAGTGAAAAATATCCACTTAGTTTCTAGTTTACTTACATTTTTTTTGTTCATATTAATTATTATTTTAACTTCTCCCGATAAGGGAAAGCGTTCGTAGATTATTCTCACGAATAAATGTCAAAATTGCATTTCACTCAGAATCCCCGATGGCAATCTCCCGAATTTCGAAATTTCGTAAGAATTTCGTGATCACGTCGGAATTAATGATAGCAACGTCGGGAGCTTCGACGGAATTCATGATAGGCCCATAAATATTTCAAAGCCACTTTTTGATTGCATATAATTTCCTCTGATGTACAAAAAAATAAATAATAAGAATTATCAGCCCCGTCATTTACCAAACTACATTTAGAGAAAGCAGTGGGAAGATTTTTTCGAATTCAATGCAATTGTTTACATTTCGAAATCTTAGAGAAACGATTCTTAATCTTAAGAAATATTCCAATTAACATAATACTAGTATGCAAACCCCGATAATCGCGTGTGCTTGACCCAACGATTTTACTTTTTTCTTAAGAATAAAAATTGAAATATTTGTTTATCTAGTTTTAAAAACTGATAATTTTGTGCAAATACCTTTCAATTGATATATATTTCCTTACTACATATTGCAATGAAAATTTTTTTTAGATTTTGATGTAAATTAAGTATGTTGAGAAAAACTCATAACATATAACAGAACGACTGGAAATTAAAAAAAAAACTTGTTTTCCAAAGTTATGTGACTTTAAAAATGTAAGGTGTCTCGACATAAGCCAGTGTTAAGCACTTCATAGCTCGCAAAATATTAGTTTTATCAAAAACAAATTTTAAGTACTTTTTTATAGACAAAGAATAAGAGATTTTTCATACCTTTGTTAATGAAAAAAAAAATCAATTTGCTGAAAAATCATGTTTGCACAATTAAAAATTTTTTTTTTAAATATATGTGATAGAACGTTTATCAAAGAATAAACTGACCAATTTTTAAAGGGTGTCTCCTTAAATGACCTGAGATATTAATTTATTCGTGAAGCAATGTCTAATAAAATTAAGTGTTTCGTATATTAAGCAAACTTGCTCGTTGCTTGTTGCTACTTAGGGTATGAAAATTTTTATTTAAAAAAAAAAAAAATTTTGTTAAAAAAAAAAAAAAATTTTATTAAAAAAAAAAAAAATTTTATTAAAAAAAAAAATTTTTTATTGAAAAAAAAAAAAATTTTTAATTAAAAAAAAAAATTTTTTTATAAATCTCTGATTCTTTGTCTATAAAAAAGTATTTAATAATTGTTTTGATAGAAATAATATTTTGCGAGCTATGAAGTGATAAACACGAGTATAAATGCCAGAAACACCCTGTATACGTAAACTGTATTGCATTTTCACATTCCTCATAGATGCACTTGTATAATATTTCTACAGCGCACACATAAATATGTGTGTACTCGTATGTACCGCATGTGCGTGTATCAAAATCCATACAAGATTGCACGTTGAACGCTACTAACCAACAAGCTAAATATCTGGTAGCTAGTTTTAGACATTCAACGCCAAATGCAACATAAATATTGTATGAAAATATTTCTAGCTTTTTCCTAACAAATTCTTTTAAATTTTATACAATAAATATGCTGTTGTTGTTATTATTGTTGTTAATGCCACTACACCCAGTGCTAGTATGTGCAAACACACAAACATACAAACATATCGCCATAGTCATAGTACATAGTATTTGGCCAGCCTCCAATTGAGTTATGCCGGGAATTATGTATGCACTGGCGTGCCTATATACATACATACTATACATACCTACATACATATGTTCATATATGTATGTACATATCTACATAGTATAAGCAACGAAGAGTGTAAATACTTTGGCATGCGCGCGTGTGTGTGTGTGCGTGTATGCGCGCGGTGCATTCGCCTATTTTCAATTCGTTTACCTCTTTCAGCGGAAGGTGCGTGCAGCTGCATACATTTATTGTATTTATTAAACGACTAACCGACACACACACACACACGCACACATAAATACTTGTACACTCACACTATAGCAAAACGAGTAAGACTGCATTGCAACTCGGCTTCTTGCTTGTTCGTTTCGTTGCAATAAGCAGGCAAAGAGTTGTTGGCCTGTACAATTTAGTAGAACTTGTCAAAACCGCATTCCATTGTCGCTGCCGCTGCTGCTGCTGCTGCTGCTGCAAACATCATTGCGTCCGTCGCTCTTGCCGCGTTGCAGTTGACGCTTGTGTAATTGCTTACGTTGGCGTTCAAAATTGTGGCGCGATACGATTTAATGCTGTGCTGTGCTTACATACATACATATATACTCGTACATACACACATATGGTACATACAACATTTATGTATATTTATTTCAAATTCTTTTTATTTGCCCATTTTAGTATGCGGGTGTCTTTATGCATGTATGTATGTATGTTTATATAAGTGTATGGAATACTATTTATCCAAACATATGTACATATGTACATACATATCTCTATGTGTACTACATATAATCGCATGAATTTTAATTTCAATGTATGTGAGTGTATTAATTTGTACGCTTGTTAAGCCAGTTATAGCTGTTCGCTTAGTTTGTTTGTGTGTGCGTGTGTGTGTGTGGGTTTGTGTTGGCTTTTTTTTGCATTAGCGCATGGCTGGCATTTTTAATTGCAATTGGGCGGATTTACAAGTTCAATAATGCATTTACGTTGAAAAATGATCGCAATTTTCGAGGTGAATAACCAATTTTGCAATTTCAATTATGTATAATTTGAACAACATTGATTGATTGATGGCGATAGGCTTGAAATTTAATGGGGGCGTATAAATAATGAGTTTTTTTTTCAATAATATATTTCATTTTTTTTTTCAAAGAGTTGTAAATTGGTGCGCCAAAAATATAAATATTAGGAAAGATATTAAAATATATTTGTGCATATGTATGTAATTATGTATGGGGCGTGGGCTGAATAAAAATGCGTATATGTATGTATGAAGGTGCATACATATATATGGATTTATGCACATGTGTATGTATGTACGTTTTTTTTTTGATTTTTTACGGTCGTTGTGATAGCGCGCTATCCATCCAGAGGCCCGTATAAATCTCCAGTGAATCCACCTCCCCGGCATGAATGAATGCCTGATTTCCATGACGCCTTTTCCATAATCCCACAAAGTTCCTCCCTGAAAATATATACACACATACAAACAAATATCGCCCTATTGTAAAATTATAATATGAAATGAATTAAAATAAAATATGACAAAATGCAATACATTACAAGAAAATAAAAAACTTGAATGAAATAAAATGTTTTTGAATTAAAATTAATTAGAAAACAAACCAAATTAAAATAAAAAATGAAAGAAAAAAAAATGAAAATAAACTAAAATAAAATTAAACAAAAGCAAAAAAAAAAATATTTTATTTACCTTATTTAGCAAAATAAAACATTTTCAAATGCAATTTCTAAACTAAATGAAACTTAATAAAATACATTGAAATTAGATAAAATTAAATCAAATATACACACATACATATGTAAAAATAAAATAAAATTACATACATATATTAAAATTAAATTCTCTGCAAAAAATATTATCTATTTGAATTGTATATTTTTTAATATCAAAAAAAAAAATATCGAATAAAACCAAATTTTAATTTAATATTTTATTATTATTTTAGATCAAATAAAACGAACAGCAATAAAAATTCATGGAATAATATAAAGGGGGTGTTTTTCTTAGACGTGTGGTTTTTAATGAGGCAATACTTTTTTCGGAGTTGGTCTTTTTGACAGCTCTTACTTGATTTATACTCAGTTTGGTTTGCAATTTCATAATGAACAGACTTACTCCGGAACAAGCGCGTCGCACGTTCGGTGAATAGGCCCAACACGAGATGGCCATCGATCCCGATTTTCACAAGAAAAATTTTTGTCAGCGAAGAAGCTCACTTTTGGTTAAATGGTAATGATAATCCACAAGCCATTATTGAGACGCCGTTACATCCTCAAAAAGTAACAGTTTGATGCGCTCTATGGGGAGAGGGAATCATTGGTCCATATTTCTTCAAAAATGAAGCCGGCCATAATGTTGCAGTCAATTGGGAATGCTATAGAGCCTTGATTAATGACTTTTGCGTGCCTGAATTGAAGGACGTTTATGTGGACGACCTTGGTTCCAACAAAACGGCCATACAGCCAACGAAACAATCAATTTGTTGAAAGAAACTTTTGGTGAGCGCATTATCTCGCGTCGTGGGTCTGTGGCGTGGCCTTCAAGATCGTGCGGTGGAGTATTTTTGTGGGGTTATGTGAAGTCGCTTGTCTGCGCAGATAAGCCCGAGACGATTGACACCTTGGATGAGAATATTCCGCGCGTTATTGCTGACATACGGCCCCAATTGCGGCAAACCCTTATCTTTATAATAAAGTTTAATTCTTAGCCATAGCATTAAATTATATGCGCTTTATTTCTTCTTAAAAATCACAGGTCTAAAAAAAACACCCTTTACATTGAATTTAAAAAAAATGTATAAAATAAAAAAAATGGAAGAAAAATTTATGTAAGAGACTACAAATTATATATATGTACATATGTACATATCCCCAATTTAATAGCGGCGGTGAATTTTGAGAATTTTAAGCAATTTATTTAACTTTTATTTTATTTACATATTTAAATGAATGCTAAAAAATGTATACAAATTTTTTAATAATTCTTATATTAAAGTTCATTAAAATTTTTTTTATACAATTTTTAATTTTCAATCTCGAGGCCCCCTTGAAAAATAAAAATTGTATAAAAAAAATTTAAATTCAAATATCGATCATCGTAATACACAAACATTTCATTAAAATTTCAATCTTTTTTCGCAGTAGAAAATTGTCTAGCATCCATACCTATACATTAAATTTTAGTACAATACATATTAAGTTCGAAGTGGCTTAAAATAATATACAACATTTCAATTAAATACATTTTTTTATATGGCGAGAAAATGCTACATCTGCGACAAAAAAATAGGCCAAAAAAATTGTGGCAATTTTGTTAAAATTTGTTTTTTAAATTTTATATAAATTTTATACAAAGTTTAAAACTCGAGTTTATAAAATTTACGTCAGATAGTAAACTATATTGTGTAGAGAAGATAATGAAAATATGAACTCACATACAAACATACGAGTACATATAAACATATGTACATATTTAATGGAATTTAGCAATCCCTTATAAGTAAACAATATGTATGTATATCACTCCCGTCAGTTAAACAATTCGATCATGATTTCATGTATTCCTTTAATACATACTTACATACATACATACAAAACATACTAAATATTTACGTATGCTCTTTACAAAATTTAGTTGGAATTTCGTCGTCAATAAATATTTTGAAAAATATTTTGCTATTTTCGCTTATTTACTTTAACGCTTTTGTTTATTTCCTATTCTGTTTGTTTGTTTGTCGCACAAATAGAATTTCATTATTCCATCGCGTCCACTCCTTAGTTATTATCAATGTTCGTCGTTAAACTTATAACCTCAATGTATGTATGTATTTTGTGGTTGATGATATTATGCACAAGGTATGCATACATCAAGTTATTAGCATGATAACACGTTCACATACATACATACACACATACATATGTACGTATGCAAATATAAACATACATAATCAACTTGCTTTTGTAAATTTTCAAATACATACATACATACATATTTACTTGTATACATATCCATATGTACATACATTGACTGCTTTTGAATTATGTTGGGTTTTGTATGTGTGTATTTATGTATGTACATGGATATGTAATCGTATGCGTCAGTTATCGTAGCGAATTCATTTCGTTGCGGTGTGCGCCAACAACTTAAGCTAAAACAACAAAAGCTCAAACTACATACATACATACATACATACATACATACATACAACAGTCGTCAACCATCAAGCGTCAACCGTCAAAACAGTCGCTGCCAACAACCAACGGCTAACAGCCGCGTCTGTCTGCTCTGGTATGCGAAGGTCGCAACAGTTGTTTTGTTAATGACAGACCCGCGCGCATATAAACAACACCAGTAACAACAACAACAATGACTTTACAAAGCATCATTGCCTTTAAAAAGCAAAAGCAACAACGTCAGAAGAGATAGCATTGTAGTAAGTACTCTTCACTTCTTGGCTTTGCTGGAGTGTCAGCGCTAAAAAAACTAAATGTTGAAAATTTTTGAGTACTCGTATTGAGTTAAAAAAGAAAAGAATAAGTAAATATGAAAGACATGGTTGGTGCATTTGGCCCGGCTCGCCACTTAAATGTCTTCCACAACTGCCAGCTGCAGAAATTAAGAAGTAAAGCAAAAAAAAAGGCAACTTTTTTTTTGTTATTAGAGAAAAGTGTGTGTTGAAAATGCGCGACAATGAAGGAGAGCACTGGTTGATGTTTGATCGACCAAAAATTCAGTTGAAAAAAGTATTTTAAAGGCAAATAAGTCTGTTTCGCTGGAATTTTGGCGCTGACCCAGCGAATGGAACATCTGTTTGAAAGCAATAAACATTTTGTGGATCCCGAGATTTGAAAATTGGTATAGTAAAATGTTTAAACATTTTGACACAGTTATATATGTATGTATGTATGTATAAACTTTTTCATTCGTATTTCATCTCACTTTTTGTTAAAAGTCAGAGGCAACACTGTAATTAACAAAATGTCTTTCGATAAAGTCTATTTCTATTTTATTTCTTGTTTAACTATTTTCTCAGATTCTCGTGCGTACACGTCGTTTTCTTTCTAAGTTGAAATAAGCTAATTTTCTTTGCTTTACTAACTCTTTCATGAACAGTGAGTTTTTTTTCGGCTCACGAGTTTTACTCTTTACCATAAATTGCTTATAATATTTTTTTCTTTGCTCTTGAAATTGTTTAAAAATAAAAACCATTTAAAATACTGAACATGCTCCGACAACAACATCTCCATCAATTTCGAAAATTATTAATAACAAGTGTACTGCTTCCGCTATTTTTATAATTTTACATTTCTTTTTGATTTTTAATGTTCCTTGAGCTATTTTGTTAAAACGATGTAGGTATTTAAAATCAATTCAAAGTTTTCGTTGGCTTATTTTTGATTTATTTTTTTTTTGAATGTCATGCTTCTTAGGTTTTGCGCTCTTGCCAGGCAGACTGGCAATCGCACAGGTGGACAATTTCATTGATTTCATTTTTCACAAAACGAATTTTTATTGTTATATCTGGTTTTTGTTGTTGTCGCTGTCGCTAAATGTGTGGAATGTGGCAAGGTTTCAATGCACGTCGTTCACATTCTTGCTTACGGCATCTTTGTTGCTTTTTGTTGTTTAAAGGCGTTTTTATTTTAGGCTCTTACGTTGGCTATTAAAATATTTGCAAATTCATGTACATATAAACTCGAAAGAATATTATAAATGCGAGAATTATTATTATTGCTGCAAAGTGATTTCTGGTTTTTGCGAAAAATATTTAAACATTCAAAAGAATTTCAAGTGGGCGAAACTCGAAGCAGCACAAAGCGGGTCAGCCGCACTACTTGACTCGCTGGCTGGCTGGCATGTTGATGTGGTATACGAGAGTGTGTGTTTACAAAAATAATATAAAAAAATATAAAAATAATAAAAGCTAAGCAATAACAAAATTTGAATGAAAATTAAAATATGGCACATTAGCATACCAGAAATTTTTGTAAAAATTATTAAAAATTTATTTTTGAATTGAGAATTTTTTTTTAAAGAAATTCTTTGCCTACATGGCTGCAAGCTTTTAGCGGCTTGTAGGGTTATGGTGTTTTTTTCTTTGTTTTTGAACGGCGAGTTTTTAAATTATTATTTTTTCTTTTTTTTTCTTAGCAACCGTATTCACATACATACGAGTATGTACTTACGTTATCGGAAAATTTTCTACAATTCTAGACCAATTGCAGCTTTTCTCACATTTTTGTTTGTATTTATGTGTTATATAAAATGCACGTTTTCATTGACACACCCCCAAGGCCAAACGCCTACGCAAAGCGTGTACTATGAATTTCTTAGCCTTTCACCGTCTTACATATATACATACCTACAGTAGGCAGATATGCACATTCAATGCATCTTGATTTTGATTTTCTAACGCAAATTTTCTTACATATACATACATACGTTTATATCGACAACATCGTACATACATACAAATAAGCATTGGCATCGCAAACCTTTTCTTCTGCCTAATAAATAGATTGTACATTAAAAATACAAACATACATACCAAGTTGACCACACATTGTTATTGTTGTTGGAGAGATAGCACTGCGACCTTAAGATCTATTGTGTCCCCTACTTGGATTAAAGAATTTCCTTTAGTCCAACCTTCGAGATAAATCTTAGTATTGAGCCAAAGTCTCTGGAAGTTATCCCATCGTCCGTAATTAGATATTCGCCTAGACATTTTTGGCGGAGCACTTCACCTAGACGTGTTTAGAAGTTGTTTTCTCTTCCCTGCAGAATCTGCAACGTTCTTGCGAATATATTCCCAGTTTATTTAGATGATGATTCAGCCTACAGTGTCCTGTAAGAATTACTGTGATCATTCTCTAGTTGTTCTTTGACAAGCCCATGCATTCCCTAATTCTTGTTTGGTTGTAGCTACCCAAAAAGGGATTTGGAGTGCTCCAGATCTGGTAGATTGTCCCAGTGTGATTTACTGAGGGCTTCCTTCTCTTGTCTCGTAGAGGCTGATAATGCCCCTTTCCCTAACCCTGAAAAAGGTTCAAGACTTATAAACAGAGTTGATGCCCTCTTTTTTGCGAGTATGTCCGCGATCTCATTTCCAAAGATTGCAGTGTGACCTGGCACCCAAAGATCCCAGACCAAATATAGTTAAGTAAAAAATTACACTATTTTTGATTTTGATTGTCAAATTCGTTAAGGGATTTACATACAATCAGATTGAAGTAATTTGACAATCAGTCCGCAAAAAAAGGCTTGATTATTAAAAAAAATACGCAAACTCACCCTCAGAGTGTATTTTATATTTATTCATTGTAAAATACACAAATATATGTATGTATGTGTATATATACAAACTTATTTATTTACGATAAACGACACTGAAGATGCCACAACGCCGAAACCGGTTTGTGTTGAAACCAAAATTGACAAGAGATTACGAAAAATCGTTCCAATATTTATTTGATTTGGTTTAATTTTTCCACATGTGCATGCGTTAAGAGCATTTCAAATTGTTCCTGAAGTTGAAGAATCATTTGTCAAAAGACGATCTATTCTAATTTTCTATCGTTTTCTCATCCGAAACATCAGGAAGATAATAAGTTTTGAAGAGCAAGTTTTGTTTCACTTTGTGGTTGATTAGATTTTCTTAGTTTTCAGAAACTATTTCATATTCAGCATTCATTAAAATCTAAGGTCGATTCAGTGCTGTTAAGTTCAATTTTATTTTTTTCAAAGACGTAAAACTGATTAAAATTTTAGTATATAAGAGATAAAGGTGCTTTCAATAACTTATTTTTCTGCACATCAAATCTCCTCCCCAATTAACACTTTTCACCTTTTCCCTCCAATTACCTAAAAATGTGAATATATAATTGATAATGTTAGCTAAAAGCAAAATTAATTATTCTTATCGACTTACCTATTGACGTTCATCGTTTGTTATTACTATACAATATTTTCGGGTTTAACCGGCATAATATTTATTTTGATTGCGCTCTTCCTGTTTGCCATTCCTAGAAATCCAAAACGTACGTATGAACGTTAATAACTACGATTACATATACATACGCATACCTAAATACATACTTATGTATAAGAATAAAGTCAGTAATTTTTTTTTTAACAAACAATTGTTGTTTTAGCTATACCGTTTATCTTTTGTACATATTCAACGTTTTCGTTTTTGTAATTTTTTTTGTTGAACTAATTTGTGAAATGTTTTCAACGGTTCAATTTTAGCTTGTAAAATCTTTAGACACTCGTACGTATGTACATATGTATATATGTATATGTATTTTGATATTTTTATTGATATTTTCTTTGGTTTTTTCTTTTTCTAAAATAATTATTCATGTTTTTTTTTTGTTATTACCAAAAACCCATTAACATCGGCGCATTAAACAAAAATATGCTTTTAATTTAAAATTCAGTTGATTGTTCCGTTTGCGCAGTACCGGCATCGGCGAGTCGCCAAAACAATACAAATATTTAAACAAAAAAAAAAAACGGAATAGAAGAAATATTAATTTAAAAATATGTACGTAAAATATTTATAGAAATTTTCATACTTTGCATTAGTTTTATGCGTCTTCAGCTGGCTTAAGTAAACTTGTATGCTAATTTTGGGGATACAATTAATTCTATCTGCTAAAAAATGGCTGAAGATATAAACGTACGTACGTACATCATTTTGGTTAAGTTAAAAACATGCTTTCAGCATTGACACCTCTCAACTGTTGTCTGAATTGTTGTTTATAAAAAAAAATTATATAAATATGTACGTGTATATGTGTGTATGTAAAATACCATATAACTAGTTTGGTTCGAATTAATGCTTAATTGGCTAGCTAACAATCAAATATGGCTAACTTTAATTTTATTTTATTTCTTTTTGTATTTATGTACGCTTGAGGTCAGTAACATAAGTTGCCTACCATGTTTTGAATATTTTCAATGTTTTTATGATAAATCACATTCGTTGCTATTGAATAAAAATTTAGTTCGTTCTACAAGTAAAACCATATAAATCAAAGTTTCAAAAAGTGGTTTTCATTCGTCAGTTGTGCATGAAAGAAAATGCACACATCCTTGGCGAGAAAAAATACTGAAAAATCCAGTATACCCCCTCGAAACTTACTTAATTAAATGGGCTACAAAGCTGCTTACCTGAAATTTTTCCAAAAAATGCGTGTGTTTAAAGTGAAATTTTATTTTGGCGATTTGTTCAAATTTGAAAAATATTTCTGAATTTAGTTAAAAAAAAATTGTTTCACTTATTGAATATATCAAAATTTTTTGTTATTCACAAAATTTATTTATCAAAAAAAAATACTGTGAATATTCAACAAAATTTCAGTTGACTTAAGTTGCCGGCCACAATGGTATAAATTGTATCCGATATCGATTTAAAATTTGCGGCAATTCGAAAGGAATTGTGGAAAAAGACGCCAATATTAGACATACAAACGAATGCTAAAAACTGCAAAAATCCATAAATAGTTTATAAATTTGTGAAGATTTTTATTATCCTAATAAATGAATAATAATTCACAATTTTATTGAGCTCGAGGCTAGTTTGTGGAAGATTTTATTTGGAAAAAAAAACAGCAACAGTTTTTTAATAGTAGAAGTTGTGGTACTTTTTCGGAAATCACCACGTTGCCTCACCAGACATGCATGTCTGAAGCCGTAAGTCGTAACAACCCTGCAGCAAAATTTAGAGACAGTCTGAACTGCCGAAATTTCTGCACTACGAGTATCAGTTTCGTGATTGTCTCCGAACTACCGCCAAACGGATGCAGAGCAAGACTTTTGAAATTCGCGTTTCGCTTGTTACGCTGTAGTCAAACCTTCCCGAGTTGCTTGCCGATTGCAAGAATGCTTTACTTTACCCGTTTGAAACTGTTTCAAAAGTTCTGCATAGAGCGACAACTTCCACTTCCTAGGACATTGCCGTGTTAAAAAGACACTTGAATTTATTGATTTGAGATGGAACGAGAACCAATACTTCGCCATTTTGTGCTAGTTCTGCGCGAGTTCTGAACAATTTTATTTTGCAGCAGGGAAGCAACGAGCATGTGCTCAGCGAAACACTTGATTTTATTAGACAATGCTTCACGAATAAATTAATATCTCAGGTCATATAAGGAGACAACACCCTTTAAAACTGGTTAGTTTATTCTTTGATATACGTTCTATAAGAAATATTTAAAAAAAATTTAAATTGTGCAAACATGATTTTCCAGCAAATTGATTTTGTTTCCCCTTTAACAAAGGTATGAAAAATCTCTGACTCTTTGTCTATAAAAAAGATCGCAAAATTTTTTTTTGATAGAACTAATATTTTGCGAGCTATGAAGTGATAAAAAGTGGCTTATGCCGAGACACCTTACGTTTTTAAAGTCGCATATGGAATGCCACTTATACATACATAATTATCAACTCTACTTTAGGAAGCTTATAGAATTTTCACTAAAAATCTCTGGCAGAGCTTTCAGATATACGTTATTTATTTATTTATTTATTTATTTATAAAAGGTACTTAACTTACTAAAGCCTTGACTCAGCTATAACGCTTCAAGCATTTAAAATTATCCTCAACCTGCTTCATATTCCAAAATTTAAATTTGTTAAGTCCACACTCGTAAAGTAAGTCAAGTCATTGCGCTTAAGAATACAATTTTTTGTTTAAGAGCAAAAAGTTGTTTCGAAATTTTCATATATACATAAGTAACTTCATATTTTCTTTCAAAAACTAACGGGTGATTTTTTTGCTATTTGGTTTTTCGATGTCAAGTTTGTGACAGATCACACGTGATTCGTGACATGTGTCAGTGAAAAAAATGCGCAGTAAGGTTTGCCATTTCACCATGAAAGACTAACAAACGAACCACGTTTGCAAATCATCGAAATTTATTACCAAAATTCATGCTCTGTGAAAAATGTGTTTCGCAAATTACGTCCATTTTATGTCTTCAGCGACGAAGCTCACTTTTGGCTCAATGGGTACGTCAACAAACAGAATTGCCGTATTTGGTCGGAAGAGCAGCCACTGGCACTTCAACAGCTGCCAATGCATCCTGAAAAATGCACTGTTTGGTGCGGTTTATGGTCCGACGGCATCATTGGACGTATTTCTTCAGAGAAGATGAAAATCGCAACGTTACAGTCAATGGAGCAAGGTACCGTGCGATGATTTTCGACTTTTTTTTTGCCAAAAATGCAAGAATTGGATTTGGTTGACATGTGCTTTCAACAAGACGGTGCCACATGCCACACGGCACGCGATACCATGGACCTATTGAGAGGCGAGTTTGGTGAGCAATTAATCTCACGTTTTGGAGCAGTGCATTTGCCACCAAGATCATGCGATTTGACCCCACTAGACTATTTTTTGTGGGGTTATGTGAAGTCTCTCGTGTACAGGGACAAACCAGCCACAATTGCAGCCCTGGAAGACAACAGTACCGCCGTCATTCGTGAGATACCGGCCGAAATGCTGGAGAAAGTATGCCAAAATTGGACCTTACGGATGGACCACCTTAGGCGTGGCCGTGGGCAACATTTACATGAAATTATCTTTAAAAAGTAAATAACAGGCATTGATTTATCGCTCCAAATAAATATTTCATTTACTTTTGCAAATTTTCTGTGTTTTTTTTTTTCATTTTCAAAAACCAAGCTCTTAAAAAATCATAACGTTTTTATGCTCATTTCTATAACTTTGGTTTAATTTGAACACGGCTAGAATATATACATATATATATATAAACTTCATTCTTCCATATTTGGTTTAAAAAAATTTATCTTCATTTATCACTTTACAAGCAAAACGCCTACGTGAAAGTCAAATACACGCGTATACAAATAAATGATTCATAATTCAAATGTATAGAGATATTTATTCTACACCTACCAGCGAAAACCGCAAACACCAAATTTGGCTATAATCCATAGAGAGTTAACATAATTGTTACCAAATATTGAGACTTATGGCGAAATGCCTAGAAATCAAATAAAAAAAACCAAAACCAAACTCAAGATTAGCAGCAACACCAATCAAAAAAGAGGCGTGCTGTAATCAACGTTGCGTCAAAATAAAAATTAAAAAAAAACTGTATCAAAGGCAACGGAATTTAAAGAAACAAATTTACTTATCTTAAAAAGCTTTTATGAATGGCTGAACGCCGCCGCGTGATTTTTTTTTTAATGTACTTGTAGTATGTGTGTATGTATGTGTATGTGTGTATAATAGGTGCATGAGTGCTTTTACATAAATATTTTCTTATGCGCATTTTAAAATGCATTTTGGTTCAATGACACTTTTCATAAACGTCATCAGAAGTACGATGACATGAGAAAAGTTGGCGACGCAACAAGCGAGCTACAAACATATGTACATAAAAAAAAAAGAGGAAATAAATGTAAAAATGTGTGCTTAACAAAAGCGTAGCAATGAACTGTGCCAACGGGAAATGAAAACCAATTGCTAGTAAAGCTAAAGGGAAAAATATTTTAATTGAAAATTTAAAGTCTTGAGCATTTGCTGACGGGATTTTAAACGTTTTCTTCTGATTTTATGGAATTTTGTGGCGACAATTTTGAATGGTCGCTAGCTATCTATGGCCAACAAAGGAAGCATTTCCGTTAAAGCTGATTTACATACATTTACATTGTGCTCAATAAATTTCTATGTATGTATGTATGTATGTATGTATGTATGTATGTACTATGTATGTATGAATGAATGATAAGTACCCTTTTATTTGATAAAGAAATTACTAGAGTATCTACAGCTTTACTTGTTCAGCTTACTTGAAGCACATTGTTTTGAATAAATTAAATTGTCAGCAAAAGACATGAGCTTCTACGAAAATTTGCTACGAATGCATCTAAAATAACTTGATGTCTGTAATTTATTGAACATTCTTTTTTACCCCCGTTAAAGCGACAAATATCGTGGTTGATAATGCAAAAATATCTGAAAGAAATTTCCGTTGTCTATAGCAATTAAAGTAAAAACAAGCCTTTTTTTATGATTTCAGCTGACGCATCATTAACTTTAAAAATCTTATTAAGGCGATAAAGAATTGCAGAAGAAAAATTGTAAATTATTCTCTGAGCTTATCTATCAAATATGTATTTTTTATTGACTAGGTTTAAAATTTAATTTTGTAATAGCAGTAAAAATATATATAATATATAACTACATATATACGAATAGTTTTTTATGCGAAGAGAATGCCAGTAAGCGACATACCACGACATACATACATATTTGCCACTAAAATGCGATAAGATAAAAATGCGTAATTGCGTTTGTTACGCACTTAAAAACCACATTTATTACCACTCATAGGCGCTTACGTAGAATAATTGATCACTTCATTCAAAAAAAAAAAAATAAATTAGAAAGTATTGATTGACTTAGATTTAGAAACTACTTCTAAGGTAATCGATATTGAAAAATAGATTGTTTGCTTTAGTAAACCAAAAAAATAATGGTAAATAGCGATTATTTATTCTAATTTTATTTAATATTTTCCTTTTCGCTTTAGTTCATTCAGTGATTTGTTATGTTTCATTAAATTGGAAAGTTATTATTTTGTTTTTGGTTGCTCATGTTGTCAATGGGTTAGTAATTGAATGTACATAAATCATTCCAAAACACAACAAAACTAATCGAAGTGATGACAATAAGAAATAAATAAAAATAATAATTGAGATATGCAATTCGGTTTAGTAATTATTATTAAATAATTATATATAAAGATTTGTCTTTATTTAAAAAAATTTTATTTTTAATATGTTTATAAATTAATTGCTAACAAGTTCTTGATTTCTTGATTATTCTTTTTTTTCGATTTTGACATTAATTTGTTACAATCAATAAATACTCTGCACCTTAAAACATTGTAAACATCGCTGCGATAGTGAAAAATAATTAATTAGGGCAGAAAATGGCAAACCCTAAAAGAAAAACACCGCTATTAAAAGTGTAAAAGTCAACTAAATAAATCTCAAATATAATAATTGTTTTCTAAATAAAAATCTTCCAAATCAATATAAATTTCAATAATTATTATACAAATCTTAAAAAATAACAAATAATTAATTATAAACCAAAAGTGAGAAGTACCTAATATTTGTAGTTATTTGTTTATTTATATTTTATTACATGTTTGCTTATTTCTATTGTATTTTCCCTTATATATTTATTCATTTTTTATAATATTATAAAAATACCAAAAAACGAGAATTTAAAAAATTAAAAAATTAAATTAAATTAAATTAAAAGATTTGGCCTTATAGTTCAAAAACAATTAAATAAAAATAGTTATATTTGCAATCCGAGAAACCGCAAAATGTTACTTTCTCAATTATTTAAGAAAATGCAAGTTAAAAAAAATTGCTTCCACTTAGATTCCACAATTCATAAATTTGAACAATCGCAATAATTGGATTGTCACAAATACTGAAAACCTACTATCGATCTTTTTAAGAAAATAAAGTTAATTCTAATATTTATACTATCAATTTACAAAGATTTTATAAAATAACCCACTTACTCCTTCTATGAATACTTTTTGTACTTGATCATAAGCTAAAAATTAATTTTTCGAATCGCGAACATCCTTAAACATATGTATGTATGTATGTATGTATGTATTTGGACTTAGTTCAAGAACTACTATAAATTTGTTTACTAACATATTTATGTATGATTTCGCCAAGTAAAATAATAATAAAGAAATAAATAATTTTATTAATAATAATTTTTGAATTGAGGTTAATGGCCAGTTGTTTGTTTACATCGAGAAAACGTTAACTTGGTTGTAATAAAAATGAATAATATTAGAAAAAAATTTAACCATGTTTCCATTGGTATCCTAAATAAAAAAAAAATTGAAGCAAATTAATATTTTTAACTTAGTATATTGAGTTGATAGTTTTAAGGAAGAAAAGTCAAAAACAAAATAAACAAATTGCCTGTGAGAAACAACTTTTTCAGCTTTGCATTTAAACGTTCTACCTAACGGCAATATAATAATTGTATAAATATTTTTATGGCGAATTATAATCATTGCTCAAAATATTTTGTAAAAAAAAAAAAAAACAACGAAAGCAGTATTTCAATGCCACTGCAGAAGTAAAGAGCAACTAAAATATTCTTAACAAACACGCCTTTCAGTGTACATATATGCTTTTGTTTTTCCGATTTAATAATTACATACAAATAGGTTTGTATATAAAATATGTAAATGTATATTAACTTTGTATATATGAATGTACATATATACATATGCGTTCTTGCCATAAACAAACAAATAATAAAAAATAAGTGGAGTTTATTTTTAATGTTTGCGTAAATTGTTGTTTTAAATCTATTTTATTTTTTATTTTGTTAATTTTTCTAAGGCCAAACGTTGCGTAAAGGGCTTGTGAGGCTTCTAAGGGCGTATTGTATTCTAAATTTAAATATATTAGTTGGTGTGTCAAGGTGAACGATTGTTTGCAATCTTTTTCTTTTTTTAATATTTATGTGCAGTTTTCTTAGGTTTTTATTTTTGCCGCTCCACATGTTCTAAGTTCAGGTTTTTGTTGAATTACTGTGGAATCTTTGTGAGCTGATAACAAAGCACAAAATAAAATGATATGGCAAATTATGTATATTTGGGAATTCGTTAAATTAGAAGTGATTAGAAAAATTTTAATTTTTAAACAAGACAAGAATGTTATTATCTTATCGAGCTTCCGATTACATCGGGGATTTAACTAGTATGTATGTACATAAAATTTTAGATTTTTTTGGAACGCCATTACTATTCAGAACAGACAAAATATATGTACATACGAGTATAAATCGTCGTACAATATTTCCTACATATTTATATATGAATACATAAATATTTTAAGAACTCAGCATTCAAATCAATGCTATAAAAACCAACCAAATATCTTTTGATCGACAGAACAAAAAAACTTGGATTTTACCAGCACTCGCGTCTGAATCACTATAAAAATTCCAAGAAATTGTACATGTCAACATACATACATTATAAATTAAAAAAAAATTATAATAAAAATGCTCAACTTTTGCATATAAACAATGGGCATACGCGAGGGATGTCAATTTTTGGCATTTTATTGATACCGCGATTTGCGAGATCTAAAAACAAAATCGCGGCACAATCCGGGGATCCCGAGTTTTATCAAAAAATGTAACACGTTTGTAATCGTTGTATTATAGAAGTATACAAAATAACATTAATATAACAAAGAGAACGATTTGTTGTAATTCATGTATGTATTTATTTTCAATAACGAAAAAGAAATAAATGTAAAATTATTTTTAATCACTGCTTGAGACAAATATTAAATATTTATATATTACCAATCAGTAAAAAAGAAATACTTCAAGTCAAAATGCAATCTTAAAAAAATAAAAGTCTTAAGTGTGTTATCCTCCAACCTGGACCTATGTTAAATTTTTTGCATTTAAAATATGCAGTGGAGAAGCACTGTTGCGCCTAAACATTGGTTTGTGAAAAAAAAAGTTAAATGCTCTCTATAGGACATAGCCTTTATCGCCTTATTACAAAAACTGTAAATTTCTTTTACCAAGCCTTCTGATAAATTGTATGCCTTTCGATTAATGTACAATTGCGAGCTGCTCGTTAAAACTTGATGCGATTTATCATTGAGACAACTCTGAAAGGTATGTTTATTCGTTCGGCTCTTTCTATTTTTTAAGGTTAAATGGAATTGTGTGTATACACATTTTAAAGAAACCGACCTCTCATATTTATTACAAACGGTTTATTGCGGATTAATTGCCTGAATACCACATACAATAGTAAACGAAATTGCACAGTGCATCCATACGTTCCACTATTATTTTAATAGCAGACTAAAGAAATACGACAAATAACACTGATTGTGAATTCTCTAAATGTTTTGTTTTGCCCTTGAAAGGGAAATATTTGATGATACAAAATGTAAAAAATAAATGGCTATTAAATTCATTGTTTTCTGCAATTTCGGGATTTGAATAGACTTATCCCGGGATATTCGGGAGTTAAAAAAGACCGGGATCCCGGGTTATCGGGTTTTCGTGATCACACACGAAAATAGATAAACAAATAAACATACGCTTACATGCACGCATGTACATAAATACATGTGTACATACATACATTTGTCTGGAATTATTTGAATATTCGAAGACATCTAATTATTATAACCGCACCACAGATAGACAAATATTTACAATTTGTGCGTATTTTACTTTGAATTTTTATTATTTCACAATTAAAATGCTGTTCTTCTTTTATAAAAAAAACTACATAAATTCAATTTTCGAAATGCTATTGATTTTTACAATCGATTTATTTACCCCGCAATTTCTTCAAAAATATCTTTTGCAGCTTATTTTAATAAAATTAGAAGCGCTATAAAAAAAAATCAAACGTTGTTTTGTAGAGTAACGAAGGTTACTCAAGAACATTCAATGTCTTCAAAATTAATAATATTCAACCGCTCAGTCATATCAAAAATTATTTAATATACAACTAAGCAACAACTTAATCTTTATCGAAGCAACAAGTTTAACAATATTCAATGCCAACTTTGTAACCTTTCTGTAGATCTTGAAGAGGCAACAAGAGTGCTGAATTTTTTTCCGCATTTAAAGAATAGCAAGGAAATTATTATTTTAAATCTTGAAAATTTCGCAACGCATTTGTGTTTAGAAAAAAAAACGATGAAGCCAAGTTTTAAGGTGATTTTGAGTTGCGTCAAATTGGAAATAAAGCTGAGAGATTAAACAAGAAAAGACAAAAATTTTAAAAATTAGAAATATGTAAACAAAAAAAAATTCAATGATGGTAAAATACAAATTTCCATAGAAAAATGTGTTGGTATTTTTTGTGATTAAATTATATTCATTGAAAAATTATTCAACTTTAATACGCATGAGCTTAGGAATTTATGTATGTGCTGAGTATGGTTGTGTGCCAATTTGATTTTTATTTCAGGCATTTTTGTTCCTTTCCGACGGTTGCCGAATAAATAGTTTTTAACGGTGCGTGCTTTGTGTTAATTTATGTTGTACACATGTGTACCATATGTAGTAGTAAATATTTGTTGTACTTCTTTATACATATTAGTATTTTAAGACGTGATTAGAATCGGCGTATCAAATAGGCTGACTGAGGAACAATGGAAGGCTCTATTGGTACATACATATGTATACATATACATATTCTCACATGCATACATACATATCTCATTTTAATAATTCACATAATTTACTTATGAATTTTGCGCATTGTTACGATGACCTCGAGAAATTATACTTTATGCTTAAGCAGAGAATTTTTACTTTTAACTAACATTAAAGTGATTAATAACAATAAAACTTGCCAATGCTTTTGAAACGAGACTGTTTTCAAATAAATATGTATCTAAACATTTTTTTTTTTAATTTAATTTTTCAGTAGCCACCGCTTAGCTAACAACTGATTTTCAAACTAAACTACATACATATGTACATACCATAACTAGATTCATACGGACACACCTACACACACATTCGCACATTTATTCATACACCGCTCGGTAGAGAGATATGAAAAAATGTATTACCGTAAAATTAGCATAAATTGTTAAGCGGCGTCAAAATGGCAACGTCAACAGCTAATAGCAAACAACAGTTTACAGCAAGAATAACAATAAACACACCGAAAAAAAAAATAACTTTCTTTAACGTCAACAACATCAGCGCCACCAGTTGAATAATACGACTATATTTGCGTTAATAATCTTAACAATAATAAGCCGCACTGTCAACTGGCGCGTCAGCTTTACAAACATACGTTCTTACGTTCATATAAAAATACTTACATACGAACATGTGAATATACTCGTATGCACATACATATGTACATACCACCATTAATTAATTACACAAACATACACATTTCACACGCTCACTCATTGTCATACATACACACATACATACATATGTACATACTGAGTATATATTTAAATATTTGTGAGTATGTACTGGTACATAAAAATTTGTTTAAACTAATTTCGCGTGTATTTGTGCGGAATTTGTAAAACTCGTTTTGTGTGTGTCTTTAATTATTTTTTCCCAGTTATTTGGTGTGTGTTTTAATTACAAAAACACGTTGCGATTTTAGCCGCTACAGAAAATCTGCGTGTTATGTCATTTTATAAATTTGTTGATATTTTAATTAAATGGTATTTTTATGAGTCTTCGTGATCTTTTATAATAAACAAATAATTGTTATTTTAAATCCAAGAAAAAAAATTTTTAAAAAAATTTTAGTTTTTAAACTTAAAAATCTGGAAGTAATTTGTTGTAAAATTTGCAATCGGTGCAAAGCGAAATCGAAGAGTATTTGGTTGAAGAATATTGCCTTAATAGTGAATTTTTTAAATCTCAAAATTAAATGATAACTTTTTGCATGCATAATCGTAAATATGTTTGTACGTAAAGCATATTGTTAATCAAAACAAATTTAGTTTCATTATTAAATAGTAAAATTGAACAATATTAAAAACTTTTTTCACTCAACCTACATAACATGGCTTATGTTAACTTAATCCATAGAAAAACATATGTTTTGCTACCAAATTAAGGGGAAAAAATTACTATAAAGTAACTTCAAAGAAAATAGAAACAGAATAGTCAACAAACGCATTACACTTTCTCCTACCAGTTATCATGGAAATAGTAAAACAATGCTTTGAAAATTTAACGTTCTATTAAAATGTGATTATTTAGTATTTTTTTATGAAAAAAAAGCAAAAAAAAAATTTTTTTTTTCAATTACTTACTTACTTAAATGGCGCATTTAATTTTTTATAACTACCTCTCTAATTAGACAACAATTAGCCCAACATTTTTCAGTTCATTGATTGCCAACTCAATTCTGAGAACTGTATGTGAAATTAGACCTAAAAAGAATAATTTCTGCATCATTCGTCTTGTCTTCTTACCTGCCAAAATATCGATTTGAAGTTAGTACTATCGTATAGGGGAATTTATCACGTTTTAGGCCCTGTTGTTTGACATACCATTACTCAATTGGGAATAAAAGCGAAACGCGTGCATGGCTTTTCATGATCTTTGTCTCATTTTGCTCATAGGTTATGTGACTTTTCGAAAAAGTAACTAGACTTGAAACTTATTTCCGTTTTGTATTTTTTATGAATTTAAAAAAAAAAAAAAAAAAAAATGTTTTCTTCATGCGCTTATTTTTAACTTGGAAACTGTTGCTTGTATAGGAAAATAATATATGAACAGATTAGGGGAAATGTAATTTTAAATTTTTTAAAATTTATTTCAACTAAATCGGGCTAGTGGTTGTCGAGCTATGTCAAACAACAGGGCCTAAAACGTGATAAATTCCCCATTAACATGAGTTGGCAAATCATGTGTTGTACTGTGTAATTAGTCTCTCAGAGTATATTAATACAAAAGGGTATTATTGCAAAAAGTTCATTTAAATTTTTACTTAAACGCAAACAAGTTATAGACCCAATGTTGCCCCTTTTAAATTTATAAATTTGTGATATTAACTTTAATGATTTTTAATATAAGTTGTGCAGCCGCCATAAGAAGAAAGTTATTAAATTTTGAAACGATTGTGGTTTTAAGACCAGCCTTGACAAGGGATGACGGAAAATCGTTCTAAAATTCAGTAAAATCCTACCCTGTCGGAAGCTTTAAGAATAACAAAAAAGGGTACAAAGTTATACGTTTCATTTTCCTTCATATGATATATGTACATATGTATGTATATATCAATCTGCATATATGTGCATATGTATGTATGTATATACCTACAAATAAAAAAATTACATTGAATTTTTCGCCGACAATAGCCCTAACAACTCAATTTACTATCGAGGTCACCCTCAACCGGCACATGCACTAAAAAAAAAAAATTGAATTAAACACACTACTTACGAGTATATACTTATTTTCAATTCTAAATGATTGCACTAATTCACACAAGCCAATTTGAGACAAAAGCAAAGAAATTGTAAACAATAAAAATACATTCAAGTGACATTTTAATTTGTAAGACGTCTACTGACAATTTGACTGATCACTACTAATTAACTGTCATTCAAGTCCAATTTGCGCAAACTTACCTAGTACATACATACATAGTATATGTCAATATGTATATGCGAAAACTTATATGTACGAGTACATATGTACATACATAACTACATATTTGCAGTTGTTTAAAATGAATAGTAAGCATAAAAGAGCATACAAGTGCTTGACAAGAAATGAGGAAGAAGAAAATCAATAAGAATTAATTTAAGTTTGAGTGCAGCGCTACTTAAAGAAGCCTTATTACTTTTGTGACAGCAAAAAAAAGAAAACTAAATATAAAATAAAATAAAATTAAAAAAAGTGGAGATACCAGTCAACCAGCATAATGCAATCGTATGCAGTTTTTTGTTTAATTTTTTTATATTTTTTATTTGTTCGTGTGTCCATCTGTGTATATGTATATTTAAGTACATTTGTAAGTTGTGCCGCTTGCAAGTAGCTGCTACTTTTTGTCTAAGTATTTTTTAATGCCGCAATGCGCTGCCGTTCAGGTATCCGAAATGACGATCACATGCATAGGTTTTCGTAGTATGTAAAACTATAAAACGAATATTAAATGTCTGCTTTACGGAAGCAGATCTCCAAGTAATATGCTGGGTGGTCAGTTGAGTCTAGTCTCAAAGACTTGCTGAGATATCATTCCAAATACATGTATGTATGTACATATGTATGTGAGTATTTGTATTACATACACATCTGTTGAGATCTAAAGAAACCAAATACTCGATGGTATCGGAATAGTAAAGCCAATTACAGACCTCATCTTTTGTAAGCGACTTGCAAAAGAACACTAGGCAGCTTATCGTATAGCGTGGAAAGCAACAACAAAAATAAGCGAGTTGAGTTGAAATAAGCGGGTTGAAATAAACTCGCTTAAAAAATAGCCGATCTCATTGAAAGTGTTGGAAAGTGGTGCTTTTGTGAATAATCATTTCAAAGTACCAAGGGGAGTTTGAAAGTTTTTGCTAAACATCAAAATAAGTAAAACACCATGATAGAGCAGACGTAAATAAAATCGCCTCTTACAAGAATTACTCATTTTGTTTTGTTTTGCTAGCAAATTTTACAAACGACCATTAATTTTGACAGACTACCCAATAAACATTTAGGCTTGAGCTCAACTTGAGGTTAAGTTGAGAACTAAGGTACTTCTCAAAACTCCAACGTTGTTTTTCAAGTGCATCTCAAGTTGATAATCATAGCGTTCTCAACAAAAAGGGCATTTTTTTGTATGGCAATAATTATGATTCTCAAGTTGAGAAAAAGTTAGTTCTCAACTTGATCCAAACGTTTAGTAGCAGTACTGAAATAAAAATCGAATATATATTTTCTTCCTTTTGAATTTAACACACCGTGAATAAATGTATGTAAATTCATTATACTCGTACTTTATTGCTTTTGATAGTCATATGAAAATACCAAAAAAATGAGAACGTATTTGGATATCAACTTGAGAACTATGTATGAATTTCTCCAAGGTTTGAGAAAATTGGAGAAATACGTTGGATATCAACATGAGAACTATGAATTTCTCCAAGGTTTGAGAAATTTGGAGAAATACGGTGGATATCAACTTGAGAACTAAGAATTTCTCCAAGGTTTGAGAAATATTTTTTTGATGTTTGCTGGGTAGTGTTGTAAAATGTATTCAAAATATTAGAGAGTTGATTATAAGCGAGTTGGACGTTCTTTTGCTAGTCGCTTACAAAAGATGACGACTAACATAAAGTAAACTTATAACACTGTTGTAACTTAATACTTTCCTATATTGAAAGTGTATTATTTTTAATATTAAGTATATGTCACTTTTTGAAATTAATATAAGCTTTATATGTTTTTACGATGTTAAATTTATAAATTTTAATATACATACAGTTCTGTTTTTTTTTTATTATTTTATAATATTGTTATATTTATAAAAATAACATATACATTTATACTTTTGGCATATTTAAAAACTTTTCTAAGAATGTCTTTGTAATACTTTTCTTTTTTAAGAATTTTCTTAAAAATTACGAATATAATATTTATTTATTTTAACTTCGTTTAATTTTTACTCTTTCATTTTATTCTATTTAACGTATTTTTCTTAAATTGAGTGTGAAAAATTGATTTAAAAATACGTTCATATATTTCTTTAATTTTTAATATTTACTCTATTTTTTATATAACTAAAAATCATATATTCCAATACATAATGCGTAAATGTGCTAAAACTTAGAAAATGTTATAAAATTGCAACAAGACAAAACAATGTAATTATTTACATATGTACATTCATATAAGTTTTATCTGTTTTATATAATGTAAATTTAGTTCTCATTTTTTTATTATTATTTCATTATATTTTATTTACTTTAATTTTTAATGGTATATTTCATATACTTTAGCTCTTATTTGTTTGATTGTTTTATTAATTTTAATTGGCAATACAATTATGCAAAACAAATATAACAAAAATTACAAAAAAAAAAATATTTGGGTAATTTATTTTTATCAATGTATATTTAGTTTGAAAAAAGTTGCTTTTGAAATTTTTTTTTTAGTTTCTTTCATGTAATACTTATTCAGATGCATTTCTTTCATATAAATTATAGCCCGAAAACACTTAGCTCTATCATTAAATAATCATAAAACCAACAGCGGAATAAAAATTCGACCAATCAAATATGACGAAAATGGCCGACCACAAAAATTTAAAAAAAAAAAAATAATACAAATAACTCAAAAGCCTTCGCGTATGCTTTAATTTATAGAAATGCTTTATCTTGCAAGTTTATTTGTCTATTCCTAGAAATAAAAATATATTTACACATACATACATATGGTATGTATGCATATGTATGTACTGATGTATATCCATATCTTTATATTGTTTATGTGTTTTAATCGATGTCTGATGAAGAAAGAATGTCGGTCATAAATACAAACGAGCATACAAACTTAAATAATTGCAAACAATTTTTGATCGCCAACAGCTGCCAGGCATTAAAGAATTTTTCACTTGAAATCTTAGGCAAAAATAAAAATAAAATTCCCAGCTAGATAGCTGATACTCGTAGGTATGCACCTGCGTAGTATGTATGTAAGTATGCAAGTGTGTGTTGAAGGTGATGAAACGGTGAAAAGTGCTCGAACGGACGAAATTGAGTGGCGAAATGCTCTTCACAAGGGCATTGCGGCGCGACACTTATTCCGACATCGTGGGTGATCGCGTTGCCCTAGCCAATGAGTAGCCAAAGTGGGGGCTAGTAGCTAAAAAAAAGGTAGAGGGAACGGGGCGAAACTCGTCGGCAAGCAAATACACATACACACACACACATATACACAAATAAGTTAAACACAATTTACACCGTTGATCGAGGAGACTTAGTGGCTGCACCGAAATCAATTAATCATGGGCGCTTTTGCAGTGAGCGATCTAATCGCGTTCCGCTACCGCACACCCACCGCGTGCGCGTAAATCGCACTGTTCGCTGCGGTACCTTGCGACGAACGTGCTCCTTGACATGCCGACGCTTAGCGCTTATCGCTATGCAATGACGTAAATAATTGCGCTGATTTCGTTTTTGAAATGAGAAATGACGACGACGACGACAACGACAACGACGAAGACAAAACAAAGGCGACCAGTCAATGATTTTAAGACAAATTAAAAAAAAAAATATTATAATAAAAATCGCAATGAAATAAGCAATTAAATTTAATCTCGTTGAGACATTATAAATCATTTGTGAAAAAATATACAAACATACGTATATCTGATTATGGGCTTGTGTGTTAGTGTTTGTGCCGTCACTTATGGTATTTGCAAAGCTTAATCAGTCAATAATTAACTCAAGTGATTACTCCGTTTTTTTTTTTTATTCAAACCGTTGATTGCTTCAATTTGAAACTTTTGTCTATATTTGGTATTTATTTTACTGCTTTTGATACGGCATTTTATTTCATCTTTTTTTTTTTCTTCTAGTAAATAGTTTAAATTTCTAGAATTTTCCGCCGTAACTAGCGCAAATTTTATATGCCAATTAAAGCACAAAAATTGTTGAGTAATCTATGCTATGCCTTGTTACTAATCTTATTTAATCAGGAAAGATTAAATTAAAAATAATAAACAATTATTTCCCAGAAACTTTGCAAAAAATATTGCTGTGCAGTAGATTTATTTTTTAATGGATTTCGCCGAATTCCCGATCATTGAAGACAAAGCGTATTGTTGCTCTGTTATGTAAGTCCTCGAAATTGCAACAAGTTTGCAATCACACACACACATACATATAGTTCATATGTACATACGAGTACATACATACATACATATAAGCAGTCATATTTATTAAGTACGAGTATAACAAGCGGCTATGCCGGACAGAATCTTTTTCAATACCCTGCAGTTAACAACTATAACACGAACACATTTTGATTAATTTAAACAATTTGTTTTACTATTATTTAATTAATAACATATTTGTACTTGAAATACAGTTAATTTTCAACAAAGTCTTACAAAATGTTTATTAAAAAATATTTATCAGATTTTGTTGAGTGTGCCGTTTTGTGACTCATTCAATGCTTCCCTATAATATATGAACAACATTTTTTTTTTATTTAAAAAATTAAATTGAATAAATAGGCATTTTCTGCATTTCCCTTCCATGTGAACTCACTCGCATATTGAAATTTTCTTAAATTGTCTGGTGAAAAGAAAGTGAAAAATGAAAGGCATAAAAGTATAAACTTTTGTTAGAGAATGAGCTGTTTAGTTCGGTCAATTTAGACATGAAAATAGTGATCAACAAACCAAAATTTCGACAGAGTTAAATTTTGGTAGAGACCTTGGGTTTACCATTTGAAATAAAGTGTCAAAAGTCCACATCGATTCCAAGTGTACTAAAAAACTTATTAGGGGTCAAAGGTCAAACACAGACAATATAATAGCTTGATGTTATTCAAGGCCATGCGGGTAAAGACAATTCTCTATATTTTCTAGTGTTTTAATGGAAAAAAAAAATTTTATAAAAAAAAAAATGTGCGATTGTGCTATAATTGTTAACAGCATCATATGCAGACCTACCTATATAGTTATATGTGTCAGTGTACGTAATAAAATTCAGCGAAATTGACTTTTCATTTTAAATGACAAAATCATGTTTTTATTATTATTTTTCTCATTGTTGGTGTTATTTTTTCTTTACTTAAAAATTTGACTTTATTTCTTAAGCGTTTTTTGTTAAAGATGTTTAAAGAATTTGATAGCGCATGCTTTTTGCCGTTGTTGTGTGTAGCAGAAAGGAGAAAAATCTTATCTTATGTTTTTTACTTACTCTATGTACTTTAATGTTTACAAACTATTTAAGCTGTTACTCAAAAATGTGGGCATAATTATGCATTGTTTGTAAGTATATGTTAAGACGAATGGAAAACTATAAATATATGGAAAAATTTGTGTTTATTAAAGCAAAACTGCTTGTCAAAGAGTGAGAAAATATCTAACAATTATAAAAAAAAGTGTATATTACTACATTTAGTATGACATTATTTGATTGGCATCATTAAATTAAATCCTTGATTCAACTAATTTCTTCACAACACACTTTTTCAATTCCATTCTAAACAAATATTCGCTTTCTTAGTTATATCCTTTTCAAATGTAAATTCAAGTTTTTTAGTTGAATTAAGCAAAAGTTTAGGTTAAATAGATGAAGGCGGTACACATCTCGAGTTGAGCAGCTTTGTGTATTTTCCACCAAAGTTTCCCTAAATAAAAAGATATTGCTAGAAATGTATCTGACATGGTAGCGGACCTAATAAAGACGACTTAGCTCATCAATGCAATGTTTAACGCGAGCTTGAGCTTTGCTTTTAACGAGAGAATGTCGGTGGAAGAAGAGGTAATGTACTATCTTTGAAATAAAATCTTATCACACCTATGAAAAAGATTGATTTTGATTGTTTGGTTCCTGCCAGGAACGAAAAAAAATTTGCAAAAGCAATATAAAGAAACGATTTATAAGATAATGGATGGCGATATCGACAGATATCAATAAAATTACCGAAAAATTTGGAATATAAAATTAAAAAGTGCTATAATTGCATAGTTGTTTACTGAATGTTAACAAATTATAAATAAATAAATAACTCAGTACTAACGCGAATATAAAAACTTAAGTATGTCGACAAAAATAAATAAATCAATAACTATAAAAAACAAGTATCAATAAAACATAGTACATGCATACCTACATATGTATGTACAAGTATATAGTATGTTTATCGATTGTTTTCGATGAAGTTATTAACACATACATATGTCGCAAATTTATCAGTAACTTAAAAAAATATCGATAAATAAAAATAAAATTTCTATAAACACGAGTTTATTCATACATATGTATTGTATATCGATAGATATCAATCAAAATAATGTTATGGATATCGTTTTCGTTGCAAATAAGAATTACGGATGCAACAGCGGCTGCTAAATCAATATCGTTCCCATTTAAAAACAATTTCGACAGCAAGCTTTATTGAAATATTTTTTCGATAACGGCAACAATTTCGACAACGATATCGCTATCGATAACTATAGCTATGGCGATACCTTAGCGCTAAGCACACTCATAACACGTTTTACTTAGAATGCATTTTTATTAAGTATCGAATAACTGAGAGCCAAAATAATCGCATGAAGTGGATAATATTTTTTGCCGCATTGCCATTTTACGTTCGCCTTAATGCTGCCGCACAAACTCATGGAACTTAAGCGAAATCAACATATTCTTTGGAGTTATAGTTTTGGTTTTTTCAACATGCGTAAATATTTGCCGTACACGTGTAACTCGTCTCTTACCCATTCCAATAATTACACGCCAACCGTATACTGTAGACTCCAAGGTTTTGCCAGAAACTTATATCGGTCCCACATGCAACCATTAAGTAGTCGAAGTTAATATTATCGCAAGAAGCATCACTAAAACAAATCAGCGCATCGCCGTAAGGATGCTTTGCCGTATGGATGGCCAATATACTGCAACTGAGTGATACCAAGAATCATTGTGTTAATATGCTTTCGAAGTTTGCTTCGTTATTTTTCACCAAACTTTGGCGGTCCATATAAGTAGATCTAACTTTATTTATTAGTTTAGGCTATAAAGTGTATATTTTAAGAACTTAAAATAAATATATAAATAAAAAAAAAATGAAAAAAAAAACTTAAATCTATATGTGTAATTTTTTTTTCTATTCGAACACGAATTTCAAATTTAACAGTCAATCGCATAAAATATGTACATTCATGTACATACAAACACATCTATGTTTGAAAATGATTTTTAATTCTTAGTTTCATATAACTCTAAAGACACTTGCGGGCAATATTTGTCTTTTAAACTCGTTATCAAACTACTATTTGTGTGCAATACCAGCACGGACCAAAAGACGTTAGCGATGCGACATCGGCATTCTTTAAAGTTAGCAAAAAATGTGGAAAACAAATATTTAAAAAGCAAATAAACGTGTGTCTTATTAGGTATTTATAACTGTTGGCTTATGAAAATTCCGAGTACTTTAAAGTGTTTTTTTTTCAGATACATACATGGACATACATACATACATACGTATATTTATTGATGTATGCTTTCATACTATATTTGTGGCTTGTTTGAATTTGCATGATTAAGTAGTTCCAGCAAAAAAATAACGGTCAAGCCAATGCCATTTACTTAGTTAGTTAGCGCGACTAGTTGCTTGTAAAAATTTATGTATGTCTGTCTGTATTCGTATTTTCTTAGTTGGTAAAGCGTGGGAAATGGGCGATAATGAGCCAAGCGCCAATGGAACTTGTTTCCCCACGCGCAGCTGCGGCATCGCCCAAGAGCTGCTAAATAGCCAATCAAGTATGCCAGCCTGAGCGGTCAATTAGCCACTTAACTGGTTGGGTACCAAGTTGTCGCAGCAGCAGCGACAGCAAAGTATTTCCGAAGACAATCACACTCATCAGTGTGGCGCGCACTGAACCGGAAGTTGGTGATTATTTTGCGATTGTAGGCCATAGATTAAAGCATAGATGTAAGCAATAATACACATTCATATGTTTATCTAATTTATAAATTATACAGAAACAAACATTTAATAAGCATTTCCGTTTTTTTCCACTCTTCCAGTTATACTAAACCACAGTCGTTCGAAGATTGCGTCGGCGATGAACTGCCCCACGGCTGGGAGGAAGCATACGATCCGCACATTGGACGCTATTATATCAATCACATTGAACAGACAACGCAGCTGGAGGATCCGAGGCAGGAATGGAAAAGCGTGCAGGAGCAAATGCTGCGCGACTATCTTTCAGCGGCGCAAGATCAATTAGAAAACAAACAAGAAATGTATGACATTAAACAGCAGCGCTTGCAGATAGCGCAAGAAGAATACAATCATTTGAATAAATTGGCGGCAAGCAGAAGTAGTCGTAAGTAAACTTAGAAAACAAACATATGAATGAATATTTTTAACTTATTCACCTTTCAACTTTTACTCAACGCTATGCTTTCTTTGTATATCTCATTGCAGTGTGTTCATCTTCAAGTTCAATGAGTCGCCACGATCCGGAGCTGCTGCGCGCCGATCTCGCCATGGCTAACGAGCGTGTACGCTTGCTAAAGCAAGAGCTCAAGCACATCACACACGACATCACGTTCACGCAGCGCGGCATGAATACATTGCACTCGGTGGGTGAGAAGATTAATGCGCGCCAGAATGGCTGTTACGACATTGCCGAAGTGCAGGCCATACGTGAGGAAATGCTCAAGGTGCACAAGTCGCTGGTGTCAGGTGAGAAGGTACGCGAAGAGCTGATGCGCAGTCTGGTGCAGATTAAGAATGAGCTCAGTCGGCAACAGATCAATGATGAGAATGCTGAGCTTATGAATGCCGCCTCTCCGTTCGATCGCGTTTGTGTTGCTTCGCAAACGGATTTGTGTGGCGCGGGCGATATGAATAGCGGTGCACGTTTTGCCGAGATGGCCAAAACGAAGCTGCAATATTCTGAATGGCGTAAACACATCAAGAAACTGCAACAACAGCTGGCTGATCATGTCGAACGCATCGATCCTGGTCAACTGGAGTCGGATAAGGATCGCATTTTGTTGATACAGGAGAAGGAGAAATTCCTCAATGATTTGAATAGCATTTCAATGGAGTCGCGCACACCAGAGGAGGTGCGCGTTATACAACAAATGCGACGTAAGCTCGAGGAGGATCTGAATGACGCGTATGAGGCTACAAATCAGTGCATAGCGAAACGTTTGCGCTTCCATGAGGAGAAACAGCTGCTAGTAGGCGAGCTGCAAGAGGCACTGAAGTCTACGAAGAAGCTGGAGGAACGCCTCAAGTCATTCTCATCGGAGAGCACATTCTCCATAAGCAGCAGTTCTAGTCTGGGTTCGCTGTCGACGGCGAGTAGCAAGAGCGCACTCAGCTTCACCGATATCTACATCGACCAATTTGCTGTCGATTCACAAATCGACGTCATCGATTTGCAACGTCGCTCCCAGCGTTTTTATCAGCAACAACAGCTGCAGGCCGCACAGGCACAATTGCAGCTGCAACAACAGCAGCATCAGCAGCCACAGCCACATGCGCATCCGCAATTGCAACAGCAAGCCTCTTCGGAGTTGTCGCTATCGCCGCGCAGTAGCCTCTCAATGGAAACACCACCCGCCTCGCCCATGAAATACAATGCCAGTCCCGATCAGGTTACGGCAATAGCAAGCCAACGGCTCAAGGATGAGCCCACCTATGCAAATACACCGGCTGGCGCCGGCTTGCCACCACTCTACCAGCCCAGTCCAGCGTTGGCGGCTGCTATGACACGCACGCATGCGCATGATTTGGACTCAACATTGCTCGATTGTATGGTGTTGGAACAAAAGTTACAGAAGCTCAACTTATCAGCGCCACTTAATTTAACCGCTGCGCCGCTATCACCAATTTCAGAGAAGCCATCGCTGCTGGATCTGCCACAAGAAATGCTAAGTCGTTCTTCGTCATCTTCGAACACACGCTCTGTATCCGCGGCGGTGAGCAACGAATCGGTTGCCGGCGACTCGGGTGTTTTTGAGGCGTCACGTGCACATCTACCACGCAAAGAACTGGCACAAGTGCAAATTGGTTTGAAGTATCTGAAGGAGAAGGGTGTACTAGTCGTCTCGTTGGAACGTGCGAATAATCTATCAGCTCTGTGGACTGCGACCGCGGACAATTCACAAGTGTAAGTTGCTAATAATTCAAAACTAATTCATACATTCATGCATTCATGTATTATCACAGTTATCTACGTGCCGCTTTGCTACCCAACTCGCTCACATCGATTCGCACAAAGGCCATGTCGGATTTCCAGAAGCCCGTCTTTAGCGACACTTTTGCCGTACCCATATCTCTGGGCAAATTGCAGACGAAGAGCTTGCAAGTGACTGTAGTCAGCATGACTGGCCAGAAGGAGGAAATAATCGTAAGTCAACACTCGATTCAAGCTCAGACACATTATACTAAATATTTTCGTAAACATTTTACTTACCATCAAACAACAGGGCACTGTACAGATAAGTATGGCCGAGTTCAATCCTGACGATTCCACACTCAAATGGTACAATGTGCTCAGCTCTAAGTTTATGCCGACGTTCGAGCCCCTGGATATGCCCACGACGAGTGCTGCCGCCGCTGCAGCGGCTGCTGCCAGTGCTGTTACTGCCGCGGCAACTGCAGCTATAGCTGCCAATTCGTCTACAACGGCGCATGCAACCACAACCAGTACGTCCGCCAATGCTGCTAAGGAGGAATCATCCGATGAATCAACCATCACTTCTTCACAAACATCAACGCTGACGCGTAATCAAGTGCCACCTATCGAGATGCAGACGCAAATTACTGAAGAAATGCAAGAGCAATTGAGTGTTAACGACGAGGACGATGAAGATGAGGAAGATGATGATGAGGACGACGATGATGATGAAGAAGATGAGCTAGAGAGACTAACAGATGGTAAGTTGAATGCACTGAGAAGAAAACATTGTCCATTCACCTTGCAATATAAATGCTCAATTATATTATAGCCGATTTCACAAAGAAAATGCTCGAGGCATACAATTGCATAGACTTGATCAAGCAAGAGTATGCAGACAAGGAAACGAATACCGAGTGCGCATTCCCACCCGAGAAGTCACGGGCATTGCAGCA
Source organism: Philophylla caesio (assembly GCA_963971545.1). Lineage (NCBI taxonomy): Eukaryota > Metazoa > Arthropoda > Insecta > Diptera > Tephritidae > Philophylla > Philophylla caesio. The sequence continues at coordinate 183,974,410 of OZ020604.1, read as the reverse complement.
ACAACAGCAAATGGCCGACGATAGACCAGTTAAACGTTCGCAGACGTTCACACCTTCGGCGGCAGTGAATAAAAATCGTTACATATGTCGCCTGAATCGCTCCGATTCGGATTCGGCTATGCATTTCGGCGTGACACCACATCCCTTCCATCGCGGCGCTTTGGAGCGACGATCGCTACGTTTCCACACCACCAAAGTGCCCAAGCAAGTCACAAGTGAGTGTCGCTTAGAGCTGAACTCGCTAGTAAATATGTAATAATTTTATTCGTTATGCTTTACAGAACTTCATCACACACACATACCACGAACAAGTTTGGACCTGGAATTGGATTTGCAGGCGCAACATAGTAAATTAGATTTTCTCAACGATCAAATAGCCAAGTTGCAGAACTTGAAGGAAGTGTAAGTCACGGAAATACCGTTTCTATTTACATTACTTACTAAATTCTTATGTATATTATTCTATTTTTTCCTAAAAACAGTCTCGAGAAGGGTCGCGATAACCGCGATCCCTTGATTGCCGCTTGGGCTATTGAGAATGAGGAGTTCCAACGCTTGGTCGAGCGCGCCGATCCAGCAAAGTGTCCAGAAGAGAAGCAATTGCACAAGCTTTTGATGAGAACTGCCAAAGAAATTTATAAGCTGCGCAAAACTAAGGTGCCGAAAGGATCGCCTGATTTGCTGTCATTCAAGTAAGTTTAAATCAATTTTATTTTTCATTTTATAAATATATGAAAGCATTTCTTTATTACGAATTAAAAGTACTGTAAGGAAAACAAAAGAAATAAGTTTAACATAAACAAGTTGGTTTCCTATTAAATGAACAACCATTTCGTTATAAGCATCATTTGCAAATTACCCAATTTTAGATAGAAGATTACATCACAAGGAAATTGGTTTTATCAGCGCGATACCCTATAACCCGATTGCATCTACTTCAAGTATCGGAGATATATGAAAAATGAAACGAAAGATAAATTTACTTAATCATTTATGTGAGATAATGAGAGTTATGTAAGATATGAAATTAAGATAACAACTGAGAACTTGAATGTGAAACGATCTTATGGCTGTTTGTCAAATACAAAAAATGTTCCACTAAAGGAAGAGTAATGTCATACTGCACCAACAACATATGTATACTCCTAAGTGTCAGGCGTGAAAATACAAAACTGACCATTTTTAGTTCATTTCATGCCAATTAGAATGTGGAAAATATAAGATGAATGATTAGCAGTCATACTATTGTTTTGCATATAAGCATAATTGCATTATTTTTCAATGTTTGTATCCGTATTCCTTAAAGCTAAAAGTCACAATTTCTGATTACTTTAGTATCAACTCGGCAACTATCAGCTTTTAGCGTTCGCGTACGCCAAAACCTAACAAAGTAGGGAAAATTGAGAGAGCAAAGTAACATTTCAATTTGAGGGGAAGCTGTTGGTTTCTGCTGGAAAAATTTTTGCCAACAGCAAAACAGCTGATCAAAAACAGATGATTGCAATTCGCATAACGACGAAATTATTGTTTAAGAATTTTAAAGGTGAAAATTATAAAATATGACTGTTAAACATGCTAGTAGCAAGTAAATGTTAGTTTGGTTAAATTGCCTTAGTAGAATGTTTCAAGAAAACACTAATGCAATGTTTTCCATTTTGCATATTTGAATGCGGACAAGAATTCAATCAGCTGTTCGTTGAATTTGCAAGTTTCTGCAAATTTTGCGTTCGCATACTGTGTTGAATATTTTTCTTTTATGAGAGAAGAGAAGACAATTCCACTAACTTTTGCTGCTGAATATTTTCTGTTGGAGATTGTAAACGAACGTACCTGATATTACGTTGCCAAACCGAAATTCATACCGATGTTTAAATATCCCCAATCATTGGTTTTTTATTTATAGCAGAATTTTAAACCTGCTCCAATTACTACGGATGTCAAAAGGAATTTTATAAAAGCCTGCCGAAATAAACTAGTCCATCATACGGTTCTGGCAAGATTAATTCAAACGGAAAGAGTTTTTAGATCACGAATTAGAAAAATATTTCATACAGATGTGGCTCTGGTTTTATTTAAGCTTGCTATGCAACTCTGGGTTGACCCATGATTTTTTACTTTTAGCCGGATGCTTCGGTGACTTACGCACTCAAGCTTAGTTGCATTGGACGCCTTGCTAGATCAGTACGTAGTGCACTAGCAACCATGCAATAAAAAAGCTGCTTAACTTTAGCTTTTACGCTTTGTATGCAACCGTGTAATTGTCTTGTGAATTATTGAATAGTTGGTACCAGTGTAAAGTGACTGCATGTTCAAATTTGATGCTCATTGCACGTTGAGCATCCAAATAAGCCTACCAAAGCAAGCAATCTCTTGTCACTCCTATTTCAAACATGGGCTCATCTCGTGACTGAGCCTGTTAATCCGGAAGTCTACATAAGTAGCAGAGAGCCCATGAATAAATCCCGAGCGCATTACACGGCTCTTCCCATATAGTGCAGACTCTGATGGGGTTAGCCGAGAACATACTCTCTCTCTCTCTCTCTCTCTCTCTCACTCTGAAAGCTTGCTAGACAGGCCCGATAAATATTGATTAAAATGCGGGTGTAGCTGCAGTGAGTTATGAGGTCATCGATATCATTTCATCACCATTAGACATTACAAAAAGCATTTTAGTTTCTTCAGTTTCAAAATGATCGAAGTATATAGATACAGTAGTTCAAATTTAATTTACTCTAGTTAGCTTACAAAAACTCAACTATTCAGATGTTTTAATTTTATGTTTTCTCACCGTTTCACTTTTTTGCTCATTTTTCCTTGTAGGGAGAAAATGACGTTTTTCACGCGCAAAGGCTTTCCAGTGCCCGATTTGCCAGACCGTGCTGATTACGTGCTAGCCGATGGAGATCTGATCGAAGAGGAAGATGAGGAAGAGGATGATGAGGAGGACAAGGCACGCGAAACGGCGATTGCCATCAATACAGCGCTCGTAGCAAGCAACAACAGAAACAAGAATCTCAATGAGAATCATGTAGGCGGAGCGATCAGTCGAAGAGAATTGAATGCAGCCAAGAGTACAGCAGCTGCAGCCGCCGCCGCCGCAGCTACCGCTGCAGCCACAGCGACACAAACAACAAATGCAGTGGAGGAGCCCAGCACAAGTGCTGCTGCAGCCAAGGCGGCACTGCAGAACAACAACAGTGCCAACGGCGATGAGAAGGATGAGCGATTTGAATATGTGGTCGATCGCAATTATGGCGTTGAAGTGTGAATCTGTTAGATTTTTCGTTATTTCACACAATAAATTCCGCGTACGTAATTTTAACAAGCGCTAAAGTTTAGCGTTAAACTCAAGAAACAAAACAATTGTGCCTTACTCGTAGTTTTATAGAGGAAGAGGGATGAAATGAGTATGTATATATGTATGTATACATAAGTATAAAATTAATACGGACTATTTCTATAAATTAATTTAGTAAATAAGTAGTGTTGTTGTACAAAAAATTTAGTAACTGCTAAAATGCAAAAACTAAATACCATTTCAAATATGCAAAATATTGGCATTTGCTATGCAGAAGCGAAGCATATTCTATAACTTTTGATTTGGAAAATTTGAAATTTTTTTTTTAAATGAATTCGGACCCAAAAGTTATACCGCATATCCAAGACTAAGATCAGTTGTAATATAATTAAAATGTATTTAAACTGTTGTAATATTTTATAAAAGCAGATGCAAATGCACATACACATTTGTGTAAGACTCTACATACATTTCGTAGCAGTCGCTCATATTTTTTATAATTTTTTTTTTTACTAAAAACTGCAGACAGAAATTTTGCTAAGCTCACATTTATGTAATTGTGGAATTTCCAAGCGATATTTTTCTCGCATGCAACTTTTTTGTTTGCTTAGCGCTCAACTTAATTGTAAATTTTTTATTTATTTAATTCTTTTTTTATACATAATTACTTCTATATTTTAATACACATATTTGAAAAGGCTTGCGTTTTTGTTGAGCTCGATTTATAATGTTTTGTTGTAATTTATATTGAATGATGGCAATCCACATGATTATTAGTATAAGTATTGTTAAAATTATGCATAATTTTTTGCATACATACATACATATGTGTAAATATATAAAAATATAATTTGGTACGTACTTTTGTATATACATAAATTTTTTGCAAACAGATTTCATTGTGCAAACAATTATTGTACAAACAAAATTTTTCAAAACAAAATCTGAAATGTATATTGAAATTTTCAACTAAGTTTGCCACAATTAGCAAGAATTTAGTTTCGCAAGTGGTTAAGCAAAATTTTTTTATTTTTTTTAATTTTAGTAAATTTTACAAATCAAGTGAAAAAGTGTGAAAAAATGTTGTGTAAATATAAGTGTAAATGTAGTAAGTAATATGTATGTAATGAGCAGCAGCACACATACAAATACATGCATATGTTTGTATGTATGTATGTACAAAAAAGTATGTTGGTACCGATACAATTTAATTTAGAATGCAAATATGCACTAATCTAATTTGAATTGATTTTCAATTTTTTTTTTATCACGTCTGCTATTCATTTTGTTGATCAGCTAAAATATTTATTATATTTTCCTGCTCTTTGTATAATTGTAAAAAAGCTAGTGTTAGTTAAATATTTATATGTGTAATATTTATGGTGAACCCTTTGTGTATGTTTTTGGTTGATCAATTTTTTTTTAATAATTTAAGCGCGTGGTTCCCTTAGGTATGCACATACAAACTACATAACATATGTACATATGTTAATGGGTAAATATTGTAAGTGAAAATGTTTGTATGCATGTAATTTAGTGAAAAACAAGAAAAAAAAAGAAAACATTATTGTTTGTACTTTATGTGACTAATGTGTATGGAAGGGGAACGCTCTAGAATGCATTGTAATACATGAGTAAAATAAGCGTTTCATATACATGTACATACATAACTACATAAACATACATACATAAATGTAAATTAATTATAGACTATAATTTTAACTAATTCTATTAAACTCTCTCCTTTACATTTTAGATAACATAACTACCCACAAATTACTACTCAAATAATTAAACAAAATAAACAAATAAACAAATTTTAGTAATGTACATTGTACTTGTGCAATAAACAAAAATGAAACTGAAAAAAATAAAATAAAATAAAATAAATAAACTATGTAGTTTTTATTTCTAATAGTTACGTCATCGGGATGGGCCTTTTCGGTGCGTGATTAACATTTAGTCAATTTTGATGAGCAACTGCGTCGTCGGAATGATTATCATTATTACTATTTTTATTATTATTATCATTATTATTATTATTATTATTATTATTATTATTATTATTATTATCATTATTATTATTATTATTATTATTATTATTATTATTACAATTATTATTATTATAGGCGGTCATATAACGCTTTCAATTTGGACTTTCACGAAGTGCAAATGGATCACTTAAGTGAGCTAGTCCGCAACTAGCGAGAGTGAGACATTCACAAAGAATATGAAGAATAAAAAAAAATTCTTCCTCTGGCGTTTCTCCAAACAGGGGCCTATTTCACTAAACTACAAGTTCACAATTACAAGTGTTTTTGCATGTGAAATTGTGAACTTGTGAAACAATGTGTTTCATAAAAATGCAATTACAAGTTTGTAGCTACATACAAGTGAATTCTACAAGTCACAAGTCTACAAATGAGACTTTTAAAAGTGATTTTGTTTCATTAAACAAAATTTGCACTTGTACACTGGTAGAATTGTAGAAAAAAACCTTAGGGAGACCTTAAGAAAAAATTTTACAAGTTACAAGTGAATGATAAATTGATTTAGAATTTGATTTATAACAATTTTTTCTTAAAAATTAGTTCAAATGAACACAAAATCAAACATATTTAATATTTTATGACACACGTTAATCGAATCGCATTGTTGGTTTATTACAATTCGCCGTGGGCGGACGAACCATTTTCCATACATCGCTCTAAATTAAAAAAAAAAGATAGGACAAATTTTAAATATTATTTAATGGTACTCACTTCTTTTTCGGGAGCTCTCAGGCATAGGCACTGACTTCTCTTCCCTTTTGGTAGCAGTCACTTCCGTTATTACCCCTTTTTTAAAGTAAACTCACCAGTGTCGCCCGTTTGATGTTTGCCCAAAAAACATTACGTACGTATTTGGCGTATTTTGCACTTGAAACCAGTCCAAGTGCAACACACTTAATACGCATCGCTAAACTTACCAAAGAGAATATCTTTGGCAGCTAAGATCTCCCGCACCACACTAATTTTGTTATGTTGATTTGCCATTTTTACAAATAAACAATTTTTAACTTTTTTATAAACACAACAAGTGGGCAAACAACACTAAACACACACAACATAACAATTGTTAAATTGCCATCACAAGTATACAAGAACTTGTAATTGTAGAAATTGTAATTTACAAGTGCAGAAAACTACAAGTGTTGTCAAAATTTTAATGAAACGCAATTTATCAACACTTGTGAAAATTAAACTTGTGATTGTAACTTGTAAACTTGTAGAATTGTAGTTTAGTTAAATAGGCTCCAGTTTGCTGAAGCGACATAAATACGTAAGTGTATGTGGAATCAATTTTTCAGAGATGATAGCGAAGTGAATGCAATACACAGTGAGAGTTTTTTTTAGAACTCTCTGTTTGAAGGAGAAATAAACAATTTGGCTAGCCTTTACCCTGGCCATTCCATCCAGTATTCATTGAAACTTTTTTTCTATTCTCTTAGTCATAAGCCACTTTAAGTGATTAGTCCGCAAAATGTCACTGGATCGCTGGCTATGGCTCCTTTTTGTCGCCAAGCAAAACTCCTGCTCTCTGTCGTTGTTTTCATTTTGTTCCGGTATCCATCACAGTAGAACGATATTGTTTGCTTCAAGAGTATTTAGCAGGGCTGCTCAACAAACGAAACGATACCATTTTGTTTTGTTAACGAGCAAAATTAACTTAACGAAATGAGTTTGTTGCGTTTCGGCGCCATGTTATCAAAACGAAATCAAATCGTTAATGTTGCAACGTTATAAAATTTCCGTTTTCGTTAATTTTAATGTGCCTAAAAGTATGCAGCGCTTCTTTTTGCGACGAGTGAATCTCCAGCGTTTTTCTTAACGTTTTTCTTAACGTTTTAACGTTAACGCCAGCATTTCGTTTCGGTTAAAAACGTAATATAATTTATTATGATAATTGCTTTAACGATAATATTTTGAAATGTTTCAACCGAAATAAGAGAAAACATTTCGGAACGGTTAAATTTAACGTTAACGTGCATCCTTGGTATTTAGGAAAACATTAGAATAAATAACTGACTTCGAAGTTATTATAAGGAAATTCAGAGCTAGCAGGACTGTCTGACTGTCCGAGATAAAACAGATGGACTAAGATGGTACGCCTCTTCTAAAACATTCTCTGTTACATGAAATTTTGTTTAGCGGATGTGCCCTACAATCCATCTGACCATTGGTATACGTATCGATTTTTTTTTGAAGATCGGTCAAAGTATGTCAGCCCCTGACGAAATTTCATCTTCATGTTTAGATCCGTCATCGCTGTATTCCAGAAAGCTCGCTCTTGTATTAAAAACTGACACATTTCATAAAAATATAGTTTAAAATGGCAAATTGTGGCCGTTCGTATCATATTTTATAGTGAAATTTGTAAATATATAATTAACAAAAGATGTTTGAAAACAATGGTATTATGACGTTCATTTGGTACGTCACAGTATTGAAATCAAAGTTATGTTCGACAGATTCAATTCAATTGAAATAACAGTGGTGCACTGTGCTCCACCGTATATTATTGTATGTGGAATTCAGGCAATTATCGACAGTCGGTTTCTCTAAACTATGCATAAGCAAATTTCCATTTAATTTTATTTTAAATTTTTCAAACAAAAATAAATCTCAAATGATGATAAACAGAAATAACTGATCGAATAACACACACAAATTACACACTAAACATATCTTTCAGAGTTGTATTGAAATAAGAAATTTTAATATGTGAAACAAAAACAAGAAGTTAACAACTGTTGTATTACGACAACACAATACAACAAATACGACAAATAACAAGGCTACCTAAATATGAATTTGTTCGCCATTTTTGATAACCAGCGCAGATCGACAACTTTTTTAAAACTGTTTTTTATAACGCTGAGTTAAATAAGCAAAGAAAGATTCGCACGTGCAAAGCATTTGAATTCCAAACTCTTTAAAATTGTTTAATTTTTCAGATTGCCTACTTTTTTCCGACAGGGTTTGTGAAGGTTTTTTTCTTTACGTGTATGTATAATATATCCCTAAAAATATGCCTCAAAAATTGTGTACAGTAAATGCTATGATAATTGCACAATAATATTGTAGAACAACAGTGAGCAAAGTTACAAATAACTTTACATATGTATATCGTCGCCTGGGTAAATTATTGTCGTATATCACTTTTCATGATTTTTGGGAAAACGCAATTGAAGTTTAGGAGTATATTACTCAAAAACGCAACGGTAGATTTTTCTTAAAATTTTAGGGATTATAAGTCGTTTCATTAACAAATAAAATTTAAAAGGTTTGCATATATTTTGTTGATATTATGGGAGTTATTTCGTTTTTCCCTCAGGATGATTTTGTCGTATATCACAGCTACAAAATGCATGCGCAAAGTCCGTACATATACCACAAAATGCCATTGAATGATAGAATAGTTAGAAATACAAGTAGTTATATTTTTTTTATATTTTTGTATAAGAATTCACTTTTTATTTTCCCACGAACACATACACAAAGTAAAACAAAGCAATAAAATTAACATAAAAAATAAATATTTGCATTACATGCTTAACATAAAACTAAAGGAACATAAGTTGCAATATCAAATTCAGTCTGATTAATCACATAAAAATATAATATTAAAATACTAGCCTGGTATTATATGTTTAATATGGCACAATAAAAGTTTTTGTCCTTTACTTTTTCTAAGGCAACTTTGTGAGTCTTTTTTTATTACTGTCAATTGTTTGTTTCGGAACAACTCGAAGACGGTTTTCCCAAAACGTTGTAGAAAACCGTCCATTAATTTTCCTTAAATCGAGAAAGGTACATTCGAGTTCATTGAATAATAATTTTATTCCAATCTTAAAATAGTCATTGTTGGAATATATAATAGACTTGCACTTGAAAAATTATACTTGTTTGAAAATCAAACTTTCTGCTTTTATTGAAAAACATTTAAAATCAATATCGTTCATTTTCAGAAGTTGAAATTTGACGTTGGGAAAATTTGCGTTTTTGAGCAGCCGAATTAAATACAATTGGCTGGGAATTTTAACGTTCCGCAAAAACTTTTCTATTGTGCTATGAACACTATCAAGCTGCTGTATAGAAGAATGTTCAGGCTCGCTGAATTTCAACACAATTTCTCGGTAGTTGCAAGACTTCAGTAGTATTGGGAGTAATTGGCGAAACAATTGTGTTAAATTGCTGATTCGTAGAACGTTTTCATTGTCGATTTGGAATTAAGGTCATAATTGGGATCATTTACTTCGTCGTCTGGTGAAAATCGCTATAACTTTCATATTCCAATATTTCATTACGCATTCTATAACATAAGTATGATTATTAAATGTTTTCTAATATTACAGCTAGAGTTTTCTATAAAACTTACGAATAAATTTGATCCGATACGCTCGGCGCAGAAGAACCGTCCGATCGCGACGACATCACGATTGATACTGAAATTACTACAATCAATGCATTTCACCATAACACATATGTACGACAGAAATATATTAAGCGGCAATACAATTGTGTCGTATTTGCCAAGCAATCTTCTACATACGACAATATTTTAATGACAATAAAAATTAGTTAATTTGTATGGGAAAATTGTCGTATGTGGAAAACCGTCTACACATAGATACAACAAAAAACGAAAAAATCGCTACTAACAGTCGATATACGACAAAATCATGCAGAATATTTCTGAGATTAAGCGAGATATCGGTAAACTGATAACACCAATTGAAAGATCTTGTTTTGAAATATATAACTGCATCGATAACTCAAAATCGTCAAAATGGCGCTTACGACAATATTTTTCCCAGTCGACGATATCATATGTATGTATGTACATATGTGACCCTTTCCATTTCAAATCATATTCATCTTTCTGTTTTTGTTGTAATAATATGGGTATTTATAACTGTTCAAGGCTTTATTGTCTAATATATAACTATGTGAGACGACCATATTCAGAAGAACGCCGTCAAAATAGGAAAGAACACTATTTTCATTTTTTTTTTATCATAACTCCTAAAAAAAAACATTTTCACTAATAGCCGTTCATTGACAAAAAATGTTGAGCGAAAAAAATTCGCTTTTTAAAAAAACAAGTTTTTTATCCATTCATTTTTACCAAAGTTTCCGCCAGCTACAAGAAAAATCGATTTTTACTGCGCTAACGATAATTTCGAAAAATGGAAGAACAACTTTTTTTTCAGCCAAAAGAAAAAATACGCGTCTCATAAAATCAACCTAAAAACCACATACATATGTATGTATTTCATTTTTATTAAAATACAAAAATATGACCTGCGCGGACCGGTTGCCTTGAAATGGAAAGGGTTAAGTACATACTCCTGCTTATAGAAAAGTGGGAACAAATTTTAACCTTTCTACTACGTTCTGGTGAAATTTAAACAATTTTATTTAAAACCCGTATTTATTAGGGACGTCAGTTTTGGGTATTTTGTTGATTGTCCCGGGATTTCGTTTTCAGATCTCGAAAATCCCGGAATCCCGAATTTCACGAAGTTTTTATTCGTAATTTTTAATTTGTCAAAAAATGTAATTAATACAAGTATTTAAATTAATATTAATATAACAAAGAAAAACGATTTGTTGTAAATCATTTCTGTATTTATTGGTCTTTTCACTAAAAAAAAAAGAAAATAAACGTGAAACTTGACACACATACAATGTATTTGCAACAGAAGCAAATGCACCTACATAAAGTAAAATTGCTTTTAATCGCTGTTTGAGACCAACATTAAATAATAATATATAATCATTCAGTAAAAAAGAAATACATCGAGTTAAAATTAAATGCATCACCCATTTCATTTCGAGCGAGGCAGAATTATTCCTTATTCTGAGCAAAATGCAATCTTGAAGAAATAAAAGCCTTAAGTGTGTTATCCTCCAAACTGGACCTAAATTTGTTGCATTTAAAATCTGCAGTGGAGAAAAACTACTGCGCCTCAACACTTGTTGGTTGGATTGTCGACAATAAGTTAAATGCTCTCTGTAGGACATAGCCTTTATCGCCTCATTACAAAAACTATCAAATTATTTTCCAAGCCTTCTGATAATTTTATGTCTTCCGATTATTGGACACTTGCGAGCTGCTCGTTAAAACTTGATGCGATTTATCTTTGAGACTTTCTGACTTATCCACTTCAGGCACTTCGTCGTTAGTTCTATTAACATCGCCTTCATAGTGAGGCTCATTTTCTACTCGAGTGGGATATTTACCAGCTTATTTATAATGGCAAAGACAAAACAAATCCTTAAAGGAGTTAACAAGCTGTGTTATTTGTCGATTGTGAAGTCTCTAAATGCTTTTTTATGGCCTTGAAAAGGAAATTTTTTAAGAATGATAAAAAATAAAAAAAAATAAAAATTTTTAATTAATTCGCTGTTTTCTACAGTTTCGGGATTTGAATAGGCTTTTATCCCGGGATATGGCATGCCTAGTATGTATGTAATTAAATCTAATTGAATCTTGCACTTTTTAGCTGCATTAAATATGAATAACAAATAATTTGTTTATTTTTAATCTTACTAAATAATCATAATATGGGTTTGTAACAGTTTTGGCATTTGATAACATTTTGACGTCCCAAATGTTTAAGGACAATTGTATCACTTATATAAGCGCTCATATTTGCTAAGCTTGATTCACTTGCGATAATTTCATTCATATTAAAAAACCGGGTAATTCTTGTGAGGTATTTGTGTAATATACACCAAGTAAATTTACGTTCATCATACTGGAACTAGCTAGCTTATCGACTATTGGTAGATTTCCAATAAAAGATCATATATATATATATATTCCTTTTGTCATGATTCTTCCATACAAATAAAGAAATTTCCGCTTATTGCGAATTTTTTGGATATAAAATAAAAACAAAAAAAGTGTGAAAATAGCAGGTTTGGGTTTGAATATGTAATTTACGTAAAAATATTTATCACTATCCGATTACAGAATTTCATACAACCATTTAAAACTTTAGGAAAGTAATGAATTAAAAAAAAATAGTTACTGCTGAATAAATCATAAAATGCAAATTAATTCAATTTGTTGTTGTCGATATTTTGCACTTAAACTAAGGTATAAATAGCATTACTTTATGTGCTGATGAATGCAGTTCAAAATTATATGCTCATTTATTTTAAAGTTTGAAGAGTCAAAAACGTCGAAAACAAAAAATTGTATCCCTTTAATTTTTCAAATGGTTCGAACTATACTGATTTTATCACAAAATTATAAAAAATTAAAAAAAAAAAAAATTTTGAGTATAAATTTTTTCACAAAAAATAAACTAACGAGGCTTAACTAGATGTAAAATATTTTTCTGAAATTATGGCTTCGCCCATCATCCTCCCGCGGACTTGGATGTAAATCATTCCTAGCTTACCTACTCAATGACCAGCTGAGGCTACTAAATGTAACGTTCGATTAAAACGGTGTGCCATAGAAATTCTCTCGATGGCCTTATGACTTTATACATACCATTCTTCTGATTTAATTTGGAGAGTGTAAAAAGCTGGCTCTTCAGCCAGGACATTTGCATATTTGATAATTACCTTTACATTTTTTTTAAACCGAATTGAAAATAAAAATAATATATATTTTTATACTATCTATCAGTTTATTTGTTAAAAAAATAAATATTTATTTTACGTTTAAGTAATTATATGTTTACAGATAACAACAATGTTTAACTGCTTCATTTTATTCATGCTCGTAAGACAATTTTGCATAATACATACATACATATGTGTTTAAAAACTAAAATAAGCAAATACTTATTATTACGTGAAATAATAACAAAGGCACTAATGCAAAAAATGTGCGATAAAATTATAAATGCCATATTTAAAAAGTAGGTATGTTTTAAAAGCAGGATAATAACAATTAAGTTTAGAGGACTTATTAAGAATTAATTATTATGCTAATGCATACATACATATACACATAAGTATATAGCACATAAGTATGCACATATTAAAAATGCGTTTTAGAATTATACCTATTGGTTATTTGTCTTTAAAGCACAGAAAAGTGTATTTATAGGCTTAAAATCTGCTTGACGTATACATAATTTATTGTACGAAAAACTGGAAATATTGGCTTAAAAAAAAAGCAAATTTTGATTTAAAATTTTTGCTTTTATAAGCGAACTTGCATACCAGAGAAATAGAAGTATTTTGTGGTTAAGTCATTTTGTTGAAACAAATATTAAATAGTTTCAATACGGCCAACGACAACGCCTACAAAAATTTGAAAAATACAATGAGTTTACATTAGCATTTGAAATCACAAAATTATCAAGCTTAATAAAGTTTCAGTTAAGCGAAACAATATCCGATAATATTTAAAAATTCTAATTACAATTACAGATTTTTTTTTGATATGAATTTATTGAAGTTTTCTCGACACACGCATTGTTCCATTTATTTTGCAGTTTTCTCTGTTGTTTGTTGTTGTCAAAATCATAAAATCGAGCGTTTTTCAGCATTAGTAAATATTTTTATTTAATGCATGTAAATTGCAAAACTTTGTTAAATTTAATAAACGAAACTGTGATACCATTCTTTGTTCTTTTTATTTTACTAATTTTTGCTTTAAGATATATAGAACAGCGTAAGTTCATAAATAGTTATAACAAAAGGCAGCTGATAAACCATTATATGCATCTGGAGGTGAGAACGAATTTCTGAGAGTTTCTTACATAATATTAAAACTTTAATATTCTTCGTATATTATTGTAACAATCAAAGCAATTGCAATATTTGATCAAGACTTAAACAATTATTTATAAGCATTTCGCTGCAGCTAAAATAGGTGAGATAATAAAATCAGTAAAATTTAAAAGGGAATCGTAAACGTTAACATAAGTACGTAGTAGAAAAAATTGAAATTTTCCAAAATAACTATCAAAAAATATTTAAAAAATTATATCATTGCTTAACGTTTTTTCCAATAGTTTACTTTACTAAAGTGGTAATGCAATGTCGATTTAGTTCATATCTATCAATCAGAGCTGTTAAATTTGCAATACCTTTTTTAACAATCAATATTATACGATTGCAATAAGAATTGATTGCTTTTTACTGAAATTACAATCTGCAATCAGTTATTAGTCTTGATTACAATCAATTTGTTTGTAAGCACTTTTGACAGCAATGATTTTGATTGCAATTAAAATACTGATTCAAACAAACAATTTAATTGCAACCTCAAAAATGCAATAATTTATTCAAAGTAATCTTTTTTTTTTTTTAAATAAAGCAATTGAGTGGCGTTTTATTGTATGTTGGGTACTTCAATTTGCACGAGTATGAAGTCATCATATTTGTCTTTTTTGGCCGTCAAATATTTGTTACTGCTAAAGAAAAAAAACATTTTTTTTTCACAAAACACGCATAGTTTTAAATTACAAAAAAGTTGGACATGTAAAAATGTTTAGGCAAACAACTTTATACATAAATGCCGTATTTTAGACGAACATTAAAGACGACAATTTAAACCCCCAACTGATAGGTGTTAAGCCGTGAGGGATTCAATTTGCGCTACTAAAGCGTTGCGTGGCTTGTGTGGCTCTCCATCATACTCGCATGTACTTGTTCTTTATTCATTGAAATAAATTCATTTAAAAACTTATAAAAGTGTTTGATTGAGACAGAAAACAAAGTTTTTCAAATACATTTTTTCTGAACGATTGCAAATTTTAATTTTTGCAATAAAATTATCAGCAATCAATGGGTATAATATGGGATTAAACGATTTTGTTGATTATTTTTTCATGCAATTCTATTTTTTTATAAAGATATCATCATAATCATCAGCTGATTGCATTAATTAACGAAATAAATAATTTTTTTTAGAAATTGTCATAATAAAAACATATGAAAGCAATACGAATAAGACACTATGTAAATGTTAAAGAGCGAAATAATAAAAAAAATGAAGATAAAAAAAAAACGGATGACGAAAAATCGTTCCAACAAATATCAATAAAAAAAAACCAATTTAATAGGCTCCCGGTAACGTGGCGCTTAGCATTAGAATTACTTTTGTACTAATATTTTAAAGGAATTCTCAAAAGTGGATTGTAATGAAATTATCTGCGCGTTAAAAATGCAATACGGTCGCATCAGATTATCAAGTTGCTACTTACTTGGTTTTTCAGCTCATTTACTTATTTACCATAATAATTACAAAAAGTGCGGAACTTATGCTAACAAAGTTTAGATATGCGTAGAAAAAACAAGTACAGGTGATGCTGATGAAATTGTAGTACATAAAAGTTAAAACAGAAATAAATTTATGTTTTCTCTTAATATTTTTCTCTATTTTCCTAAAACCACAATTAATTATCATATTTTGTTTAAGAAAGATAAAAAAAATGAAATGACCAACAGAGAAGTGTGTTTTTTTTTTAATATACCAGTATTTGTACATGGATTGGAAAAAAATAATTTCGGTTATGTTTTGACTTCTTCTTAGATTGTTGTTTTTTAATTTTTTTTGTACATATGTACATATCATATAATTTTTAATACGATGGAATTTTTTTGGATTTTGGTCTTATTTAACAGAGGTTTCACGTTGCCATTTTTGGGCATTTAAATAAAATTTTACATAACCACAACTGAATATTTGCTGTTTAATGTCATAATTCTCGGCAACTTTGTTTTATTAAAAAAAAAAAAAACCAGTTAGCTTTGACTGGCCAATACATTTAAAGCGTATACAATTTTGTTTTAGTTATTAACAAACTTTTTACAAGTGTTTCACAAAGTAGGAATTGCAGTGCAATTGTTATTGTTATTTGAACTTAATAAGTTAGGTGAGTAAGGGTTGCTGCTATTTTAGTTATGGTGCATAATTTTCATTAGAAGCCAAATTGGTGAGGCGTCGTTCGTTACAAAATGTTAAAAGTGCAAGCGTACTCCAAGGACTCTCTCTCTCTCTCTCTCTCTCTCTCTCGTTCTCAATACTCAGGCCGAAAACAGTGCGTGTAAATGACTTTTGCGTGCGCTGCTGTAGATGTAAAAGCTATTAGTTGTTTGAGTTCCGCAACGACACTACCACAACGCTGCGGCTACGTTTGCTGTTGCAGCTCATACGAAATGCTTAGAATCGTCCAGCGAAGGGCAGATTTTGTGAAGTTGGTGCAAAGTTGTGAATGCCATGATTTAGTGCTAAAACATTACCGATTAATTTCAATTCTTCAAAATTTGTATAATGAAATTTATCTCGACTACTTAAGCTACGTGAAGGAAGACTATTCGCTGGCTTATTGCTGATGCTGCTCAAAGAGCTGCCAAAACTGGCTCTTCTACTACTAACGTCACTGTTAATGCTGCCAATACTACTACTACTATTATTACTACTACTACTGTTAATGCGACTGTTAATGCTACTGCTATTACTACTACTACTACTACTACGGCTACTCACTGTGTGTAATATTTTACCTGGCGGCGGCTGTAATTGCTGCTGTTGTTGTTGATAGAATTGCGCATTTTGTTGCAGTTGATTGCTAATTTGCGGATCCAAATGCTGCCGATAGAAATTTTGATTATCTAATGTTTCTTTTTGTTGTTGTTGCTGTTGTTGCTGTTGCTGCTGTTGCTGCTGCTGCTGGCTCAGAATGGATGTTGGTATGACAGATTGGAGTGAGGGAAATTGTGAAATTGACTGCTTTTGGCCAAAATTCGATGTGCCCGCCTCCTGGCGGAATAAACGTGATCGATGTTGCTGTTGTTGCAATGTTTGCTGTTGTTGCAATGTTTGCTGTTGTTGTTGTTGTTGTTGTTGTTGTTGCTGCTGCTGCTGCTGTTCCAACAATGCTTGACTCAAGAAAGCTGGCACCAAAGGTGACTGTTGCTGATTCGTTGGCTGCTGCTGATGGAACTGTTGGGGATTATGTTGCGGCAACGCCTGAAACAGTGACACCTCAAACGGTGGTGTCTGCTGTACTGTAGAAAAATTTGGCGTAAATTTGAATTGATTCGATGCTTGTATTTGCACCGAAGTGCCAACATTTGTCGCCTGTGGTTGTGTTGAACTCCCTTTGGGACCCTGCAAATTTTGTAAATTTTGAAAAACATTTTGTATTGGATCATTCAATGGCAACTGCTGTTGCGTCACTGCCAATATATTCGGTGTATAATTGCTGCTACTGCTGCTAAGCAAAAATTGATTGCTACTCTCATGTAATGGCAATTGTTGCTCCACGGGGAAAGTGTTGAAAAACGATGTGCTACTTTGGGTGACAGTGTTCGGTATGAATTCCACAGATGGACGTATTGTGAAGCTGACATCTTGTGATGTTTGTTGTTGTGTTGCAGATTGTAGCCGTTGATTATGCTGTGTTTGAGGGTGTGGTTGCGTTTGTTGCGCTGTCAAATGCGGTTGTTGCGGTTGGTGTTGTTGTTGTATAAAAGTTTGTGTAGTCGTCACTGGCAACGTTTGAACGGTGGGGTGTGGCAAGTTATTCAATCTTGTTTGTTCCTCAAGCAATTTTAGTTGTCGCAATATTAAATCTTGTTGTTGTTGTGCTTGAAATTTCAGCTGATAGATCTGCTGTTCGAGCTGGCGTTGCCGTTCGATGAAGTAACTGCTGACACCTTCTTGATTGGGATGTTCATTACCGGCGGCTGTTGTTTGCAAAGAGGGCTTCTAGAAGAAAAATATAATGGAGAAAAAAGTGAATATCGTATAAACAAAGAATATTAACACCATCGGAGATGATATAGTGTTACACGGCTGGCGACTGTATTGAAAAATTATAGACCTTCGTATGCTCTGTAATTATTATCTACTTAATTATTATCTTTTATTTTTTCTATTAAAAACCGTGCACAGTCCATTTTTTTTTTAAATATTTTCAATCACGCAGGTTTGTGACTCATTCAATTCTATTGTAATAAAATGACAATTTCTTTAGTGTTACTCTCGCGGATTTTCTTCTAATGACACATGCTCGAGATTGTTTTATAAAGAAAATTGTGAGAAATCAAAGATTGTTTGAACTAATGAAAAATTGAAAAGTTTTTTTTTTAATACTTAAATTTGGTAATAATGAAAATTTAGTGAAAAGCATTAAACTGTAATTTATTGTCGTCGTTTTACGAGCACAATATTGTGGCATATAGCTGATAACTCTTTTCGATTGTAGAACTCAAGACTTTGGATTAACTCTCCAAAGATCCCATTATTTGCTAAGTCGAAATAAGTAAATGTGTTTTATCTCGTAAATCGCTTTCCTTTTAAAACTGACAATTCTCCTGTTTATACGAAAAAAATAAATATTTTTTAAATTAAATTTTTCTTCAAGTTTTGAACTTTTAGTATTTATGCTATAAATCTTTATCTCTGTATGTATACAACTAAGTTTCGTACCTATAAACGCCCATAACTCGAGAACGGCTTGTCCGTTTTAAGTAGACTTTTGTGAGTTGTGTTTGTCTTGGCTCAAAAAAAATGCGATAATTGGCGCTGGAATCGAGTTATTACTAAAAATCGTATTTATAGTCCGATTTCATTCATATTCTATACACACTCTTTTCAAAAACTGTAGTACAAACACATATTGACACATTTCCACAATTTATTTATCCTTCAATTATCTGCTTCAATTTATTTTTCAATTAAAACATTTTTAATTATCTAACCAACACAAACACTCATCAAAATTTCGAACTTTTCAAACAATTATTTTAGAATTTTTTTAGTAAAACAAAATATAAGTTTCTAGTGGATTCGAATTACCGTTGATTTTTGACAATTTTTTTACTGACGCTATTTCGCAATTCCTTTTATAGATATAACATAAAAAATATTCGCGGTTTGTGTTGTATGGAGGAAACTGGCAGTAAAATTTTTTTTCAAAAATCAGTGATAAATTGTAGACACCTGAAACTTGAACTTGAATAAGCCCAAAAATTTCATACTCAAAAAAAATTTAAAAACATGTTTTTTAAAAAGTTCGAAATTTTGATGAAATTTGTAAATAGTTTAAAAATGGGAGTATATGGATTTTCTTAGAGATTATTTTACTTGAAAACAAGTTTAAATAAATTGGAAGAAAAAATGAGTGCCCAAATCTGTCAGCTACGACGACGGTTGCGAAATTCGTGTAGCAGTTTAATTTTCTGTTAAAAAGTGCGTTAGATAAAGTTTTGTGATTGCTATTTAAGTGCTCTTTTTTGTGTGTTTGTGGCTTACGATTTCAAATGAATTTCTAACGAAAAATTAAAGTTTGTAACGTTCACAGTGTTTTGCAAGTCATATCTACAAAAAAAGTGTAAATGCAAAATGGAATATTAGTGTAAGCTACATAAGAAGCGTAAGGATCAGAATATGTGTTAAATTTTATATGTAGTTTAAATTTATTTTGCATTCTGGGTACATCAAGCCACCGATCGGAATGAGGAAGTGCTCATTCCGAGAATACAAATGATTCAAACCGATTTTTTATTTGAGTTTAAACGTATACAGTTTCCAATTCATCTAGCATTCGACATGAATAGAATTAATATTTAAATCCCATGTGCAATTATATCTCGAATGTTCGCGTATTGAAAAACCACGCACTAGGCAATAAAACGAAGCACATAGTTTACCACAAAGCTGTGAAATGATCTGAAACGTTTTATCCTCAGCCTATTTACATTCCATATAAATAAAAGGCATTAAATATGTATACATACAACAGAGTTCAAAAAGTGTTTAATTTAATTCTAATAAATTTTGGCGGTACGAAGTTCGCTGGGTCGTTTATTTATTTATGTTTCTGTCTAAAAAAAAACTAAAATGGCACTTGTTTTAAGATAAAATTAAAATCACACATTTAATAAATTATATACAAAATGGAAAGAATAATAGAAATTTTATGAAAATAGCTAAAAATAATTTTCTTATTAAAACATTAGCGCGTAGTTATAGTCAAAATAAAGTCCGGAAAAAGTATCTTTCTTCCCTTGAAAGTTAAAATAATGCATTCACGACTGATAGTTCCACGACGATTGCGCTTATAAAGTGGGCATGCATATTTTAACTACCAGTCGTATTTGGGTTCATACTTATTTTCACATTCGCAAGCTACTGTTAAAATCTCTAAACTAAAAAAGCTGTTAAAACAGTATGTTTCCTATGTAATTGACGGCAAATATTGGATAGCCTACAAAAGGAAGCTATATTCTGAAGGTAAAGCAACGCAGGAAACTTAAATCATCGGTACAACGCAAGGCAAATCTGCGATATGCTTTCGCATATCGCACGGCATCCGGACCAGCTGATCGAGTATTAGTGATACATAGAATTGCTAACCCAAGAAAGGACCCCAGAAAAGGGAAAGATATATCTCACGAATTATAAATGCGAGTGGAATTGGCCCAATAACCGCATATAATATTACAGAAAAAATGCTCTGTAGCGGGGAAAACTGGAAAAAAACTTTTTTCAAAAGATTCAGAGCAAAAGTCATCCCAACGCTGGTAAAACGATAGATTTGGATCGCCTCCCCGAAGTAATGCGGAGGGTGAATGCTGCAGTACAAGTTTAAATAAAAAAACAAAATATTTTTTTTGGTAGTAAACTAACAGCAATTCAAGAGTAAATGTTTTAACTGGCTTTTCTGAGATCCTTCCTTATCATACTTTTTTCTTATTGCTTCTACTTTATTAAGACGAAATATATTATATAATATAATTTTGGCGCGTACACTATATAGCTCAGTGTTTGGCTGAGCTTCTCCTACCATTTGTGGTGTGCGTCTTTATATTATACCACAAATGGAGGGACCTACAGTTTTGTGCCGACTCCGAACGGCAGATGTATTTTAATGAGAAGCTTTTTCATGGCAGAAATACCCTCGGAGGTTTGCCATTGTCTGCCGAGGGGTGACCGCTATAAGAAAAAACGTTTTCTATTATCAACGTTTTGCTTGCCCTGACTGAGATTCGAACCTATCGAACTCACCGGCATATCAAGTTATAACACGCACCGCTACCAACTCGACCACAGCGGCCACTATATAAAATATATAATATAGTTCAAAATATGAGGGTATTCACTAAACCTTTCGAAATCCCTTCACGGTGCACGCATAAAACGGACTGCACGCTAATCCATGCACCGTGCAAGAATTTAGCAAAACTGAGTGAGTTCCCCAATTCAGTTAAGCTTGAAATGCCATTGCGGTAGCAATCGCACTAACTCACCGTCGCAAAACTATCTGCTGCCGCATTTTTCGTGAACGGAGTTGTTGGTGGCGAGAAAATGTTTGTCGCTTGCGTTGGAGCCGCTAGCCCAACATTGCTGTACACAGCTTCACTTTGAGGTGCGCCCGCCAGAGGATTTGCCGGCAGTACATTCAGCTTCGATATGGTGGGACCAGCGGCGAACGGTTGTTGGCCGCTCGTTACCGGCGGTGCTGGACGATGCACCTTTGGCTGGTCTATGATTGGTATAACATTTTTGGCCGCACCACGCTCATCCAAGTCCACGGTGAATGCGGTCACCAATGGTGCTTCGAGTATTCGAATGTCGCCCTTATCCACCACTTCGATATTCTCACCATCCTCGTTGTGCGTGGGACGTGGTGTAGTGGTCGTTGTTGTCGTGGTGGTTGTGGGTGGACGACGGCGTGTTGTACGTGGACGTGCTGTTGTGCTGGTAGTGGTTGTAGTTGTGGTTGTCGTGCTAGGCAGCACTGACGCCGCTGCAAGCGCATGTGTTTTACGTATCTCAAACTTTACTTCATCCGAATTTTCGCCAGAGATCTCATTCAGACGCACCGCCGATTTGGAGTTCAGAAGATTGCCAACACTGCGTGCAGTCTGTCGGCTGCTTTCGAAAGTACTGGAGGCATGCGCCACCGCATCACCATCATCTCTGTTCTCCGGTGTGCCTGTGTGCAATTTCTTAATGGTCTTCTTCCATATGCGTGAACGATCGATAAAGGTTGCCAATGGCTGTTCGTGGGCATGTTTCTCATCAAAAATGGCAGTGTAAAATTGTACAGTTGGATGTATGTCGGCAGCATTTGTACTCTCTTCGAGTATTTCGTCCTTGGAAGTAGTTGGGGCATCGTGGTTGACAGTTAAGTTGATACTTGATATGGTGTTGGTGGTGGTGTTGCCAATGACAGGTGGAATTATCGAATTCGCGGGCATTTGTGCTGCAGGCTCCTCGGTTGTGTGGTGGTTGCCGTTTTGATCTGCGTCGTCCTCCGCATCGTAGTCTTCAGCCGCTGCTTCTCTCTCCAACTTATCTATGGCACGTAGCAAAGCTTGTCTTACGGAGAAATCCAATTTTCCAATTGCTTCACGTGGAATAATCTCATTCGTCTCAGTGGAGTTCTCATCCTCGGCACACGCCGCAAGTTGCAACGTAGTGACAAGTGAAATGCATATAAAGCAGGTTGCGAGCCTCTAGAAGGGAATAATAGAAAAAATAGTATTAATTTTTTTTTATTTACTTATATGCAATGTAACATAGATACGAACTTAATAGTTACAATTTATTTTACCACAGCTGCGATAAAGTTATAAGGAAATAATTATCTGCTTGCTTTTTAGTGAAAGAACAATGTCAGGAGATGAGATGATTATAAGTCCAAGTTTATTTTTTCTTTTCAATTTTTTTTAATAAATTTTGTACGTTTTTATACCCATCAAAACGTATACCGAAATGATCAGGATGGTGAGCTGAGTCTGTTTGAACGCAAACTAGTACCTCAATTTTAGATGAAACTCTACAGTCAGGTGCCTTTTTATAATTTATAAATGATGTGTCTGAATCGGCCAGATCGGACGACAATAACGTATAAGTTAGCCGATTGTTCAGATATAAAATTTAATCCCATAACACCTTCATTCAATTTTGAACAGATATCAGTTATTGTTAGCAATATATATAACAGTGAAAGTCATCAATATCAGAGAAATATAACCTACAGCTGCTATACATTTCTTCCCTTCTTCTTCCAGAAACTTTATTACTTGTTATAGTTTAAAATCAAAGCAAAGAGCAAAGTGATGATTTGCAAGCTTTGTTGAGAATTTATTGAAATTGTATAGGTAAGCGAGATATTAAACAAATATACACACACAAAAAGCCGATATTCAGTTCGATGGTGAACCATAATTCAATTATAAAAGGTTTGATACTTATTGACGTTTAAGTTTTCCGACTGCCTTGTAAGGTTGCATTTAGGACGGTCTGATAAAGGGGAAATTATTTTATCCCTTTTCGCGCAAAGGTAGTAGAAAAGTAGGGAACTAGTAGCGAAATGCGGTTTGTACAAGAATGAAACATATTTGCAGAAATTTGATATTTCAATTAAATATAATATAACCGAATATTCAACCACACATGTATGTAAATATATACATAGCACCTTAATACAAAGAACTATATAGATATACAAAAAAACGCAAGTGTGATTTATAAGCAAATATTTTTTACAGATTTTGTTTACAAAAACAATGTGATTTCAACCTTTTTTTAAAGTTTTTACATGCAGAAAAAAGAACTATTACATTTGGAAAAATTTTGATAATACATTTTTCTTTAATTCAATATCCATTTTAGCAACCAAAATAAGAGGTATCTATTAAAAGCCCAGTAACCAGGATTGTATACATATTTCATTAAGATTTCCAACTTTTTTAAAAATATAATTACCATTTTTGTAGATTATAAAATTGTAAGATTCAAGTCACTAAAAATGTAACATTAGTTGTTCGAAAAAATTTTTGTTTTATATGCAAAACACCACACAATACCTGCCTTAAAAAAATCAACGGAATTTTTATTGGTATACATCTGTTAGAAATCAAGTAAAGGCGTTAGTCAAAACTGGTGAAAATAGTAATAAATGTTCTTCTATTGGATATTTTAACTGTATAATTTTATGGTTGTTAATATTTATATAAATTATTTTTTTTTTTAATTTTATGTTATTTTATATAAAGTATATACAGTAAAAATTTAAAAACATAAAATGCTTTCTTTGAAAAAAAAATATCAAACAAAATGATCTGACCTGACCGGGAATCTAACCAACGACCAATCAATTTCATATATGCAAAGAAAAAAATTGCAATTCCTGTTCGCTGCTAGATAAGCAAGGGAAAACATACGAGAATGCCGTCAATTCGATTATTTAATGTAGAGCATGCTAAAACCACAGAAAGGCAACAGTGTTGCCTGCCAGGCCATTTCACAAGAAAAGTACTAATTTCCACGTGTTTGATAACATTTTTTTTCTGAAATTAAAAGAGAGCAACACAGGCTACCTTAAGGCAGCGCGCAAGAGTGAGACAACTGCCTAATTACCCAACCTTGTATGATTGAATCATGATGGTGAACCTTATATTCTGAATTTGTGCTGAGTCTCAGTTGTAGAGGAGAACGAAAACGCATGAAAGCTCTTTTAACTAAGCCTAACCAGAAGCTCTGATGATGGTAAAGTTAAAAGACTTTTTTTATTTTGTTTGCTTAAAGGGCTGACAGACGAGGGCTCTTATGCAAATTAACGAGCTCAATTATTTGCATAATATTTTAATCCTGACAGACGACACTTATCTGCATTTCTACATGAGCTGATTTGACAACCGAAAGTGAGCTAAAAATGGAAAGTAAGAAAAATAAAATTGACAGCTAATACAATGGGAAAAAAAACCATTACGAATTAAAAAAAGCTTAAAATTATTATCTTAAAGCTGCTTAATAAAATCCAAATATGCAATACATTGGCACATATGTACGTAATTCTTTGCAGGATGCTAAAGCCTTGTGTCCATACACTTCTCGACATTAGAGAAAGGAAGTTGTGCAAATGTGTGAGTATATTTTGTTTGATGTAACGATATAAAAAATGTATACTCATGCATACTATTCCATGAATGATCGCTATAGCTAATTTTGGGAACGACACGAATCTACAAAGGACGAAAATCGTTTCAAAGAAAATTTTAATTTCAAGACAAATGCATTTTGAAAAAGTGGTGGAAAAGTTGTGGGCATTAAAAAGGTGAATAGCAATATGAGGCAATGTATTCCACTTCATAAAATAGTGGCTATCTCATTGTTCTCTTTGGAATATAGAACTTTTGCAAGTCTATAGGATTGCATGAATTCCTATCCTCCAAACTTGTGACAACAACTGTAGACATTTTGCTAGTTCACAATAGTGATTTTCTGTGAAAAGTGGCAGCATTGCCATATTCAGAATGACAATAGTCCGTACTTATGCACATAATTTTCGTGCATTTATACGAGTGCTAATGCGCATTTGGAAGAGGATTATGCATGAGTTAATTCAAATCATGCCCGTCTGTCAGCACTTTTAAAATCAAACTGGAATTTTGACATTGCTGTAATTATTTTAAATTGTCTCGATATGAAACACAAATAACTTTTTTATGTTTTAACATATTTTTTTTTCTTTTTGCAGATTATAACTGAACTCTTAGAAATTTGAAATGAATACCTACAGTCCATAACAACGCATTAAAATGATCAGTTTTTATTATTCTTCTCAACGATCAATTGTTCTGACGCAGCGAAATTATCACCGTTTTTTTAACGTAAGATCAGCGCCCACATCTTCCATGATTACAAGTTTAGTGGGGCTCCGGAAATCCAAGAGCAATACATCAGCATCAGTCACACCCAATCAGATGCACTGTTTGGTGCGGTGTTATGGCCACATAAAACATCGGCCCATATTTCTTTGAGAATGAGGATGAAAAGCCAGAAACGGTCTCCGGGGCTTCTTACAGAACAATGATCGACAACTTTTTGCGGCCAATGGTGGAGCAACATCCTAATTTGTGGTTTCAACAAGATGGAGCCACTGCGCATACTGCTAGACAAACTATGGACATGCTGCGTGAAATTTTTGGTGAACGCATAATTTCAAGAAATTCAGATTTCCCTTGGCCTCCTCGTTCACCTGCGACCGATTTTTTTTATGGGGATATTTAAAAGACAAATTGTATGTTAACAAACCAAAGACACTTGGACAGCTCAAGCAGAATATTCGAGACGAAATACGGCGCCTTCAACCAGAAACATTACGCCGTGTAATGCTAAATGCGCTAAAAAGAGCCAATGCCTGTATCGAGCAAAATGGTGGTCATTTGTCTGATGTCATATTTCACACATAGTCACGTTAAATTTCCATAAAATGTATTTAACATATAAAAATAAATCATTTAATAAACCGTTATTACAAGAGTTACACGTATTTAACATCACTAGGTCTCATTTGAGCCACCCTTTACTTGTTGTTTATTCAGGACAAAGATAATATTATCGGATTTTCTGCATCAAAGTCTATTTTTTTTAGTCTGATCACTTTTTTTATTAGTAATAAAAATAAAATAGTTGTTTAATAAGTTTGATCAAAAGACCTATACGACCGCCACAAAGTGCATATATTTTGTTTTGCTGTTTCGCTTCATTACCCATTCACAAATAGTTACATTTTTCATTCAATAATGCCATCATTGTCACACAAATAATTGTCGCAGAAATATTTATGCGTAACGACTTCAGATTCAATTTACAAATAGCAACGCGTGTGTGCACCATCACAACGAATGCAAAGACATTCCCGGTTGAATTATCATTCACACGGTTATACTCGTATTAAGTAAGTCTATTTTCATAAGTATGTTTGTATGTTCATAAATAACTGGTAAAACATTAAAGTGTACACTAATGTGCAAAAGTAGGTAGCTAAATTGTGTTTTTCAAATAAATATCAGTGCACTTAAATCTTTACGCTGTGATTGCGTACAATTACCGTGCGCTCGTATTGCTAATTTACGCGGTTGCACATTAACACACACGCACACATATGTATTTGTGTATTCATGAATGCGAAAGAAGTGGAGTGATTTTGTGTTGGTGGTGAAGCTGCTTGCAATTGCATGCACATTGTACTCTACAAATTTGTATGCAGAAACAAATAAACAAAAATGCCAGTCTATTATATCATTTATTAGGCAAAAACAAAATTTGCGTTTACTGCAATAACTCTCTTAGCTTTGCAAATTTTCACAGACAGATCAGTTTAATAATTTGTAACTTGAGCGCACTCCTTAGTCGCAGCAACTTGTTTTGTGCCGATATGAAATTGCTTGCGCCGCTGATAGCTCTTTGCAAATGCAGACCCTTAATTTCTCAACACTTGTTGCAACCCAAACAGTAACGCCGAATGCAGCAAACATTTCTATGGATTTAATATAAATCGCTCGCAATTATGCATTTGCTGTTAGCCATTCACCGTTTTTTGCAAATCTTTTCGCGTTTTCCTTGAAAAATTTCCTTCAAATTCGTTTCTTTAGTTTTTAAGTTTTTTTTTTTGCTTTTGTGCAATGCCGCTTCAATCACCTGTTGCACGCCTGAATTTTCTCAGCGTCATGCCGTGGCGAACAAAAACGCGGGCCCACACAAAGTCACGTTCTTGGCACTTTGCACTACTCCATTGCTTTTTGTTTTTTCTCTACTTTCAACTACAATAAATTTCAACGCTAATTTGTTTTGTATTTTTACTGTTTTTATTGTTTTTTGGTTTTATTTGCAGTGTAACGAATCGAAATTCACTTCATGCAAAATTTGTGTCTATGTGATTATTGCCGATTCAATTTTGCGGATTCACTGTGAGTGCAACTGGCAACTTGTAGTTTTACTATATGGCTTGCCGATTGCCCGCGAATGACTTTGTAAAAGTTGCCACTTAAGGATGAGTAACTGTAATTTTCTTACTAACGCTTTTTATACTCATCACTCTATCGAGTTAAATGAAGTTATTCTCGTGGTCATCTCTCTCTCTACGGCAAGCGCTGATTATCGTCCAACAAAATTATACATATTTCGCTTGTTGCCAAAACAATGTTTCACTTATTTGCTTACATAGTGATTGTTGATTTAAAATTAAGCAAAAAAAGTTTCATATTGGTATGTACTCCCAACAAAAATAGGACTAGTAAGTTTTTCATGAATTTTGATAAAATTATTACTTGACCTCAAAATAAATTAGAGAGTGTGCATTTATTTGTACAGTTTATTTGGAAGAACATGCAATGACAAAAGAAAGTCTCTATTCAGTTTTTTATGCATCGCAAATCATTGAATTTAAAAATATACGTAATACGTTACTAGATGAACTATAACATACATTGTCAAATATGTTTTTTTTTTTTTTTTTTTTTTTTTTTTTTTTTTTTTTTTTTTTTTTTGCTGGAATCAGGCACGAAACAACGCGTGCAGAAAACAGCACTCAGACTACATGCCGTCCATTGTACTGTTTTCATATTCCTTTTAATCTGCTCAAATCTGTTAAATATGTTAATATGTAAATAAGTACTCTGTTTTGTTTCGGTGCCTGCTGTATTCTACGAACAATTCTGTACAAAAACTCATAGCTTTAAAATCTATTTCAAGTATACTTATGTATTTGTAATTTTATTTTTTTTATGTTCTAAAAAATTATAATCATATATACTAAGTAGTTTTGGGCTACGTGCATTAATTTCTTGATGTTTATTTCGCCCTAAACCCTCCGATAAAGATTATAACATAGAAAAGTTTACCTAATGTGACTATTTGATTATTTTAAAGGAAAATACATGATACATTATTTTAACAATATATATAACGTATTCCATATCCTCTACAATTTTTAGCACACAACACGGGTTCTCTAAGGATAAATCTACCGTTACAAACTTGCTTGAGTTCACAACTCATGTTTCAAATGGATTCAGAGAATTTATGCACACTGATGTTATATACACTGACTCTTTACTGATCCATAAACTCGATCTCCTTGGTTTTCAACATAATTTCCTTCCTTCTTATCTTATTGACAGAACACAACGAGTTCTTTTTAAAAATAGTTCTGCAAACATTATTCATGTCTCTTCAGGGATCCCGCAAGGAAGTCACCTTTATCCGATTATGTTTTTACTTTTTATAAATGACTTACCTTCTGTAAATGATGTAAAGCTTTTTACATCGTATCACTCTGTTGAGGAAAGGTCCTTACTACAGCCGGATTTAAATAGCATGACTAACTGGTTTGAAGTAAATTACATGCCACTAAACCTTAAAAAATGTAAAGTAATGTGCTTTTTTCGCAGGACAGTTCAACCAGCTTCTTAGGACATATGAGAAATGCTAGGCATTGTATTTTTGGTCAAGTTACTAACAAGCTTGATCTCTAGCCCATCTCTTCTTGGCGAAATAAAACTAAACGTTCCCCCCAGAATTTCAAGACATTTCCGGCCTCTCTTTCTGAAGCCATGTAAAAGTAATTTTAAGTTAAATGAGCCACTACGTAGATTGTGTCAGGGTTTTTAACACTCACTTCAGTTCTTTTGATATTTCAGACTCACCTTTTTACGTAAAGAAAACTATACTCAATGCTCTCAATAATTGATACATACATACATATACATATATTACTATTCGCTCAGCTGATGAGCATTTGTTCTGTAGCTGAACAGTTGTAGATCTCAACACTTAACAAACCTCTGCCTTTCATGACTCGGCGCAACATATACGAAAAAAACAAACATTTTTTTTTTATATATCCGTCCGTCATGCGGTCGGTCGCGTCGGTCGGGCGGGTATTTAGGGATAAAACCCTTAGGATTATTATTATTATTATTATCATAATTTAATTTAAAAACAAAAAAAGGATAAATATTTTGAAAGCTTCTATACTTATAAGTAAAACAAATAATGATAAAAAGAAAATTCAATATTATCATATGCAAATCCAATGCAAAATATGGATGAGCCAGAGGGAATAATACATTACTACAAACATGGGATCAATTGAGAGATTTTTAGATAATTTAATGCCAAAAATATGTTTTTGAAAACAATCACCACTTAATATTTAATATTAAATTTTAAATAAGTTTATTATTTATACTTAAAATGCGATAGTATGGTGCAAATGTTAGACAAAAAATGTCGATTGGAAAAATATTATAAAAATTTTACTTTTCCTCTTTCACGATACTGCCAATATATGTACATATATTTTGAATTATATAAAAATAAACTATACATATACTACAATGTTCTACGCATATTTCAATCGAAAGTAGTATTAGTCAGTCACCGAAACAAATCAATGATATGGTATTGAAAAAACAAATTGAGCCACCCTAATGTACTAGCATTAATGAAAGTAACCTCAATACCATGTTTGCAAACGCCAGAAACAATTCAGTGACGTTTTGAAAGAACATATTGACCCACCCTAATGTACTAGCATGAATGAGAGTAACCTCAATACCATGTTTGCGAACCCCAGCGACTTTTGAAATTGGTAAGATGGTGAAAATTTCCAAAAGATGGATTTATTTGGCTGCAAGATTATTATTTTTTTATTAAGCATATACAAATATGAACTTGTCAAAAACACAAACAAAACTACCGACGTGTTATTTGGTTGACATGGAACTTTGCTGGACATTGCGTAGCTGAAATTTCGTATTGGCGTGGATGATAAAGCTTGAAATATTTGTATGTAACAAAAAATTGAATCGAATTATTGCAATTGTTTTTTCTGTTTGAAAAATAAAAAGTGTAAACCAAGCCGAATTCATGTAAGATGAAAGCGATTTTAAAAATGCAACGCTTTGGTGGTTTATTGTCAAACTTTATCTCCTTTGTATTTAACTTTCGCGAAATAATTTCTACACTATTAGAGTCGCCGCAAAAAGTTATAGTGAACCATATCTTTAAATTTCTTGTAGTTAAACGGAACAATTGGTTATTAGCAACTAAACAATTGATTTTGACAACCAATTACCAATCAGCTGGTTGATTAACACCACTTTTTATGAATTCGCCTTGGTGTAAACTATCAAAATAACTTCGATGTATCAGAAAAAACTTGAATATTTCAGAAAAAATGTATCACCATGATAAAAACAATTTTTAGCTTGATAAAAAAAGTCATTCAAGATGTTTTTAATTCTTACTTAATCAATTCAATATCGAGATATTCATTTCAAATGGTGGAAAAAGTTTTTAATCATTACGAACTTTTCTTCTGGGTGAACTATTAAAAAATAAAGATATCCAAACAATTCTCCTCCTCCAAAAACGCTCAACTTTATTCTTCAACAACTTTTTGGTTTAAAGGAAATATAAGTACTGAGAAAACATTTAGGATTCACGCCAAAAGACTGCTTTTTTCTTGCTTGTACGTATGTATTTTGCTTTGTATTTGAAAGATACACAACGAGTACACAGTAATAACAAGTTATCGGAAATGAATTATGTTGCCATCGCTCAAAAACTTGCCTCCAATTTATTGGACATCTTTTTGCAGGCTTCTGTTCAACAAGTCGGACGTTATCAAAAAAATTGAACGTCATTTAGAAATAAAAAAAAATTGCTAGAAGAATCGTAAAATTCCCCATCGAACTGTTGTCAATGGAATTAGGTTCATGTTGTTGTTGTTAAATATATAGCACACAAATGTTATATGTACATATGTAAAAATATTCATCGCCAACTTTTTTGTGAATTTTCTTAATCAAATTTTCTTTCGTGACGAAACTTTTCATTTACGTAAGCGCATATTATCGAACATGAAAGAAAATTTAGAAAATCGATAACTAAGTAAAGCCCAAAAATGCGAAACGAATTTAAGACATGTTAATTACAATATTTTACATTGGAGTTTGGTGCAAAACGTGTGAGTTTGTGCATGCCCAGTGGCTTGAAAATCGCTCATCTTTTGCCGCAAGCCGACACGCCACATCCACTCGAGTTGCCATTAGCTGAATGGACAGCGTACGCATATGGTGTTTGTTGTGCGCGCACGCCAAAGTCACGTTACTATGTGATTAACATGTATGTATGTGCATACATAAACATACATACATACATAAATATATATACGAGTATGTGCACACAACGCCGCTTTCAGTTTATTGTTTGCACGATTTCATACAACTGCGAGGCGTACACTTTTCATTTCCGTAATAATTCTCGCGCAATTCATATTTGAAAAGCTACAAGTGAGAAAGGTAATGTAAATTTAAAAATAATAATAATAATAACTGAAACTAAAGCAAATATTAAAAGAAATAATTTTCAATATGTAATCAACTTTGAAAAATCATAAAAAATGCTTCAATGGCGGAACGTAAGCAAAAGCGAATAACCAAACTATGCTCAAAATAATATCAATTAAAGAAAGTTTTGCTTTTGTGAAGATAGTACTATCTTAATTGCTGGAAACGAAAAGCACAAGTAGTAACGGTAGTCATTTGAAAGTTTTCGGAAATTTCCATTTGTGAGTGACACTGACAGCTTAATGCACAAAGTGCTCATGACCGCCACATTCACGCTGTGCTAAAACATATGAATGTATTTCATGTGCCACATTATTTTTTTATATGTACATACATATGTATGTATGTGTATAGGACGTGACTTTTATTGTCATTCAGTTAAAGTAAACATTTCATCTATTTCGAACATAAAATTCGTTTCCCATGATTTTTATAGCTTTTTTTGGATGTCAAATATTTTTAGTTGTTAATTTGAGTTTATTTATTGGGGAAACAAAATAAATATGAAAATAATGATTTGTGAAGTTGAAGACACATACATAGATACATATATGTATGTATGTATATGTTCTTGTGCAAAACTGCTGTCTGTAGATATGAAGAAATACTGAAAATTATACAAAAGCAAAATTTGGCGTTAAATATTTAAAATGTGAACTAAATTCTTAGTTTCCACTTATTGAAGATATTCGAATTGCCAAAAACGCTGTTTGCATTTCGTTTTATGTTTATTTTTCTCAAGATGAGAATCATCAGCACTCGATATCTTTAAGCATTCAGTATAAAAAATATTTGATCTCTACAGTGACGGATACAGAAAATATTTTTTGGGGGAGATGTCCATTTATTTTCAACTTTTTAGATATCTGATTATAATCCTTTATAAACATGAATATAATAATATTGGGTAAAATGTTAAATGTATTTTTATAAAGCCATTGTTAGGCTATGATTACATCATTTAAATCAGTAGAATCATAAACCGTTAGGTATTTAAAGTTCTTCATCGATTCTCCTCCTTTTCTTTGCCAAAATATCTAGTATATGGTCACTAGAAAACTCAATGTCTCAATGAATATTTAGTCCCGCAGATACGTCCTCAATCGCCGTAAAGTAGAAAAGGACCATTCACTCGAAGCCACCGTGACTGGCAACGTAGCACTGATTGGAAAAAATCGGTAAATGTGTTTGTAAAATTGCAAATTACGAAGGCGGTTTGATAAGTCATTAACTTTTTGAATAAAATGTACTTTTTCGGCAAAAAAACATGCTCTTTATCAACATAATCTCCTTTTAACTCTTTACACTTAGTCCAGCTTTTTTTCCAATTTTGACCCAAACCTCTTACCACACAGCCATTTCTTCAGATTTGGAAATAGAATAGAATACATTTTCGCCATGGTGACAACACACGTGTACATTCGCGCTTTTTTCGAGTGTAAGCAATCACCCATCGTACGGATAGCTTCTTTATATGCAAATATTCGTGTAAATTGTGATGTGGCCTCTCAATTGAGATGCCTACAACCTCAGTCACCTCACGCAGTTTCATTCTCCGGTCATAAAATATCATTCAGGACCCCACCCCTGTATCCGTCGCTGGATCTCTAACATTCCATTGATATGGTTAATGGAAACTCACTCTTGTGTTGCAAATATCTTGGAAGTCTAACACCAGAAAAGTGAAAGAAATAATCGACCCTTTCAATAATGTTGCAGGACAGCTATTTATTACATACATATGTTTGTTTTTTTGCACATCCCTACAAGAGTTGAGTGAAATAAATAGGTGTATCAAGCGGAGCCAAGCTTTAAAGCAACATTGTTGTATTCTGATTTTCTTCTGATTTTCCGACAGGGTGGAAATTTGATGTATGTTGGAACGATTTTCCGGCATCCCTTGTCACAAAACCAAATTTGACAAGGTATGACGGAAAATCGTTCCAACATGCATCAAATTGTTGTTGTTATACTCGTACAACTCGAATCACATTTTATAAAATCTTAGAAATTGGTAGTCATGCCTGTCAACTGTGTGCCTTTTATGGTGAATATTTATGCACCTCTCTTTATGCTTTGCAATTTAATTAATATGGACACTCTGCTTCATTTGTATTGGGTTTCGCATTGTATACATACGTTACCGTCCCCATCTACGCTCTGCACTGATGCTTAAAATCAGGTACCCCTGACTCGGTGTGTTGGCAATCGGAAGTTCGCATAACTTCGTACCACGATACTTAAGGTTGGAGTTCTGTTCGAAGGCTCGAGGATCTTCCAAAATCATCCATGCTTCCTATTTCAGAAGAAATTTAGTTATCATACTCCTGTTGCAACTCAGTAGTTTTTCCGTGGAATACCGGAAACCCCATAGATGAAACGGTAAAGAACTGCAATGCCTTTAGGGCATATCATCTGCCTGAGGCCTGAGCACCTCGAGAGGTTATCTCACGAAATTATTGAAGCAATTCATATGCATTGCTTGCAAAAAAAAAAACAAAAAGTTCGAGAATATCAAGTAATATTCATAACAAATATACTCGTATGTGCACATAAAAAATAAATAATCACCCCTTTGCTGTAATCCGTATGTTCGTAGTTACGAATTCGTTCCGAAAGTTCCAAATTTGGTATGCTGAAATCCGATCGTAACTATCAACCGCGTTGCCAACCAAAATCAGGAATTTCGAACTTCGTAATTAGGCATATTGGCAGAAATATACATGTGCCGATATTATTGCAAGTGAAGAATGAAGTTTAATATCAACATTTATAAGCCATTTGATAAGAAGTTTTCGTTATTTAAAGGTAGAATTGCTTAAATATGCATCGTATGTATGTACATTCTTAAGAGCTCTTCTAAATACAAATTTCTTAAATGATGAAGTGTGTAATATTATTGAATTCAATGCTCTGATGTATTAATGTTTAATGGTTTAAAGATTTTCGACAAGTTTTCGCCTCAACAAAGAAGCATTCATACAAGAAACTTACTGCGTATTTACGATTACGAAGAGCGGATTTCAGCATACCGATTTTACGATTTGTAGCGTAATCGAACGTACGACGGATTCCAGCAGAGGGGTGAATATGAATTAAGCTTTTAATCAATGAGTATCGCGATCAATTTATTACTTTCTTTGTTAACCTAAATAATTTCAAAAACGATAATTTGCATACAACTAAGTGTTATAGTCAAATATTTATTATAAATACTCCAAAATGTGTAGACAACTTCATCTCCTTGCAAAATAATATACGAGCATTATCATTATTAGCATAATTAGTATACAAAATATACACACAAAAGAGCACGCGTGCTTTTTGGAAACCATCAAAGAAAAAAACTGGAATACGTTAAAACGTGTATGCTAATCAATCAATTCAACTAAATTCATTTCATTTCATCATAGTTGTTTCATTTTTTTTTTGTACGATTTACTATTGTTTCGCTAATAGCATTTTGCGTTTTCTCTCGAACTGGTAAATATCGTCTTAAGTATATGTATGTATGCATGTGTGTACGTATGTACATATGTATAAAAAAAAGGCAAAACTATTGCGTCAAATTTTGCAAACAGTAATGGATGATAACTCTTTAACGCCTTTTTAAAAATCGCCTTCATAGCAATAAAATTATAGACGCATGAATAATAAAAAATATTATTATATGTTATGTCTCAGTATAAGCTAAGTGTAAAGCTCTTAAGCAAAACGAAAATAATCTATAATTAAAATTTCTTAAATCAGTCAGAAGCTCTCAAGTAAAAAATGGCGGTATATTTTCAATCAACAGAAATAATGAAAAATATTTCCTGAGAGCTGTATTGTAAGCTTTACTGATTTATCAAATTTGTATAGAAGAAAATTTAGTTTTCATTTCTTGAGTGTTATTTTATATGAATTTATCAATTTTCTTGCGAGCTGTATTCTAAGCTATAAAGACAATGAGAGCTGCTAACTTTGTGACACGTTTTCTAATATAATAAATGTCTCATTATAAATATTTTTATATTGCTACCAACATTGTAGTGATATAATCACCCTTATTGTGAGTTTCGTTTTCGCTCGATATAGTTCACTTTTCACTGTTTATTTATTATAAATTTCGGGCGGAAATTTTCCGCTTTCGAACATAGTTTCCCCTTATTGGCAACACTAATTTCGGGCGGAAATGAATTTGTTCACTATTTTTTGGAAGGCGGAAAATTTAAAAATATTTAAAATGGAAGTAATTTATTTTAAATTTATTTACATAAAATCGCCTATTCCAGGAACAAAGCAGTAAACAAAGTTCAAAGAGGCATAATATTAGGTAGAATGCAGGAAAAGCCGGATATTTAAATGTACGCAGAAATAGAAATTTGTTTATGCAAAATAGACTTGGACTGGTTAAAAGCGGTATGGCTTCCAGCGTAGACCGCTTTTCCCACTTCGGGAATAATATGGACACGTTTATTTTGACATAATCTGACTAAAAAACGATTTAAGTATCCACCTTCAGCGAAAAATCGCATGCACGCTTCCCAAATGACGAAATAGCAAACTGTAGTCGCGCTGGTGATATTTAAGAGGTTAGCACAGATCTAAT
Organism: Philophylla caesio; assembly: GCA_963971545.1. Lineage (NCBI taxonomy): Eukaryota > Metazoa > Arthropoda > Insecta > Diptera > Tephritidae > Philophylla > Philophylla caesio. Next base: position 183,937,341 of record OZ020604.1, on the reverse strand, counting down.
ATTTAAATACTAGAACGATTCTTGTTGGACTGTTATATTTGAAAGATCTGGAAAAATTAGAATTTTTGTAAAATTACTATTGAATTTGAATTATGTATTTGAAAATAATACACTTCAAGAATAAACATTTCAGAGTTGTAATTTCCAAGTTCGAATTTCCGATAAGAAATTTATTCCGGGTGAAACTCACGATAGGCGGATTTAATCCGGGCAAACGAAAAAAATTCGGATCAATTTTTTTTCGGGCGAAACTCACAATAAGGGTGAATATTTTTTAAATTCAGATTCCTCAATTTATCACCAACTTCCCGAATAAGGTAAGGATGCTCTTTTTGGGCGAATTTAATGATGAATATCTATCAGCAGAATTATTCTATCGCTGTCACTTCAAGGGCGAAGAAGCCCACAAAATTTATTTAGATATATCATCTCTCTCTGAGCAAAACCAGCAATATATTAACACACACATATCTAATGAATACAAATACTGATTTATTGTAAAAAGTTTTTCAGGTCCCGAAAGGCATTTCACACTTTTCTCTAACTTTTTTTTTTTTGATTTTTTGCCACTTAAAACATTTAATTTATAGTACTGAAATCGAAGGGCTAAAAGCTTCTGCTTTTTTTTCTGGAGACCGAATTGAAAACGATAAGCCATCATATGATCAATATATGTATATTTAGACTGACCGCAAATTACTTACATAAGTATATGAAAAAATAGTTTTGAAAGCACAAAAATAAATAAAAATAAATGTTATTTGTAACATCAAACCAGACATTTTAAGACCAACAAGTTTTTGAATTTTTTAAAATTTATTTATTTTCTTACAAGTTGCGTACAATCAAATGTTTATAAATTTAAAAATTCTCAAACTTGACACAACTTTCACAAAATATTAACCATATTTTAAAATACTTGATAGTTTAAGTTTTTGAGAAAATTTTTCGAATATGAAGTTTTTGAATGTAGTTAATCGAATGAGTGCTTGAGGTATCTAAAACTTATATATGATTTTCTCATAGTTTTTAAAATTTAAAACTAAGGTTCATATAGTTTTTATTAGAAAAGAAAAACGTATTGAAAAAATTATCAATATATGGTGACCTAGCAATTTCTTTGAGCACTTCATACCAAAAGCATAAAGTTGAAAAGCTATGAAACTGCCAAATTTAAAATATTTTTAAGATTTCTAATGCTCATAATTTATATAATGCAGTCGTGAACTTTTTTTTTTTAATTAATTCAAAGTTTGGAAAAGATATTAGAATTTTTTTAAATTGAAAAATAAGAAAAATGAGAAATAAAAATATTAAATAGTCAGTATGTGATGTACTTTTTCACACAGAGTAATGCAAGTATGCAAGTTATTCACTGCCTGTGTTACAAGTTTCTTTCAATATTGCGCGCATGGTTGTCGACCGATCATGCGATACTGTTTACTGGAATTTTTTTGACAAATACAACTGCTGTCATCCTCCAAATTATAATATATTTGGTTTCGTTTAAATCATCATTTATGTCATATTTAAATTTTAATAAAATGACCCAGGGCGCTTTTATGTTTATGAATGACAAGACAGAAAAAAAAAGAAGAATCAAAATGTTTGCATGTCGTAAAAAATAATAACAATACCAGCAGCACTGCAACCGCGATGTTATACTACTCAAAAAACACTCAAAATATTTACATATTTTCACACTTAATTAAATCGTCTTATTAGCCAAACGACAGAAACATAAACTTTGTATATCTGTTACATCCAATCCGGTGCGGTAAGCAACATCGGCGAACGCCAGCACGCGTGCATTACTAATTACATACCCGTATGTATGTATGTGCGCATGTATTTATTAAATAAAATTTCATTATTCATTTGTAAAATACCAAAATAAAGGAAACGCTGATGATAGTTATTTTTGATGAAAAATGAGAAATTTTCTTTTATTTGAGCATTGTGTGCTGGGAAGAGGGAGAGGCAATTAATTGCTGGGCCCACGTCAACTGTCTCGATCGTCTGCGGGCGATTAATCGCTTACGACGGTGTTGGCTAGAAATTTTTATATCATCATTGTATAACGAACAGGTATTGGCGCGCTTAATTATTACTTGTTGCTGCGTGTAAAAATTAATGTACAACTATTAATATGCACCTTATATAAAATGCCGTCGATTTCATTGATAAATGTCAGTCAAAATTTTCACATTATGGCATAAAATTTATGCAGGAGTGAATAGATTTACTTACATAAACTTATTATATTAGGCTGGTCCTTATCTGATATTTTATTTTTTTTTGCGTGGAAATTTGAATGCAGGAATCCTTTAAACTGTTATTTTCATTCCAAAAAAAACTGTTTGAAGTTTTATTAAAAAATAGTATTTTAACCCGTGCCGCATCAGGGTCGAAGTTCCACACCTTTCTTTTTATGAAAGTTTTACTCTTATGAGAAACTTGAGATTTATTTTTAAAAGACGGTTCATTTTAATATTATCTCTTTTTCAATGGCAGACTTTTGCAATCATAAAGTTACAATACTGTACAAAAAACTCAAACTTCGCAAGGTAATCAAGCTTTTTCTTACTGTCATGCAATTCGTTGGAGTTTTTTTTGTGTCTTTTTTGCAACAAATAGTCTTGGCAAAATTTGGATAATGCCAATGAATGGAAGTGCATTTTTTTACCGCTATCTTCTTTCCAACTATTAATTATGATGCGCTAAACTATTTGTTGCGACGTTCGTAGTGACAAGAAGTGGAATCGCGATTTAGGCACAGTTCTTTGACAACAGGTGGATTTATCAGTGCGCACAATTGCTAATTCCCTTAAGATGGCGCGACCAAAAATTTATTTAATTGGGAGCATGAAAACCCAAATACTTAGAATTAACTTCCTTCACAATTTGATTGTTTAAATGTCTCATTTTATAATATGAGATTGGTTTATTTGAATTTGTTCCACGTGGCTCAATTAGTGATGGAAGAGTGTTTAGAGTGTTTTGGAAAAAAACTCGAATTCCAGCAAAAGACCAAAGTGACTGCGTAAAAAAATTTTACAATTTTTATTGAGCTCAAGGCCAGTTTATCGAAGATTTTTGTGAAAAAACAACAACAGTTTTTTAATGGTAGAAATTATAGTACTATTTCGGAAATCACCACATTTCCTCATCAGACTTCTTTTTATTAAACTAATTAAATTTATTTTTCATAACCACTTTAAGGAAGATGAAATAAACACAACAGCCAACTCGGCTAGCGTAGCACAATATGTAGCGTATTGGCTCTGCAACTCCAAGCTCCCGGGTTCAAAGCCTGGGAGAAGTGGTTATGAAAAATTAAATTAAAAATTAATTCAAAAAGAAGTCTGATGAGGAAATGTGGTGATTTCCGAAATAGTACTATAATTTCTACCATTAATAAACTGTTGTTGTTTTTCACAAAAAATCTTCCATAAACTGGCCTTGAGCTCAATAAAATTGTAAAATAAAAAAAATTAGGAATATTTATTTATTATAGAAAACTTAAGTAGTTAATATAGTTTTATAAATAATTATGCATCAGTATTTCGCTTATTAAAGAATTTTAATGCGTTATAGCTATCCTACGAAAAAAAAGCAATTTTCCTAAGTACAATACTTAAGATATAAAACATCTTAAAGGTCGCCGCTGTTTTTATGACGCCCAATTATTTATCTTTTATAGTATAATACTTGGAAACATCAAAGCTCTGACAGCACCATTAAATATTAAATACTTTCAAAATAAAATAATATGAGTAGTAGCAAATATAAATATATACAAATTTATAATTTTATTAAATAATTTTTTTAATACTCCCTGGGAGTTTGTTAACCGAAAATTTTATTCCTCCCGAGAAAAGATTTCTCCAACTATAAATTCCCAGAGACATGATTTTTCTCTGAAAAATGAAGATACGAAATTTTGAACTTCGAAACGGCTCACTTTTGAATTTTTCCACTTCTAAATAAGGCAAAACAATTTGCAGTTTCTCGTTTTTGTTAAATAACAATATAAAATTGTTATAAAAGTGCATAGCATAGCATTCAGTATGCGCGTGGATGAATTTAAGCAGCTGAAGAAAATCAACGGTTAGTTATACAAAGAGTGGAAAGGAGACATTTTATGGGATGTGATCAATCCAATGGAACTGCCGCAATTTTTGTGAGAACCACCTAAAATTTTTATCATTAAATTGTGAAGTGACGACATTTTCGATGTTTTAGATTCGAAAATATTATAGAAACAACAACCCTGCTAAGAAAAGATTTGATAGAAAATTTCTGTTGCGGTGTTTGAGCCACCAGCGGTACCGGTGTCTTTGCTGGCTTTTACACTTTAGACGCACATATTTTTTTTGGTCGGTCCACAGTTTCGAAATTTAAAGTAAATAAAAAAATACATTTTAGCAAAAATTACACTTTTTTTTATTTTTATCAACCCTTTCCAAATTGGTTATATTTTTTACTGGCGGAGCTGCAGAATTTAATACTCCTTCAGCGCACTGCCTGAAATGGAAACATCATCTTTATTACCCTTGTGCAAGCCACGGGCAATATCGGGCCTAGCCTCCATGAGGCATACATACATATAAGCATTTCCATCTGCTGCTTTTTTGTTGTTATGGGCATACAATAATGAAATTAACATATTATTTAAACTATTTTTCTTTTAAATCGAGTAACTTAGATTCTTGTAGCATTTTCCTTCTTGTGCGCTGGCGAAAATTCTTCCAAAATAACTGAAAGAATTCTTACCTTTTTAAACATTCGTGATACCCACTTTTTTGCCAAATATATTTTCCTTCTTTTGAACATCGTTCGTGAGAGGAAGAAAGGGATAAGAGAACAAGTTCCTTGAATTTTTTTGTTTATAATAGAGAGAACATTTCTTTGGGTGTTTATATTCAGTATTGTGCTGAATTTGTTCAACAACTTCTTATTAAATTTTTGTAAGAATAATAACTATATTTAACTAGTAAAAAGAATGTTTCCTTAAATGTGTAATAGTTTAGGTATAGCGTGTAAGCACAGACTAAGTAATAGATTAAGCATTGTGTGTCTAGACCGTAAGTTATATTGTTGTGTTTCGTCCTTTACGAATAGCTGTAAGAAGAAATGTCAAAAAGTGGATAATAAATATATCATTCTGGATTGAATAGCGAAACCGCGCGTTACTGTTTATTAAAAGTTGCTGCTAATACCCCAAATTTTGCTTATAACTTTAAATCAAAACCGGTAGACGGGCTGCAGCGTGTAAGCACACAACGGCAAAGACGGTGAGCTTAACTACGAAGTCCCAAGACGTTTGTAAGTAGACTATACGGCGTGCATACTTTAAATGCAAAGTACTTAAAATACGAAAATTATAATTATCTGCCGTGGGCGACAAAATATTGCGCACAAGTATTATTTGAGTATTTTTGTTTTTTTATATTTTAAGAAAATTAGAGGGCAACATTAAGCTTTAGTTGCAAACTATTCATCAAAATTAGAATATATTGCGCACAATGATGTCAGAAAATGGATTTTGGTGCAAAATTCATTATATACTGAAATACAAACTTGAATTTTTGATTAAAAAATTTTCGTCAACAAAAAAGTTGATAACATTTTTTAAGAAGTTTTTATACAATTTTCGTAAACTTTATATTAAACTTGTGAACAAGAACATATTTTTTATTCATATGATTTAAAATCCGAAAATAAACAATTTCTATACACAAATAATTGACTATGTAATCAATCGTCGACTCTGAAATTATAGCAACAACAATTGTACACAAACGTATGTAGGTCGTTTACTACATCAAAAAAGAAATCAACACTTAAATATCTTAACATATTAACACTCCATTTAGAAAATTATTGATAGTGTTCATTTGTATTCATTACACATACATCTGATAACAAAGAGATGAATAAATGAAACACAGCCACTTAGCTAAAAAAAGAAATACATACACATTAGTACATATGTACATAAAAGTTAATTCAATAAATTGAAGATTTACGCCCTTAATTACAAATAAGTAATGATGAAATTCAAAGCCTCAAACAGATTTTATTACAACACATATTACCACCTATGTATATGTACATGCATATGTAAGTTATATGAAATAAAACTATTGCTTTTTTCCCATTGTGCTCGCAACTTAACATACGCATAAATTTAAACACACACTATAATGACATTGAAATGACAATCAAAAAACGTTTTATGTTGATTTTTATATGCATCAGAGCGTTTGACATGAATTTATGATTTTTGTTAAACGCATTACTCTATTTATATTCATCTACCTTTTCCGTATGTGTATGTGTGTAAACTTAAATGCACGAAGAGCTTGCGAGTGTGCAACTGCGAAACACTTTGCAGACCAACAATTAGTTAACACTTGTGTTCGCATTAATGAATGTACATACGCACACACTTAAAATGAAATAATAAAACGCTTTGTTGGCCTAGTCTTTTCGCCACAGCTTCTTATTTGTTTTTTTTTTTTCGTGAAGCAAAAGTCTACTACGAACAGTTTCTACTGACAGCAATAAAAAAAAAAACTACCTCCACATACGAGTATGCAGACAAGCACTGAAAAGCATTGAAACTATGTCGCTGCTGCAATCGCAATGCAACGCGCATAACCCGGTTTACTTTTCATTTTCCGCATCGTTGTTACTGCAACATTATGGCACTTGGCTGAATTCAAGTCGACTGCGTGGCCTCGTAGCCAAGCAATGTACCATAAAAAAAGAAATATTCAAAAAATCTGAAAATATGAGTTATGTACATACGAGTATATGAAGATTTACAGTTGTAAGCCATCAACTACCTTCATTGCCAGCGTTATCATAGAACAACAACAAAGCGGATGCAGCCTCGAATCAACTGATTACACACATACATACGAGTATGCTGCAATTTAGCCACTTTAGTTGGAGTTTTGTTAGTGCAACATCGATTGCCACAAACAACATATGCGAGCATCCCAAATGGCCAATTTAAAGTGGCACTTCTTGTCAGCGCTCACTGCACTCGCGCTGATTACACAGACACACGCTTTCGCATACGCATACAAACACTTAGGACGCTTGCTACATTTATGATGTACGTTTTGCATATTTTGCATTTTTGAAATGTTGCCGCTTTTGAGTTGTAACAACTGTGGCTGGTGTTGTTAAGTGCCAAGCTCCTTTTTTTTTTATTTGTTTTTTTGCGTATTTCGTCGGTTACTGAGCTGTGATGCAACACCTCGTAGCACGTTGGAGTTTTTATTTTATTTTCGAAAGTGCCGAAGATTGCGCACATCTGCCCAGCTCAGCACAATGCAGCAGTGTGATATGTAGCCCAACTGGACATACTGGAAATATATGAATACAAATGAACGGGAATATATTAAGGCGTAACGCTGAATTTATTTAAAGCTCTCTACTTCTACTACGAAGGTTTGAAATGGTTGAGCACTTTTATGCGCTTTTTTTAAAACTGAGATCACTTTGTATTGTAAATTCACATTTAGTGATAGTGAAAAAAAAATTGCACTATCACTAAACTTTTAGTGTTAGTTAACAAAAAAATGCAATATCACTAAACTTTTAGTGAAAAATTATCTTTAACTAAATACATGTGAATTTATAGTTTCTGTCCGATATTAGTTGAATGTTTGTTTTTTGAGGATATTAGCAATGTTTTTTTCATAACAATTTTTTTTCAATAGGTTTTCATAAAAATATAGTACATTTTCAAAACATTTCATTTAAATTAAATTTTTAAACATTAAACAAAATTTATGACAATTTATGACCGAACAAATTCGAGTATAGTGAAATGCACATTTAAAGTGGCTCACACTTATCGTTAATTTTTAATAATTTTTGAAAAGTTTGTAGCTATTTTTTTTTATAACGCAAATATTGATATGACATTTTTTAAAAAATGAACTTTGTTCACACAACCCTATCGAAAAAATGTTGACACTAAAAATATTGCTAATTTCTCAAAAAGGCAAACATTCATGAAAAACCTTGCTTTTATCTCAAAAGGAGACTTTCATGGTGGAAATGAAGTAATTTAGTACTTGAATGGTGATGATAGGAGCATTGATGCTTTGCACTGCTTTCATTTTATAAAAAAAAAATGTTTTCAAAATACAACACAGCGCTTTCTTCCTCTGCGTCAGTGGAAAGACCCATTTTCTTTGCTGGAATTGTCAATATAAATATGTATGTCTCTACTCAAAAACATTGCTTATTTTGAATAAATTCCCTCATACAAATGATTGTACATAGTCTTACTCTTACTCCTCGCGAAACAGTGTTATATTATTGAAAAATGTGAATTATCACTAAAGGGTTTCATGCGTTTTTTATTTCACTATCACCAAATATTTAATGTTAGTTACATTTTTCTTTACTGTCACTAAATATTTAGTGATTGTTAATTTTTTTTTTCACTATCACTAAAACTTCAGTGATAGTTCAATTCGTTTTTTAACTATCACTGAAGATATAGTGATATGTAGTGGAACGCATAATTCATTTCTTCTTCAGTGCACTATGCCCAACGCTGAATGTAGCTCTTGAAAACATCCACGGTCCCTTCTGCGTAGGACGGCCCCTTTGCTTATGTAAATATGCCGCGGAGAGTTGACATTACAACTAACCAACTAATAATCTATAGACCCCCTTAGTGGGGTCATGTCGATGGCAACTCTCCTACAAAACTTCACCGTTTTTATGTTTACTTGAAGATATTCAATCCAGCTGGAGTTAAAATAGAGAAATGTCCATTTATCTCTATCATATGCGCTCCACAAGATATATTCACAGTAGATCTATTCATAGTTCCAGCCTTTTTATTTTGAACATGAAATATGGTAACCATTTCAAATGTTAACAAACTGTTATTAAATTTATGTGAAGGTCTTTACTATGAGTCTTAGTAAAGTATAAACGGTGAGTTCTCACAAAAACTCTCGAAGACTTTGTTGACCAATCTCTCTTAATCTTTGACACAACTCTAGCGATATTTCTGTCTAAGGATTGCTTAAGCTGTTGCAAAAGCGGCAAGATTCATAGATTTGGACATAACATTACATTTTTGACTCACCCTTAAAATGTTTGTGTCAACATACAAATCTGGACAGCTTTATAGAGTCCATTCAAGGAAACCAAAATAAAAAAATTTTGAGTTCAAACATTTTTATAAACAATTTTTGTTTAAAAGGGTTGAAAAGGGCTGAAAATCATTTTTAATTTACATAAGTTTTTGCATTAAAATCCATTCTATAAAAATAAAATGAAATATTCTTTAAATGAAAACAAATGTTAATATATATTTAATTTAAAAACCTTTTTGCGTCTTCAAGTATTCAATTTTAAAATAATTATTATTTTTATATACAAAATTAATTTCCTTTAGTAAAAAAAAAAAATAATAATACTGAAAGTTTTTACCTCAAACGGTCGCATATAATATATTAAGTTGCCTACAAGTATTCTTGAACACACATACATATGAACATATGACTGAAATAATGTTTGCCCGCCTATTTGTCGGCCTATTTGCATAATAAATGTTATCTGATTCGTATTCATATTTTTGCATTTTTGGCACTATTTAGCAATGAAGTGTGCTCAAGTGTGAGTAATAACAGTTACTTCTTCACCTTTTCACTGAGATATGCAAATGCATCGAGTGATTTATGCAGCAAAAATGCAAAATTATTCAGCTTGAGCAAAAAATCGAAAAAAACTGGAGAGTTAATTTTGTTGTGAAACACTTTTGTTTAGCTCTGATATTAACATAGATAAGGATCGATTGCCAGATCAGAAACAAACGTAAAAACATCTAAAATGCAGACTAGCAATGACTATAAAACCGATGGGAAAGTAGAATTTTTATTGTTAACCAACCAATTGACTGCCAATTTTTAAAGGATTTTCGGCATAGATTCAGAATTTGAATTTCTAGATTTAGTTGAAGCAACTATTTTAAGCATTTTTAAAATGCACTTCATTAGAGTATATTTATAATATATCCTTAAAATATTTATAAGTAAATGTTCCAAATGGTTTTTATTAAAAAGTTAACGCCGTTTATGGCGAGTCTTATTTTTTTGTTTGTTTATTTTTGGTCGATTCTAAACAGTCGTCAAGACCAGACAAGATGGCACAATGGCGCTCTTTAAGTGTTAATTTGAATTAGTTAACTTCAAGTAGCTGCTCTCAAAGAGCTATGCTATTCATCGCTCAGCAATTCTCTCTCACAACAGAAGCATAAAATATCGGTATCCTCATCTGCTCAATGACAATAAAATCCTTGGCAAAACCTTCTGAAATTAACGAATTTATGTGATTATTACACCTAAAACACGTAGGTGCCTTGCACTCATCGCTTGATAATATGTTTATTTTTTTTTTTTTAGAGTGTGGAGCTAAAGATCACAAACGTAGTGATATGACTTGCTAGGGCCTAGGATTTTTTGCTCAGAGTTCAGTATGGTCATGAGGTGGTCTGGTACTCGTGGTTTGTAAAACAACCCGAACATAATCGCAACATTACACATTGCAAACTAACTGACTTTTTATAAATTCTTCACGAATTAGACGTTGAAAAAGATAAGCTTATAGACTTTAATTTTGAAGTTGATTTCAAACACCCACACAGTATCAGTTTTGGAGTTATCAGTAAAGATGTTCCAATCTGTTAGCATGAAAATAACCACTTTCTATTTGATAAAAAGCATCTCAACGGCCAAATTAAACACGTTTTGTTCTTTTTATACAACAATTATTCCTTCATTTTTTCCTTAGCTCATTATAACAATTGGTATTTTAAAGCAAATAACTACTTTATTCGTTTCGGTTACGGCCTCCCACATTAATGTGCCTCGTATATTCGGAAGGGTGTTGTTGACGAAGACTTGAGCCGTGAATGATTTCGCACCAATATCATCAATCAAACAATATTGATTGTCAGAGCAATGATCAGGAGTGACAACAGCGACAGTTTTAATAGCATTCAAAATCCATAGTACACGATGTTCAAGGAATGATATACGATCGCCATTATCGTCAAAGTTCACTTTTACCAGCACTGTTGAACCGCGAACCATTTGGCAAGGTATTGAAGAACATGATGAGAGATTCACACGTAGTACATCATAAATAGATCCGCATTCTTGAAATGGTAGAGAGATGAAGTTTGAAACTTTTTTATTGCACACTTTTGTTTTTGTTTCTAAGTCCAATAAGCGGCCAGCTGTTAGAGCAACCGAAAACATATTGCCGAGATATAAATAAACTAAGTTCGAAATTGCTAAACGCATCGTCGATAGCTGATGTTTAAATGTTTAGCTGTTTAGCTTACGACAATGGCGAGAAAGTGTGCAAAAACTTATGTAAATATGTATGTAATTAGCTGTATCGCTTACTAAGCAACGACAGGTATAGCGCTTGACACTACGCTCAATATTCGAACGACTAGCACAAACTGATTGGTTAGGTAACCAGCTGCTACCTGATAAGGTAACAATTTCTAATGACAACAGCTGGTTGCTTTCTCTGCGCGTTTATACTTATCTATGTATTAGGGTGTTCGATTGTGCGACTTTTTTGTAAAACCGGGTTTCAAAATACTCGAAAAATAGCAATTTGAAAAAAACCGGTTCTTAATTTTTAAATAAAGAAAATAGTAAATCGAGTAAATCGGTTATTGTTCCAAGTAGAAAAACTACATCAATGTGCATACTTGTAACTTAATGCCATTATTTCTATGAATGAAAACTTTGTAAAATAAAATGTAGTTTAATGTCCGAGTTAAGTAAACAGTATCAGCCGCTAGTCTGAAAATAAAGCATCTCAATTACAATCAGATGTTAATCAGGTCACAAAAATTAAGACAAAACATAAAAAATATAAACGTAAAAGCGAGGAGAGACAATAAATGCAACTCATAGGAACATAGTTTCAAATTTTAAAAATTGAGCAAATTAAGCGAGCTAGAAGGACTTGTTGTCAAAAAGCCGTTGTACAATTTATCAAGGTTTTTCCCATTCTCTTATGACATTTGTCTAAATAAATAAAATCTTCTAAAATACATTTGCTGCGTTCTTTCTACAAATTATTTGAATTGCGAATAAGACCATTGGCTTATCTGGTTGCTGTTTTAATAAAAATATGTCGAATTTAAAATTAGTCGATGTGTTGCCATATTTCTATCAAAGGCTATACTTCACAACTACAAAAAACCCGGTTTTGGAGATTAAAAAAACCAATTTATTCGATATTCGAAAAATCAAGATTTCTAAAAAACCATACAATAATTTATAAAAAAAAAACCGGAGAAAAGCGTTTTAAAAAAACCGAGTCAAATACCCTAGTGTGTATGCATTTGCTGTTTTTTTATATTCTTTACTTTCCAATTAAAACTATACGTATGTATGTAGGTATATGTATAATTTTGTTGATTCATTTGAAACATAGTTTATTCTATTTTTAGTTTTCGCTTTCAATTTTTTATCTGTCTTTGCGACACATGGGATGTTGCATAAACCTGCAAGCAATATAAGCATTTTTTTTTTTCATATTTTGTGTAGCGAATTTCGTTCACTTCGGTATCATGTTCGCCGATGATACGCCATCAATAGCTAATTTTTATATATGTAAAAGTCTTTCATGAAATAATATCATATCGCCTTGTAGGAAAATAAAAAAAAATCGCCGTCACACCCAATTTAAAAAAAACTTTGTAAGACGATTTTGCAAAAAAATTCCGTGTGCCATTCAAGATGTCGTGTTTTGCATTTCTCTTTAAGTCTGACGCATAATTATTCGTTCGTTACGTATGATGGTGATAGATGTTTGCGTCTCTATAATTTTTATTCTATGATAACTGAAATATATGTATGTATTCTCTAACTAACCCTATAAGAACGCAAGCTTCATTATTTGTATAAAATTTAAAAGTCTTTCACGGGTAGTAAACAATTCTAACTATTTTTTTTTAAATAGCGAAAGACCAAGTTTCAAGTAACTTCTAATCACTGTTAATTTAGAAAATATTTTTAGCTGCTTTCTTCGGATTTTTTCCATGTAATGGATTGGTGTAAAGAAAATTGTCACAAAAAACATGCATACATACTTACACCATAAGAACAAAATTACACAATTCATAAAATTGTATTAAAAATATCGCCTTCAACAAATAATAGAAATATTTAACTCACAAAAAAGATTGATTTCAATTAAAATTCGTATGTGCCAAAATATTTGATTATCATGTTTTCATTTAAATTCGCACAAAGATATAGCACATTATTATATTGACAAATTTGAAAAATATTTAATAATAAAAGGTTAGATCAATATTGACAAGGGAGTTTTGACACTCCGATACAAAAGGTTGCATATACGAAGTACGGAAAAAGGGTAAATAATGCGTTCCTTTTTTGTGAAACTAGGAGTTTGCAAATAGTGGTAAAATACAATATGTTAATTTTAACATATTTGCAAGAAATTTTGTGCTTAAATTGCAATAAAAAATACGTTTACCTTAATTTATTAATTTAACTGCTATTTAGTAAAAATATTAAAACTGCAAGCTGAACTTATGTTAAGCTCTAAAATTTTTTATAATCACAAAGTGGTTCTGAGTCCGAGTTTTAAAATAAAGAAGCTTTTTTACATCATTGCTGGTGTTTATGTGTTGGGAAGATGCAATGAGGGTTCCTATAGAACGTGGGCACGATTTTATTTCTACGTCATTCAAATTTTCAAAAATCAGCTCTAGGCTTTTGATTATAGCCAAAAACTCAGTGGATGGCTAGTTCGAGGTGTTCCCGGACACTTCGTTAACCCAAGTCAACGAAGCCTCATTTGCATTATTTTGCGACAAGTATACATTTCTTACTACGAAGATATTATTTATTCGGTTTATTCCTTTTATTTATTTACCATCAGTAACAGGGTTATTCTTAATATTGTGATGAACCCCTGGAGGGTGAAAGGACCAAACATTTTATTCCGATAAATATTAAGTGATTTTATTTAGTAAGTGAATTTAATTCTCACAAATTCTTGTTTTTCGCATTTGTCACATTATTTTTAATTTATTTAAACCCATTCCTTCTATAAATAACTAAAATTTTCACTCTTTTGCATCGAATTTATATGCGTGCGAAAAGCATTCAATGGAAAAGCGCGTCATTTATACACATTTACATGAAATATTCACGATTCGGAGTCAGTCTTGTAATCAGAAAAAATGCTGTTATTAAAATCCGAATTTACTGTTTACGCGCACATAAGAAACAAAAAGTGTTGCCTGTTAGTTTTTAATATAAAAAAGTTTGGAGGTAACTAATATTATTATTTTTAAAAAGCAACACGGTTCTGATGCTAATCGAGCCATTTGACAAAAAGTGATCGAGCTATCTGTTTATCGCGCTAACCTTTTATAATTGAATCATGGTATGTTTGTATACATAATTTTTCAATTCAACAAAACAGTCACAAACTTATTAACTAATTCATAAAAAAAAAAAAATTTTGAGTATACAAATTTATTGGCTCATTTAATTATTTAAAATTTTCAAAGTAGCCAAAAGTTATGATTGATTTTTGACAACTTCTTTGTCATGGATGTTGTGTTGATTGTTATCATATACAAAAAAAAAGTTGGTTCAAATGTTATAAAAATGCAATTGGGACAAAAAAGTCTCATATTTAACGCAAATTTTAAGTCACATGAAGCCGCAAAACTGCGTACTCAAAAACTGTTTGAATTGTTTTTAATCTTCAATAAAGTTTTGAAAGTCGAACCATTGTTTAAGAATGGTTTTTATTTTATGTAACTGAAAAAAAAAAACAAATAAAAGTCCATGTGTGCTACATTTTTGTCTTATACCATATCTCAGTCAATTTCATAATAGTCTACTCTTAGTTCACTTTGGCGTGGAAGAAAAACTTTTATATAGCATTATTGCAATTTTGAAATAAGATCTTGAAAAATTTCTTACAATTTGCATTTATTTACATTTAACAGTACAATGACTGCTGAAGTGCAAGCAGTCAAGATATTTAACAAAGTAAACATCGGCATTAAATATTTTATCCGATCAGTTCTTTTTAATTAGTAGTGTGATTTTATTTCGGCTTCTCTGATCTGAGTCTTGAGGTGCGAATAAAACTAAGTTATTCCACTTCGGCATTTTTAAGTATATTTGTAGGGACATATCTACGTACATTAGTATGTTTTTACGCACATATGTATGTTTATATTAAGTAATAAATGTGTATATATCTATTCATATTTGTATGACTACTTCAAGTATATATAAGAGCACAAACACATGTACTCGTAGTTGCAGCACTTGTTGCTGCTACTATAGTGGCGGTGGCAGTGAAGTTGTCGAGCCTGCTGTGGCTCATCAATTTTGTTTGTGATGATGTTATTATTTATTTGCAGGCAGCAACAAAAAGTTAAACAACAACAACATAAAAGGCAATGTAACAATGTACATCAAACATTGTTTTATACACACTTTTGCTTTACTGTAATTTATTTGTATATTTGCTTATCTTTTTATATTATTTTTTCACTTTTTCCCTTTGTTTTCGTTTTCCGTTTGTTTTCTTGCATGCATGTTTGGTTATTGTTTGTCATCGTCAATGAGCTACAATGTTGTATTAGATGCATTGTAGCAAGTAGCCAGCAAATACATCACTTCGCTTTTGTGTGTGTATATGTGTTTATCGTGTGTAAGTGTGTTCGCTTGCGTTTGCATGTTTGTGCAACCAATTGATGCAACTCAATGTCAATGGCATCTTTCGTTGCATCTAAAACGAAATACGAAAAATGCAAGTATACAACAGCAAGCGCCACTGAAATTTCACTTTTATCCGCGTTGCAGCATCTTCAGCTTAAATTTTATTTTGTAATTTGTTTCTCCTTTTTGCTTGGTTTATTGCTATTTTAAATTTTTTACAAGTTATCTTACTTTACCATAATTTTTTTAATTTTTTTTTGCTTGCGTTTTTGCCGCTCCAACTGATTTTACTTCGATTTAAAGTGTTGTTTGTTTTTATTTAAAACTGTTTTTTCTTTGTTATTTTAGTTGAATTTTTTTATGCCTTTACGTCTCCTTCTTCTGCAGCTGCTGCGAGTTTACATTATTATGTAATCTTAATGTACTTGTATGCACGAGAGTGTGTGTATATAAGTATATATTCGGGTTTGTAAGCACTTTGGCAGATAAATATGCAAGCAATTTCTTTAGCGACGAGGCTTCTGTTTGTGTGTGTTTGGTATGCGTCACTAATAGTTGACTGACTGCTTGTCACGCCGGCTGCCACCAAAAATTATTTACGTACGTACTATGTACGTATGTATGTCGGCATGTCTGCAATGTGCAATGTCTGTCTGCGCTTGCCCGCTTGTCAACATTACTGTCTTTTTCGCAGACTCTGCCGGATTTCTGTTAAATTGTTTTTTTTCTCGCTGCATTTTTTCCTGGTACTTCAAGCCTTTCCGGCTTCATATCAAATATCTCTTGGCCATTGGCTCAGGCAATGTGAATGGCTATAGGTAAACTCTCCAATAAGCTACCTATTTATATTCATAAAAACGTAAGTAGTTAAGCCCATCTGAAGACAATTCATTTTTTAACACTTATATTGCCTTCATTTGTAGTGGAAAACTCGTTCTCAGCGCCAACAGCTAAGTTTGGCAATTTTTGGTTGAGTTCATATTTCAAGAAAGTAAAAGTGATTTGAATATTAATGACAGACTTGTTGTGGGTTTTAAGATGTCTCAAATGCATTTAGTTTTTTTTTTTTTTTTTTCAATTCAGCGAGCCCTTCGCCAAAGCTGTGAATGGAAATATGGTAAGTCAACAATCTTTGGAAGTTTGTAATCTCAAAAAAAAAAAATTTGCACAGTTGTCATTGGTATTGCATTTAATTATTTCGTACGGACTGAATTGACGTGAGAGGAACATTGCTCACTAATTTTGTTGTGTATTTTGATATTTTGCGACGTTTTGTTGTCAAAATATTAGTCTTTTTGCAAGTCAACGAGACATCAAAAAAAAACAGGAGCCTACGGCTTGACCCGAATGTTGAAATGAAGTCACAGTTACGTAGAGTATGATATATTTTGAGAAATAAAAAGTGTCATAATACTTGAGTAAAATAGACTTATAAATGTGAATAAAAACAGGAACCTTATTTTTATTGGCATTTTCCCATTCCGAGTTTAAAGTAAGAAATGAAATTTAATATCGATTTTAAGATATCACTTTTTCTCGACCACTTTTTATACCAAATAAAAGTTGTAAAAATCACTTTTTGATTCTACGTAGTTAAAGTACTTCTGATCCTTTTTGTTGGCAGGCAAATATTAGAAAATTTACTAGGTTTAGTTTTCTCACTTAACTTCCATTCAGTTCCAAAACTTGCCCCAAAATTAGAGTCAAAATAATTGTATCTGCAAGTCTATTTATCACAGCGAAAGTTGATAATCATTCGGCAGTTAACTGTCAATTTGTATATATAATAATCCCAAGAAAGTAACTTCAAGGACTACTACTCGTATTTATATAAAATTTGGTGCTTACACTATTTTGCTCAGTGTTTGGCTAAGCTTCTCCTACCATTTGTAGTGTGCGTCTTTATATTATACCACTAATGGAGGGACCTACAGTTTTGTGTCGACTCCGAACGGCAGATGTATTTTATGAGAAGCTTTTTCATGGCAGAAATACCCTCGGAGGTTTGCCACCGCCTGCCGAGGTGTGACCGCTGTTAGAAAAAAGCTTTTGCTATGATTAAGATTTTATTTGCCTTGGCTGAGATTTGAACCTCGAACCCAGGGGCATATCGAGTAATAGCGCACACCGCTACCCACTCGACCACAGCGGCCGCACATACTTCAAGGACTACTTTCTGTGCACATTCTAAAAATCACTGTGCTCCATCTAACGAAGGCAGCAAACTTTAAGATAAATAGTTAGTAGTTCTGAGCTGTCCTAAAGAATATGTACGAGGAACGAGTTCCAAACTGAAATTTGTATATCCACCAAATTATTTTTAACTATAATCCGACAATTGTTGCAAAAGTTGATATTTTTATTATCGAAAATTTTGTACATTTTTCATGTTCCTCTGTAAAATGCATTTAAATTTTTTGTTTGGCTTTTCTTCCGAATTTTATAATAAATGCCTCCCACAGATAAGCGTGAACTTTACACACTAAACTCCTCCCCAGCAATTTTTACATACTAAACGAAAGACTTAAGCAACGAACTCGCTTGAGAATGGGTCATCGTAATGCTTGAGAAATATGTAAACAAACGAATTTTTTTTTTCAATCGATTTTTATTACGCTGCATTTGTGTTAATCAAAGAGAAACCCACCTTTGACACCAGCGTTATACACGCACTTGTGCACACTTACTTTTTCCGACTTATGTTTATAATATTGAAACAAACACACAAACATATGTGCGTGTAAGTGTGTATAACGTCTATGAGCTCTGCGTGATTTGCGTGCAGGCACAATTTTTTTTTACAAGTTTTATATACTACAAGATTGCCAAAAAAAAAGATACTTATTTACATGGAAAAAGGTTTAGTTAAAGTGTGGGCATGCGCGTGTGTCCGGACGCATCCGCAGCGCGTATTCAGTGTAGTGAGCAACGACAATTGCTAAGTCTAATTTATGGGTGAGAAGAAATTATAGTTATGAATAATGTGTTTTTTCCACTTTGCATAGACTATTTGAAACAAAATTACTTAAATTTCTTTCGCAATTATGTACAAAAAATGCAAGCAGCGAAATTAAATAAAAACAGAAAGAAAACTACAAAAAATATGTCTACTAGAAGCAGATTGGGAAGTTACGTAATTGCAATTCGTAGTAATGACTTAATTTTTAGCGGTTTTTAGTGTAAATACCATCGGCTTTCATAAAAAAGTTAGACATTTGCTTTAATATACTCTTTTGCGTATTAAATATCTTGAAACCATTTATATCCTTAAAGTTTCATTAACCCAACTATTGCTCTTCAAGAAAGAAACTTGGTGATTTTATTTATTGAATTCGCTTTCTGCTAAATTGGGCATTGTTATCGTTTTATTTCAATTATTTTCGAAAGCAGAATGAATCAAGAGATATCGGTAATGTGCAAATTAAGTATGCAACCTTTCCATATTAGAGGTAAAATCTTCTGCAACAAGACCTTCGTTTCGAGGAAATTGTCTTCAGAAAATAATAATAATAGAAATTTTTTACAGAAGTTAAAAAGCGGCCAAAATCAAAATAGTTCGTAACAATGGGTACTGAAAACATGCGTTAGTCAAAACCTTCAGATCTGATTTGCATGAATGCGGAAGGTTTAGAAATGTTGCAAGCCAAACATCCTTGATTCTCTTTTAAAATTTTCCTATAAAATATATTTTAAAAGCCTTTAATTTTATTATTTAAGAATCTTCGTTTCAATTTAATAATATCGTTTTTCAATGACTCAGAAGTTGTGACTGTTTAAAAAAAAAAATACTGCTACTGTTAGTAATATAAGCTCTTTAAATTTTGCAAAACTATGAATAAGTATTAATAAAAATATCGACATTTTAGATATTTTGTGTTTCATATCAAGTTCTTTTCTCATCTATAAAACACTCGTATATGCAACACATCTCAAAGTAAAGGTGTAGTGGGAGTCCCGAATAATAACATTCATAAAACCAAATTTCCTCGCATGTTGACCAAAGCTGGTGCTAGCGTGCGAGTGTCGACTATTTGTTAGCGTTAATATTTGTGTGCGTCCACGTGAAAAGGGCCCACTTTGTCGCATCTAATTTCCGAGATATATAGATTTTTCGATACATGGATCGAATTTCGTAACTTTTTATTATGGTTTATTATGACACTATATACATTTACGCGTCGAATGACACCAACTTTAGCTTCTTAGGTATAATAGAAGTAATTAATGTTATTTTTGAAAAAAAAAAAGAAAAGGGCCCACTTTGTCGCATTGGAGAAATATGAAGCATTTCCGTGTTCTATGGACTTTTTTTTGAAAGAAAAGGTGATAATTTTGGACTTTTAACTCATAAGTGCCAGCGAAATAGTTTTTGCCGCATTTTCGAGGCAATGACCTACTATAGCGACCGGAATGAATTCTTACTTCAAAAAATCGTCACCAGAGGGTTGGCGTTCGGAAATTAAAAATAGTAATAAATATTATCGATAACGAATGAATTACTGCTAATTTGTTGTCTTTGTTTCATCTTTAATTATAAAAAAATATTCATTTCAAGCTATTTACTTCCCCAACTTCCTGATTCGTTAGTCAAACGTTAACTCAGTCATAATTTTCTGTGATCGTCGGTTGAATTAGTTGATAAAGCAAATATTTAGAAAAGGCCCACTTTGTCGGGTTGATGTTAATTAGTTGTTTCACATATAATAATGATTGAAAAATGATCTAATAGTATTTTTTCTCATGCTGACTATGCTCTTGTTCGATTCAAACGAACACCCATTTAACGTTCGAGTAGAAATGAAAAAAATGGAACATTCAACTTCAAATTGATTTTTCTCAATTAGTCATTTTTCGGATATTCACCTTCAAAGTTCTATATTTCCCTCAGTTCTTTAGTTAGGATGGTCTAATTTGTCTCAAAATGTTCGGAAATCAACCAGGAAGACGCCTATATGCATAACTCCAATACCGCCGAAGTGGGCCCTTTTCACGTGGACGCACACATTTGATCTACCAAGAACTAAGCCAAGAAGAAGAACGGACGATGTCTCCGGCTATGGCAGAGAGCCAAAAAGGTATTTAATATAGTTACTACTACATCGTAGTTTCACTGAAAAAATCCTTGCGAAACTATAAAGCTGTCGTTGTTCTTAACACACGAAAGAACTCAGTGTAGCAAAAAAGAACACGGAACGATTAAATTTAATTACAAATAACTCTATGTAACAAAGTAAATGTTTTTTTCCACTGGGTTCACAGTATGTAATTATGATTTGCCACCTTAAAACTATTTGAAATATTGAAATAAAATGGTTCTACCACGTCAAGTTTAGTAGTCAAAATTTTTTTGTTTTTTGAACGAATGGCTATCCTCTTATAGTCAGTAGTGGCAGTATCCCTCTGGAGCCTCCAACAATAGTCTGCAAGCATGGCAGGCTCTCACCTACCCTGATAACGCTTCTCGTAATCTGCAATTTCTTGATGAAATCTTTCACCGTGTTCATCACTTACTGAACCCATGTTTTGTTATATACTTGTGACCTAATGCTGTCATTAAACCATCAATATTAATTTATATTAGAACACTCACCTATCTTCTTTTTAATAAAAGGTAGCTATGGTAATGTGGCCTTTTCGATAAGCTGTAATTTTAACTTCAGTTTGCAATAGATTCCATTGTTTTAGTCTCGAGCCTAATATTTCAGATTTTCCTTTGGTCAAATCTAAATCTCTAACAAAGTCATTTAGTTTTGCTTGACTAGTAAAAGGTGGTTCTGTATTTTTTTCATCTATAAATACCACTTCAATAGGACTCGAAATACAAAATCTTTCCGGTACTGTAATATCTGGAGAATATGGTAGCGGCATTGACACTGATGACACAGTAGCATACTTCACCGAGTGTTTTTTTTTTAAAACATTTCACAGTTATTTAACAGAAGTAACAGTCGTCTACGTGATTTTTGGGTTCACGCCACTGCATTGGTACACCAAAAGGCATCTGTTTAATAAAACCCTTGTACCAACCCGTCAAACATTAATAACATTTTAAACAAAACACTTTCGCCACCCATGATTTGTCTTGATTTCTAATGGCAATTTTAAAATAAGCTTCATAACATTTTTAAAACAAAGTCGAAATTGACTTTAATTCACTTTGAGGAATAAATTGACCACAAAGGTTACAAAATTAGCTGAGAGAATTACCAGAAACACGCGGCATTTTGTAGATTTATGACTAATCAAAATATTTTGATGACTTTTGCACGCACCAATGACAGGCAATGGCAAACCTCCGAGGGTATTTCTGCCATTAAAAAGCTTCTCATAAAATACGTCTACCGTTCGGAGTCGGCCCAAAATTGTGAGCTATATAGTGTAACCAGGATATCGGTGATTTTTTTGATATTGCATAGTGTAATAAGGGATATTTTCAAAAAAGTCGTGTTGGTGAGTTGAATAGTGCTTACAGTAATTGCTTTATTTCTTCAAAATGTTTATTTTTTTAAAAGTAATATTTTGTAAAACAAGCATGTGTTATATATGTATATTAAAATTTTAATGATATCAACTTCGATGGCGATAATGATATTTTGTTATGGCGGTGGTGATAGTATTTCTCATGGGCTGCGAAATTGTCAACCATAGCCAAATTAGAATTCGACATTTGATATCTTGTTGTGTGAGCATACATAATAATTGTAATGCCACAGCAGTAGGTATGACATGAAGGGATTGGAAAGAAATATGTAACATAATATTTTGTGGTAACTGCCATTTTGGGCTTAAAATAAAACTGACTATATACTCATCACCAATATTTTCTAATTTTTTCGAAATATTCCTCACACAATTATTTTTAATAATTTTGATGACCACGAATGAATACTCCAATTAGGCAGAATTTACGTCCAATTTGTGTATACTGAAAGTGCAGTTGAATACTTATCTGAATCATCTAAGCCTTACTCATAAACAAAAATCACAAGTTTTACTGTAATAAAGTGCAAGTTTAAATTGTTTACAAATTACTACTGGTTTTTGAAAACTTTTTTACTGGTGCTTTTTGGCGTAATCAAAACAAAAAAAAATTTCGTACCTTTAAAATTCCGTTTTGTTGCATAAAATCGATAGGCTTTTAAAGAAGGCGTTACGCATTTGGTTGCTCAAAAATCATAATATATCTAAGCTTATATAATCTACAAGTATACGAAATTGTTGTAATTGTATAATAAGCGATGAGTGAACTTATTGTCTGTCGAAAAGGAAACTCATCACAAATGCGACACATTTCAACTTTGACTTTTTGTTTGCTTTTGCATTTTTTATTTCTCTCTACGCTTTCCTCAACTCATCATAGCCGTAAAGTTTTGTACGAGAGTGCAAGTGTCAGTCAAGTTTTGCTTTGCACACATTTATTTTGCAATTATGCGCTTTTTTTTATTTTTTATTACAATATTTCATTTAAAATTTTTGATACTTTCCAACGAAACTATAGAAATATTTTTTGCTTACCGGATGCGCAATAGTAATTTAACAATAAAATGATGCCAAAACGATGAACCGCCTTTGAATAAAGAAATTAATTACAATAAATGATTTTAATCACTGGTCAAGTCCATTGCCCCGGATATTGTCTGGCTCAATTATCAGTGTATGAAGTAATTTTGTTTTCCATATTTAAGTTTAAATCGTAGCTCTGTTTTTTATGCAAACGTGGACAAGGTGGTTATTTGTACAGGCCTTTGAAATTAATATAGAAATATACATACATATTTATATACCAAATAGTTAGAGTGAATAGAAAAGACGATTTGCGCAGATTATCTAGCGGTCCTTTTTCACGATCACTTGAATAAAAAAATTTACATAAAAATATGGAAAAAGTAATTTTTGAGAGTTTTAACAAACAGACCATTGTGGTAAGATGATCTATATTTTTCTGTTGCTTCGAATTTTTTTATATGTAACGTGCAACTCACACGTGTGATCTTAACATAAGAGTAATATTTGAAATTTCAAAAAATTTTGGAAGTACCTACAGAATATATCGAGAGAGTACACAAAACTGAGATTCGTCAGAATTAATAATTTCTTAATTTTAAATTATAATGGTTTTGTTACAAAAACAAATTTAGTAGTAGTTGGGTTTGATGTCACCTGCCCGTTGAAAATGTACCATTCGAAGCTTCTAGCATGCGAAGTATAAATGTGCAAAGAATTTGATTTCATTGCAAACCACTTTATTTAAAATTTACAATATTCGTATCTGTTTAGGCTTTCGGCCTAAATAACATCGCCACCCTTCTTCAACCAAAAAACTAACGCGCAACTCTAGTAAGCGGTTGGCATGCACACACACACACATACACCCACTCATGCACGACTGCCTGCATAAAAAAAAATAAAAATAAATTCGGTGACAGTACCATCTAAGGAGTTTGACCTAAACACGGCTCCCAATAAACAGCCCAAAGCGGATTCACAGGGCCGGTTCGCCCGAAATCTCGTCCTTTCCGACTACCAAGAAAGCTTAGTGCTCAATAAACTACTCGTACTTTTGAGATATTTAAATGTATATGTATATGGAGTTAAATCCTCAGCTATAAATTAATGTGTTTTTTTTTTTCAGTAGTTCATACAAAGCAGGAAAAGTCGTTCCGACCGTTGGAAACAATGAATTGTGAAAAACCAGACGAGATGAAGTCAACAGAGTAACTGAACGGCTCGGAACCTAGTCCCATTCGACCAGCGGGCAAGGTAAACTATAAACGTAAATTATATGAAAATCAAAAGGTTTATATAATAGCGGAAATACCATGAAAAGAAAAGAAGAAGTCAACAGAAGAACAGCACGGTTCGGGACCTTGTTCCAACCGGCAGCCAAGCAAACAAACAAAAAACAAAAAAATGCTTGAAAACAAAACGTGGCAATTTAAACCCCCACGAATATGCAACAAGCAATAGTACAGTGGGGCGGTCCAAACGGACTTACCACATTGACAAACTGGTAACGGTTAGGCTTCCTCCTTAAAAAAAAAACCCCTCACCTCACTTTGAAATGCCGGTACATGCCGCCACACAGTGCACTAAGTTAAGGGGAAAGTTATCGAAATTTTTACTTCACTTCTTCTCCGAAGACGATGTAGAAAAGTCCTGCTGCAGCCACCACACTATATCGGCGGTAATTATCGCACACATCAATTTATATGTATGAATAGTCACATACTATTCACTGATTATAACTTCATTGGAATTAAATTAAAATTCATCATAATTTAACACCATATTTGTTGCCCCTTTCTTTACATACAATTTTACACTGTTCTTGCAATTAAAACTTTTAATTTTTTTTTATGCGCATTGCTTAACCTTAATTATGTATATTTATCAACCTTGTTGATAAGCTGTATGCAATTTCACCTGTGAGAATGAACATCTTGGAAATAAAATAAGTCTTTTACTAAATCGAAGATATATAATATGATACAAAACTCTCTCTCTTTTCTGCAACTGGATGTGTCCTCTGAACTTCTGAACTTTTGGTTTCAACTCTCAACAAAACAGATTAAGGGGGCACGAATAGTTAATTCGCATAAAGTTAGCTTACCAGAGCCAAATTGGTGAATACAAGATACCTAACAAAATCAATGCGGTTTTTTCTGATAAAATAGCAAATAAAATATAAGCGTAATGAAATCTCTTACTTAAGAGTTACATTTACGATTTTCATTATATTTAACAAAGTATATACATATGTATGTACGTAGTGTTTGTTTAACCTAATACTAATATTATTTATTTATTAAAAAAAAAAACATTTCAAAACTAAAAATTTTTAAATAAAATGTTTATCTTATTTCTTAGTGACACCAAAAGAAATATTTAAAAAAATGCAAATTTTGACAGCTATGACGAATTATTATTGAATATGTCATTTTTAAAAATTGATGATTTTATATTCTTAAATGTCCCCAATAGTTATTTTTGAAATAAACATATTTTATTTACTTGATATTATAACTTAAAAGTATTAAATCTGCTGGACATGAAATATTTTCAAACATTATTCATTAATTTGATATGGACAAAAATGGGTCTCAAACGAAAAAGAATTAAGAAATTTGAAAATCTAATATTTTTCTTTGAAATCTTGGCCTAAACAGCTTTTTTGAAGTTGTTTCTTTAAATATGCTTGCAAATACTTTTAAACAAATCCCTAAACCTTTTTGGAAAGATTTTATAAAAAAATTAGGTATTCAAATTCTGCTAACATTCTGCTTTTATCTGATTCCTTTTATGGATTTTTAAACTGAACATATTATTATGTTATTTAACAAAACTCCTAACGTCAGATAGAAAAATTACAAAATATAGCTTTTAGATATTTGTCTCCGATTTTCATTAGTGTGTTGATTTTTTCTGTCATCTTTGACTAAACTTATTTTCCCTAAAGTCTTTAATATTATTTGTGATTTTGCAGTCATAATTATAAGTAATCTAACTGTTGACATCTTTTTTTTTTGCAGTATTTAATTTCGTTGTTTTATGTATTAATGTTAACTTAAAACAGTATAGCTTGCAGCAAAAGAGTGATATTTACATTTGGCATGGTGGTCCTCGTTCATCTTTAACCCAGTAGTGTTAAACAAATTTTTCTCTATGACCTTCCGGAGGTAAAGTTTATTTAAATTTAATTTCACATAAATTCCAGATATTGAAAAATAATTTAAATTTATTTAGCATTTTTTAGCTAATTTATCTGAAGTTACCTCTTTTACTGGGTATAGTCTTCATACAACAATTTAAGACGCGATCCCACCAATTTTTGTTTTGTAATCGAAAATTATTACAATTATGGACTCTGTTGATTTCGAGTACTGCTCATAGTTTATATTTTGTATTTTTTGTATAAAATTGAATTTTTCCACTATTCCACAAATACATCACACTAAATGCTCGCTAATACCACACCTCCAAATTGCAAAGTAACGAGCAAACCAAACCTATATCATATAAATTTTCATAAGAATTGCTACCGAAGGCTAAAAAAAAATTTCTTAAGACAGCGGATTAATAAATCAATTAACATAAGTGATAAAAAAAAAATATTATTTACTAGCTGGAAAAACAAACGTTTGAAAAATCGTCGCAAAAACTTGAAGACATTATTAAAAAAATAACTTTTATAACTTACCAAATTCATTTTGTTGTTTTCTAATTTTCTATGGAATATTCCTTAACTTTGACAATCCGAATGCACTTCGAGAAGACTTTTTTTCCTGTTTATTTAATTATTTTACTATTATGCAAATTACTTAAGGGTGATTGAACCCAAAATGGTGATTAAATGACAAACGGGTAGTTGCTGTTATTTAAGAAATTAAATAAAAATAAATAAAGGCAACTTTCAGTCTCCTTGTTGTTGTTAATATTTGTTTTTTTGCTCTCTCAATTTTGTTGATTTATAATTAACGCATTCGCAACTTTCCTTTCAACACACAATTATGGTATTCAGTTTAAACACTATTATATTTACTGTTAATTAACAGTAGCAGCATAATTATAGCGGTAGCAATGTTTACACTGGCACATGCAAACATACAAACATATGTATGTATGTACATATATTTGTACAATACAATCGAGTTTAGGTTAATGATTGTAGTTTTTCCTGCGTTATGATTTTGCTTTGCGCGCGTTTTTCTTTAATTGAGTACACACGAATGGTATTAAAATTAAAAAAATTCAACAATAACAAATATTACTTCGTCTCTTATTTTTATTGTTGTTGTTAACCACAATTACAGTCGCAGTAGCACACTAAGCACGCCGTTACGCTTGAACCAATGCTATCGAAAATTTGTCATTACCCCGCATGAGACGTCTTAACCGTCTGAAAACTCACTGAAGACTGAATAGTTGACGACGAGCGCATCCCTGAAAACGTCCGAAAAACGCAATGCAGCCGCAAGCGATTGACAGAGGGTAGACTTGACGCGCGCAGCAGAAGTCCAATGCAACAAGGCAAAGTGGAGGGGAAAAAATGCGCGCGCTTGAACAGAAGTCGAAAAAGTTTGTTGAAATGGTGGCTGAGTAGCCAGCAACAAATGTTGCTAAAACTGCAGAAACATTGTTGATAAGCGTTGGGCGACATGTAAAATTGTTGTAAATATGTAAGTCGCGTTCACGAAAATAAAATTGAATTGAGGTGTTTGTGCATGAAAGCGAATTGCGAAGCGCTAGTGAAAAGCATAAAAGAATTGAAAAAGTGGCAAACAAAAGAAATGTTGCAGACTCATTCAAGTCCGGTAAGACACATAACCGTTGCTAATATTAATATAAAGCCGGTCTGGTAGCGGTTTATTCATGCTACTCCTACTCAAATTGCTGCTGTAACGCTTTTGCTGTCAGCTGAAGGTATTGCGCGGTTGCGCATGCGCAGCAGAGTTGCAGACATACAAAAAAATCCAACATAGAAAATATAAAACTAAAAGCTGCAATACATCAAAAAGAAAAATAAAAATCACTTCTTGTTAAATGAAATTTGATTTGCCGCCGCATGTGTACGCTTGGCACTTGTCGACTTGCACGCTGGCCGCTACCTTTTCTGCATCTTCGCTTTCGTCTTCCGCTGTTGCTGGCGCTAATCAGTCAGACCGGATCGTAAATAATACAAAAAAAAAAACAATATTCATTTCCTTTTATTTTCGCTTTTATTTGTTTATAATATTTGTTTGACCACTTTTGGCGCTGATTGTAAAAATGTCTCTGGTTCAATAAAGAAGATGTATAAAACTCTTGAACGACACCGAGGTACCACGAGCTGTGCTACTCTAACTAGCTATCCCTTTAGAGTGGCAAATTATAGATGCCACAATGTGTGACATTGGCTTGGGTGGAGTGAGGAGGACGCTACACAAAAGGTATTTGCCACACAATTTAGCAAAAAGTTCTGATTATTCATATTTCTGTCTGATTACTCGATAGTTTCGCTTGATCAATTTCGTATTTAGTTGAATGTCATACCCGCATGCATTTGGATTAGTACCAGTAGTTGGAAATTAACTGCTTTGAAACAAATGCAGCGTGCGAGTCTTTGATTCTTCGTACTCGTATATTTATATGAGCGTAATACAAAATAATTTAAAAACTTTTGTAGTGAAGAGAAACATATGTGTATAGTATATATGTATATACATACACTGTACTCATAAAAACTCTCATCCGACAGCAGAAGGCTGTGGTGTCATTCACTTACAATTTGCAATAAAAAACAGATGACGAAATTACAGCCCTTGTCGAAAATATTTACGAAGAAAATAAAACAATTTACGTGAAAAGCTAATATAATCATAAAATTCTAAATATCTATCTAAAGCTTTTTCCCATATATTCCATAGCTTAATGGAATGAAGTGCCTAATGAAAGGAAAACCTAAAGAGATGGTTTTCGCTCTTTTGTCCAATGACGTTGCAATGAATTTCAACCTTACACTCACGGAAAATTTTTTTAAAAGATTTTGCTAATTTGCTAATTTCTATCCGCTTTTGAAAGGTAAGACAGTGGGCGAGCCCATAAAATGCGTGATTCTTAAAATATTTAAATTTTTTTTAAGATATATAGTTGCCTTTTGTATCGAAAATCGTGACCCAGAGAAAGTTGCTCGCACGGCCATTCAGGTGTAAAAAAAACAATGTTTTTACGAAGTATGTATGCAGAAGAAACTACATAAATTAAATTTTATTTAAAACGTGTAAACTTACGTTAAAAATGAATTGAATTCCTTGCTTAGTTTAAACAATAATCCATATGTAAATATATTTAATAAAAACAAAAAATAAAAATAAAGAAGTTTAAAAACAAATCGAGTAAAAATAGTTGTAAAAAAGTCAGTTTTAAAGTAAATTAAAAAATTAAAGGAAATAAATACATTTTATTGCAGTTGCAAAAAAAGTAATTTTAATGTTCTTTCTTTCAAATATATTTAAAACTGGTTGAAATCAAATGCAGAGTCGGATAATTGACTTGCTCCTAGGACATCGCCATGTTAAAAAAGTTAGTTGATGACAAGAAAATAGAATGAATTTAAACCACTTGTAGTTAGAAAAAAAGTACTTTTTAAATTGCTTTTAAAGTACTTTTTTTTCTGACAGGGTATTTACAGACCCAAAAGACTAAAAAAAAACCATGTCTCACTTCTTCACAACGTCGAGCTAGCGGAGCTTATTGGACGTAGATCAGGTAACAATAAACTTTAGCACACGCAAAGCTTCTTAAAAAAGCGTAAAATTTTATTATAGGCATTCACCCAGTATTCTCATTTTAATTTCTCTATAATCGGTTCAGTAGTTAAAAACTGTTTTTTATTAAATCATTTACAAAGATTTAAGTACCTACACTGTTTTTAGTTGTGTTTGTCTTTGCCCAAGGAAAAATGTTACTGAGAGTAGACCTTGATAGGTGGCGCTGGTGGCGATTTATAACTAAAAATGGTATTTATTGTGCGATTTTAGTCATACTGTATATATGTATTGGCAAGGTGAAAAAAACATATGTGCGAAATATTTATCCGACTCCAGCGCCAGTCAAATTTTTAAAAAACAGTTGTACTTCTGAGCCGATTTTGATGAAATTCATGTTGTATTCTACTTGTATGATGAAAAATGGGTTTGCAAAAAATTGTGTTACTTAGTAGCGCTAGAGTCGAAATATAAAGAAATCAATATATCTTAACCGGAACGATAAAATATTGCTTTAAATTCTTCAAAGCTTAATTTTAAACTTGGAAAATCTGCCATAAGTATAAAGAAAAGTAGTAAGCTACAAAAACGGATGCGAAATTTAGGTGGCCGATTTTATTTTCCGCATTAAATACGTATACAACAGAGTTTGAAAAGTGAACTAACTTAATTCTAATAAATTTTGGGCGGGACGAAGTTCGCCGGGACCTCTAGTGATTTATAATAATTTACAAATTTTTATTAAACTTATTTATTTATTATTGGATAATTAAAATACAAATTATTATATTACTTAAAAAAAATAGGAGCTGCCATGAAAATTTCAAATATTTCTTCAGAAGTTTTAGAAAATTTTCGGATTTAGCATTTTCTTCGTCTTTAAAGTTTAGTTTAATTGTGTGCTAGTTTCAAGAAGCTAAATATTACCGCCAAGTTTTTCGTTTTTTTTTTTGTCGTTTTGTTTTTGGCTATATGGGATTAAGTATGATGCAGACTTTTCGAAACATGAAACTTATTTTCACAATATTATATTAAAATTAAATTGATAAAAAAGTGCATATTCGACAATTAAAAAACAAAATTTTTTTTGAAAATTTGTTTAAATTTCTACGATTATTTGGGGAATGTTTTTAAAAAATTTACAAAATCTACATATGTGTGTGGCCACATTGTACAAATAGGTCCTAAGCATCTCAGCGGAATGGAACCTAGGCCGTTCCAACCGCCAAATGGCGCTCTCAGATTGCTCGCCTGACTCAATAAAATGGGCAGATCGGAATCTCGGACTTTCCGACTGCGTACGCGAAATTAGAGCTGATTTTCTAGGCTCACGAGCGGTGCCGAAACATTCACATTCAGCCGTCAATGCGGATTGGAACCTAGGACGTTCCAACCGTAAATTTAAGCAACGAAAAGCTATAGTAATATAAAAGTTTAATATTTCTCAGATATAAATACAGTCAAAGAATCAAGAATGCAAAGCGTCGGGGCGGATTGGAACACAGGCCGTTCCAACCGTCAAGAGCTACAGACGCAAAAAACTGGGCTATCTTTCCCTTTGAGCAAAAAAAAAAAAAATATGGAATACAGCTTGTGTTCCAAAAGTAGAAGCAATGATGTTATGCTTGACGGCAGTCCCGTGGGGAGTGGAATTCGACGGAAAACAGGCTTATCCTGGTTTCAAAGGGCCACTTGAGGGTAGCGCGCTACCACAACGCCCATTAAAAAAAAATAAAAAAAAAACATTGTACAAATATACACATATATGTATGTATATATAAGCAAACATTAAATTAGCCTACGAAATTTGTGATACTACAGCGGATTAGGGTAGAAGCTTAATGGTTAATTTAAGTTGTGGTGTATGAGAGGATGCGATAGCCACATTAAATGCCTTTATATTACAATAGTAGAATTGAGTCAAAATGTGTTAAAAGGGGCCACAAGCGCTTTATAGACAACCTCTAAACAAACTTAGTCCAACTCGAACCAAAGTATTTTTTTTATAGAAAACGAAAATATTATCCGAATAATTGTAGTATATCATATATTGCTATTTAAATAATTTCTTTTCACTTTACAAAGAAGCCACGCTTGCTTCTCGGCGAGTCTAAAAAAAAACAAGCCAAACGAGAAATTATGGGTATTTCCAAAAAGCTTTCTTTACTTTAAGGGTAAATGCAGTAAAGTTACACTTTTACTCTGATATTTTCTGTACTTTGAAATTTCTTGGTATACAAACAGGATTTCCACCACAGGTACTTATATATGTACATTTGTATGTACATATATTAGCATTTGTGTGCGAGTATGTGTGCGAGTCTTTTAAAATGGATTTTCGCAACAATTGCATAACAACCAGCAAAGCGACATTGGCACATCTTCAGTTTGAACAGCGACGCACACAATGCAGAAAGTTTGTGGAACCTGTTTGGCGTGTCGCTTGACACCTGCACCGTAGGATCACAAAACCTGACATTATCGACAATGATTGTATGGACGTTGAGTTGCCATTAAACGAGTCGCGGATTCCCAAAAAATACCAACAGTGAAACTCCTGGCATTAATAAACAAAGTACGTACATATGTATCTATGTATGTATGTATGTATTAAATTGCATACAAAACCTTCGCTTTGTTAATGTCATAAAAACATATACATACATAAATATATTTATAGGTGAAATTTTGAGGGCTGCATTTAAAGTGCTTGCCAAATTATATTACATACATACATATGTATGTATGTATTTCTTCAAATATTTTTTTTAATAATAGAAATAAGTTTTTCCAAGATATAATATTGCTTTACAATTTTTTGAAAATAATTGGTAGCTATATATAAATATTGAAGCTGCTAAAATTCATTCAGATAAACTCTTCTTTCAATACATGATTTGGTGAATACTGCCAATATTTAAGCGCTTGCAATGTAAGTAATTGAATAAAAATAAAAACAATTAAGAAAAGCTAAATTCGGTCGAAAACGAATTTTATATACCCTCGCGATGTTTCATGGTATTCATATTTAGTTATATAAAATTTCTTAAGAACAATATTTAATATGAACATGCTAATTATATAATAATATATAATTTTGGCGCTTACACTATATAGCACAGTGTTGGGCCGAGCTTCTCCTACCATTTGTAGTGTGCGTCTTTTATTATACCATAAAATGGAGGGACCTACAATTTCGTGAAGACTCCGAATGGCAGATGTATTTAATGAGAAACTTTTTCATGGCAGAAATATCCCCGGAGGTTTGCCATTGCCTGCCGAGGGGTGACCGCTATTAGAAAAAACTTTTTTTATATTATTAGTATTTTTTTGCCCTGACTGAGATTCGAACCTCGAACTGACCGGCATATCAAGTTATAGCAAGCACCGCTACCAACTCGACCACAGCGGCCACATGCTAATTACTTCCGTTATATGGAAGATGGGCGTCGTTATGGTCCGATTTCAAAATTATTTGACCATAGTAAGACCGCTATCAAGGACAATATTTATACCAAGTTTTGTGGCGATACCTAACACCCATATTGGATACAAACATTTTTTCATAAGTGCGCGTGGTAACGCCTATTTTTCAAAATTTCATTAATATACAGTTTCTTTCCTTAAAATCACCCCAAATACCAAATTTCACTCAATTTGCTTCTATGGATTCCGAAAAAACGGAGTGTTTGCATTTTTCAAATCTTCCGTTATATGGGTAGTGGGCGTGATTATTGTCTGATTTCAAAAATATTTTACTCTGGTAAGAGTAATATTTAGGACAATATGTATATAAAATTTTGTGGCGCTATTTAACGCCCATTTTTTAAAATATCATAAATACTTAATTTCTTAGATTAAAATCGTCCCAAATACCAAAATTTACTAAATTTGCTTTAATGGATACCGAAAAAACCAAGTTTTTGCATTTTTCAAAAATTTCCGTTATATGGGAGGTGGGTGTGGTTATTGACCGATCTTCACCATTTTCAATACCAAGCTACCCTACCCATAGAACAATGTATGTATATTTAATTTCCTTGAGATATCTCAATTTTTGCTTAAGTTATTGTAGCCACGGGCGGACAGTCAATGCTAAATCGGTATATAAAAGTCTGTATCTATCTCGATTATTTCGGGCTATTACAAACAGTAGTTATCCGAACAAAGTTAATATACCCTTGTGTACAAGTACGCTCGGGTATAAAACAGAAAACATTTCAACAACACTCATTCATGTCCATCTGACCAAGTTTATAATTTATAGAAAGTTAAGCGAAAGATTTATGTAACAATATTTTTGTCGGTTTTTTTTTTGGTATCTATTGGAGGAAATACAGTGAAATTTGATATTTGGAACGATCTTAAAGAAAAACACTGAATATTTATGAAATTTTGAAAAATGGGCGTTGCCACGCCCACTTATGAAACATGTCTATATCTCAATAACGGTGTAAGGTCACAAAATTTGGTGAACATAATGTCATTGATATCACTAGCGTCACCGTTTTAAAATCGGACCATAACCACGCCAACCTTCCATATAACAGAATTTTTGAAAAATGCAAAAACTTCGTTTTTTCAGTATCTAATGGAAAGAATTGAGTAAAGTTTAATACTAGCTGCGATTTGAAACAAAGAAACGGGGTTTTTATGAAATTTTGAAAATTACCGTGCCACCGCCCATACAAAAGTACATCGCGAGGGTATATAAAATATGGTTTCGCCCGAATATAAATTTCCTTATTTGTTTTTTTTTTTGTAATCTACACATTTTTCTTGAGCATGTTTTGAGTGCCTTTACGCTTATTGAGCTATATAGCTCTACATAGCTTCTACCGTTTAGGGTATACGTATCTTATGTTGTACCACAAATAGGGGGACCTACAATTTTATGCCGACTCTTAATGGCAGATGTGTCTTTGAAAAGTTCGGAAACTTTGCCATTGCGTGCCAATGGGTGGCCGCTTTAGAGAAGAGCACGCACCGCTACCCACTCGACCACAGAGCTAGATACAGAGCCTAAAAAGTAAAAAAAAAATCGAATTTTTTAGCGATTCAAATCGATAAAACATTATATCGAAAAAGTAAGAATATTTCAAAAAATAAATAAGTCGACTAAGCAAGTAAATATGATCCACATTGCTACGTCAAATAAATACTATAGAAAGTGTGGTCCATATCCTCAAATCTATGTAGAATAAATAATATTCCTTATAATATAACTCACTTTGATTTTCTGACAAAGAGAAATTTTCTTTGTTTTCTTACTTCGTAAGGGAGTGCGGTAGTTTTTTTTTTTCGAAGAATAGTTTACGATAACTACAAAACGCTCCATTCACAGCACCAAAGTCCAACTGAACAACTCAAATAAACATACATAGACTTGCAGAAATATGGTCATTCCAAAAATGAAATTAAAATAATTTCTGTTTAAAAAAAAAACTTTATTTTAGTCGCCTCATGAATCTAGTCGCTAATGCAAAAAATAAACTCTGTTTCTGAGTGTGATTTCATTAGATGTGTTATGAATATTAAGTCAAATGCAGCTGGAGAGGACAGCCTACCAATTAAATTTATTAAAATCGTTTTACCTTATATAAGTAGCATTCTAGCGCATGTTATTAATCATTGTATTACGACTTCCTGTTTCCCAAACGCT
Source organism: Philophylla caesio (assembly GCA_963971545.1). Lineage (NCBI taxonomy): Eukaryota > Metazoa > Arthropoda > Insecta > Diptera > Tephritidae > Philophylla > Philophylla caesio. The sequence goes on along the minus strand of OZ020604.1, from coordinate 183,901,645 downwards.
TGGAAAATTGCATGTGTACAATCGGTGGCAAAGAAATCATCTCCTAGTGTCGCTTGCAATTATCGGCCTATTAGCATCTTGTCATCGCTCTCTAAGGTTTTTGAATCATTATTAGCTGAGCAAATTAATACGCATATCCACAAACATAATCTTATCTCCCCTTTTCAGTCAGGATTTAGGGCAAAACATAGTTGCTCAACGGCTATGCTTAAAATTCTAGATGATATTAGGATGCCTTTTGATAAGAACCAGTTAACGCTACTTTGCTTGCTCGATTTCTCTTAAGAATTTGACTCGGTGAATCATCTGATTTTATGTGATAAGCTTTAGCACTACTATGGGTTTGATGAAAATTCTGTAAAACTTTTAAAGAGCTACCTAACGGACAGGCATCAACGCGTTAGGGTAGGTGTAAATACTTCTAAACTAGGAAAGCTTACCTCTGGTATTCCTCAGGGTTCAATTCTTGGTCCCCTTTTATTTAGCCTTTCATCAATGACATTTTTAGGAAATGCCAGTTCGCAAAAGTGCATGCCTATGCGGATGATATCCAGTTATATCTGTCAAACAGTTTTGAACATATAGACTTATTAGCTAGCCAATTTAGCCAAGATATATACTCCATTGGGCAGTGGTCCAAGAGAAACGGTCTTTGTCTTAACTATGGAAAGTCGTTTGTTTTACCAATTACCAAGAAGAAACTTAACATAAAAGTTTTACCTAAGTTCGCCCTTGGTAATAAGCCTTTGGAATATGTAAATAAAATTACAAACCTAGGGTTTGTTATAAACTCCAGCCTTTCTTGCACTGATCACATAAATGCTGTTGTTTCTAAAGTTTATGTTACGTTGAGAAACCTTCGTCAAACTGCAGAATTTACCCCTGTAGGCAATAGGCGCCAACTGGCAATTCAACTGATAGTGCCTATTATTACTTACTCTGAGTTGGTTTATAATAGGCTGGACTCCATTTCGGATCATAAGATTAGAGTACTATTTAACCAGATAACCCGATATGTATATGGGCTAAAGAAGTTTGGAGGAGAAGTGTTTTAGGATGTGAAATACAGGACTATTTAAAGGCAAGAAGCTGTATTTTTCTTTTCCGGCTTATCTCAACTAAGACCCCTAATTATCTTTATGAGAAGTTAATATTCCCAAAATCTGAGCGCTCTAAAGAACTTATTGTACCAATATTTAATTTTATAACATCAACTAGACTGTTTTTCGTTAGTGCTATTAGAACTTGGAATTCTATTCCACCCATTATACGAGGCAAGTTAAACAAAAGCAACTATGTATAATAATATCTTATACTCTTATTTCTCAAATAAACTAGACTGACCGTCAACATTAGTTTAAGTTTTAGTGATAAATTACTTTTAAAAATATATATGTATGAATTCATTTTATTTTCATGTATTTTTGACTATTTGAATTCATGTATTTATAATTAATTTTAATGTTATTCTAATTTTGTTGTGCTAAAAAAGAAGAAGATTCTTGTTGTACTAATGATTCTTGCTTAATAAATAATAATAATAATAATAATAAAAAAAAAAAACGATCTAAAAATGGCAGCTCAAAATTTCTCACAACGCAATTCAATTCGAAGCAATGGAATTTTTAAAAATCATTTTGCTACATTTCAAACTATAACGTGGAAATTCAAAATTAACTAATTCAATCACAAGTATGGTCTATTGATTGTTACACTACTCAGGTAAATTAATTTTTCGATTTGAGCGAATTTCAAATGCATTGAGAAATTCCTATACTTTATCCAAATTAACGTACGAGTAGCTCGATTTTGGAGCTTTAAATATAATTTGCGGGTAATTTTGTAAAATCACATCAGTCACGAATTCGTGGCACGTTAACAAGGGCATAGAGTTATGTATGATCATTAACCGTTACTTATGTACATTGACATGCATTTATAAACAAAATTGCTAAAAAAAAAGAAGAAAAAAAAAGGAAAACAAAACATATGTGAATGTATGGGTGTGGGTAAGCTAAAATTTACTTCGATGCGGCACTTATTTCATAAGCAAATATATATATACGAGTACAAACATGGACAAGAGTAATAACGTACGTAAGCACAATAATCATTACAAACAAGAGACGACCGATTTTGAACACAAAGCCAAGCCCAATTGTAGCGCGATTTTCTATTGAATTAGCGTGGCGAAAGCCAACGCCGGAATGGGTTGAATAGGAAGAGCAAATGTTGGCAAAAGCATCAACATGCCAACAACCGAATGCAGTCCATGGCGATGCTGCCGACGATGCTGTCATTGCACGCGTCATAGAGTAGAGAAAATAAAACGTAAATGAAAATGTCAAAAAGGTCGTCGGCGGCAACAACATAGCCGATGAGCGTACGAGTATAACGTATTGTACATTTAACATTACTTCACTCGCAGTTACTTACATACATACATACATACACTCAGGCGTGTTTATCTCGGTAAAAGCCTGGAACACTTGATAAACTCATACCGGCTTGCACTTCCACCCGGGCTGTGTGGTAAAATAGTTTGCGGCATGTGGCACGTTAAGAGCGTCTTCGTGAACTCAGTGAAGGCAACCGCCGCAGAAGCGTGAAAAAAGCGGTACATTGCCGGTGCAGCGGTTGTTGCCATTACACATTCGCTTTCAATTGTACATACGTAAGCGTGTGTGAATGTTTGTGTGTTGTTGACATGAATGGAAAAAGTGTAAACGTTTGCGGAAAGTCATCAACTATTTGCTATTTTTAGTCGTCTATATATGACACTAACGCTAATGATGTACGGCCTACTCGTCATGGCTGGCATCATGATGTTTCCAGTTGTGATGATGAATTTGATGATGATAAAATGGTTAAAAAAAAAAATTTTCTCCCAGCTTTTATATTCGTTCCACGATTCAAGTCGCCATACGCACTTAGATATTATGGCTTTCCAATGCAATCCAACAGCTGTTTATGGTTTTTTTGAACTGCAATTTTTGAGTTTGTTGTGTGTAACTTTATGCTTTGGTAAAAAGTGTGTTAAAAAGGTCTAAATCTCTTTTAAGGGTGTCCTCTACAAATAACGATTTTTTTAACACTTTTTACAGAGAACCATTAATGCGAATGAAATGAGGTTTTTAGGGTTCGAATAGTTCATTATTGAACTTAAAACATGAATTATTGTGAATTTCTGTTCAATGTTGTTTGACCTCTGTGTGACCTTGAATGCACCTTTCTCAAAAATGTCAGGTCAAACGGTTGGCAGGATTCCGGTCATGTAAATCATCTGAAACAGAAAATTCAAAAATAATTTATTTTTGTATGCCCTTGGCTATCATCTGACACTAGGTTTTTCAAAAAAAAAAATGTCCCTTGTTTTCGGTAAAAAAAAAAGCTGTAAGTTTTATAAATATGCAAAATTGAAAAAAATCTCGGGTCAGACGATAGTGGTTCGTTTTTCGAACATTTCCCAAGTTGTTCCCAGTGGATTGATAAATTACCCTTTGATTGTTGCCAACCAGTTGCAAAAACACGACTTTTGAAATGCAAAAATAAATTGGTTTTTTGAAACCACGTTTGTAATATTACGCACAACCACATATTGACAGATTTGAACACTTTATTTTTTTTAAATTAATTACAATTGTTTTTCAAGTCAAATTAATCAACTCTAATAAAAACCATATATATGATTTTTGAAACTATTTGCAAAATGCACATACAACGTTTTAACAACATTTTATTAAATTTTTGATTTAAAAAACAAAAAAATGCATAGAATTTTTTGAGTATGCAGTTTTTTGGCTTATTAAATTTTAGTCTGAGAAACTGCAGATCTACATACAACATTTACAAATTATCATTCATTTTGGAAAATGTTTTTACTGCCGTTTCCTCTATACTACGCAAACCATTATTTTTTATAAAAAAGGAATTGCTACAGAGCGTCAGCAAAAAAATTGTCGAAAATATGTGGTAATTCGTAGCCAAGAAAGATTTGTTGACTAAAATTGAATAAGCTAGTACATATCCGCCAACCCAAAAAGAATTCAAAATTTTTTTTATAGTTCGGAATTTTTATGAAATTTTGATAGATGTTTTTTTTTACTTTCTATAAACTATAAAAAATTGTTTTTAATGGTGTTTGTTAGAGAATTAATGATTCTTTAATTAAAAAATAATTTGAATAATAGTAGGATAAATTAATCGTTCAAATGATTCAATTTGTGTTTGTGCTCTAATTTGTAAACAGAATGTAGAACAGGACGACACGTTACAGCGCGTTGTACGGCAGAAATTGTGGAAGAACGACAGCAAAAAATAAAAAAAAATTAAAAACCGATGTAGATCAAAAAGAATTAGAAATTATAAATGGGCATGAGAATACATCGATAACAGTAATGACAAGGAAATGCTCAAGATAACGAAGGCTCTTTCGATTTCGATTATTCTTATTATAGATATACCGATCACATTCCAAATAGTGACACCTAGAACTTTTTCATTTAAAATGACTAAAGATTGGCTTATTATTTACAATTTTGTGTAGTCCGCAGTAATTTTGCAAATTTCTCCTGAATCCGAATATGAAGCCAAGGTTCGATATTTTTATTTTAAATAAAGTCCCGAATTGTAACAATTTTCGAACTTTGTTAGCCAATATAAAATGCTATGCCTTTTTCTATTGTAGTTACATACAAACAAGTAGAATCAAACAAGGAGAAAATAACATTTTTTCCTCGAATTATAAATTGATTTTTTAACAATTTAACAAAATATTTTTTTACTCTTTAGTGGCTTCCTTTACTCCCGGCAATCAGGACGTCAAATATTGACATTTCGAAAACGTTAAGTTACATCCGTTTTAACTTGCAATGAGTTCAATTTCAAGATCGCAAAAATAAATATATTTTTTATGCAAAAAGTAAGTATGAAAAAATAAACAACAATTCGTGCGATCGAATTATAAAGCAAAATATTATCGATAATGACACGAAGTAGATTGTAAAGAACAGTAAAATAAAATCAACCGTTTCCGATGAAGTATTTTCAGCAAGCGTAGCACAGCATGTAGAGTGTTGCCTCTGCAAACCCGATATTCGGAAAAGTGGTTATGAAGAATAAATATAATTAATTTAATAAAAAAAAGTACTATAACTTCTGCCATTTAAAAAACTTTTGCTGTTTTTTCCAAATAAAATCTGCAATAAACTGGCCTCGAGCTCAATAAAATTGTCAATTACACTGTCCAACAAATGAAGACTTTTTGAATGGAACAGAATAGCGACCCCATAATTCTGAAAGAGTATGTTGAGTAGATCATTTTTGTAAAACAAACTTATGGTCTGAGTTTTTTTTTTACAGTGGGTCAAAGTTTTCATTTTTTGGTCGAAGGGAGCGTTATACTATATGAAAAAAATGTTGTAAGTTAATGTCTGAGAGAATCCTTATGGTCAGAGTTGTATTGTGGAATTGTATGAGGATTATTTTTGTGAAAGATCTTAACCCTTAACTGGTCTCGTTATGGGTCAATTTGCCCCTTTTTTCGAGAAAATCAAAAAATATCCTTTAAAAAAGGACATTTAAGGATTAAAATATTCTACGAAAATGTTTGGCGGAAAATTTCAGTGGGGGTCACCAAAGACACCATTGTTGTAAATAAAGCTCCTTAAGATTAATTGGCAAAATTATTAATAATTATTAAACATTTTGAAGGCCGATAGAAAAATAACAAAATTTATATTTTCAGAAATTTTAAATGCGAGTATATTGCAAGGTTGCTGCTTTCAGGAACTTCTCCTGAAGAGTTTACATAATTTTCTTTTCCCCCCTTTATTCTGGTTTAGGAACTTTGTTCAGTTAAATTAACATTCACAATAGATACTCGGGGTAATAAAAATAGATTATGAAAACAATACAAACTGATATCATACTCGCATTTTAAGAAATACTCAAATAACTATCAACTGAAATGGATCGCACGCAAGCGTTGCTTAGTGTTCGGTTCCGACAAAAAACAAATTAGCAGAAATGTTGCTAAGGCCAATTTGCATGCTGAACAATGTTGTCTTGCCTATACATTCATATGTAAACAAGAAATAATGTTTTATTAAAAGTTTTGATAATTGCTAAATTATGTGGATTATTAAAAACGTGAAAAAATATGTCAAAATCATCGAAATTAATTCGTTTCTGATAGATTCATAACTATTAAATTGTAGTAAACTTTGACTCAAGCGAATTCATGAATAGAAAATGAGCAAAATATAGTTTACTCTGAATAAATTGTTGACCTTGAATTTTGCAATCAAAAATATATGAATAATTCCTTTTGTGGCAACCATAAGACTTTTTGCATATTTTCTTATTATGGTTTCTTTATATATAGATAAACAATAAACTTGTATAATGCGTTAAGTTTCATTTACAATCATTATATGAAAATCCTTATTTATTTTGCGTTTTAAAATTCAACATTGAATCAAATATGGCATCAGCTTTGTTTGCTTATTGCAAGAAATTTACAAATAAAATTTTAAAGATGACAATTTTGCAAAATATGTTAACAAATACTTAATCGTTATTAATGTTTAATGGGAAAAGTTATAATAACTACAAACATGAAAAATGTTTATTTCAACGGGCTATTAAATTATTTAGTTACTTTATTAAATATACATACATCAGATTAAATTTTGTTTTCTATATATACGAATATAAACGTACAAGAAATTTTGAAAATTTTTAAGAATTATGTAAGCAGCTTGAAACATTTGTGTATGTAGTTTCAGGATCGTTTTACCTGTGAGTCAGCTTGCATGTATGAAAATAACAGAGAAAAGTTTCACAAACGTCAGGTTGTTATTGTCACTAATTGATGTGGAAAAAACTTTACTATTAAGGACCATTTTGGAACTAGTTTGCGAACTTGTCGGAATTATTTAAAATTCATTTAGGGACCTCTTCACAATTATTTTGTAAAAATTCCTGGATCGTTTCGGGACTATTTCACGACTTTTTGAAAAGCATTTAGTACTAGTTCAGGACTATATCGGGACTAGTACGTGTTCAATTCATAACTGTTCCACAAACTTTTTCCAGACCATATCAGTAATATCTCAGGATCATTTGGAGACTATTTCAGGTCTGTTTTAGGAACATTTTAGTACTAGTTAGGGATTATTTCGAAAATGCTTCGAGCCATCTATGAGACCACAACACGAAAATTTCTGGACTAGTTAGGGATAATTTTAGAACAGTGTTTGGATATTTTCGAGGTAGCTCAAAACTAGTCACTCTTTTTTTTTTGTCTAACTGCCACCTTTTTGGCTGTGATGATAGTTTGTAAATGAAGATATTTGAAATGCAGCGGGTGACCAATCAAACAAAGAATAACAAAAAAAAAAATATTGCTTCCGATCGCTTTTACACAACCCACTCAACGTTTTCGGGGCGGCTATTTTTTTATGCTTGCAACAACTTATTTTACCTTAGCTGCGTGTACGTTCCCATAATAATAATATTTTGCCTATTAAAGCATAAGAGAATTGTGCAGACGTATTCAAATAACGCAATTGTTAGGTCATCGGTATAGGAGATTTGTGTAGAAAAGATAACCGTGATTGACGTAGTGGGCGGTTCAAAATGCAAGCTACAAATGGCAATTGCATAAAAATACATTACAACTTTTTCACTTCACTTCTTCACTTTTGTCTCACTTGTCAAAGAGAAAGTGCGTAAATTTTAATAACAAATACGGCTAAAAATTTTACTTCTATTTGTTTTGCGCTGTTCATTTATGATTTTCTGAAATACTGCATTGTGGTTATTTCGTGCGTTTACCTATAATTTTATTGAAATGTGCATTTTAACGTAAATATCTTCTGTGGCCAGCATATGGACCATTACTTACTTATATATTTGAGCAGACATATACACATACATGCAAACGTATGTATGTATGTATGTATATGTAAGAGTATATGTACATTCGCTTTTGGAAAATGGGTAATGCATTACATTTTTCAGAAAAAATTCAGCATTTAATCTATACTCGTATGTATATATAAAAATCAATTGCTGTTCGTTTGTCTCGCTTAAACTCGAGAATGACCAGGCCGATTTAGCAGATATTTATTTTGAAATGTTTATCGTAGTCTAGAGAAGGTTTAAACGGTAAAAAAAATATGGAAAAATTGCGAGGAAGATAGCAAAAACAACAATTTCATTTTCCCTTATAAACAGTTCTACATTGATCATGATAGAAGGAATGTGTTTATTGATGGCAAATAAAGTTTTGTCGTGTTTGGGCATGACAGCACCAAATGGTCCCATGCGCGATGCATTCAGCCACGAGTTACAAAGAGAACAACAGTACGATACTGAAGTATTGACTGAAACATTCAATTAATCAGATGTTCCGCAATTGAATGCACAACAAAGGATTGCTTATGATACTTTGATAGAAGCTGTAAACTATGGATATGCTGGAATTTACTTCCTTGATGCTCCCGGGGGGACTGGAAAACGTATCAATTTCATTGTTATTGGAAAAGATCAGATCGCAAAATGAAGTAGATCTAGCGTTGGCTTCATCTGGAATAGCTGCAACGTTATTAGAAGGTGGACGACCGGCACATTATACCACTAAACATGCAAATCAACGAAGCACCAGTTTGCAACATCGCCAAAACAGCGCATGGCGAAGATTCTTCAAATATGCAAATTGATCGTTTACGAGCGGGATGGACGCACGATGGCCCACAAGAGGTCACTGGAGGCACTGGACCGAATGTTAAACGATCTTCGTGGAGACATTATTCTGTTATCAGGTGATTTTCCCCGATCGACAGTTGCTGACGAACTAAACGCATGCCTAAAATACTAAAATCGTCTTCTTTGTGGCGACACGTTAAGACACTCCAATTCACAACTAACATGCGAGTTTTTCCTGATACAGAACAACACCTCAATAACCATATTTAATTGGCTAAGTGAAAGCGCAATGTTGGCGATCAAAACTAAAAATGTCGATGCGAATATTCAAAATATGCTTTCAGGCGAGTTGTTTTCTTACAAATCAGTTTACATAGTTACAAACCAAGATGACGTAGTACAATATCCCAGTTTTTAAATCCCCTGGAATTGCCTCACAATTTAAAATTAAAAGTAGGATCAGTTGTGATCATGCTGCGTAACATTAATCAACCTTGACTGTGCAATGGAACGAGACTTTCAGTGAAAAAGCTAATTTATAACGTCATCGGGCTAAGATCATCAAAGGAAATTACAAAAAAGAGGATGTCTTGATCCCGCGTATACCGCTGATACCAACGGTCAGTCGTTGCAAGTTTTCGGAATTAAGTTGAAGGTTACCCGTTTCACGTGTTCGCGCGTCGGAAAACCATCATCTTAATATATTTACGCATTTCATTTAAATTGTTAGCAAACTTTGTTTAATAACCGAACGAAATTAAAACGGTGTGAGATATGTTGTTACGAAAACATATCCGTCTGAAATAAAATTCAACTCAATACAATTCAAATAATTTTATTGCAGGTAAACAAAATAAAGTAAGTTCCGGGAGTTCTAAAAATTTTGATCGATTCGAGACATATCGATCGATCTGACGGCGAAAGTAAGCCAGACGTAAAGACTCTCCTCGGCGGGATGCCATTTTACCAAAGGGAGAGTTTTAATGCTGATAAGATAGGTGATACGAAGTTCAGCGGCTCATCTAGTAAATCTATAAAGCTGAAAAATAAGGGGAAGCTTAAGCATATACTTTTCTCTATTCACATATGATTAGATGTTTAACTGCGCAGAGTATAATAAAAGTCTGCAAATAAAATAATTACTACCACATTTAAAAATACTTTTTTTTTTGTTTTTAGTTGTCTTTCCTGAAAGGGGAGTATTCTCCTTCTTACTTTCTTAATTTTGCAATATTGGTTATCAAAACGGAGCTCGTTATACTTGCGAGAAGCTGTAAGATTCCTAATATTCTCGCTTTGTTTTTGTCTTACAATATATCTTGGTGGCTTTGCCATTCAAAATGTTTGTTAAAGGTTGTTACCTATAATATTTTTATCTAAATTTAAACATAAAGTTGTGGGTTTTTAACAGAAGTTTTAAATAAATAAATAATTGTTTGTAGGGTTCTCATCTAAGAAGGTAATGTTCAACCTATCGGTTTCCACTGAAAAATTGCGTATAAGGTTATTTTATATTAGTAACATATTAGCTAAATATTACAATATCAAATTTGATATATTTTACGCGTTACACGATGGAATGGAACTAGCTAGACCGAAAATAAAATTTTTTAATTAATTTATTATTTTTAAAGATAAAATGCAATCTGTGCCATTGGAAGTGATTCTAATAACCATCAAGTTTTGTACTCTTGGATAGTCTGTCTGGGACTACTTACGTAAAAGGTTGCAATTTATTCAAAATTAGTTTCAGATTAGATAAAATATGGCAAAATAGGTACTTACCTTAGGGTATATCACGCAGTTTTAATACAAGTATATGTCATTAAATAACTTCATTGTTACAAGTAATATTATTTTATAATAAAATCAAGATAACAATTGAGAAATATATGAGGTTGTATTAAAAGAGCATTATTTGTGTAGAGGGTTGCCACTTAATATTTTTACAAAATTTTTAATTACTTTCTTTTCTGCATACATACAAGCAAAGCTTAGTTTCTCAGGTACTTATTAAACATTTTGAAGCTAAGGTTTATATGGGTTTTGTTAGAATATGAGCTGCATTTTAATTGAAATTTATTATCAATTAATAAAAAAAAAAAAAATAGTCAAAAAATGTCAATATATGGATATCGTGTATATTTCATTAGCTTTCATATGTAGATTGCTCCTCTCTGCGATCTTGTCTCTAAATATATTTTTATGAAATGTACTTCAAATAAATATAACAATAACTAAAAATAAATCCATTATTACACATTAATAGTAACAACTAAGGCATTAATAAATACTACGAAAGAAAACATAATATTATTGATATATCGGTCTTTTATAAATTAACACATTGCATACACTTGGTAGTTACATATAAATATAACTCCGTTGCTGTGTTCATTTTGCATGTGTAAGTAAGCTTAACAAAAATGTTAATTAATAACTTACCGCCTCCATTGCAGTTCTCAAATTTTCCTTTAAATGCCCACAAAAATATTTATGACTTAGCGAAATGTGCTTTTGTATTTATGTTAAAACTTCATTAAGCCCATGATTTTCTTGGTTTCCATTTAAATAACGAGTGGTTAGTTAACTGAATATTTTAGCTGAAGTCAAATTGATGTGTTTTCGGACGCCCACAACGGCTTATTTGACATACATATGTTTCCCGCATACTTTTTTTTTCCACAAATATAAATATTTATGCACGTTTCTATGTGTGTATATTTACTTTTTATCCTCATTCTTTCACAGAGTAGGAGGTTCATGACGGCGTTGTGTGCTCTCAACACAATGCCTATGCAATTATGCCAACGATTTTATAATATTTAAAGGGTGTTTTCTTTAGACGTGTAGTTTTCAATGAGGAAATACTTTTTTCAGAGTTGGTCTTTTTGACAGCTGTTACTTGATTTATACTCAGTTTTGTTTGCCATTTAAAGATGCCTTGGAACAGAGTTTACGGCGCGTTATTGCTGATAAAAGTGGTCGAAAATTTGGCACATATTTGTCCCTTATTTTATATTTTCTCAATTTAACATGTAATTACCTTCGAAAGAATTCGAATTGCCTTTGTTTTTTGCTTTGTTATAAATACTTGCCGCCTGGCTTGCATTAGCTGTGGTCTCTCCGACGCACAATACATATCTACATATGATATTTCGTTTTTTTTATTTCTTTATTTCTGTTGGTGACCTGCAAATCACAAGATCACAATTTAGAGCCTTAATCTTAAAATTTTTTTCTATTTTAGAGACTGATCACTGAATTTCGGCATTGCCTAGGTTAGGTTAGTTTCGGTTAGTGCTGTTGTCAATAGAGACACACAAAGGCTCATGGCCTATTGTGATGCCGCATTTGGAGATTGTAACTTCCTACAGGAACCACCCCCTACAACCATTTAGTGCTTCGAATAACCTTAAGAGAGATCTCTAATTTCAATATATTTAAAATCTTCCAGGTTGTTGAAGAACTGTCTGCCCTAAGTGGAGAATCTTCTTCGGCATAGAGCAGGACATTGGCACAGAAGGTGCCAGATAGTCTCTTCCTCTTCTTCATCGTGACAGCTTCTGCTGAAGTCGTACAGTCTCAGCCCTGGTCGAAAAGCGTGTTTTCCTATCAGACATTATGCTGTTATGTCCGATACTGTCATGCTAAAGTCATGTTTGTTCATATTTAGTAATTGCCCTGTACGTTTCGTTTTAAGAGCCGGCCACAGTTGCTTTGATATTTTGCAGATTGTTTCCTGCTGCCATCTATCCTTTGATAATTTTGTAAAACTTTCGTCTATACGACGCTTGCAAGTTTTAAGGGTAATCCTAGTTCCTAGTCCATCATCTGTATCTTCGGTCGGGAGCCCAGTACCGCGTCGTCAGCTTTACAATTTCCCTCTATTTCGTTGTGGCCTGGGACCCATGTGACCCTCAGGCGAAATGACTCAGCCATCTCGTTAAGAGATGCGCGGCATTTCATAGCCAAAATGGGGGTCGTCGATTGTTTTGCGCTGCAAGTGAAAATGTAGATATCAATCTCGGGTATCGTATCACCCGTACCCGTTGTGTGGCCTTCTATATCGCCATTATTTCCGTCTGAATGAGGCTACAGTGGTCCGGAAGACGGGAGCCATAAAATATTCCCAGATGCTGGGAATATACATCTTAACCCACCATTCTCTCAGGCATAAGTGTATATTAAAAACCAAAAGAATTGTGTACAACTTTCGTTCATTCTTACGTCAATTGCCAGTCTTCTGAAAAGTCTATGACTAAAGAATTATAATTTAAATGGCTTGTTTCAAACATTTCAAAGCAGTATTGGCAAATAAAGGTCAGTTGATTTAACCTTAAATTTAGCTAGCCTCGTGAAATTTTGCAAAAACATTGCAGTTTTGAGTTAATTTTGCTGGTACATCTCGGGAATTTTTTCACTCTCCATTTTTTTTACGAAATCAAATTTTCAAATTTCATACGAGATGTATAGGAATTTAAAACATTTCCATTAAAATTACACATTTTATAGGCATTTTTTTTTAACAAGAAAACTTGCAGCATATTTCCTAAGTTTAAAAAATTGTTCTTTGCAAGAAAATTTCTTAAATTATTCCATTGACCGTTTGAAAAGTAAAATCCTTTTAAATTGTAAATTAATATTAATGTACCAATATTTATGTTTAATAGGCAGCAGTGAAATAATGCCGAAACATGCACCTGGTTCCAATACTTATTTGGTTTAGTGTGCTGTGAAATTTTGGCTAGTCAGCCCACCTTGTAAACTTACCTGCTCATCAACATACATTTGTTTATGTAGCCCATGTGCAAGTGCAAACACACAAAAATCATTTATTATTTTTATCTCGATTTTTGACATCTATATTTCATTTGTTATTTATTCGTTTTGCTACCGTTCAGGCATTTTTCTTGCCACTCTGTTCAATTTCTCTTAAGCACAATTATTCTTATTATATATGATTTATTTTTTGTTGTATGCATACGTATGTACGTACATACATATATAAAATTCAATGAAACTGTTATAAATAACCAACATAAATATGTATTCCTTGTAAGTGCAAGGAAACTTTAGGGGATATTGTAAAATATAATACAAATATGTATGCATTCTCCATAAGTTGATAAGCAATTGCATGCACATACATGCCATGTTTATGGTATATACTAGGCATGTCAATCTCGGGATCCCGGCCTTTTTTAACTCCCTAATATCCCGGTGAATTTATTAGCCATTTATTTCTAGAAAATTTGTATCATCAAAAATTTACCTGTCAAGGGCCAAACAAAGAATTTAGAGAGTTCACAACCGGTGTCATTTTTCGTATTTCTTTAGTCTGCTATTAAAATAATAGTGGAACGTATGGATGTACTGTGCAATTTCGTTTACTATTGCATGTGGTATTCAGTTTATCAGCAAAAATAAACGTCAAATAATTTAAAACAGAAAGAGCCGTTCGAATAAAAATGCTTTTCAGAGTTGTATTGAAATAAGCGAATTTGACATGAGTTAAAAAAACAACAAGTTTACAACTGTTGTATTACGATAACTAATGCGACAAATAACTCGGCTTGTAAACTCCCTAGAATTCATTTTACCCTTGCCATTATAAATTAGCTAGCGAATATCCTCAACAAGCAGAAAATTAACCTTACTATGAAAGCGATGTGAATAGAGGTGCTTGATGTGGATAAGGCAGAGAGTCTGAAAGATAAATTGCATCAAGTTTTAACAATCAGATGTTAATTGTCGATTAATCGAAAAGCACATAGCATTTAACGACAATCCAATGTTTAGGCGCAACAGTGTTACACCACTGCATATTGTTAATGCAACAAATTTAACATAGGCCCAGTTTAGAGGATAACACACTTAAGGCTTTTATTTACTTAAAATTAAATTTTAATAAAAATAAGGAATAATTCTACCTGGCTAAAAATGTAATTGGTGATGTATTTAACTTTTTCCTGGATGTATTTCTTTTTTTACTGAATGGTTATAAATTAATATTTAATATTGGTTTCAATCAGTGATTAAAAATAATTTTATTTATGCAGGTGCATTTGCATCTGTAATATGTAAGTATATATTGGTACTTGAAGTAAAAATTATTCGTAAAATTCGGGATCCCGGAATCCCGGGATTGTCCCGGGATTTTATTTTCATCGATCTCGAAAATGCCGGGATCAATAAAATGCCCAAAATTAACAACCCTAGTATATACTATATGTATGAAAACTTGTTGCGAGCTGTCTGGCTGCTCCCGCATTGACAAATATTTATATAAATTATATTTGATTTTCGTATAGCTAATACCATTCAGCGAATATTATAAGAACACGCGCACATTTATGCATACATATTTTATGTTTCTTTGAGTAAACATTGAGCACATTCATGAATAATATATGAGATTTTACATTTGATTTTTGTTTTTGTTTTCATTTTTTTTTTACCATTTTCTTTTATCTTTTGTTTGTTTGTTATGTGTATGTGCTTTAAATTTCGACGATAATCATAAATGTAGTATTTGCATACACGTATATACATACATATGTGTGTGAGTGTTGATAGCTTTTTTTCAATATTTTTTTCATTCGTTTGGTAGTATGAGTTTAAATTCTTCAAGTTAATTTATACATTTATTTATTTAGAATAACATTTGACTGACATTAAAAGCCTCTTTATTTCCTACTGGTACCGCGTAAAATGCTCTAGAATTCTTTGCTTCGCAGTCGTACATTGCAAATGCAATTTTATTCAATCGACTTGCCAATCTAACTGTACTGTTGATTTCATCACTAATGTGCTAATAATAAATATGTATTATGTATAAAAGATACTTTTGTGTACGCTTGATATATGCTTACAAAAAATCTTTACAAAAATAATATACATAGATATTATATAAAAGTATTTGGCCTACTATGAAAGATGGCAATATATATATATATATATATATGTATATATGTATGGATATATGTACTAAATGAACTCATAATAAATCATAATAAACGTCCTCTTCAAATTCGCACTGATACTTTGGTACGAGTATTGCCACCCAAGCCTCCATGCCCACACATTCACACAAGTTCATTACCGCTTTCGCTTCCACTTTACTTACATATATTTACTCTTTTTTTCCTAAATCTGAAATCCTTTTAACGAAATCACTCCCCCCACCCACTTCTCAATTGTCATCCTACGAACTCAGTTCGTTCCGCCTGTCATGTGGTTATCAATACTTAGTTGTATGACACGCAGACAATCGCGTTGTCGCGCCGCCGTATTATCCACTAACTGTTCGATAAATTGGCTAGACTCCATGCTGGTGCTGGGCGGTATGTCCTGTGTGCACGATATGTACTTGTTGAATATATCCGAATTGATAGAGCTCGCCGGATAGCTTTGATCCCGCTGCAAGATTTTACTTAGCGATTGCGCTGAGCTCAACACTTTGTCCTTGTTCATTTGATAAATATTGATTTCTTTGAGATTTGCATAATCAGCGCTAGAAATTTCTACAGTGTGTGGCGCTCCAGTTGGCTTGCCACCAGCCGCCTTGTTCAGTCGCATTTGATATTTGCGTTCCGATACGAAATTCCCCAGTAGATAGCCTGTGACGGAATGCATAAAATTAACCATAATTTCATTTACGAGCGGATGATAATAAAAACTCCTATATTATAGTATACATATGTACGAGTATGTATGTAACACTTACCCAGTATGAGCGTTAGGAAGGCGATTGTGAGCACGAGACTGACGCAAGTGCGTTTGGTGACGTATTCGCGAAACTCGCGGGAGCTGTTGGCACGTACTGCGGTCTCATAGCTGAGCACTTGATGCATCGTTGGTGTCGCTGCTCGTGGTATGCCGTTACTGTTGTCTTCTAATATTGTTCGTAATGTCTTTTCAAACGCGCTTTTTATAATGTTAAATGAACTTATAAAGCTTTATTGTTGGTTTATATTAAATTTTGTTGCGATATTAGTTCCATTTTGTTGTCAATTTATGTGTGTTGCGGAGAAGCTCTTAAGAATGTAAAATTTTTCTGCAAAATTGAAAATAATCAAAAAATTTATTACTATGTAATCATTTAAATTCCTTTCATTAAATATAAGTAAGTTAAATATTTTATTATGAAATGCATGTAATTAAAGTTTATTACTTATTAACAAAAATATTCCATGTGCAGTGTTGCATTGTAGGCGCTTTAAATTTATTCACTATATACAAAGCTTACACCCCTATGCTGTAATCCTAATGTTCGTAGTTACGAATTCGTAGCTCCGTTCCGAAAGTTCGAAATTTGGTATGCTGAAATCCGATCGTAACTATCAACCGCGTTGCCAACCAAAAACAGGAACTTCGAAGTTCGTAATTAGGCATATATATTATGAAATGTGTAATATTGTCGAATTTAATGCGCAGATATATTAAAGTTTAATGGTTTAAAGATTTGTGACAAGTTTTCGCCTCAGCAAAGAAGCATTCATACAAGAAACATACTTCGTACGATTTGTTTGTGATCTTCGCAAATATATACACACGTAATAATTCTAGTTTTTATTGCATTGTTTATATTACATATGTACATAAATACAAATGTACACATGTATATACATACATACATGCATATTTTTGGGTTTATAAACGTTTATTTTTCTAAAATTTATTTCGCTCCGACACCAGTGGCTGTTCGTACAAAAATTCCGCAATTGACAGCTCCGACGGATTCTGGCATACCGATATTACGAATTGCGAAAACAGTCTACGAATTTCGAATTTACGATTACGAAAAGCGGATTTGAGCATACCGATTTTACGATTCGTAGCGTAATCGAACGTACGACGGATTCCAGCATAGGGGTGTTAGTGTTTGGCCGCCGATTTCTGTTATGCGTCTGTATGTTGTACTAAAATTTATTTGTTAAATTTTTTAAGAATTTTTATGTGCATGCTGTATAGTAGTTGATTCAATTTTAGTACAATTAAAATCAAGTTTTCTGACTGTTTTCTGACGACCCCTCCTAAGTTTTTTTTTTTCTTTTACTCTGTAAGTGAAAAATTCCATGGAATTCATAGCAGAAGACCTGGAAAGAAAATTTTTTTTTTTTTTTTGTGAAGAACACGTACATACATGTTACAAAAAATTTAAATAAACAATTTTTTTATTTAAAATCAAGTTTTTGACTACTGTTCCAATGTGTAGAATTGTAATCGGTGTTCGCCAATTCTAAGTTATTTTGTAAAGGACATTTTATGTTATAAGCTAGTGGTTTTATACTCTGTACACAAATTATAGCACTAACGCATATTGACAGCCTTATTTTTCTTCTAACTAAATAAAATTATTTTTTTAGTAAAATATGGTTTATACTCTAAGCAAAACTAGTATAAAGTTATTATTGTCTACAAGTTATTATTGATTGTCAAAATTTTTTTACTGCCAATTTTCGCCATGCAACGCAAAACCACGATTATTTTTTATATGAAACTTAGAAACTTGCACTTTCTTTATACATATCTACATACCTAAAAACATTCCACATTTTTTTTTTAAGTTCGAAATTTTCAACAAATAAATATTTTTTATTTTTCTGTTCTCCTAATAAATGTAATTGACAATTTTATTGAGCTCGAGGCCAGTTTATAGAAGATTTTGTGTGAAAAATAACCACAATTTTTAATGGCAGAAGTTATAGTACTATTTCGGCTAGCGTAGCACAGCTTGTAGCGTGTTGGCTCTGCAACACCGAGCTGCAGGGTTCAAAGCCTGGGAGAAGTGGTTATGAAGAATAAATTTAATTAATTTAATTTAAAGAAGTCTGGTGAGAAAATGTGGTGATTTTCGAAATAGCACAATAACTTCTACCATTAAAAAATTGTTGTTGTTTTTTCCAAATAAAATCTTCAATAAACTGGCCTCGAGCTCAATATAATTGTAAATTTTCAACAAATTATTTTATAATTTATAAATCATAAATTGTTTTTAATAGCGTTTGTTAGAGAATTAACGATATTTTTATTGAAAAGAAATTTTTAATAATTCAAGGATAAATAAATGGTCCAAATATGTTAATATGTGTTTTTGCTATAATTTGTGAACAGAGTGTATGTAATATAATTTATTTAAAATTTACATTAAAAAGCAATTAACAATATATGAGACATTAAATCAGCCTACCGATGTTACGAAATTGCCGTATGCAATACTGAAAGCGTCAAATATAAAAGTAGCAGCAAGAGTTTTCAGGTTTCTTCGACAAAAAAAAAAGTTCACAAAATTCTTTCCTGCAAGGGCGAGCTTGCACCTCTTTATATAGTTTATAGTTAAAACAATTAAATTGTTCTTCATATCATAGTTCGAAAATTTTAAGAAATTTTATAAATTTCAATTTATTTAATATGAGAAAGTGGTTACAAGAGCTAGGCTTTAACCTAAATACAGATTTCACATGTGTCGATCATGTAACTCAGCAGTCAGGTAGATGATTTTTGGACTGATGCAGCTTTGGAAAACAATGTTTAATATTCCCCAGGACATTAAGCTTAAGCTAGTTAAAACCCTGTTAGTGCCAATACTATCTTATCAAGAGTTAATGTATGGCTGCCTTGACAAAGCGTCGATGACGAAATTGCAGTTATTTATTACCAACGCCGCCAGATATATATATTTAAATAAAATAAAATTTAACCATATTACCGAGTCTTTAATAAAAATTCTTGATTGCAGTTTATCCTCATTATTTGATCGTCGTTATGTATTATTTATGTTTAAATTAATCCACACTCAATGCCCAAATTATATATTTTCTTAATTAACATTTGCACAGTCAGGCCGTACTTGCAACCTTATTGTTCACTATTTCAAGTACTCTGCCACGTCAAGAATGTTCTTCGTTAAGGCTCTACAGTTGTGAAATTCCTTGCCTCACAAATTGGAATAAAAAATAAAACTGGAATAAAATCAAACACGCTTCAAATTGGCAGTTTACTCTATATTTTCTTTCTAAGTTCTAACATCTGCTTAATACATTCCTATCCATCCTACTCTGTGATCTTTATCTTTATTTTGATACCTTCTTAATATTAAGTTACTGAAATTCATGTTAACGCTATTAATTATATGTAAAATACTATAAAAGACTTTGTCTTACTTGTGTATAAATGAATAAATGAAATAAATAAAATGAAATTAATGAAATAAAATTTTTGTCCGAGAATACCCTTAATACTATTTGATAAACCATGGATATGTCATTTCAGGAAATAATATTGTTTTATTATTGTAGCATTTTATTAACACACAGTTCTTATGAAAATTGCGGTGAATTTTTCAATTTGCAGGACTAACGGAACTTCATGGATCTGGATATTTATATGATAAAGCATTTAGGATTACTGATAGTATCCTCATGATTAAAATATTTGATAATATTTTAAAACAAGAATTATTCAAATCGGTATAGCTTATATAAAAGGATCATGCAAAATAGAAAAAGAAAAAAAAACAAATTAAATTTTTGTTTGTCAGTTTCCATATCAAATTCATAAAACTTAAATAATTAAGTTTAAGTTTATGTAAATATCTTCACTAATTTATTACTTTGAGCTATGGGCGTTTAAAATGGCTCTAGCACAATGTAAAACAACTTTCATTATTGCATCTTCAATAAAAGAGTTAATAAAACCAAAAAGCTCAGTAATATTGACAATTATTAATAACAAAAACAAATATATATACCCGTACATATGTATGTATATGGAAAAGTATCAAATACTGAAAACAATAACTAGACCATTTTGTAAAATTGTTTAAGTAAAAAATTGTTACCTTAAAGCTTTGATTTTTATTGGAAATCTGTGTTTATATAACATACTTTGTCTAAGCACTTTTACAAATTTACAAACTTCAACCTTGCCACTTACTGAAACGTAGACTGCGAAAATGTTTTCATAGAAGGTCACATCGCGCAGATAATTTTTGCTAAACGAAATTATAGAGCAGACCGCTTTTTTCGCACTTTAGAGTTTTACCTATAAAGATAGCATTAAATTTCTGTTACATTAAATTTATTCAGAAAATTGTTAGCACCGTGACTATTACTATAAAATAATTTAGAAATTTTTGCGCAAGGATAAGTTAAGAAATAAATAATAGAGTTTATGGGTTCACAAGGGATGTTTGTACTACAACTATAAAACTTACTGAGTAACAGCTGTGGTGTGTTTACCCAGCCATTTTTATCTTCATTTCAGTAAAATTTTCCAAAAAATATAAACGCTAAGTAAAAATATAAAATTGATGATGCATTCTAGAAATATATCTTCTATCTTCTATATATATAAAACAGGATGTGTGTATGATTGTAACGTATGGACTCCAAAACGGCTGGGCCGATTTTGATGAAATTTTCTGGGAATCTTCAGAATATTCAGGCGGGTGACACTTTGATTTTCGGTCTGCGGGCATAGGGGCGTGACAAAATCCAATTTTCATAATGCACCACCAATCTATATTTATAAAATAGAAAAAATATTTATGTATGTCCGATTTTAATAAAATTTTTACAGTAAGAGCATATAACCACTGGGCGTGTCATAGAGTAAAAATAATGTTGATAGGTGGCGCTGGAGTCGAGATATATCTAAAATCCGTATTTACAGACTGATTTGATTGAAATTCAAAACATTTATTAGGCTCCAAACATAAATACTTTGTGTGAAAATAGACTCGATAGGTGGCGCTGGACTCGAGCTATTTGTAAAATCCGTATTTACAGACCAATTTGATTGAAATTAAAAATCTATATACCTAAAAATTAAATGCCCCATGTATGTTACCGCATCACTTGAGAACGGCTGAACCTATTTGGTTGATTTTTTTTTTGTTGTGGTTAAAGATGAAAAAATAAAACGTTTGTATGATAAAAAAGTGGAACAAGGCCTAACGATTTTAAAGAAATTTTAATGTGGAAGATACAGTACACAAAGTGGGTCAAATTGACATGCGACAATCTGTTATTTGCTTTGTTTCATCTTCCGGAGGTTTTCGGGTACGAGAAATCTGTATCTGCACTTTATGTTTACTAACAACGGCCACTAGGATACGCTTTGGTGGGAAAAGTCCATATTTTTAGGTTTTTCCGACAAATAAGGTAGTTATTGTATTCTATTTGTTGTTCATACAGAATGTATAAGAGGGGGCAACAACACAAAAATACTTTAAAGGCGCAGCAAAGCATGCCGGGTATTTGCTAGTTTCTTATAAATGAATAGAGGGTGTGTTGAAATAAGAAATCTTCCGCAGAACTCTCTACTTAACTAGAATTCGCTATTACAAAAAAAAGACTTTAAATTTCTTGGACTGTGTATTTTCAAAATATAATTTTTTTAAAGTGACAATATACGTGTATATGCATATTTAAACGCCTTACAGGGCTTTATTTTCATATACACAGAGATTTCGTATATGCATTGCATCGAAGAAAATGCTTAACACGCCTGGCAAAATAATTCGCACACAAAAATTATATAAAACTTCCATAATCAGAATTTTCTATCAACTCTAATTAACAGAGTTGAAATTTCAGAGTTTCAAATACTATGTATGTGGTTTTAATTTTAAAGTAAATTATTGGTTTTAATTTACAAATAAATTATTGCTTTTAATGAAAATTAATGAAAGTACGAGTAAGTATCACTAGAAACATGTGGCATAATGCTATGTTTTTCCATGTCCGAAAACCGATTTCAACAGTTTTGTATACAAACGTTGCAGTGCAGATTTCATATATCATTAGAAAAAACAAAAAAGGATATGTACCTTTTTTTTCACTGCCAAAAAATTATTTTTTTTTATATTGCACGATTTCCAGTAGCAACGACGATGTGCATTTTTTTATAACTTAATAAAGCGTATTTTTAAAAACGACAAAAAAAATTTAAGTCAATTTTGAAGTTTTCCTGTCAATAAAAGCTGCCTTAGGACGAGTTTTCAGTGCTGGTTTAAACTCAGTTTAAACTAAGTTTGGTTAAATTTTGTTTAAATTTAAACTTAGTTCCCTTGCGCTCAATTAAATGTATTGCAACCAAAACGACTACTAAGCAGAAAAACTGCAACTTCTAAACAGAAAAACTGCATACTGAGTTTAAACTTACTTTAAACGACGAACAGAGTTTAAATTGCACTGAAAAGCTGGCCCTTAGTATCACACGCACTAGTTCACAAAAACATTAATATCGCCTAATTTTAAGGTATATTAACATACAAGTCACGACTAAGAAAGTGAGGTTAAGTCTGCTTTTAACTTTTGCAAACTATTTACTTAGTAAATCTTAGGGAATCTTAGATAACGAGAAATGTTATTGTTACAAAACAGCAATCACTTCGACTCTTCCAAGCCCTCCTGTCTTCCCTACCATAGTAATGGTGTTATAAAATGTTCCATTTTTAAACGCCGATTCACATTTACATTAAGATAATGCATAAAACTTTGTATTTCTTTCAGTATACATTTTCTCACACTGAATAATGCTGCAACAAACAATTGCTAAGGGGCATAAAACTGTTGCATAAATTTCAAAACATTAACCTTGCTAAGGATTGGAAAAGTTATAAAGACAAACACACAAAGCCGACCCCTACTAAACATTTAATACCCCTTTTGCAGCTGCAGCTAGTTGAATTGTAGTATGCACCCTCGCGTTTTGCACTTTTGCCGCTACATATGTGAGTAAAATATATAATCGTTTGCATGTTAGAGTATGTTTGTACACTATTTACAGTTGGCAGTTTAGCAGTTTAGCAGTTTGTGTGTCCGATGCTACGTAAAGCACTTTAGACTTTGTAAGAACCGTTGTGTAGCGCATTGTGGGTGCAGTAAGCCGGCTGCTGTTCCACTTTGGCCGTCATTCAATGTCACTTGCTGGCATTTAAATGCTCTCCTTGCCAATGGCTTTGTTTTGCTTTAATAGTTTTACAATTTCATCTTACACGCAGCACACATTTTGCCGGCAGTTGATTGAATAAAGGTCTTAAGGAGTAGCATTTGTAGCAGAAAGAAAAGAATGAATGAAGTGCGTTTAGTTAAGTGAGTTATAATAAAGATTGCTGCCAAGGAGTGAGTATTAAATTAAAAAGCTTCAAAAGTCAATTTTTGTTTTTTTTCGCTTTTGTCACTTAAATGGCGTCATACTTTTAATGGGTCATTGCCAAATAATTTGACAATACTTACCTACAAAAACACACTTAACTAGATATACATATTACTTTACTTACTAGTATACGAGTGTGTATGTAGTTCAGTTGGGTCTGTTTGAGTTTTTTGCTGTCATCTGCTGTTGGCAAATAAATCTGATTGCACCTGCCAAAGTTTTCGATCAATAATTGAATTTAGAACAGCGTGCCATGACATGTGCCAGGAAATGTCTTGGTGAGTGTGGGCCAAGTAATCTCTTTTAGATTTGTGAGTGGAAATGTATTTTTTTTTGTTTGGACAAAGAAATTTTGATATACGATTAGTTATTTTATAAAACGAGTGCTGACCAGATTATTCATTAAATACTTTAAATGTCTATTGATTAAACCATATTTCTGATTTAGAGAATTAGTTTAAAGGTAGTGGCTATAATTTGGCACGACGTAAGTACATATAGTGCTTACAGCTTAAAATACAGCAGAGATTAATTTTTAAGGCAAAATTAAATAAGTTTAGATTAATAAATTCAAGTTAATATTTAAATATGGTTTTCAAACAAAAAATTAAAATACGAAAGCTTTATTCTTAAAATATTTTTATAGGCAGTCGCCAATTGTGTAGCCACTTTTTTAATTTCAATTAATAAATAAATTAATATTTGAGAAAATATAACAAAATTCATGAATTAAAATTTTTAAAACATTTGTAAGTTTTAATCAAGGCAAGTTGCCACTTGTTAAATTTTAACGATCAATTAAATTAATTAGTTGACTGAAATATTGCAAGATATATTAAAGGTAAGATTAATGACGCACTTCTCTTCAAATTGAGTTGACATTGTTTAAAACATTAAATTAAATTAATTAGATTTAAGAATTTCATTTAAATTAGTAAGATGGCAGCAATGTGAGATGGACAAGCGAAGTTATATTAAATTTTTTAATAAAATAAAAATTTGAAGATATTACTTTGGCTTAGTTTCAATTATTAGAAGATGAGAAAACTAACGTTAATCCTAAATATTCATAGCATAAAACATTAAAATATTTTTGTTTTCTTTATTTGCTATGTAGTATAAAAAGAACAGTACTTGAAGTCGCTGCAATTTATTGTTAATTTTCACAATTGTTTCTGACAATCTTCCGTTATTTCGTCAATTTAATACATTTTTTTTTACGCTACACTCTCAATAAAAAAGTGTATCTAAATAAAATTTTGGAGCTACTTGAAACTTCTCTAGATCAAATAACGTTGCGGCAATAGCCAATATTAATTTTAATAGAGAATTAAATTATTTTCTTATAAAACAATTTCTCCGAAAGTTATTGATGAATAAATAAACATTCTTCAATGACAGCGTACAATTCCGCCGAGAGTTAATAAATAAAATTATTTGTTACAAAAACCATTAAGTAAACAAAGTTAGTTTATCTATTGCTTTCAGGTAATGATTTAAAAATATTAAACATTACAAAATAATGCAGTGCATAATATATAGTAAAAAATTGTAAGAACAACTCCCTTTAATTTGTGGAGCACAATAAAGACGCACAACACAATTTGAAATAGAATTTCAGACAAACTATTAAATAATTTTCGAATGCGCCGTATGATTATTCAAAGAATGTGATTATAATAGAAAAAATACTTATTCATTTCAAAGTCGCTAGATTCTCTCCAATATCATAAACTGCAAGAAGTGACGATTTTAAAGAGATGGTGGAGTTTGTGACACTGTGGCACTTGTGGTTCGAGTTTAGCTGTGAAAAAAAGTTGGAGAAAAAACAAGCTAATGAAATTAAGGTTATTTTTTAATCAATTTCTTATCAAAATCAAGTGAACAATTAAGCTAAATATTTCTGTCTAATTTCACGCCGAACTTATTAAAATATCGAAGGAGGTTCAGGCATAAAAGTACTCGTTTTTGGAAACTTTGTTCTTAAACAAACTATTCGGTGTATATAATAAAGAATACATAAAATTAAAAAATATTTCAAAAATAAATTACGCAGAATGAAAAAAAGTAATGCAAGCAAAACTTAAATAAACACGTCCGCAAGAAAAATAACTCTGGCATGCTTGATTATCAATAGTTGTTTGACAAAAAGCAAGATAAGGTTATCTCACACATCTTCGCATGCCAATGTAAAATTTGAAAATGCTTCAGGTTGCTCATACGCACTGTAGGTTCAACAGTGAATGGTATAGAGAATCTAGAGCTTTTAATGCTTTCAATGAATTGAAAAATCTACGTGAAATTTTAGTATAATTGCACCTTAAATAAGTAAATATAAAAATTTTTTAAATGATTAAAAAAATACTAAAGACCCTAAAAAATATTTACTGCAACCCTCAACATCAACAGTCTATTTAAAATACTCTTTTCATTTAAGAAAAGTATAGCCGCAAAATAAAAAAATAAAAATCTATGTTGATACTCTTATCCGCAACACCTTCCAAAGGTATTTATTCATATTTCTTTTCAGTGGTACCATAGAAAAATATTATTCACGTAAATATACTTGAATACAACACACTCATACATGCTAGTACACAAATACATGAACTCCAACGCCAATGAGCGTCCGTTGGCGATCTTTATTTTTTTTTTTTGTTTAATTTCACCAGCTTTATTTTGATTGGAATGGACAGCACAACCACCCGAATAATCCTCTTTATGGCTTCATCAAATGGTTGGCATGCTTACACACTCACACTCACACACACACACTCATATCCTTTGCTCCTGTTGACCTTGAAATTGGCAGTCTATGTACATTAAACCGAAAGTAAGTGGAAGTCAGTGGGAAGGTAAAGCAATTTTATGAATTTAATTTTCCCAGCAGCCATGCGTGAAAACAAAATCAGAGAAGGTGGATGAATACAGAATAGAGATAATCCTTAATAGATAAGATAAACAAAAAGGGAGGCGACACAAATATGTTTTATCCTTGCAATAAAGTTTTTAAGCTGAACTTTGGGATTTAAAGGATACACGTTTTTTCATGCAAGCAAACTTATTTCTTTGTAACTACCCACCACTGCTTAGATCAGAGCAACTAGGCGTAAATGGTAAATCCTTAAATGGTTGAATGTGTGTGTCTGGAAATTTTTTAGTTCGACCACTGCAGTCAAGTGAAAGTTCTTTATAAATTTAAATAATAAATCAAGCAACTAGCATATTGAATTATTTACACTATGCAACAAAGTAAACATTTTTTTTCACATTATGTAATTATGATTCGCCACCTTAAAAAATATTTGAAAGATTCAAATAAAATTGTTCTATCACTTCAAGTTTAGTAGCGAAACGCATTTATTGATTTTACTTAAAATTATATGAAGCGGTGACATAAAATGTTATTCTAAATTAAAAAAACTTTTTTTTTTAACGATTGGCTTTCCTCTTGCAGTCAGTAGTGGTAGTATCCCCCTGAGGTTCCAACAATAGTCTGCAAGCATGGCTGGATCTCATCTACCCTAATAACGCATCTCGTACTCTGTAATTTCTTGATGAAATCTTTCACCGTGTTCATCACTTACTGAACCCATGTTTTGATATATGTATGCTTATGACCTAATGCTGTCATTAATCCATCAATATTAATTTATATTAGAACACTCATCTATCTTCTTTTGAATAAAAGGTAGCTATGGTAATGTGACGTTTTCGGTAAGCTGTAATTTTAACTCCAGTTTGCAATAGATTCCATTGTTTTAGTTTCGAGCCTAATATTTCAGATTTTTCTTTGGTCAAATCTAAATCTCTAACAAGGTCATTTAGTTCTGATTGACTAGTAAAAGGTGGTTCTGTATTTTTTTCATCTATAAATACCACTTCGCTATTAGAAGGGCCTGAAAAACCTTGCACAGTTGTTAAACAAAAGTAACAGTCGTCTACGTGATTTTTGGGTTCACGCCACTGCATTGGTACACCAAAAGGCATCTGTTTAATAAAACCGCTGTACCAACCCGTCAAATATTTATAACATTATTATACAAGACACTTTCGGCACCCATGATTTGTCTTGATTTCTAATGGCAATTTTAAAATAAGCTTCATAACATTTTTCAAACAAATGCGAAATTGGCTTTAATTCACTTTTAGGAGTAAATCGACCACAAAGGTAACAAAATTAGCTGAGAGAATTACCACAAACACGCGGCATTTTGTAGATTTATGAATAATCAATATGTTTTGATGACTTTTGTACACACCAATGACATAATTTTATTGCTACCCTCAACTAAGTGTTTCGAAAAGTAAATAAAGAAAGATTACCGTTATTTATGTTTTGGGACATAATATCTAAATATGAATTTCTTATCTGTTGTTTACTAAGTACTTTACCTAATACGAATCACCACTCGGGATATCGGTGATTTTTTTGATGTTGCATAGTGTTATTATTGTAGAGTAATTGAACCCAAATTAAAATGCTTGCGAAATAATAAAATCGAAAATGTGGTACGATCGCTGGCTTAGTTGATTACTGATTCTTCTTCTTTGATTTTACAGTCGTTTGCCGTTATACTTTGAACATTTCGTAAAATTGTTCAAAACTATAAAGATTCTATCTTTATTTTACCAAAAAAAAAGCATAAAATAATTCTGATATTTCATGTGTAATAACAATCGATCATTTGAAATAAATAAATCGCCCTAGCTGCTTATTTTTTGCACGAAAAATTTTACTTTGAAAAAAATATTTCAGTTTTATAGAAGTAAAATATTTTAATGTGGCAACAAAAAATGAGCTCTTCGATATGTCGCTGAGTAATTAAATGTGGCTTTATTACGATATTTGCAGACAAGGTATTTTCGCTGTTGTTACGTCGTGAAGTGCAGTCGTGTAAGGGACGGTATTACAATGCATTTTTTGGGTCGAACTTAAGTCTAATTTAAAATTTTGCGTTTCATCAACCAAATCTTAAGCTCGACTTAAGTTGAACTTAAGTCGCCAAATTTCTCGTCTTAAACTGATCTTCTCTTTGCAAACAGCTGATTATTGCTTGTCAAATAAAATTGTAGACTTAAATACAAATAATTGAAAAAATCTAAAGAATTCTCGAAATATGGAATTTGATTGGAGTACTGATGAAGACATTGACTTTGAGTACGAGGAAGTTATAAATATTATTGAATGAAGGAGAACTAAAGTAATTTCAATTATCGATGAGTAAGATTTTCGCTACCGATTTTATTTCAATAATGCTTGCAATGCCCTGAAATTGATAATATCGATTTAAAGCAGAGAATATCAGGTTTGTGTATCATTTATTATTTCCAAAGAAACATAAACTACTCTTAATTTGTCTCTGGAATCATGCTTTGTGTCTGAAGAGTATGTTTTTATTAAGATTTCGACAAAGTTACTGTCTCACGAGCCATAACATACGAGTTTACGTCACACCCTATAGAATTGTTGAAAGAAAATTTTAAAAACTTCGACAAAGAGAAGAAAAAAATAGTGTCAAAATTTAGTTTGCCCCTAGATTACCCACCAAGTCACTCTTATTCGGAGCGAAATTACTTCTTCTCTTTGTTTTTTTCAATTTTGTTTAAATTAAATAAATATATGTATTTCTGTAATATTTGAACTTGAAAATATTTTTTTAATTAACCGCACACAAATCTACATATATAAGTTATTTTCTATATGAACAAATTTTAAAATATGGAAAAACAAAGCAAATTCTTGTGGTGCTACCATATTTCTAAATTAAATATTTTCCATACTTAAGTCTCCATTGTGAAACGCAAATGTGTGCAAAATCTTAAACTGGTTTTAGCTAAGATTTGTCGTAACTAGAACTTAAGTTCGACTTAAAATTGGATTTTAAAACCGGCCCTAAGTGTTCTAAGAATTAAGCATTCACCCACCTTCGGGACTAACGCTTCGGTAGAGCATAGCGTATACTGTGTTTCTCAACAAGGCAGGACTTTATCATTAATTTCAGTAAAATATATAACTTTTTTACTTAATGCATAAACGTAAAAAATACCAAGGTAATTAACAGAAAACTGACAGGCGGGACCATTTCTAAGGCCTTAGGTTCAATACTACGATATTTCTTGCAAGGCTACTTAGGGGCACAATAGATCGTAAGGTCGCAGTGCTTTCTCCCAAATAACAAAAATTACAATCCCTTTCTCAAGGATATCCAAAAAAAACTTTTAATGAACATGTATTTGTATATAAATACATACATACATATGTACCAACGTCAGTTAAGCTATTTCTAAATATACTCATTGCGCTGCTGCGTCGTTTGCAATTTGTTTACAAACTTTCGTGCTTAAACGCTTATATATACACTAACATAGTATGTTAATTTGTATACTTGTATACTTGTATATTTGCTTAAATTTATTTGTTACCAATTTATCCTTTGAACATTTGCTTCGAAAAGAATTTTGCAAATGTATTACATTCAAGCACAAACTTACAATCATACATGACCAGTTGTCTATTAAATCATTCGAGTATTTTTTTTGTTTTCTTTTATGCATCGATTTAGTTTACATTGACTTGAGGCCACAGAAAAGTGGTTTATAAAAATAAATTTGTATCTGCTATTAAAATAAATAACAGAAATTCACTAGGTAAACACTATTGCATAGATTCCATTGACGTAGGAACAGTTTTATATTATGTTACCTTTTTATGCAATGCAACAAAATATTTTGGTTTTAAAAAAAAAAAGTTTTGATTAAAAAACTTTTTGATTGTATACGTTAGCGTATGGTGAAATAGAAACAGTATACTATGTTGGTAAAGTTGGTACCACATTTACTTTATAAAAATTGCATGCAAGCGATAAAAATCATTTAGCTTTTTCGTAGCAGCACCGGCATTTCTAAAGTCAGTTGCACAACCGAGATTTCCTGTAAATTTTTCAAAGCCACATATTCAAAAAAATGGCATGTTAGAAGATGCATCAACTACTGCACTGGCTACAACATTTTATTTTGGCACTTGAACTTAATTATTCCACTGTTCATGCTTTTATTGCACTTGGAATGTTCAGCACACTTCTTGTTGTGGAAAGTTAGCAATGTCAACAAGTAAACCATTGTCCACGTAAATAGCAAGTTGGACATTATTGCAATTAAGTAAGAAAGGCACGTGTTTGAAATGACAAAGCAAAATTCCCTAAAGGTAAGTGCAATGCGAAGATGCACCAATTAATTGCTTTTTTCTTTTTGTGGCGTAGGCAACAAGTAAGCAAGTAAGCAATAATTTCGAAAAATATAATTACATTGCTGTAAGACTGGCAGGACAATGTTGTTTGACATATCGTTCTTTGAAGAAAAACGGAGAATGGAGAAATAAAATCAATTATTTGCTGGAAAGAAATTATATTTGTCTTTCCTGCTTTGCCAGAATTGCTTGAAGAACGCCTACCGAGTTCTCTGCTTTCATATACTCTGTTTTACTATATCATTTAAAGTAGGATATACTTTACAACAATGGTGAAAAATAAAAACACTTGCAATCTCTAATTTGTGAAGTATGTTTGATAGTTTAGTCATAACGAAGTACTTGGTCTATAGCTTAACTTGAAAATTGCGTGTTTTATTAAAAAAAAATTTTTTTTAAAGAGCATTGGATATAGATTGCATTTTAAAATACTCCCATTGACAAAATTATTTATATAAAATTACACTTCTTGTTTTAATTACATATTTTCGTCATGGGAAAGCTGTTATTACATATTTCTGCTCTTCACTCTATATATCCTGATCGCACAAACTGAGTTCATTGGCGAGACTGTAAATTAACATTGGAAAGTATGATTCCGCTGCAGAAGTCTATGCATGGGGAGAAGTCCTCTGGTTATCTGATCACAAATATCAATGAGAAATAGCAACAGGCCTCTTAATTTATCTCCTATTTTCTTACAAAATCCCCAAACGATCTAAGGAATGTGATTTCTTAGCATACACCTGAAATATATGTTTACGTCTCAAATTTTTGTTCTCCCCCCGTGGTCGAACGATTTACTACAATTCGCATTAAAGCGAGATTCTTCAATATCCTCGTTAATTTGTATCCCTGCCGCGATGGAAGAGGAGACGATGCGACCAACTATTGCTTCTATGAACTGTGCGACCTCACGTTCGTAGCACATATGGTAGACATAGTGGAGTGAACTAAGATCCCGCCGCTCCGCTTGTTAGGTCCTGTCGTACCAATGGAATAAGTCGCTCCTGCTACGAAAGTATTTAATGTGTACCCGCTGGTGGTCACGGTGGTACAGGGACGCCTGTTCTGTGTTGAAAGCTACAAGCTGTTAAAAATTTGGACGTACTTAGGTTAATCGCAGAGTGCACGCTGAAAGCCGAGTCGAGTGTAAAGATGATGAAAGCGAGAAATAAGCTTCGGAACTGAATGCTTAGAAATTCATACAATATCGCGCTGATTCCACAGATTGCAAGCCGAGCGTAGCCGAGAGTAAAGCGGAGAAATTCCTCTATACGATAGTACTAACTTCAAATCGATATTAAAAATATTTTGGCATTAAATAACCCTTTGTTTATTCCGTTTTGTTATTTCTGAGGATCATAAAATATATGATCGAGGGTTTTTCCGAAGAATGTTGTGCATATGTCGAGCAAATTTTTGAAATGCATACCTTTACTCAATTGCGAATAAAAGCGAAACGCGTGCAGCGATTTTCCTGAACTTTGTCTCATTTTGCTCATAGATTATGTGACTTTGCGAAAAAGTAACTAGACTTGAAACTTATTTCCGTTTTGTATTTTTTATGAATTTAAAACAAAAAAAAAAAAAAAAAAAAATGTTTACTTCATGCGCTTATTTTTAATTTGGAAACTGTTGCTTGTATAGGAAAACAATATATGAACAGATTAAGGGAATTGTAATTCTTAATTTTTTAAAATGTATTTCAACTAAATCGGGCTAGTGGCTGTCGAGCTATGTCAAACAACAGGGCCTAAAACGTGATAAATTCCCCTATACGATAGTACTAACTTCAAATCGATATTAAAAATATTTTTGCAGGTAAGAAGACAAAACGAATGATGCAGAAATTATTCTTTTTTGGTCTAATTTCACATACAGTTCTCAGAACTGAGTTGGCAAATCATGTGTTGTACTGTGTTTGGGATCAATAAAATAAAAGCTATCATAAACGAATATTAGTAGAAAACCTTTGGAAATCGGTTGCAATTAACATGAATGTACAAAGTGAGTATTAATTAAATTTATTGTTATTTATTTTGGCATAAGTATTTATAAAATGTTTCCCTTAACACTCGACCATTTTTTAAGGTTTGTTTAATATGTTCATTATCTTTTTTGTTGCTATTTTTCTCCTTTAACATGTCAATTAAGATTTCGTCTAAACCCTCCTGATCAATTATGTTATTGTGAAGAACGCAAATACTTTTAACAATTATTTGCGTCAGTGTTGGTTATGTTTCAATAGGCACTAATAATTCCAAATACACATTCAAACGAAAATTCTCAATATTCGGTTGCAACCTCCCCAACCAGCAATTCTTCAGTTGCCAATATTTACAGTTTGGACTTAAGTTCGTCTTACTACACTTGAAATTATAAACGCTCCATCTACTTCTAAATCTTCCTTAAATTTACAGTAAAATTCCCGGTTTACGAATATAACTGAATACATATTTAATTGATATTCACACATACATATTTTCAAATATGAATCATAAGTTCTTTCCAATTTTAAATAAATCTATTGAAAATTAACTGTGTTTTTCTAACCTCTGTGTTAATATGAGGCGCTCACATTGTGTGACTGGCATTTGTATATAATTGCTTAAATTTTTAGTTAGTCCTTTCCAGAATATAATCAAAAGCTTCAATTTTCATTTGTGTATATTCATAAAATCTTTGCGAATCCTTTCTTAACTCTTCATATAGATTATGAAATTCATCAAATTCACTACTACAGAGCTTAATGCTAAATATTCTTCATCTAACGAATCCATTTCTCTAACTGACGATTGTATCATAGTATAAGTACAAATATTTAATATAACAAAATTAAAGTACGCACTATTAGTGTCCTTAGGCTTTCGAGATGGCGCCAGTTCGTGAGAGGCGACATACTATGTTGAGCTCATAGAAATTTCCCCAGGCAGTTGCAGTGTCAGTAAGGTAGATATATAAAGAGAGGGGAAACGTGTGGACTATGTAAATTAAAGATAATTTTTTCTTGTAAGTTTCACATAAACTGCACGGGAAGAATTGCAGTCTTCATAAGTCTCTTGACTAGAATTGCAATTACTTAAAATAAGTGTGCATAATATTCGGCAATAAAGTTTGCTGACTATCAGTACCATTTTTAGCTTATTTTGCAGAAGTCAAAAGTGCATACAAATGTATGTTTGTTCTATGACAAAATCACTGCTTTGAGTTGGTATCCTCTTGAATTTATTAAGTGTTATCTGGAAGTTGTAGATTATAAAAAAAAAAATTTAGCATCACTTTGAATGAAAATGAAAAAAGTTTTACTTATGCCCATTCTTTGTAATTTGGTAAAATCTTAAGTCTCAAAAGTTGAGACTATAAGCTAGAGATTGCTTTAACGTTTTTATACTTGGTATTTGTTTAATTTTTTTATGACCTGCTAATCACCTGGTCACAATTTTGAGACTAAAGGCTTTACTTTAAGACTAATGAATGCCAACACGTTTAATATTTTGACTTTTGTCTCTATTAGAGACTTTAATCTTTCAACACATTTAGCCAATCTGTGAAATGGACATTTGCAAAATTAAACACTTGCAAATCTTTTAAATTGAACGCCAATTGCTTCCCTTTAACACACAGTTTAACTTATATATTCATAGTAAAAATGTCAAAACACACAAACAAAGTATGTTTGTATGTATGTATTTTCATAAATACACAATGCATTAATTACGAAAATTTGTTTACATTCACACTGAGTCACTCAGTCATTCAGTCATACAGTCAGCCAAGCGCGAATATGGGCAAAACTGAGCAGGAAGTTGAGCACAAACGAAAAGAAGAAGGCAGCGAAGCATTTTTTGCAGGCTTTCACCTCTTTTCAGTCAATGAACTCATGCCCATAAGCGCTCACACACACACACACACATACACGCACACACACACACGCACAAACTGATTGTCTCTTCCGTTGCCCACACTACAACACAGAAACTTTCACTTACGAGTACTCCTTTGCTGCTACAGCTGCCTCAGCTAAAGCGCTACTACTATTTACTAGCGTTCAGTCTCGCCAAAAAAAAAAAACAGCAAACTTTACCGCTCCTTGCTGTGTATTTCACTATCCTTTCGTTTGTTTTCGTTTCTTTGTTTTTCACTTTTTATTTTCTCTACATTTTGCTTTTGAAATTATATTTGAGCTTTGCAGTCGTCGTTTACTGTTCCTCGAAACTGTTGTGCGGTGTTCGTGTTGATGACGGTTTTGTGTGTGACACCTTGCCACCCAACTTACTCGCTTGCACTGTGCACTTTCAATGGATCACAACGTTGCGGCTTGCTACACATCCTCGCACTCGTATCGCGATATAGCTACATACACATATGCACATCAATTGCAGCGAAGAGTAGCGGCGTTTAAGTGTTAAGTGTCTATATGTACATAAGTGTGAGTAAGTATCTCAAGCAACTTGTGTGTGTATCCACTGGATGAGTTGTGCAAGTATGTGATGATGATTTATCCTTTAAGTAACAACAACCACTTTGAACTTTAATGCTTGTTGGCAAATTTGGGGAGTATAGAATAAAGCGAAGAGCCACAGCCGCGCGCGAATTTTTCTTCCTCGTTTGCGTTCTTTTGCGATTTTCAACAGTTTTGTAGTTTACTAGCTCATTCCTTATCGGCTACTGAGCACTGCCAGCAACAGTCCGGGTATTTTATGCGCGCCAAATGGAGCTCATCCACGTCAATATTGCTTGCGCTCTACCAAAATAGGAACTCACTGTCTGACTAAGAGACTTTTACGGACTGTTGTTTACTGACTGTTCGCCTATGGTGTGGTGAGTTTCTGATGAGTTGGCGATGACGAACACAAAAATGTACTCATATCGTGTGGAGCAGCAGCGTCTGTGTAGAGAAATATTGATATGGATGTAAGGCACAGCTGAGTTTTCTGGCAAGTCCATGTGTTAGAATGTTTTTGTTTTTTTTTATTATTTATTTATTTGACTTGATATTTTTAAGGAATATAGAGAAAGGCAAAAGTGAAGCATTGGGTTTGTGTATTTTAAAGAAGTTCTTTCAACCAAAGTGTATTTAACAAAGTGTGCTAAGTACTGAATGCGTCTGACTTCCGGAGCGTTATTAGTTATGTTAAACTTTATGAAATTTGTTAACCCCTAAATGTGTTCAAAGTAAAAAAAGGGAAACAAAAAACTTTGTGAAAAATTATACACATGTACGAGTATATATGTACAGAACATACAAATCTTGAAAAATATGTCAGCAAATAATTTCATATATAACGAAAAAATTGCATCGTGCCCAATTTGTAAAGGCAAAAACGGCAACTAATTTCCTTTTTATGCAGTGCCTAGAAGAATTCGGGTAAGGCAGAGGTGTATCGAAGCTTGCAAAATACATTTTACCGATTCTGTGAGAATATCTGAGAAGCATTTCGACGAAGCCGATTTTTATGGCTAAATTCAGTAAGAAGTCGCAGTCTCTAATTGAGACAAAAGTCACAATTTTAAACCAGCTGTCAGTTATTAGACTCAAAATAGTATAGCCTCTAGTCTCAAAATAAAGAACCCAAATTGTGACCTGGTGATGAGCAGAATCGGAGCATTCCTCTCTATTTCTTTAGTTTTTGATGTGATTTTCGGTAATGTAGATTGCCCCGCATTGCTTAGCAGAATGTATTTCAATGTTGCTAGCAGAATTCTGGGGCATATTGATTTGCTTTGGGGTTGCTTTCAGCAAAACTCTCTATAGTAAAAATGCTCCTTTAAATAGAACTTTGCAGAAATTCTATACGATTTCAAGTTCTTTAGAGCTTGATATCTCTATGCCAAAGAATATTTTCCGTAACCGACTTAATGTCAGTAATATTTTATAATAATATAATACAGACTGCACGTAAGACTTCACATACAAATAGATAAATATGTACTCGTATGTACTCGTATGTATATAAACTTATTGTTTCCTCCTAATTTTTTTTTGTATTTTGATATAATAAGCAACCCGTTATTACTTAGCACACATGGTTGAATACACATTGCTATCAACGTCTTGTGAAAAAAAAGTTACCAAAATTTTAATTTTTATTAAAGTGATCAACAGCGAAAAATTATATTACAGCCAGTAAGTAGCAGTGCCATATTAAAGTGTTCAAGGTTTTTTTTTTCATGTCAAATTAGAAATTATTTACATAATTAATTCGAGGACGCTGAATTAAAAAAATAATATTATGAAGGATAGTTCGAATGTTTTTGATGCAACTAAACTAAATTTGTTTTTTTCAATTATAAATATTCGAAAATATTTGTAGAGAAATCATGAAAAACATTTTTTTTTTCTAATATAAAATGGATGTAAATCTTGTACGAACGTAATATGTGGCAACGCCTTCGAAAAACTGAGTGAGTAGACAAGTTTTTGTAGAAAATTTTATGTAGACATTAAAGCCGTTTTTTGATATTTCACATAAAAAAATTGTTATTAGGTGACAACCCTGTTAAAAATATATTATTTAAACTGTTTTAAATAGCTTTATTTTGATGCCCATATCGTGATATATAATTTAATTTTAAAATAATTTTAAACAGGTGGCAACCTTGCAAGAACTTTCCCAGTACCACTGCTTAAGTAGATAAGCTTAGAAAGCTAAACATCATCCATATACGAAGATTTATTAATATCCTTGTAGCAGTTTCCGTGATAACATGTATTGTATACAGTGTACAGTGACTCAATTAAATGTTCACATCCTGCTATTTTTTGCAATAGCAGCAATAACAAATTTCTTTCACTATTTTTATATAAAAAAGTAGTGCATTGTACAACAAACACCATATAAATAAATTCATCAAACTCTGTAGAAAGTTTAAGATAATTTATCAAATAAATTTCTATTCAAATTTCGAAGTTTTTAATTGAAGTTTTTAAAAACTATTAAGTTTGTCGTATTAAAGCCAATTAAATTTTCGGCTATTAAAGTGTAAATTTTGAGGTCTAAGTTACAGTGAATTTGGAATTTTTTTCAATTTTATTTTATGCAATAGAGAATAAGCAATTATACAAATAACAAAAATTAAAAATAAAAAACGTTTGCCTTGCATGAAAACAAAGAACAAAATTTCGGAAAACCGCTAAAAATCATTGCGCACTCGGAGCCGTTTACACTTCAAACTTAATCCGCATCAATCGTTTTGCGTCAAATAGAAGTCAATTTCATATGCACTGTGATTTATCATTTGTACTGACGTCCTAATCCTTTCGTAATTTCCAACAACGCCACATAAAATTGTTTAATGCTTTTAATTATTATTACCAAATCATCAAATCTGAATCATCATTAATAAAATATTATTGGATATTTTAGTATATTTCCATATGTCTGTATCAAAGTTGGAAGCAGAGTACCTTTTTTATTTTTTTAGGAAATTTTACTACCCTACCAGTGGGATCTGATGCATTTCATCGAAAGTGTTGAGATTGGTGACCTCAGAACATGAAACAAACTGAACAAATTTTTTTAAAAAGACCAAACAATTAGTCAACACGATCTTTCGCAATTTTTTCCATACATAATAAAAATCTCATCAAGAACAATTCCGTTGAACTTAATAAAATTGCTCAACTAAGCTCATAACTGATTTATAGGCAAGCTTAAAGGATTGCCAAGAGTATACCATGTGTTGCATGACTCTTTTTATAATTATAAAACGAATTAAAATATGTTTTTTCATAATGTATGTATACCTTTTTAATGTATTCACACCTTAATGTAATTAACACCTTTAAAATGGAGGTATTTGTCGCTCTCAGACCACTGTGAGCCCACAGCAATTGCTTTTGATTGTATACCTGAAGCCGCGGCGCTGTGGTTAAAACTACAAATAATTAAGACACAAAGAAAAAAAGATACAAACGTGTAATAAATTTATAGACAAAGCCAAGGCTATCGGTCTGCTGTAAAATAATCACCCAGTTTAGCGCTTACACC
Organism: Philophylla caesio; assembly: GCA_963971545.1. Taxonomy (NCBI): domain Eukaryota; kingdom Metazoa; phylum Arthropoda; class Insecta; order Diptera; family Tephritidae; genus Philophylla; species Philophylla caesio. The sequence continues at coordinate 183,862,522 of OZ020604.1, read as the reverse complement.
GCTATTCCTAGCCTCCGCATTTTTTTTGCTACTATGTAGTTGGCATATCCTCGACACTACGACCGAAGTGTCACTGTCATCGTCGCCATCGTCACATCAATTTATCTTTGATGTTTGCTACCAGCCTCGCCTTAGTGTAGATAATTATGTGCTATTGTTTTTAATCTGCTTAAACTATACAATGTGGAAAATTACCGGAAAACATCAATGATATCGCATATCCTGGAAATGCAGCGTAATGTAGCAAAGCGCAGCAAAGGCAACGGAAAGAGCGCACACGCACTTAACGATACTGAGTGGCAACCGTTTTTATTTTTAATTTTTTTTTTATTTCTATTATGCTGCTGTTGTCTGCTTGCTGTGTGACACATCAACGATATTGTTTTCAGTCGCAGTGACCAGTGCAGCAATGCTTGAAGGAGCAGATTATACCGCAGGGTAGCCTCAGGGCGTATATTTTATGGCACAACATTGGTGAATACATACATACTCGTACATAAAACCAAAGTATGAGCGAACAAGTAGGTACATACATACATATATATACATATATTTATATGCTTGCTCAGATATGCGTTGCAAAAACATTTGTTAACACATTTACGAAAGTTTGTGCAAGTCGATTGTACAAACAAAAAATGAAAATAAACAATAACAGAATGATTATATTTACATATTTATGTACAATATTTGTATTACTTTAACATTCATAATTATGTGTGTATGTAAATATTTTGTATTTTGCATTTTGCATTGACGGTTATGAAAAGGTTTGCGCTTAATATTTGCAATTTGTTCAAGAATTGTGTCATGCGTATGCCAATAGTTCTTGTTTTACATCACACACCGACACACACACACATACATATAAATAGTTGCACAATACGCAAAAAAATAATACAAAAAGGATAAATGGTAGTTGTCAACATGAACTATACTAGCAACTTAACACAATGCGATGCTTTGAAAAACTTGTAGTGGGACGAATACGTGCTTTGACATAAGAATGTTTATTCATTTTATTTCATAGTAATATACAATTTTTTTAACGAAAAAAAATACGTATTTCTGATAATATTTTGTATTAAAGAAGATTACTCGGTTCAGCTTGATATTTAGCTTAGAATTCCGGACTTACTTATCAGACAGAAAGCTTTGGTTCGGTTTGGCGCTCAATCGTTAATTGGATGAAAAATTATTTTACGAAAAATCGATCCGCTAAATAGTGTTAAAATCACGATATTCTAAAAACTCTATTTATAGTTTGATTTATAATAATTTAAAAATATACACTGCAACGTATGCTTTGTTTAAAAAAAAAAAAAACAAATCACCAAAATTGGGAATCTCTACTGCATATGTGATGAGAGATTCCCTGGCCAAAAATATATCCATTATATGTATATGTACATATGTATCTCTGCAATCAATTTATGCTGAAAGTTGATATTTATACTATTTCAATATTGTCCAAATCTAAAACACTTTGTACAGCTAAAGCTTTTGCTATATATTTGCATTAAACATACCTAATCAGGTTTCTATATTGGCAAATTTCAGATAAGTACTTTATTAAAAATCTAAAATTTTAAGGTAAGGCATTTAATACGAAATTGCTTTCGAAAAAAATTAAAAGCTTCCAAATATCGGCGAGCAAAAAACGAATTATAGCACAAAGACACATTGACACATTTCGACAACTTATTTATTCTCCAATTGTTTGAAATTTTTTTTTAATTAAAACATCGTTAGCTTTCTGACGAACATCATTAAAATACTTTTTTTAATTTTATAAAAACTGTAGAAAATATTTATCAATATTCAATGAAACTTTTGAACTTTTTAAAAATTTATTTTATTATGTTTTTTGGGAATGCCGATATGTAGCTTATTAAATTTTAGTACACCGAAGTGTAAGTTTCTAGTGGCTGCGAATTACCACTGATTTTTGGCAAATTTTTGTACTGACGCTATTTCGCTATTCCTTCCATATAACAAATAACTAATCGGGGTTTTGCTGTAGGAAATTGCCAGTTAAAAAATTTTCAAAAATTACTGCTAACTTTTAGACACTTTAAACTTGCAATTTCTAACACTTACATTGAATGAGTAAAAAAATTCTAAAATTTTTTTTTCAAAAAGTTCAAAATTTTTGTAAAATCATTGTACATATTTTAAATAGTTTAAAAAAATTTGTGTTTTCTTAGAAAATGAACCATATGTTTTACTGGAAAAATAATTTTAATTAATTAAAAGAGAAAACAAATTGCCCAAATTTGTCAATATGTGTTTGCGCTATGATTTGTGCAAGGAGTATATTATGAAACACAAGTAATATGATCTTACTTTGCTCAAACCTGGGAAAAATGTATCAAAGCGTTGCGTTGATCTCCAAAATAGCAGCTTTAACTTTTATTACTAGAAGCTGTTCCCTTTTAGCATTTAGTTTATTAATAAGCTGGTCTTGAGCTCAATAACAGACAATATTCAAAATAAAATACTTTTTAGAATTGTTTATTAAATTTAATTTTTTTGGTCAAAAACCATAATAATTGTTTTAATCAAAAATAATGATAAGTTTTGAGTTTTATTTTTTGATTGAAAATAAAACTAAATTTAGATTTTTTTTACATATCGACAAGCTCAAAATCGTATGCCGCTTTTCTAATAAGTTGTTAGTGGGAGACTTTACTTACATTAATGTGCGACGTTTGCCGAGTAAACTATTGGATTTTTCCATTATTCATATTGAACTATCATCTAACAAGAAGACCATATTTATATGTACAATTTTCTCGACATATCCGATTTATAGCGTACAGGGCGTATAAGTAACATCGTTGCCCTACTAAATTAATGTCGTGTGTAACGAGTTAGCTGGGAAATGGCGATCAAAATACGAAATTCACAAATTATTTTACTTATATCAATATTTTATTTATTTATGGCACATTTTATACACAACTATAGTTGCGCTCGAATCCAGTTTTCATTAATGGAAGATTTTATTTATTGTATAATTTTTCTTCCACCCATTTTCCAGGAATCGAACTAAGGAAATTTGGAGTGCAAAGTCAACATGATGCTTGTCGAGTAAACTTCTTTTTTATACAACAAACTACAATCAAAAGCAGCTAAGGCCAGTAGCTCAATAATAATTTTCGATACAATTTTATTTTTATTATTAAACAATGTTTATTTATGAACCTCTTTCTTTACAATGATTTTTTCATATGTTTCAGTGCTTCGTCGGATATTTTTATCGGATACTTATTTTTAGATGACTTCGTTTCCTAAGAACGATTGTTGCAGATGTTGCAAGTTACAAATGCAGAACGCAATACAGCTTTGCACTTAAATCAGCCGTAGGAGTTTGTGATCACTGTATAAGTGTGAGTTACTGTATGTGTTCTTACAGAAACATAAGTATTTTCAAAACGAACTTAATTTCCAAGCAGCTAATAAAGCCACTTCAACTATAAAAGAATAAACGAATCATGCTTTTTGCTTTTAAGTATTCTTTGAATTGATGCTCAACAGTTAAAACGCACTGCATACACTACAAAATAATATGTATAAAAACAACGACAATAACAACAACACAAACTACAATGATAAAACGTACTAAGTACAAACATGTTGGCCAAAGTGGCGCCTTTAGATATAAAAACACTTTATTAACAAGAATGTGCAGAGAAAAAAAAAACAATGAAGAAGAAAACCCGCAATAACAGAGGAACGCGCTTCTAACATTATGAAAGTTCAAGTGCTCTAATACTATACACATCTTTTTTTACAACAATACATAAACCTATCGCTCCTTTGCATAAATAACAACATAACTCAAAAATCGATAACTTGAGAAAAACAGCTTTAAAGTTTAAAATTAATATATACTTCCATAGTAAAAATTAATACAAAGTTTGTTCTGATGAGTTCACGGTGATCGGTATAGCTTTGACAATTTGACACAACAAATTAAAACGAAGAAGAAGGAAGATTTCTGCATACCTAAAACGATTTTGTATTATTTTGAATTATGACACCATTCACGCTAGAACTTATTTGTGCATTCAACTGTGCAAACAAACAGTTTGACTGTTGGCTGTGGTAAATCTCTTTAACTTGTGATGCGCGCTCGTGCGTGCTAAAACAACACCAACAATAGCAGTTCAAAAAGCCAGCAGTGAGCAGCGAACGACCAAAAAGCCAGCAAAACGTGTGACCAAAGTGGGCAACGAACAGTTGCATACACCGATATATACTGACACACGCACACACATGTATGCAACGGAGTGCAACTCAAATAATTCTTGCAGCATGCGCATAACTTGACAACCCAAAAAAAACGACGAAGAATTTTACGACAAAGAAGTTCGAGCAAGTTAAGCGGAGTTAGATATTGCAGATGCAACGTGCAATAACGGTATAACACGCTTGCCGCACCGCACACACCTGTCTGCATATAACGCTCAAGTTTAATCCATTCGAGAACTAACGCTCAAACAATATCTACGGACGTGTATCAAGGTTGCCACTGTGCAATTTTCTTTACTAACAAAAGCTGCTTCTGAAAGACCACAAAATGCCATTCTATGGAAATGAAACTACAATGCGGTCATTCATTTCTAATTTCATACAAAAGTTGATAATATACAGATGAAACACTGGGATCTGTGAGTTAAAATTAATCAAATCTCAATTTTATTAACGGATTTGTGGGTTAAGCTGGCATTTGTGGTGAGCCTAAGTGAAACTTAGTAAGTTGAGGTGAAGTTAGGTGAGTTGAAGGAAGGAGAGATGTAGTGAAGTGAGGGCATATGACATGGGCTCAGAGGATAGGAGTTCATGTTCGATGAGGTACAGCAAAGTGAAGAGATTAGATATATTGAGTGAATGTGTGATGAGTTTAGATGTGATGATTTAAGCCGTGGTGAGTTAAGATATCTAAGCTTATGTGTGTGAAGATTAGGTTTTATAATGACTTTTTTATCACAATATCGCAGAATAGCTGAGTAAATATTGTTTTACTCGCTAATCGGGTTGCATTTTAAAGCACAAATCACAAACGCTTGGAGTGAGGCAAAAAAAACTTTTCGTCGTTAGTTTTTTTAAGCATTTTCTTTGCTGCTGTTTTGCAATATTTCAAAGGCATCGGAAAGGCTCATCGCCAGATATACTCTCACCAGATATACTCTCACCAGATATGCTCTATATTTTATATGCAAAGAAAAAAACTAATCCAAACTTTAAACGTCCTCGCTTGTGGGCTGCGATAGTTGAAAAAACCCACCACTTTTGGTAGAGAAAATCAGAAATGACAACCCTCTTTAACATAGGTTACACTCACACATTCAGTTATTATTGCTAGATGCACTCGTGAGTGCACACATACATATGTACATTTTTCGACTTGCCACATTCTCAAGTGGGAATTCTTCTGAAGCATTCGTTTGGTTTGAGCTCCAAGAATTCCTTTCAACTCTCAAAAGGATGAACGTGACAAAGCAGCGGAATACGGGGCAATGCTCCCAGCTGACATTTACACTTGCCCTTCTTTACAACCTCACACCCCGTTTGCCATGATGATCCAACACTGAATGCGCTATATTTAGATGGATGTTAGTCGCTGTCATTCACTTATGCATTCGTACAACTAAACAAACATATTTTTACCTGCATAGTATACATTTGTATATTTATGTTATGTAGGCGTATTAACTGCCAACTGCCTGTCACTTTTGCTCTATGGTGAAAGACATAAAATAAATGTGATAAAAGCGAAGACACTGTAAATGTGTATACGGAATAAAAATGTTGGTATTCCGTGATATTAATAGATATACCTATTTATGTATTAAAAAAATGTTTACTTAGCGTTACTACAAGAATATTTGAATCTCTAAAAACGTTTAATACTAAGTACTTTAGGGTAGATGTGATGCAGGCAGCAAAAGGATTTGTCTCCAATAATTGTACGACACTTATTTGTGAATGCGATGGAACTTTCAAAACCACTTTAAACAGTTTTATGACTTAAGAAGAGTTGTGTAAATATCTTAATTGGCATGTTTTACATTATACCCGAAATGAAAAGTTTATTCAAAATAAATACGCTTCGCACAAATAAACGACGCCTAGAAATTGCAAATAATTATTTTTATTTTTTCCAGTTTCTAAGATATTTTCTTAAATAATTATACAAAATTTCGTTCAAATGTCCTACTAAATAAAATTTTTTTTTTTTTTTTTAGTTATCCAGCTTTGCAGGTTAAAATGTTTTAGTAAAATAATGTTCACATACAATTCAATTTTTTCGCATGTAAGGGATTATAAAACTAGCACTCATTATACAAAAATTTAAATATTTAAAAAAAAAATTTAACGTTGGAATTTTTAAAATTATTTTAAAGCTTGAAATTTGAGCGTATAAGGAATTTTTATTTTAACCAAAAAATTTAAGAAACTATATATAAGAAAATTAAGAAATCAAAACCTTTCTATGTTTGGCTTTCGTATAAAGCTGTTAAAAACTTGTAAGATTTCGATTAACAAGAAATTTTCGCTTTCACGGATTTTTATAGTAAAATCGTGTATTTTACTTTCTCATCCTTTAACAATCGGCAGAGTTATCTGGAAATTTACGCTGTTATAAAAATATTGCATTCGTCTGAATGTAAAAACTTCCTTCCTACCCACTAGTGCATATTATTTTTTCAATAAATTCACGGTGCACAAAAATTCAGCTTCCTTTTGATTCCAAAGGTCAAACAAATAATTCAGCATCACAATTTCATGGTTGCATTTCAGCGAGTGAATTAAAAAAAACGACAATATTTACTTACAAATGTTTAGGCGCAATAACGTCAAAAATATTTAAAAACAAATATTAAAAAATTTTCGTTTATAATTTTATTTGGGTTTAAATAGCACAACTGTTATTAAATGCAACATACAGGGTAGTGCACCAATTGTGCTACAATAAGAAACTTTAATAACTTTTTTTTAACAATGCATTTCATTTATTTTTTTATTACTTTATAGAAAATTGTATTTTATTTTATATAATTAATTAATTTTAAAGATCATATTCCATGCTCAGCCACGCATATGTGACACATAATTCGAAAATTGTTCATTGCGGCCTGAAGGGTCGAAGTCGGGATTGCCTCAATTATCGAATTAATGGACTGTTTCAATTCAGTCAAATTTCTTGGTGTTGTTTTGTACAACTCTTGCTAGACATAACCGCATAACAAAACTTCTAGTGCAGTCAGGATATTAATTTGTTTTTGGAATTTTCGTTAGAGCTCCGCAATAACCGATCTGGATATGTGTGGAATAGCTCCATCTTGCTGGAACCAAACGCTATTGAAAGGGATACGTCTTCGGCGCAGTTCTGGGTAAACAGCTTCAACAGCTAAAAATAACGGTGCCAATTGAAAGTTACTGTTACACCGTTTTCTTCAAAGAAATATGGCCCGACAATGTACCTTGATGAAACTGCGCACCACACAGCGACTCGTTCTGGGTGAAGTTCCGTGTCATTGATTATTTCTGGATTTGATTCACTCCATATATGGCATTTTTGCTTGTTTACATTGCCGTTTAGATGAAAATGGGACTCATCGGACATAAACAGGCAATTTTAACAAGTTATTGTCTTCTTCGGCCATTTCAATAATTTTTTTTGCAAAATTCTTGTTATTTGAACTTAGTACGGAAACATTTTTTTAATTCATCATAAATTATCGGTTGTAATGACCGTCTGCTAACTCCAACTTACACCGATAAGTTTCGAGCCGAAACTCTTGGATTTGCCTGAATTGACGATGCAACAGCGGCGATTGTGTCTTCAACAGGAACATACGGATATCGATGGTATTCTTGCGATGTTTCCAGATTCCCATCTACTCACGGGGTTCCGCCAAACTCCCGTGTGAATTCCCTTTGTACGGAAATTATGGACTGCAAAGCATGGTGCCGCTGCACTGTCCAAATCCATCCCAAGCATTAATTTTAAAAAAAAATTAAATAACAATCTGCCAAATAAAATAAAAGTAAGCCGATTACTCACACACAGAAAAAAAGTTATTACGTTTTGTTTTTGTAAGACGATTCGTGCGCCACCCTGTATTTGTGAAAATGTACATCCCCCCTTCGCTAACATAATTGCCAACATTCAAAGAAGCGTGCAATGTATAAATTGTAAAAAACAACAAAAAAAAATATGTAAACAAACAAACAAACACATGAACAGTTTTCACTATGCATGCATAAGTTATCCTGTTCTCCATTCCCATTAGCATGCATTGGGCGAAATGAAGCATCAACACAAACGAAAGGAGGGGAATGCACGAATGAGTGTAAAAATAAAATACTGAATGGAAAACAAGCATATGTCATATACACAAGCACTTCACCATACACATGCGCATACATATATGTACATAGAAGTATATATGTTTGTTTAAAGGCACATGCGCATAAACTTATTACTAGCAAGAAAGCACCCTGCGAGAAGAATGTACATACATATATTGGGAGTATGTAAAAATACTAAGCTGATTTTTTGTACATTTCTTGCTTGCACTATTTCGCCAAAACACGATTAAAGTTAAAATTGTTTAGTTACTTATTTTATAAAACTACTGTTACTTGAATAAAAAAAACATTTAAGTTATTGCATTTGCTTTAAAAGCTTTGAGTAATTCAAATTCAAATTTTCTCTTTTCGTTATTCTATTCCCGCATGGTTATTTTTACAAACTTACAACGAGAAGAATGAAACCATAAGCTGAGCATACGCATTCAATTTTACACACAGCCGCTCGAGTGTTGTGTCATTCCAGTATGTGTACTTATGTTCGCAATTTGAAATGTAAAAAAAAAAAATATACATATATGTTTTTGTTTCATAGATCTTTTTTTTTTTGCACTCGGCGCATTACGCCTATGCAAGTGCCACTTAATAATTTATTAGTGTCATTCATAAATTACATGAGAATTTGCAGGTAGCGCTCGTCCACGTTTAGCAGTAATTGCAAAATAATCTTTACATTTGTATTTGTGAGAATTTTCAGAAAGTAAAAGCAAGCGATGATATGTCGGTTTTGAAATTTGCTGAATTTTTATTCTTCTCATTACAATTTCAATAGCTGACGATTATTTTTCTCGAGAAAAGTTGACAATTGCGTGCATTTATCAACCATACGACTTGAATTTCAAAAATTTTACAGGCGATACCCAAAGTAAATCTTCCGCGACTCTAACTCTTTTATAAGAATAGTAAACTTATCTGCGATAATCACAAGAAGAGACACATTTTTTTCCTGTATTTTATGGTTAGATTTATAACCGCCAAACACTCCTGTGGAAGAGTTGTGGATGTATCGTTTTGGAGATGCCTCTTCCAATTATTGGCTGAGACACAGAAACATTTAAACATATGTATTTACATTCGATGTACTTGCATATAGTGTATATATGCACTTATACATACACACATATTATTTAAAACTTAATCAAAGAAGTCACTCATACGCCCTGTCACTCATTTGGGTAAACAGCAATAGCGCAATTTATTTGTGCTTGCAGGTCCCGCATAAACTTTCAGTCATAAAAAAACAAGAAATTTAGCGCTTAAGCTCAGAAATATTTATTTATTACAATCTATGTAAATAAATTTTTTATTCATAATACATATGTGTGCGTCCACGTGAAAAGGGCGCATCTAATTTCCGAGATATATAAATTTTTCGATACATGGATCGAATTTCGTAATTTTTTATTATGGTTTATTATGAAACTATATACATTTAGGCGTCGAATAACACCAAATTTAGGCTCCTAGGTAGAAGAAGGTAGAAGTAATAAATTTTATATTTTGAAAAAAAAGAAAAGGCCCACTTTGTCGCATTGGAGAAATATGAAGCATTTCCGTGTTCTATGGACTTTTTTTGAAAGAAAAGAAAAAAAAGAAAAAGGCCACGTTGTTTATTCTGTGATGAAGAAGGCGTCCGAAATTCAGTACGGAATACTTAGTATAACACTATGTCCAGAGGGCAAATGCGATGAGATGTGATAAAATCTGTGGATTGATTACTGTCAATGACTGTAATGAATGAATTACTGCTAATTTGTTGTCTTTGTTTCATCTTTAATTATAATAAAATACTCACCGTTGAGTCCATTCGAATTTTTTTACTACCCCAAACTTCCTGATTCGTTGGTCAAAAGTTAACTCATTCATAATTTTCTGTGATCATCGGTTGAATTAGTTGAAAAAGCAAATATTTAGAAAAGGACCCACTTTGTCGAGTTGATGTTAATTAATTCTTTCACATATAATAATGATTGAAAAATGATCTAATAGTATTATTTCTCATGTTGACTATGTTCCTCTTCGATTCAAATGAACATCCATTTAATGTCCGAGTAGAAATGAAAAAAAATCGAACTTTCAACTTCAAATTGATTTTTCTCAATTCGTCATCGGATATTCACCAGAAATAGTTTATTTTAACCTGAGTAAAACATCATGATTTTCCATCCTTATGTAAGTTAAGTTCTAATTTTTTCATTCAAAATTAGTATTCTTTAAAGTGATTTTTTACAACTATTTCAACAACAACCATGTTACCATTGGTAAAAAATAAAATATACTAAACACCTGGTAATTGTACCTTTTAAGTGAAATAAACTCTGTAGTTGTGTCAACATTTTAAATATGGCAGTCAGGCGTGAATTATAAATTCAATTTCACCAAAGTATATCAATGTGCCAGAATGCTGAAAATTGCAAGCAGCCCACTTGTTTAACAATAATTCAACATTTTCATATGTATATAAATATTTACATATATAAATATATACATAACTACATACATATATAATGAACCAAATTTAGTGCAAAAACGTAACTGACTTATTGAGATACAGACATTTTATAAAATGCCTTTTTCTTACATGAATGTACAAATTTTCGTTATAAAAACATTTTAACTCAGTGACATCAAGAACAATATCGAAACGGAAATTAGCGATGTAATTTAGAAATAACCTTAAAACATTTCTTTATGACATCATTTTACGCAGCTTTTACCAATTTTGAACGAATGGTTACGGAAAAAACTAATGTTATCAAAGAAGAATTTATTAACGAAGCGAATATCTAGTTCTTATCACTTTGCAAAACCAAATCGTTAGTATTAATTGTAAATAAACACATACAAAATATGCTCACACAGATGTACACTGGTGGCAAGATTAATAGAAATGCGATATTTTGACATTTTTTCTTATATTTAAGTAATATTTATATAATAAGTAGAGAGTACATAAGAGTAATTTTCGATTGTTGACGATTTTTTCTTTTTGTCTTGTGTGTTTTGCATTTTCCATAAAAACAAAACTTGATTCAAACCAGCTACTAGAAAACTTAACCTTTATTGTAGGAAAATTTAATAGGCTACAAGCCTGCGTGCTCAACAACCTTATAAAAAAGTTCTTGAATTATTATAAATTTTGTAAAAAGTTTGAACGTTGTTAGAGATTTAAAAGTATTTTAATTGAAAAAAATTCAAACTTAAAAAACACAAATGAAGTGGTTAAAACTTGTCAACTTTTCACATTTCTTTTATATTCGAACTAGCCGCCAGCGTATCTAAGCAAGTCGTTGTATATAAATAGAAACATACGATAAATACATATTGACATATGTATGTACATACTTACATACGATAAATACATATTTACATATGTACATACTTACATACGATAAATAGAAGGCAATAGCAAGCTAATTACGTAGCTAAATTCATGCTATTCAATACCGCCAACCGTACGTTCTTAAAGCTGAGAGGACAAAGGACAACACAGTTCGACGATTGGGAGGACCAGGCGCGCGGTGGCGTGCCGTTCGTTGCTGTGTTGAATTGTGCGTGCGCCCATTCATTACAAAATGCTACAAATACATTCTATACAAAATGCGTATTCAAATTCTTATATACAGTGTTGTGCATATCAAAAGCAACAGCATTCAAAATGACATTACGAATTTTCCATTAAAATTCAGTCCACTCTCTAACATAAAAGATAAAAAACGAAGTTGTAAGATTTGTAAAGAACTGAAATAATTTCAAAAAATTTGTATAGCTATACAGCCATGCTCCCAGTTTCACATTCACAAATTTTCCTGTGCATTCGGTTCGAAATCACATGTTTGGTGCTTCCAATTTCACATTCATATACATTTTTGTGAATTGAATCCGAATGCTTGATTGTATGCAAGGCGAATTCATTTAAGGTGGTCGTAATCGAGCAGATGATTGGTGGGTGATTGTCAAATGAATTGTTTTTTATTTTTATTTTTTTTGTTTACATTACATCTTCTCACCTTTAATGTTTATGTTATGACATGTTAAATGTTTTCTAATTTGTGTTGTGAAGCAATTGTATTCTGAATAGATATAAGAAAAATAATAAAAATTAAAAATAGGAAAATGTGTTATGTGTGCTTAGGGAGTGGAAAAAGTAAGTGAACCACTTTTTCAAGTTCCGCGAGAGGAGCAAATAATAATTATGTGGAGCTCGAATTGGCGGAAACACTTGGTATCAAGGGATCTCATATGCGGAGATAATTTTTTGCCTTCGCAAATTTTATTTATTGGGAAAAGAGCAAATTTGCTGCCGGAAGATGTATTTCCATTACTATTTTAAGAATTATATTAAATTTTAAACTTAGGTTTTAATTAATATTAAACTTTTTTTTGTCTAATTTTGACTCAATATAATCCGATGCTAACCTAACGATTTGTAACGAATTATCAAAATTGTTAAAAAAGTTTATTTAAATTAATTGATTAAACACGCGTCGAAATCAAGGACCCTTTCTTTTCAGTAACATTAGCAAAAGAGACGTCCACCATTGCGCCTACTGCAGCGCAAGTATTATGTTCTAGTTTTGTTATGTCCACTAATACATACACCCAGGATGAAGCATGTAGTACATAACGCGGCACTTACTGCGCAGCATATACAATAGATGCTTATACGGAAATGTAACCCCTGCATAGCGTATGCTAAATCTGGTAGCACAAAATCTTCATGAACACCTTTGCATTAAGTGATATTAAAAACTTTATTAATAAATTTATTTAAGCAATTTTTGTAAGGGTTATACAAATAGTTTTAAACTATGAAGTTTTGTCCCAGTCCATTAAACATTTTTTATAATTGGCTTAATATTATTCATAAACTTTCTTTGGCAAAATGTATATGAAAGGTCGAGCTCCGGCGCAGATATTTCAGAATCCGTAAATTAACTCTCGTTTCCATATACAATTGACGATATCACCTGTGGTCAGGTAATGACTTCAGTGAAATTAGCTGCAGTAGTTTCTGTTTCCTATCAATGTTTTCCAAATATCACGCACCGCAAAAAGTTATACATATGAACGAAGATCCAGTACTTAAATGTTCTTGGATGAGATCTTTCCTATTTTTCACTGTCTTAGGCACTGGTTTATGCGATTTAAGTTGCACAGATCCGACATAAACATATTTTAACCAGAATATTAAAAATCGTTAACTTTCCGGTAACTTAAAAAAAGTGTAAATATTTTGGTTTTCTATTTTATGAATTGAATTCGCTTTGATTTTATCAATCAAATTACTTTGAAAATAGCCCACCAGAAAAAAAACAAATTTCTTGTGGTTGTTGGTGTTGCCCTATCAACACCACCTTTAATAAATTCGCCTTGATTGTATGTATGTGAAATGAAGAGTAAATAACAAAAAGTGTTAATTATTTTCGATTGGAATAATTTTTAAAATATTCTTTGATGTTTGTAAAAGCCATTTATGACATTTCTGTGTTAGTTATTCATTGGCTGGATCCGAAAGAGAAATTTCAACAACAGCTGTTTGTGAATGGCCACAACGATAACCGATATGTGTGAAATTGGGAGCACACTAATTCACTTTCACAGGAAGTTTTTAAAATCACATTGTGGAATTGAAATGTGAAACTGGGAGCACGGCTGATAGATTTTTTTTGGGTATGCAGTTTTATAACGCATTAAATTTTGATCTAACAACGTGAAATTTTTAAGTAGCTAGGTGTTACCGTTGATTTATTATTATTAGTATTTTTTGTAGTATCTCTCATATAAGGAATTAGCGACATTTATTTTTAACTCTTCTGAGAAAAAAATTGAAAACATATATACAAATTTGTTGAAATTTTTTTTTTACTTTTCTAAAAAGTTTAAAACTTTTATTTTTATGGCTGATGCAAGAGAATGTACTGAATTTTAATTGAGCATTCTTAAAAATAAACAAGCGAATATAAGTGGCACGCTGGCATAGCTAGAATGCTGTCGCTTTTAATATGCACAACACTGTATACTCCTATGTATGTGTAAGCCTTTGAAAAGCAGAAAACATCTGTTTATTTTATGTGTTTGTTTGTCTCCGTCTAAACTCGACCTGGCGCAACAACTCCCCAGTGTGTGGCAACGCCAAATGTGCCACAAAGGCACGCACTCTCGCATTACGCAGTGCTTGTTAAAGTGTGCTTAAGTATACTTAAGGTATTCAGTTTTAAAGTGTACAATTTACTATTGTAGGTTGAATTAATTTTTATGATTTACCCAAGGAAATACAAATACTAAACTGAGCCATTTAAAAAGTGATGAATAAAAACGGGAAATCGATTTCGAGAACCAAAAGTTAGGTAGACGTAATACTCAAACCTTCTCAATTTATACCTAAGAGATATGTTGTCGTGTGTGTACGTTTAGTATTTCTAGATAATATTTCCTTATTTGTTAAAGCTCTAATAAATGTCTTGAGTACTTGCGTGCCCACTGCTTTATTATTGTCACGTAGTTCTCGTTTATTTGCAATGGCAACGCAAGTGGATTGCCAGTATTTGCTTTTGGTATGAAAACTTTACATTTCACTATGGATGGACGCATGCAACAGTTGTTTTTGTTTTGTACATATTTTTGCAATCTTCGTAAAAAAAAAAACACACAAATTCTTTGTGGCAGTTGTCCATATCAATATTATTCTAAACATTCGTAAATGAGAAATTACTACATTTTTAAAGTTTGCATTACAATCACTTTCTTTAGACAGCAAGATGTCCTTACCTTTTAGCTTTGGCTTCTTGCTTATTATATTTTTAAATACCTACAAAACATGCAATGAAAACAAACTATTAAATATGTACACACACCCATATATACATATGTATACATATACATATATATGTATATCTAAAATTACGACTCCGTATTTATATAAAGCCACTCTCTCTTGCGCAGCTGTGTTGAGTTTCTTGTGTATTACCTAGTTTTAAGAGCGCGACTTAAGGGATTTTATTTATAATCATTCTCATTGATTGTCAGTGATGAAGAATTATGTTATTTCTAAACAAAGTACACTTTCGGTATACTTCAAAGAAGGTTCGACCTCTAAACAAAACACATTATCAAAGTCTCGGCGACAGCTTACTAATTAAGCTGTTCCAAGCGCTGGTAAGCAGTGGTACTATTGTCTGAATTTCATAACCACGCAAAGCAAATATGGTTACGTTAAATGACATTAAACAATGCCAACTTCACACCCAAAATTATGAGAAATTTGAGTGATTGAGAAAATGATTATTCGACGGCAAATGCCGCAGAAGTTGAAACGAGCAGTTTTATGAACTGTAAAGGACAAAGACAGAGTGCAACAAATTGGCATGGGCCATTTCGTTAATTATTTGGGTACACTTGTTGTTTACGATTTGCGCCAGTAAGCAAAAGACATGAAAATCTGCAATTACATCTTCCAAACATTCTTAATGTTAGTACAAATTTATATTTTAATGCGCCAGCAGTCTTGCTTATTGAGCTAAAGTTATACCATATGTACATATGTATATGCAAATTAGGTTAATCTAATTTTTAAGAAACCATTTCATCAGGATTGTTTCAAAAAGTTTCGGATAATAAATTCTAAACTTAAAAGTTCAGCCGAGCAAATTCAATTTTAAGCGTTATGGTACAATAGTCCTCTTTCTAATACAAACTTGTGCGTCGGCGTTTTTGTTGGTCCGTATAATTAATTTTTTCTGATTTTGGTTTTTATTTAGAAGTATTGCACGATGGCTCAACAAATAACCTAAATATATAAAAATAAGGAAATTTAAATATTCGTGTTAAATTTTTTTTGTTATATAAGTATTTACTTGCTATAAAAACAATTACTATTCAATTTTAAAATAATTTAAAAAATTTGTTTAATTTTTTATTTTTAAATTTTTTGGTATTTGCACTAATTTTTTTTTTTTTTTTTTTTGTAGAGAAACAAAATATTAACTTGTTATTTTTCGTTTAAATGAGCTAAATACCAATTTTTGTTGGAAAATTTAGTAAAAAACTACTCCTAACGCGGTAAATTTATAGCAGCTATTTCATTCATTATACTTCTTTCTTCTTCTTTAGATTTATATTTTCAGTATAAATCTGCTAAGAACAAAGTCAAATTTATATTTAAGAATTAAACCGTTTATAAAGAGTGAAAATCTAAGCGTTTAAATATTTTGAGACATACTAATGTCATGAAGGTATGTAAGTAGAATATGCATCATCACATAAATGTCTTCAATTTAGTCGAAAGTACGTAAAAGACACTTATCTAAATATGTGAAAGCTTTTAAGTAAAACCTAACTGGGTGGTATAACTTTTTATTGCTCTGTGAAATGCTAGTAAATGCAATTTTAGTTAAATGCTTAAAGCTTTCACCAAGGTAGGCAAAACTTTTCAGTATATTGCTTTTTAGCTTTGGACTATAAACTTATGTTTTCAACCGGAACAAATACGAAACACAGGGTGTCTATTGCATGTATGTATATATGTACAATTATTATTTGTATTTATGGATAATAAAAACTTAAAAATATTTTTTTTACAATTTCAGCTAAACAACATTTACTAATTATGTCACTCGATGCCCCATAAGCATCAACAAGGCCACTCTATCCTTTTCCATCGTTGGAGTCCACATATTGGGATATGGCGTTGATGATCGCTCCAAGTCCACTTTCCAGTCCGTATAACTGCTATCCTGGCAAGAAAAGTTGGAATTTTCTTCAAAAGTTGTTGTTGGTGTCTCATCGCCATGCATTTTCAACTGCCTCATAAATTCACTTCGTAGTCTCCAAGGTGTAAGAAAACTGTTTTCCGAGTTATTCGTTGAATTAAAACTGTCATCGTCGCAATCAAACAGCGAATGTTGGCAGTCTTGAGTTTCACTTAAATTCCAACAAATATCACTCCTTGCAGATTGTCGTTCCTCGTATGCCATTGTGGTAAGCCCCGCCGCAAATTCGGCTAACCTCTGCAGTGTTGTTGAAGAAGATTCTATTTGATCTTGAAGTTGGCACTTGTAGAAAGCCATTTTTTTCTTTGAACTGTGTATTTTTAATAAAGTTGTGTAAATAAATATTTCTTTAACTTTTGTCTTCGGCAATCTTTTGGCGAATGATAAATTGACATATTCAGTGTGTTCTTTTATACCTTAAGCTGTGGTTTGCCTGTAGGTAAATTGTAAACACAGAATAATTTTCGGACTAAAACTCAGGTACACAGGTAGTCTTCACTATACTCTCCAATATATTTTGGGTTGTACTGATATTGTTTTTTACCTAATTTTAAGGTTGGTTTACCTTGTTTAGATGATTAGTGAACGAGAGTTACACATAAATTTCAGGTACGATGCCGAAGTGTGTATCCTTTTCTAAAATTGGATTTTTGATAAATGTATTGTATTACAAATACATACAAGTATATGTAAATAACTCAAAAGACTGAAGAAAATCTCGTACTTAAAAACAGGGTTCATATTTCTTTGAACATTGAAACAGGATTTAGTCAGAAAGGTGTTGCAGTGGCAAAGAATTTTGTACCCGAGATTTCTTACATAGCAGCTATTTCGGAGATCACAACATCTCCTCATCAGACATTAGTATACATACTTCTTTAAAATATTGTTTTTAATCTAAATCTGCTAAGAACAAGGTCGAAATAATATTTAAGAATTAAACCGTTTTTTAAAAGTGAAGCTCTAACTGATGGAAACGCTGCCTACCGCTTGGATGATATCGACGCTTTAAGTCTGCTCGGTTCCAGGATTGAAGAGTCGACTAAAATGATGGTACTCCAAAGGCACGTAAGTCAGCAAATGAGAAACTTGGTCTGAACACTGGCTGACTTACAGAAAATGGCGAAGTCGAAGAGCATGAAACCGCCAACAAATAGATATTCATAATGATAAAGCCAGCTTTGGTAGTGGGAAGAGGTCTAGATACCGTTGCGATGCGGGTTACGCTAAGAAGAACTCCGCGCCGCAATCAGGAAAGCGCACCAGAATATTGTCCCCACGAGGACCGGAATCTTCCCCTAAAGGATATGGTAATGACACCCAAGCACACTTCCAAGGCCAATGAGAACGAGGCTTGGACTGAGGTACGTAGATCCAGGTGACCCGTTGTTTCAGCAACGAGGAAACATAAAACTGCGACCTTTTCGAAAATTGTGCGTCGGGATACCCCAAAATCTGTTGCAAAAGGAAATCTTGACGCTTTTATAATTTTCAAGAAAGGTGAAACGTCCTTTAGAAAATTAAATATCAGCCTAGCTTATCCGAGTTCGTAAATCTCGTCACCCGTATTCGCAAAACACAAGGAAGAGAGATGTTGCTTAACATACAGCTTAACACCAGGTAGTACGCAACCAGCATTATACTCACAGCGACCATCAAGCAATCCTGTTAGACATCTCTAGAGATAAAGTGACCACGGAAATAAACACCATCACCGCTCATGGCGGCCGGCTACTCTTGACAAGGACCTATTTATTCTTCTCTTAAGAGTGGCTTCCAACAATTTGCATCCAGAACAAGAAGCAGTAAATGTCACGTAAAATGTTCAATACAACCCGTAAAGAGGTGTACTGGTGGATACCATCAGGGATCTAAGAGCTAGTTTTCTTCGAGAAAGAAGTAGTTGTCGACGAGAAAGATTAAAAAATTTTAAGAAAGAAATTGAGAGATAATATTCGCGTAGCAAAAAAGCGTCATTTAAGATGTTTGCGATGAGCAGACAACAACCCTGGGGAAACGCTTTTAAAGTTGTAATGTCACGAAATTTTAAGGCGCCTCACTAAAATTACTCACTGTTGCTAGACATAATTGTAAAATCTTTGTTTCGAAGTGACTGCTGATGAAGTGATGGAAATCGCCAAAGCGATCGGTGACCGCAATGCAACTGGTCCTGATAATATACCGAATAAGGCTCTCAAAATGGACATCGCGGAGGACCCGCAGTTGTATGCCAGAGTGAAGAAGTCCTGTCTTCAGCAAGGAGTGCATCCACAGGTGTGGAAAAAGCAGAAACTGCTGCTTCTTCCAAAACCAGACAAACTCCCAGTTTTACCATCATCCTATTGACCTATCTGCCTACTCGGGCCTTGGGTAAGGTTCTGGAGAAAGTTATATTTAACCGATTACTACGGTTCACTACTGCCGTAAGCGAAATCTGCTAAGAACAAAGTCGTAATCATATTTAAGAATTAAACCGTTTATAAAAAGTGAAACGGTTATTCAAATACATATATCGACGCGCGTTCATGTGCATGTGAATATGCATTTTGTAGAAATAACGTAAAAGCCACTTATCTAAATATGAGAAAGCTTTTAACTAAAACCTCACTGAGTGGCATAACTTTTTGATTGCTGTGTGAAATGCTAGTAAATGCAATTTTAGTTAAAAGCTTAAAGCTTTTACCAAGGTAGGCAAACCTTTTCAGTATATTGCTTTTTAGCTTTGGACTATAAACTTATGTTTTCAACCGGAACAAATACGAAACACAGGGTGTCTATTGCATGTATGTATATATGTACAATTATTATTTGTATGTATGTATAATAAAAACTTAAAAATATTTTTTTTTTACAATTTCGGCTAAACAAAATTTACTAATTATGTCACTCGATGCCCCATAAGCATCATCAAAGCCACTCTATCCTTTTCCATCGTTGGAGTCCACATATTGGGATATGGCGTTGATGATCGCTCCAAGTCCACTTTCCAGTCCGTATAACTGCTATCCTGGCAACAAAAGTTAAAATTTTCTTCAAAAGTTGTTGTTGGTGTTTCATCGCCATGCATTTTTAACTGCCTCATAAATTCACTTCGTAGTCGCCAAGGTGTACGAAAACTGTTTTCCGAGTTATTCGTTGAATTAAAACTGTCATCGTCGCAATCAAGCAGCGGATGTTGGCACTCTTGAGTTTCACTTAAATTCCAACAAATATCACTACTTGCAGATTGTCGTTCCTCGTATGCCATTGTGGTAAGCCCCGCCGCAAATTCGGCTAACCTCTGCAGTGTTGTTGAAGAAGATTCTATTTGATCTTGAACTTGGCACTTGTAGAAAGCCATTTTTTTCTTTGAACTGTGTATTTTTAATAAAGTTGTGTAAATAAATATTTCTTTAACTTTTGTCTTCGGCAAATTTTTGGCAAATGATAAATTGACATATTATGTGTGTTCTTTTATACCTTAAGCTGTGGTTTGCCTGTAGGTAAATTGTAAACACAGAATAATTTTCGGACTAAAACTCAGGTACACAGGTAGTCTTCACTATACTCTCCAATATATTTTGGGTTGCACTAATATTTTTTTTTACCTAATTTTAAGGTTGGTGTACCTTGTTTAGATGATTAGTGAACGGAATTTTAATGAGTTAGAGAGTTATACATACATTTCAGGTACGATGCCGAAGTGGATTTTTGATGAATTTATTGTATTACAAATACATATATGTAAACAACTTAAAAGACCGAAGAAAATCTCGTACTTTTAAAACAGGATCATAATTATTTAAACGTTGAAACAAATAATATTTTGAATGCGTCTTAGCCGAAGAAGGAATTGCAGGTTTCACAGGATTTAGTCAGAAATTACAGGTAAGTTGTTGCAGTGGCAAAGAATTTTGTACCCGAAATTTCTTTTATAAGAGAGTAACTAAGGGCGCTTTCTTGGTCAAAGTTCGCGGGATTTAGATCAATTTTTTTATTCTGGCAAATTAATGAAAAGTATGAAATGATCAGCAATGTTGCAATTGTGAACAAATTTGATGGCGTACAGTAATGCAGGGAAATATTTTGGCTTATTGGAAGTAATGCCGTACGGTATTGGGTTGCAATTTGTGAGTCGTCCTATCTTCTTATAAGCCCTGCCGTGCTTCCTCTAGATGGACCAAAGAAAGGCGGAGGGCCATAAAGGCTCGTTGCCATCAAATCACTCACGATCAGAAACTCACAACAAAGTTAATCTATTATTTGTGTATAGTTTGTATTCTTAACATTTCTAAAAAAAAGCATTACTTCTGTAAACCCGTTCGTATATCACTTAAATGCAAAAATGCTGTTGTTATGCTTCCAGAAATTTTTGACTTTTAGTCCGGATATACATACATAGCTGTATCGCATTTATAAAATGTACAATGCGAACAACTTAAACGTCAAACTTTAAACGTCAAACCTTAAACGTCAAACTTTAAACGTCATTTTAAAACGTCAATTTTGTATTTACATGAAAACTACATAAATATACATAGCAGATTTCGTTGTTCATGTATTGTTTAGCTTCATACATTTTTTAATAATAAAATGAAAAAATTTCAAACTTGGCCCCGAATTAAAACGACAGTCTTTGAAATGGACTTGCGTAGCGAACATATGCTTATCTCAAACAATATATGTACGTTTAGTTTGTACAGCATTTCTTACGTGGTTTATACTTCGAGTAACTACCTAATACTGCGTTTTCGTCCATTCCCACAACATGACCTAGCCAGCGGAACCTCTACATAATAATTCGTAGCAGTATGTTAACGTCATTGTAAAGCTCGTAAAGCTCTTCGGCTTGCCCTCGTACTTCGTTTCCTTATACAGTTTTCAAAAAGCAAAACTCTCACACGCTCCTTCCACTTCAAGTGCCAACCAAAACTTTTGAACATAAGGAAGAACGGTATGTAGTGACTCCATTAATTACATTGGGTTTATTTTTGTTGTTGTTGCAAAATATTTTTTTATCTACCTGTTAATCACAAAAAATACGGCATAACAGGCAAACAGAAGAACTGAAATTCAAAACAAATATAATTCATTAAAAGGTAGCATACATAGCCTATACGGATTAACAATACAATCTACAATTTATACTCGTACACGTATGTACCTTATATACCTACACAAGAAGAGAAGAATTAAAATTACAAAGAAGTGAGATTCAAAAAATACAATAAAAAGGTCACGAAGGCGGTTCGTTTTATATTTTTTTGTTTGATTAACCACTTTAAAAATATAAAACTGTAGTTGTGTATAAAACAATTAAAGTTGTGTATAAAAATGTAAAGTTGCTTACTAAACAAGTTAAGTTTTTAATTGAATACACACTCATATGTTAATTATTTTCATCGAAATGGATGCTTCAAAATATATACCCTGTGTCCTTTCAATTTATATAAGATATATATAAAAAAGAGTTATAATTTTCTAAATAACTTGTCGTACTTTAATCTTCTTCGTTAAAAGATAAAATTCTCATTGTTAAAACGCATTTAAACGTATAAGAAGCCATTGACCTGGAGAAAATAAAAACGTGCCAAATAAATTATGAGAGAAAATAATATAACAATCCCAATCGAAAAGTTAATTTTTTTTTAAAGAAAAATGCAGATACTTTAAAAGTAAATATTTATATGTGCGCAAACACTTTGCGTTATGTATTTTTTTGGAAATCTTATCGTCGGTATGAACTATCCGATTCACTGAATTCCAGCTTTTAAGATAATAACACCACAAGTAATCCATTTTCATTTTATGCGATCCTGCTGCAACCCTATGTCGTCGGACTCTTACCATACATTTCACGCTACTTCAACTTCGTTATCATGTCAAAGTTACTGAATTTCCAAGATCATGTGCAAGCATCGATGATTTAACAATCTGATCAACCGTAGATAACAGTTGTCAAATTTCAAAACTAAGAAAAAATGCCACATAACTTTGAGTACCAAACCGATTTATAGTTGTTCAGAAAAGATTTGAACAGAACTCCGAGAGGAGGTCGATAAAGATCTATATTGTAGCTCTCGATAAGTAAATAAGTGGCCGCTGTGGTCGAGTTGGTAGCGGTGCGTACTATAACTTGATATGCCGGTGAGTTCGAGGTTCGAATCTTAGTCAGGGCAATCAAAATCTTAATAATAGAAAAAGTTTTTTCTAATAGCGGTCACCCCTCGGCAGGCAATGGCAAACCTCCAAGGGTATTTCTGCCATGAAAAAGCTTCTCATTAAATACATCTGCCGTTCGGAGTTGGCACAAAACTGCAGGTCCCTCCATTTGTGTTAGAATGTAAACACGCACACCACAAATGGTCGGAGACGCTCGGCCAAACACTATAGCTCAGTGTACGCGCCAAAATTATATTATTATATATACATAAGTAAATAAGTAGAACAGTGCAGGATCGACCTTTGCGTTTGCCTTTTATGCGTTTTATAGTATTTTTTTTACTCTCTAGTAGTAAAGTAAATTGTTTACTATTTCATAATTTTCTTCATTGCTGGGATCACATTCGAACGCTAAATCTGAATTTTCAATACAAAATTTTAAGTGTATACCTCTGAATGTGTAATGAATTTGCACTGTGAAAGCAGCGCAAAGTGCTAGTCAATGGTTTGAGTTGATTATTTTCGGTCAGCCAAACACAAAGATGGATGGCTCAATTTAATTGTTATTTTTACTTTTTTATACCCGAGCGTACTTGTATGTACACAAAGGTATTATAACTTTTTTCGCATAACGATTGTTTGTAACAGCAAAAAATAATCGAAATAGATATAGACATACATATATATACTAAAATGATCAGAATATAAAGAGGAATCGACTGTCTGTCCATCCGTCCGTCCGTCTGTCCGTGGTTCAATAACTTGCGTAAAAATTGAGATATCATAGATTGCTATCTGAAAAGAGTAGGTTCGTATTGAAAATGGTCAAGATCGGTCAATAACCACGCCCACCTCCCATATAACGGAAATTTTTGAAAAATGTACAAACTCCGTTTTGTCGTTATCTATTACAGCAAATTGAGTGAAATTTGGTATAACGGAAGTTTTGGAAAATGCAAAAACTTAGGAAAAAATATCTGCATCTCAAAAACGATGTTAGGTGTCGTCACTAAATTCGATGAACATATTGTCCTTGATAACACTAGCATCACCGTTGATAG
This sequence comes from Philophylla caesio, assembly GCA_963971545.1. Taxonomy (NCBI): domain Eukaryota; kingdom Metazoa; phylum Arthropoda; class Insecta; order Diptera; family Tephritidae; genus Philophylla; species Philophylla caesio. The sequence goes on along the minus strand of OZ020604.1, from coordinate 183,838,164 downwards.
TTTTTGAAATCAGACCATAACCACGCCCAATTTCCATATAACGGAAATTTTTGAAAATGCAAAAAACTTCGTTATTCAGTATTTATTGGAAGAAATTGAGTAAAGTTTAATACTAGCTGCGATTTGAAACAAAGATACGGGAATTTTATGAAATCATGGGCGCCGTCCATAGCGAGAGTATATAAATTCGGTTTCGCCCGAATTTAGCATTTCTTACTTGTTATAGAACGTTTTATTACTAATTTATTTTACACCCTTCGTGCCTTTTGCATAAACATACGTCTTTCTTTGAGTAACGTTTAACATTAATTGTATTTTTTATTCTCTTTAATTGACACTCATTTTAAAATTATTTTTTATAATATGCGTTCATTGGTTTTATGATATCCGTTTTTATTTTGACGAATATGTCCAGAAAAATAGTGAATTGGAAAATCTTGATAAAAAAAAAACATTCTTCAAATAACAAAACTGAGCAAGATATCTTTTATACGCTATCCCTTTTCCTAATATCATCTACTCTTTACCTCAATGCCGTCTTTAGATGTAGTAACTAATTTTATTAGAATTTTCAGAAGTTTTAAAAATGTTGTTTCATCTTTAAAAAGATTCTGTAAAAGATTTTGCTCCGTGGAAAAGTTCCTTTTAATATATTTTACCATGTATTTGTATAAGAGTATGTCACATGATGTTAGTCGTACGAGCAGGTATTGTTGTTAACTGTTTCTTAAAAATAAATGCATTATGAAAATGTTTAAAAATGGTTAACAAGTTAAGCCCTCCCACACAAATTGTAGGGAGTGGCGGTGGACACAAGCGTTTTTGAGGATATCTGTTTCCCTTTTTATTTATTTCTAACAAGTGTACTTACATATGTTAAAATAAAATAAAAGAAAGATGGTTGAAAAATGCCAGTAGACCAACATTAGGCGTGGCACGTGATATGCAATCGTGTGGCTTTTTTGCAGTTTCTATGGCTTCAATAAGAAAAAAAAAACATTTCTTATTTATCCTCATGTGCAGGTTATGTACAAAACTATGTATATGTGCATGTATAACATATACATGCACACGACTAGATTCTGGCTGATTTCTGCTTAAAGTAAGATTTTCAAATACTTACATCGATTTTTTACTTTCGCATTAAATGTGGGTTAAAAGCGAATTAGAATAATGCCATGGTATCAATACCCGATTTAACGCCACTTAGTCAGTATGTTTTAATATTTATAATGACTACATTTATATGAAATATAATTACATATACATACATACATATATACTTATATGGTAATAGTCGAACTCCATATTATCATTTCGGAAGTGAGTTAGAGTAAACACACAGAAATCATATTGTGAGATAAGTCTTTGAAGGCATTTTTATCTTCCAATTTCATATCTGTAACGCTACCAATTATAACAATTTACAGTGCATATAAAAAGTGTATGTATATCATTTTTCATTTGAGTACGGAGAATTTTTCTTAGAGATTAAATATAATCGTATACCCAAGTTTAAAATTTATTAAAAAAAGAATATAAGAATTTCTGAAACGTTTATTAAAACGACACATTAAAAATGCAAATTTACAATTTTTCTGGGTATGCAATTCATAGGTCATTCATTTATATGTAGTGTAATAAAGTGCAATTAGCAGGTGGCTACAAATTACCGTTGAATTTTGAAATTTTTTTATTAACACTCTTCCATATTATTTTCCTATAACACATGTTCAAGACATTTTTATATGGAAAAATTGCCAAGCAGCATTGATAAAAAAAAAAGTCTAAAATATCAGTGGAAATTTTTAACCACTTGAAATATAAAAAAAAATCAACGTACACAAACTACATACTCAAAAAGACTGCATTAATTTTTTTGAAGTTTGAAATTTTATTTAAACGCTTTAATAAAAAATGTGTATAAAGTTTGAAAATGAGTTTACCACGTACTTTGTTAGAGAATGAACTGAATGAACTTAATTGAAATTTATTACAAAATAGTTAAAAGTCAAGGCACATTCAATAGGTAGCGGCAGTAGAAAAATTAAAAAAAAAATTTGAGCTCTGTATATTTTGTTTTTGCTTTCAGAAGCTAAAATTTCAAAAATATTTTTTCAACTACCTTGAATTGTACTGAAAGCATTCTTATCACAAAGAAATCCAAAATTTGACAATTGAAATTAAAATAAAATTTGAAAAGAGTTCAAAAAAAAAGTTTGCTCCGGCTACCTATTTGATGCGCCTTGCTAAAAAGTATAAAAAATAGTCAAAACTACCAACGTAAACTTGTCTTTCTCCGTAGCTCTTTTTTGACAACAGCACCCAGCAGCTACCTTAATGTTATTAATATCTATAATTATATCAAAATCATGAGATCGCCTAGAATTAGTAAATCGCACGACTAGGAAGCCATTAAAAAAATGTTTGTATAGGCAAGTAAAAGATTGTCCACAGAAGATTACACCTACATATATGTTTCAGTCTCAACAGCGTGGAAAAGGGGAGGCTTAACCTTATAAGCAAATCGTGTTTTAAGTATGATGAAGGAGTCCATAAGTTCATTTGGCTTCTCCCGCTTAAGTAACCAACGTTATAAATTTAATAATAAAATCTGACGAAAAGTCTATCTTCATTGAAGGCAGGCTTAATTTTTCACAAATTTTTACAATTTATGACTAAAATATGTAATAGCAATCAAAAAAAAACTGAAGAACATAAAAAATTGTATCAATAATTTTGTGTATGTATGTATGTATGTATGTTGGAGACAACTTCATGGTAGTGTTGAGCAGTATCACAACAATAACACCATAGTATTGGCGTGAGCAAAAATATGTTTGAAATTAGAATATAAAATATCTTTCTTTGTGTGTATTAAAACGGACTTAAATTAGGTCCTTTTTTTCAAACTATAGAAGTGATATCTTTAACCCAGAGATAACGATCAACGCATATATAGAAGTCCCCCGACAAGATTAAGTTTTAATAAACCGGGAAAAACATTTTTAAATCACACATTTTTCTAATTGACTTTTATACTCTTTAATTAATAGCTTTGTAAGAATTTTTAAGGAAGGCTAACTAATTATACTGAAAATAAATTTAGCTCAACTGATTGTTTGTAGTTGGTTTGTTTAAGGAAGATGAAATAAACACAACAGCCAACTCGGCTAGCGTAGCACAATAGGTAGCGTATTGGCTCTGCAACTCCGAGCTCCCGGGTTCAAAGCCTGAGAGAAGTGGTTATGAAAATTAAATTAAAAATAATTTAATTTAATAATCAAAAAGAAGTCTGATGAGAAAATGTGGTGATTTCCGAAATAGTACTATAACTTCAACCATTAAAAACTGTTGTTGTTTTTTCACAAACAAATCTTCCATAAACTGGCCTTGAGCTCAATAAAATTATAAAATATTAAAATAAATTTATGTTAAACTGGTAAATATCCAAATACTCTTCATTTATTCCAATGGCTAATTCCTATAATACAAAAAAAAAAAAAACAATCATATGCATCAGAATACATGGTATTCATAATTACCGGTCTCTTCTTCAGCGCGAGCTTTGCGAATTTTCACGTGCCGGCAACAGCCCCAAGACTTACAATGTTAAGAATGACAACATTCCATAAAATCAATGTGTCAGCAGTCAGATGCCTTTTAACGCTAATTCTATTTATTTTTCGTTCGCTTCTTCTTCAATTTTCCAATAGAATATCGGCTGGTAATTTTGCGATTTCTCTATTTTATTTTCATTTGTTCGTTGTGGTTTTCTGGTCTCGTGTTTATAGCCGCTAAATGTTAACTAAAATCGATTGAATTTCTTAAAAGTTTTCAATGACCGACTTTTATTGTACGCTAATGTAATTAGTAGCATATACCAAGGCGTTGGGCCAATTTGTCTTCAGTTATTCGCGAATTCTTGAACTCTTAACTACAAAATAGCGGAATCGAAACAATGGAAAATACAATTTCTGGGAAATAGTAAATTTTTTTTTTAAAAGGATACAACTCAAGGATACTTGCTTAAGAATAAACAGTCCTTGAAGGACACTATTTGTGAATTACCAGTTGAGAGCTCAACGTACTGAGGAAAAATTCAGCATCAACAAAAAGTAAATTTTGTGTAAAAGTATTTCAATAAAATACGCAGATTTTCAGTGTTTAAAATCTTTTCGAGTATTGTGCCAAATTGAAAAACTAAACTGAACTAAGGATACAATTTAAAGCGAGCGAGAAAGCCGGAATGAATTTAGAAAAATATTTAAAAATATTTCCCCTTAATTTCTATAACAATTTTTCGAAACAAAAAGTGTTGAAACATTAAATTTGTCACTTTGAGTATAATTGCATATCCTTGTGTATCCTCACTGAACAGTTAGCTTTATATATAAATTAACTGTGTCAATTAATTATACGAGTATAATTTAGAAAATTGGTAAATAAACAACTGGAAACTGCCAACTGAGGGAATTTACTACACTGAGGTTAAAGTATCAAACTCTGATTAAGCCTGAAAAAAAAATTCATAAAAAAGAGCTTTTCGAAATGACACTCTCGATATCCTTTTAGCGATAAAATCCCTTACTTGCATACGTAAAGTTTTACGTATTTCCTGTAAATCAGAGAAAGTAAAGAACGAAAGTAATAAAACTTATATTCTCGATATTCCCATGTAATATTCTTCAGCAGTCGCTGATCTACCCAGCACCTTCTTTTGACCTTAAAACATTGAAAGCTGTGATCCCTAGTTTTGGTTGAGAATTATTTGCAAAAGTTTCGTAGGACCAGTTAAAGAATTTTAACCTTCCACAAATTATACGAGGTCGAGATGCTCGTAGGCCATCTGTGTCAGGAAATTAAGCAGCGAACAAGTGATTTTAAAACCGATGCTATTTTTAGAAAACAATTCTCAATGCCATTAACAAAGGCAAGGCGATAGCAGGAGGAAGACTGCGGAGCGTACGGAAAACCGGCTAAGCTGTTCAAAACTGGGGTGAAAAGTTGTGGTGGGATGCATGTAACGGGTGTTTTTTTTAGGGGTATAGAACTTCGAATTGAAATAAAACACAAGAAAATCGTTTTAAGGTCCATCAATTTGGCTTTATTGGAAGGATAATTTTATGCCATTAATGTTTAAATATGATTTCGGGCATGGGGCCGCCGCGGCTGGCTCGAATAAAGCCAATTCTACAGGTCCAATTTTCAACCACTTTTTCGAGCATATGGGGCCGTATGTCGGCAATAACGCCACGAATGTTGGCTTCCAATTCCCCTAACGTTTCTGGTTTGTTGGTGTAGACGAGCGACTTCACATATCCCCAAAGAAAATAATCCAATGGTGTCAAATCACACGATCTTGGTGGCCAATTGACAGGTCCATTCCGCGAAATTATGCGCTCAGCGAATGTTTCCTTCAATAAATCGATTGTGACGTGCGCTGTGTGGCATGTAGCGCCGTCTTGTTGGAACCACAACTCATCCACATTCATGCCATCCAATTCGGGAACAAAATAGTCGGTTATCATGGCTCTATACCGGTCTCCATTAACGGTAACTGCCTCTCCAGCATTATTGCGGAAGAAGTATGGCCCAATGACTCCACCAGCCCATAGAGCACACCAAACAGTCAGTTTTTGTGGATGTAATGGCGTTTCAAGGGTCTCATGTGGATTCTCTTCACTCCAAATGCGGCAATTTTGCTTGTTGACGTAGCCATTCAACCAAAAATGAGCCTCATCACTGAACCATAAAATGGACGGAGCTCACGGTAAACTTCGCGAACTGAACCATTATTTTCGAAATAAATTTGCACGATTTGCAAGCGTTGTTCTTTTGTCAACCTGTTCATGATGAAATGGCAAACCAAACTGAACATAAATGACATTAGAGTTGCCAGATTTGACCACAAAATGCCAGTTTTATCTCTTTTCGAAAAACAAACCAGTAAAAAAAACACCCTCTACATACTTACCAGCTGTTCAGTACATGTTGTTTTGAAGTGTATATTCCAAAAGTTCGAAATTTCAGTGTATTTTGCCTAAACCATAAAAAAGGTTATCCTGCTATTTACGGCAACTAACGTGGGATGAATACTCTGTGTAAAGCTAAAACCCTTCACGAACCAAATGATAAGACCTCAACACCATTGGCAAAATTTTAACTGTATGTCAAGTTCTGGAAAAGACTCTGACTAGCAAATCGACAAACACGAGTTATTCGTCAAATGAGGTTTTCCTGAATCGCAGAAGCACGATAAATAACAAACATACGATTTTATTGGTTTCATGCGCATGAAATTGACTTCATTGACTTTAAGAACTAGGCCATCAGTTCCGCATTTTGAGAGAAGGAAGCGTTAGAGGTTGGTTTAGCAATGAATGAAACTAAAACCAAGTATCTTGTGGCAACAAATAAAAAGTCCTCGCGTATTAGGACTTTGTATAAATCCTCTTTTATGGCGTATAAACATGGACGATGGAAATTATTTAGAGATGTAAATGACCAAGATTTTTAGGTATTACCCCAAACTCAAATAATTGTAGTGTCACAACAAAAGAACAAGAAAAGTAATAATTCATACCGCGATTGAGCGAAACAAAGGTTGCGCCCATCGCTATACCGCTATTCTTCTCTTTGTGATTTTGAGAGAATAAGTTTTTTGCTGCGTCACACTGTTCAAACTAAGTTTTTTATAGGGTTAACGCACCCATTTCTGGACACTCAACATTTTCTTTACTTTGACGCTCTTTTTCCTACTATTATGCAAAGCGCGAATAATTCTGTTGTTTTAATGAGTATAAATATTTTTCAATAATCAGCCAATGCTCCCAGTTTCACATTTATAAATTTCCCTGTGGATTCGGTTTGAAATCACATGTTTGGTGCTCCCAATTTCACATACACATAAATTTTTGTGAATTGAATCCGAATGCTTGGTTCTATGTAAAATGAAAAGTAAATGACAAAAAGTGTGTGAATGTTTAATTATTTTCGATTGGAAGAATTTTTAAAATATTCTTTGATGTTTGTAGAAGCGATTTATGACATTTTTGTATTAGTTATTCATTGAAATATGCGTATTTTTAGGTGTTGATGGCTGCTCAAAAAAGCATACATAGCTGAATCCGAAAGGGAAATTTCAACAACAGCTGACCTGATATGCGAAGAAATTTGTGAAATTGGGAGGACACTAATACACTTTCACAAGAAATTTTTAAAATCATATTGTGGAATTGAAATGTGAAACTGGAAGCACGGCTGAATATAGCGTTTACGTAATTGTCATGATGTATTTATTACCCTGAAAAAAGCAAAAGATGTCCGGATACTTAGATGGGGGTGCATTTACCCTACATTACATTTCATTCGAAATGAACACTTTTCTAATCTTTTTTTTTTACACTATGTAGGCCATGCAATTTTATGGTTTGAAAATAATGTTATTATATTTTATTGCTCATACGGAGAGCATCTCGAAACATAAATAAGGATTCATTGTTTTTAACGGAGTACTCACTTCCCATATGGGGTTAATGTTATTGTTTTGGCCACATATGTAACTATTTGTATTATTAATTGTTTGTGAGCTTTAAGACCGATTGATAAATGGGAAAAATTATTATGAAAAAATCAACAATACTCAAAACTCTAGCTCTAGCTGCTATTTCGAAGATCACCAGTGAATTGAGTTTTTAAATTTCAATGTAATTAACGATTTTATTTATTCATTTTAGCTTTCAATTAGCCGGTGTGGTTGTTAAACAGTCATAATGCATTGTAATATTTTTTATGTGCCTTTGTTACTGGATTTAGGGGCGTATTATACTGTAGAGACCGGAAAATTACATTATTTTATAATTTTTGCCAAAACAAGACTATTGAATATTTTTGAAAGCGAATTATTGCAAATTAAACTAATGGATATAATCATTAATTAATGGTTTTATTTTGTTAAAAAGTTTATTCAAATCCTAATAGTGGCGCTTCAAAGTTGAGCCTTGCAGAAATAGGTTGCTTCGCCGTCGCCACGATTATTCTCTTTTAAATCAACAAAAAAATTAAAATTTCTTTGTATTCAGTAGACTTGTGATTATAGTTGCTAAAGTTAAAATTGACAATTTTACACGAGCGAAAACGACACTGAAGATGACACAACGTCGAAACCGGTATGTCACAAAACCAAATTTGACAAGGGATGACGGAAAATCGTTCCAATATACATCAAATTTCTGCCCTGTCGGAAAATCAGAAGAAAATCAAAATACAATTTTACACCACGCTAAATAACGAGTTACGAATTTTATTATGTATTCCAGTGTATATTGTTTGCGAAAAAAATATTTAAACAAATGCGTTTTGCTAAATTCTGGTACCGGCTAGAAAAATCAGATTGCTGAGTAAACTCTAAAAATGTCAACGCAATCGAACTAGTATTTTTCTAGTTATCATGGCGACCGTTTTGAAAATAATGGTTCTGAGAAAAAAACGTTAAAAGATTCATGAAAATACCACCGTGCACCGTGCATTATTCAATTCATATGCAAAGCCATATAAGAAGTATTTAAGATCGAATTAAAATATTTTGCAGACATATTTTACATACATATAATGTACGACGCAAATATGCAACAAACAAAAAATCGAATTTTTGAACAATCTCAATTAGAATAAGCTAAATTTAGTTGCTCTCGAAAAATTATTCAATATTTAAATATTTAAATATTTAAATATTTAAAACAAAACCGTAACGCTAACTATTTTATATTCCTTTAGGCAAAAACTAGATTTTAATCTAAATTCCGCAATAACTTTATAACGCGAAGAACTACCACGGCGAGTGTATGAACAAAGCAAAATGTCGCAAAAGAAGCCCGGCGATGCTGATCCTGAGCAGGGTGAGCCCTCCTACAACATCTCTATGGGCGAGGAGTATATGCTAAATGAGATTGAAAAGAATTTCATATTAGCGGCCGAACGTGGTGACATACAGGGTGTTAAGAAGTGAGCAATCAACATGCATACTCGCTAAATTTCTCGCTGCTATTGCTAAACTAAATTTTCGACACTTTTCATAGAATCATCGAAGACAACTTGGGTCAGCCAGATAAATTTAATTTAAATTGCGTCGATCCGCTCAATCGCTCTGCCCTCATTTCCGCCATTGAGAATGAAAATTTCGATTTAATTGTTGTGCTATTGGAGTGTGGCATCGAAGTGGGTGATGCGCTGTTGCACGCTATATCGGAGGAATATGTCGAGGCTGTGGAGGAGCTATTGCAATGGGAGGAGACTCATCATAAAGAGGGCCAACCCTATGTAAGTACACACGTGTAGCAATTGATGCGGTCATTAAGTTTTGTATTTAAATACATACAACTAAACAACTAAAACTAAAGTCAATGTCATTTTCATTATATTTTATTACATTACAGAGCTGGGAATCTGTTGACCGTTCTAAGTCGACATTTACCACAGATATCACGCCATTAATATTGGCAGCGCATCGAAATAATTATGAAATACTCAAAATTCTATTGGATCGTGGTGCAACGCTGCCGATGCCGCATGACGTGAAGTAAGTAAAGGATCATGTACACATACATACATACACATGTAAGGTATACATATTAGCATTGCTGCCTAGATACCTGTAATCTATGCTGCAACTCAACAGTTGTCAATAATCAATGTGTGTTAGTTTACACCTCCGTTATAGTTTGTTTGCATTTATTTTCTTTCATTTTCTACGCTCTGCTATTGACCCATTTTGACGCAAAGCAAACGCCTAATGTTCCTTTTAGCTAGTTACGACTGCATGCACACAAGCACACGCCGGACTTACATGAATGCAAAAGGGTTCGAAATGTAAAGATAAATTTCATTTCGTGGTAGTCAGTGGAACATCTATTTTCGCAGTAGATCTTATAGAATAACGAGTAGTAGCGCAAGCTATATATGTACATCCGAATATATGTATGCACTTGTTAGGGTATTTAAACCCCGAGATCCTGAAATCTCGGAATCCCGGTATCCCGGCCTTTTTTAACTCCCAAATATCCCGGGATAAGTCTATTGAAATCACAGTGACTTTAATAGCCATTTATTTTTTAAATTTTTCATTTTTAAAAATTCCCCTTTCAAGGGTAAAAGAAAGCCTTTAGAGAGTTCACAATCGACAAATAACACAGCTTGTTAACTCCCTTAAGGCTTTGTTTTGTCCTTACCATTTTAAATGAGCTGAAGAATATCCTGCTCGAGTAGAAAATGAGCCTTACTATGAAAGCGATGCCAATAGAACTAACTACGAGAGGAGCCTGAAGTGGATAAGGCAGAAAGTCTCAAAGAAAAATTGCATCAACTTTTAACGAGCAGCTCGTTTAGGCTTAGTAAAAAAATTGAGGCGATAAAGGATATGTCCTTTAGAGAGCATTTAACTTATTGCCAACAATACAACCAACAAGGGTTGACGCGCAACAAAATTAAATTAAAATTATTTTTCAGGTTAAAAATATTTCGTTCCCTAAGAAAAACTACAAACACCCATTTTTATTAAAATGTCGAACTTTTTAACGGAAGTTTTTAGAATTGAGTATGCCGTTTTTGGCTTATTACACAGTACGACAAAATGAAATTTTTTGGTACCAATGAGAAATGTTAACAGAATATGAAAAAAGGCGTAAAATAAAAAATGCGTTTCTCGGCGTTTTGCCAATGAGAAATGTTAACAGAATATGAAAAAAGGCGTAAAATAAAAAATGCGTTTCTCGGCGTTTTGCTGTAACACGTCATAATTTTTGTGAGAGAAAATCGATTTTCAGGCTTCAAAGGATCGTGAAGGTTCACTTCTAATGTAATACTATTATAAAAAGTTGTATAAAAACAGAATGGGTGAACCGATTTTAATGTTTGAGCCAGTTTTAAAAAGGTTATTAAATTTGTTTTTATTAAGAAAACAACCAAAAATGTACGAAATTCATTAAAAATACAAAAAAAAATTATACAAATACAAAAATCAATATGGAATCTTAACTATTATTTTTTGTTAAAAATGTTGGTCGTTTATTTTTTCGTGTGTAAGCTTCAGGATTTGTATCACTTCATAAATTCCAACAATATTCAGCAAGCATGTGAGTCATTTTTTTCTTTTGAAACTATTTTCTATTGTAACAATATCTTTATGGAAACGTAAAAAAATTGTCAAAAATCAGTAGTAACTGGTAGTCAATAGAAACTTAATAAGCTACAAGACTGCATACCCTAAAGTTCGAAAATTTAATAAATGTGTTCTAATTTTTTTTATAAAATTTTAGAAATTATTTTTAATGATGTTTTTTGGTTAGAAAATTTACGATGTTACGATAATAAATTTAAATAACTGGCGGATAAATAAATTGTCCAAATGTTTTAACATATGCTTGCGCTATAATTTCTTGCTTACCTCATTTACTACTCTCACAACACCACCAAATTAACTACTTACTTTTCCTTTAAATATTTCTAAATTTTTTTTAATTGAAATGTAGTCCATCCCCTGACAAACACTATGTAACGCAATTTTCAAACTTAATAATAAAAAATTAACTTTAAAAAGAATATCGCACTTTTAGGAGTATACAGTTTCATCTTAGTTTGATAAAGTGCAAGTTTAAAGTATTTTAATAATACTCCAAAAAATTTTCCAGAAAAAGCTTGATCGAGTTATTTTTATATGAAAGATAAAGTAAAAGAGCTTCTGTAATAAAATTGTCAAAAATCAAATATTATTTGCAGCCAGTTGAAACTTGCACTTTGTTACATTGAAACGAGGAATTCCTTTAAACACGAAATTTGTTCAAGTTATTTTTAATTAAATTCAATTTTTTATTAATTTCGAAACATTGATTTATATGCATTTTGTTAGAGAATGACACTGTATTTTAACTGATATCGAGTAATAATTAAATTAAATAAAAGCAAAAAAATAGACACATTTTTTTTTAATTAGTGGGTACTAGATTTTTTTAAATTGCATTCAAACAATTTTCACTCAACGGCAGTACAGCGATAAAATAGTATATCATTTATATTTTCAGCTGGTTTTTTTTTTATCAATTTTATGCAGGAAAAATATTTTTTATGCGTCAATCCTCTTGAATTGCTCACCAAAGCCTTTTTTTATAATGAATTTTTTGAGATCATTTTGCAATAGACCGCAATTTCCATTTTCGTTAAAAAAAAAAATCAGCAAACCTACTACAATTGTGGTAAAGCGCGAGCACTCATTTGCATATATATAAAGTTAGCAACTTAGTAGTCCAACGAAAGCATCTGTTAGTTTTTGTTACTAACATTGTTGATGAAATTGTTTGTTGTTGTCGCTTGTAGTGTATAATTCCTATAACCGAAATTACTCGCTTTTGGCACGATTTCTTATTTGTCCTGCCCTGGCCCACAACCTACATTTGCACTCTCCTCATCTCCCTCATCCACATTGGTACGCGTTTACTCGTAGTTACGTGATTTTCAACGAAATTTTGCATTATTTCTGCAATGTTGTCACTGTTATTGTCGTCATCTGTTTGCTGTTGCATGTCGCATAACATGATGTATCAATAATTTCGAACTTATAAATGTATGTATGGTATGTGGGCTACCACAAATGGTTAGGGGATTTGGGTTCTAGGCAAGTACTATTAGCGTTGAGTAACTATTGCACATCGCATCGCAATATATAACGCAATTTGAATTTTTAATGGTGAAGGTGAGCGCTGAATGCGCCTATCTATGTACATATGTATGTATGTATGTACATATACTTCTATGCATGTAGATATGTATGTACATGGGCGTATTGCTTTTACAGTGAAAAAAAAAAAAACTAAAAATAAAACAAATTGCATGAGTTTCGCTAATACGCAGAACTGTATTAATAGCATCGTTTAGCACCGTTTTGAAAGATACTTGAATTGAAGTTAGGAATACCTAAAAGTTATATCCTATTAATTTGATCGCTCTACATTAGCTTTTTGTTCAAAATGAGTGGAAATATTTTATATTCAAGCTTGATGACAACTCATTTATCGGTACTAAAAATGTAAATGCAAATTTTTGGGCCATTCTCTGTAAATTGTACAGTTTTCTTGTGGGAGAACAAATGTTTTGAGCAAATAAAAAATAAAATAAAAATTTAATAAAGTGTAGTTGTTGGCTGTCGTCTGGTGTTTGGTAACAATAATATTTTCTAACCTCAAGAAAAAAAAACGGTGGTAACTCTTACTTACGTACTTAATTGGCGCATCAACCGCCTAAGCCATTTTGGCCGAGGTCAACAAAGCACGCCAGCTGTCCCTATCTCTTGCTAACTGGCGCCAATTGAAAATCCCAAGTATAGCCAAGTCTTTTTCCACTTTGTCTTTCCAACGCAGAGGAGGTATTCCTTTTCCTCTACTACCACCAGCGGGTACCGCGTCAAAAACCTTCAGGGCTGGAACTATTTCATCCATTCGAACGAAGTGACCTAGCCAGCGGAGCCGCTGATTCTTAATCCGCTGATAGTGCAGTCCTTGTACAGCTCGTACAGCTCATCAAAGACGCAAAGGTCCATAAATCTTTCGAAGAATCTTTCTCTCTAACACTCCAAGAGCTCTCTCATCTAATGTTTTCATCGTCCTTGCTTCTGCGCCATATAATAGGACGGGCATGATGAGAGACTTATAGAGTATGGTTTTTGTCCGTCGAGAGAGGACTTTACTGTGCAGTTTCCTACTCAGTCCGAAGTAGCACTTGTTTGCAAGAGAGATTCTGCGTTGGATTTCAAGGCTGACGCTGTTATTGGTGTTAATTCTGGTTTCTAAGTAAACGAAGCCCTCTACTTTTTCTAAGTTATAACTGTCAACTGTGATGTTTGATCTCAGTAGTGAATGTTCCAGCTATCTATTTGATGACAGGAGATACATCGTCTTGGCTTTGTTCACCTCCAGACCCATTCGCTTTGCTTTTCTATCCAGTTTGGAGAAGGCAGAACTAACTACGCGGTACTGTTCGAAAAATGTATAATTATCAAACCAGTTTTGAGGTCGCTGGACAATAATTCGATGTAGATCTGGAAATGCAAGGTGGTTGAAAGTATTTTTGTTTTTATTAATGTCCAATTTGTACAAAATTATGTATTCCTATCGGACGTTTATCTAGCAGCCCTTTAAAGTGATTAGACCGAATTTATTTGAAAGTTTAAGCTTTCCCACCAAGTATCATATTTTGCGGACACATCTCTCTTTATATCAAGCATTATTTAATAAATAAAAATGGCTTTCCTTCTATACTTTGTGTACATCTTTCATCTGCGATTATGGGAAACATAGTAAATTCAGTCATATTTATAAGTTTTATATTACACTACCTACCTCCTTTGAGTTTTTCTCATCGAAAAAATTATGTAAAATATTAGGTAGACAGATAGTTAAAATAATAACAATATTAAATTGTTTTGTAACTGTTTGTAACTAGTCGGATTTGAAATTAAAGCAGAGGTATAATACAAGTGCACCCTTAGTTCGTATTATAGTGAATTTTATGTGTCCTTTACCAATAATAAAAAGAGTAACAAATAATATACACAAGTTAAATATCAGTTTAAGATTAATTTCGAGTTTCTATTAATTTTGAATAAATTTTTGAAATTTTCAAATACTTCTTTAATCGCTTAAATTAAATTAAAGAATACATTCTACAAATATTCTCATACAACAACAGTAGTTAACATTAATGAAATAATGAAAATAATGTTATTATTTGCAACGAGTGAATCTCCAGGGGCGCGCTTTCTCACTCTAGCCAGACAAAGAAGTAATTTGAGCAAAAGAGAAAGCATGCCATTTGACTGTACTAAACTTGTTGCTTTAAATTGACACTGGAATACAAATTTACTCATGATACTCAACTTTGTGATAAGAATAATTCCGGAATTAATAATGCAATCTCACTTTCTAATAACGAAAAAAGAAACATTTTAAAGCCAAAAAAAATTAAAATAATAAACAAGAAGAACGTAAAAGCGAAGTATGGTTATCATCTCCAACACATAGTCGCCAATTTTGAGACTTGATATCGCATCAAAATACCGAATCCCGGCATAGGGTGAGGTGCACGTAAGATTTATTGCATCATAGAGTGATGGAAAGAAGTGTGCGACAACCAGGTTTCGATCACAGTTTTGAATGAATTCATTTTACAGTTAGTCACAACGTTGTATATAGTAAAATTAATTTAAAAACGTTTACATAAAAAAAAGTTACTCCAAAAACCATATATTTTGCGGTAGATATCAATTTCAACCAAAAAAAGGTTTCTTGTTTTCTTCTTTTTCTTGCCCGACAGGGTGGAATGTTTATATTTGTTGGAACGATTTTCCGTCATCCCCTGTCAAATTTGGTTTAGAGACAAACCGGTTTCGGTGTTGTGCCATCTACAATGTCAATTTGTATTTCAGAAATACTTCAATCAGATATCTGTTAAGAAACATAAAATAAAAAATACACAAACGATAACATCATAGTAAATTCTAGTTGCTTGCAGCAGAATAAAGAATATAGTAACTTTTACATACATCACTACATACATACATATATAAAACAATAATCCTCACCATTAGTAAACATTAATCATTTTGCAAACGCATTCCGTCACAGTTTTATATTAAAAGTTTTCTACAATGCAAATACGATTCAAATAAAATAAAATTAGACAATTTATTTTATGAATTTCCTACCATTTAATTTTTAAAGATGCGGTTGCGATGAATGTGTGACCTCCCAAGAAACCGATTCGCTACGACACTCGCAATCCCGCATCAACGCTTACCGTGCACTTTCCGCCAGCTCGCTTATAGCACTCAGCTCGCGCGATCCCGTCTTGACTGCCTTTGAACTCTCGTGGGAATTGAAGCGACTACAGGCAATGGAATCGGAATTCAGAGCGGAATATACGGTAAGGATTGCAACAGATGCTCATACAATAAAATGGAAAGCAAAGAGCAATAAATAAAATAAGTAATAAAAAAATAAAAAATATAAATATGAAAAGGAGAAGAAAAGAAAAAATTAAAAACAAACAACACAATGTGGATAGCTATTGAAAAAAACAGCGTTACAATGAGATTACCACTAATGGTCATGAAGTTTGACAAAATAGCTTTTCTTGTGTTATTTCGCTGGACGTTTTTTAGCTAACTAAATATTGCTTATTTTTATTTGTACATAAATTCGTATGTTTTAAGTTTCATACACACATATGTATGTAAGTATTTGCTTATGCTTTTCTTGGATAGGAAATGCGTGTGGGCGTACAAGAGTTTGTCTCATCATTATTGGATCACGCGCGCACTTCCACCGAGCTGGAGGTAATGTTGAATTTCAATCACGAGCCAACAACGGATATTTGGATGCCGGGGCAGCGGCAAACTTTGGAGCGCCTAAAATTGGCCATACGCTACAAACAGAAAGCGGTAAGTGCGTTAAATTAAATGCACTCTCAACTTGGCACTCTATTTGCGAAAGTGTATAAAATTAAATTTGTACATGCCTTCATTATTGTTGTTGCCTTGAATATATTATTTACCATATCTTTGTATCATGCACACATTTAGTTTGTGGCGCATCCGAATGTGCAGCAACTATTGGCGGCTATTTGGTATGAGGGTCTACCTGGTTTTAGGCGCAAACAAGCCTCACAACAGATTATGGAAGTGGTGAAGCTGGGCACTATGTTTCCCATTAACAGCATGAACTATTTAATGGCGCCAGACTCTGATGCGGGCAAATTCATGAGAAAGCCATTTGTGAAATTCATATCGCATTCCTGCTCGTACATGTTCTTTTTGAGTAAGTCGGAAGGAGACGTAGCTTAACTGAGTATACAATTATTTCAAATTATATTTTTTTCTAGTGCTTTTGGGCGCCGCTTCATTGCGTGTTGTTCAGCTTTCTTTTGAACTTTTGGGATTTCCTTGGATGTTGGCTATGCTGGAAGATTGGCGAAAACATGAACGTGGTTCGTTGCCCGGTCCCATTGAGTTGGGCATTATAACCTATATTGCTAGTAAGGCGAGATCAAATAAAAATATATAAAAAAAATTCATTATTCGAATGCTAGTTTCTTCAAAACTATTTTCACTCTTTTAAGGTTTGATCTTTGGCGAACTGAAATCTCTTTATTCCGACGGCTTATTCGAGTATATTATGGATCTTTGGAATATTGTCGACTTCGTATCGAATATGTTCTATGTTACCTGGATACTTTGTAGAGCGACAGCATGGGTTATAGTGCATGTGAGTAATGATATGATGCGCCCAATAATTTAAACACTTCTTTACATTGACAATTTGGACGATTTGTTTATATTTTGTTTAATTAAAATTTTTATTTTTTGTATTAAGCTAAATCTCAAAGAAATGCCGTACACATTAACCCATGTTTCAATCTTATAAAAATTTGTATAAATACATCGAAATTTCATCAAAATTTGATACATATTAGGGAATATTTTTAGAATATTTCTAACTACACATTTTTGGTATCAATCATGGTACAATAAAGAGGTAATAATATTACAATAATATTATAATGTTAGCAACTGATTGGAGTTTTTTTTCTTATAAGTGATCCATAACAAGTCAAACTGTGTTTACAAAACAAACTTGTTTATTAAAACAAAAAAAAAAACATAACAACTTTGTTTACAAAACAATATTTGTTTACATTTTGTATATTTAAAATTGCTAACTTATACAAATTTTGAATTAACGCGATTTGGAAAACATACATATGTACATACATATGCTTTTCATATTCAATAGGAACCGAACTTCGGCATGCCGCTTGCTGCAAACAGTTGGATGCGTTCCCACCATTTTTTATTTGCATATTTGAAGGTATACCACAAGAGCATTTTCCAAATTTTGTGACCAGGAGCAATGTTTCCTGAGGATCCGTTGTAGAATGATGCGTCTTGCACTGTTTGCGTTGAAAACAAATGTATTTTTCACGCAAAATGTAGAATCACGTACATTTGGTTTACATTTAGAATTACAAACTTGTCTAATTTGATACGTCTATTTTGAAGGGTGATGGACCACAACCAATCAAACAAAAACCACAGCGTTGCATTTTCTTTAATGCTGCTACCTGTTTAATGTGGTATCAATTCAATTCAAGTCAAGTACAATAATGCGCAAGCATTGAGGGTCCAATTTTATTTATACAATTCCTTCTATATAACGCACGTTGAAGATTTTCGTTATATTTATGTTATGTTATGTAATGTTACTAAAATGTAAAGCTATTATGGAATGTTGATATTTGTGGGAACGATTTTGCGTCATCCCTTGTCAAGTTTGGTTAGGAGACAAACACGTTTCGGCGTCGTGACATTTTTCGTTCTGTTCAACATACATACATAGGTCTGTATTTATTTTATTTTTGGTCCAACCAAGTATTGGGTAAATTTAAAGAGCTAAAAACTGCATACTCAAAAATTTTCTAAAAAATTTTTACAATTTATACTAAATTTTTATTTTACTTCGTTGAGTTATTATAAATTTCATATAATGTTTGAAACTTGGGTTTATAAGTTTTTTACTAAAGAACGTACTGTATTTTAATTGAAAACTAAACGAAAAACAAGTTATCCAAAATTTGGATTGCATATTGTCAATGTAAAGTAGTGATATACTTACACAGTTATTTCAAGCAGTGGAATGTATAAATATTTGACTCTTTTATTAGTTGATTTCATTTCAAATTTTTAACATTATTAATGTGGTGGTAATTTATTAATTAACCCTTTCTTGTGGTCAAAACTCTGGTTTTATTCATCTTTTTATTTCTTATGAAACTTTTTTTTTAAATAAAATTTAGGTATTTTTCCGCCAGGGTCAAGTGAAGAATGGAGAGTTAAGCCCCTTTCGACATAAAAACCAACAAATATTTCCAAACAAAAGTGGAAATATTTGTTGGTTTTTATCTTCATTAGTTAAAAATTATTTTTCCACTACGCAAAACTTTTTATCTGTTTCACCATCCGACTATATAAATTGGCAGCTAATCACATACTAAAAAAATTAAAACGATACTTTGGTCAAAATAATTTTGATTTAATATTTACTTCATCAACCCTTGAATGGGAACCTGAATGTCTGCACCGTCAGCTAAAACAATATCAAAAATCAACGAGACTTATCATCCTCTTTAAACTTCCAATCTTATACTAAATTTGAATATATAATTTTTCCTTTTGAAATTCTGAATAAATTATTTTTGATTAATTTTCAATTTAATATTTATCGTTAAGAAAATGTCTTACTCAAATCGTTACAAAATTTTCTCCTAACACTGAATGTGTTTCAGTGCATTTCATTTAAAAAAAATCCTTGTGTCATGAATAATTTAATTTCGCATTGAAAAAAAAACTTTTAGATTTAAGAAAACGTATAATTACTATAAAAAAGATTAAATCTTAATGTTAGAAATGGAACCAAGAGCACGTTAAAACCTATACATACTCGTGCATACACATTTATGTTCGCACCTATTGTTGTCATACATACATATGTACATATATGTATATATTCAATTTTAATTTATTTACCAGCGCGATTTGTGGTATCGCGGCATCGATCCCTACTTCCCGCGCGAACACTGGCATCCCTTTGATCCGATGTTACTTTCCGAAGGTGCGTTTGCCGCCGGCATGGTCTTCTCTTACTTAAAACTAGTGCACATTTTCTCCATAAATCCACATTTGGGACCGTTGCAAGTTTCCTTAGGCCGCATGATAATCGATATCATAAAATTCTTCTTCATCTACACTTTGGTATTGTTCGCTTTCGGCTGTGGACTTAATCAACTGTTGTGGTACTATGCCGAATTGGAGAAGAACAAGTGTTATCATTTGCATCCGGATGTGGCAGATTTTGATGATCAAGAAAAGGCCTGTACCATATGGCGACGATTTTCGAAGTAAGTGTACAAAGGAGAGAATTGACTTTAAAATCATTTTAAAAAAAAACACCAACAAAGTGACAGTAGAACGAGAATAAAAAGCAATTTAGTTAGTACATGCGTTTGTCTATAAAGTTGCTAGAATTGTTTCATTTTCTTTTCAGTCTTTTTGAGACTTCACAATCACTTTTTTGGGCTTCCTTCGGCTTGGTCGATTTGGTATCATTCGATTTGGCGGGCATCAAGAGCTTCACCCGTTTCTGGGCCTTACTCATGTTCGGCTCATATTCGGTAATCAATATCATTGTGCTCCTCAACATGCTCATCGCTATGATGTCCAATTCATATCAAATCATTTCGGAACGCGCAGATGTGGAATGGAAATTTGCGCGCTCTCAGCTATGGATGAGCTATTTCGAGGATGGCGGTACTGTGCCACCGCCATTTAATATTATGCCATCAGTGAAGCTGCTGCGTAAAACTCTAGGCAAGGAGGCGCCCAAGCGCACTAAGAGCTTTATGGTGAGTTAGAATACAATTTATTTAAATCTTAGTTAATATTACAATTTTGTATTAAAATTTTGATCTTACTTCAAGAGCATGAATTTATTTCTGGGCTGACAATGCTATGCACATAGCGAGCTTTCTTTTTGATGTAGAAGTACTGCTGACTCCAGCATTAAAAAAATGTTGAATAAAAATATTAAAAAATGGTATCTAAATTTAACTGATTCCAAATGTTTTATACTCTTCACTTCAAGTTAGCTTAGTTTCACTTCCACTCCAGTTTAAACTTGTGTACTCAAGTATAAAAATTTAAATTATTTATTTTATTTCAAACAGCGCACATTAAATTAAAATTTGTTTTTTCCAGTATTGCATTTGAAATTTATTTTCTTAATACTTTGCCAAACATGACGTCATCATGTTTGGTCAGAAGATAAAATAAGTGAAAAGCGAAAAACAAAAGTCAATGGTGAACTTTTTTATCACATTGGCAAATAATTTTTAAACAAAATGTAAATAATGTAGGTGTTTAATGAACGTCAGAAAACTAGGGGAGCAAAAAAATCGAATTGAAAGTATTCAAGTATATGCATTTGTGAGAGTTGTTGTTAGTTGTTGCTGCCATTCGTTTTTTTTTTTTTGGTTTTTTTGGAAAAATCTACGATTCATAAGAATTGAAAAAATCATGTTAACGCCACGAAATGACCGCACGGCAAAATGTGAGAAGTTTTGCCAAGGTGTTTTGAAAAGAGAAATAGCGCAACCCAAGCCAGAAAATTGTCCAAATTTGTAATCTCAATTGGTCAGAAAAATTTTTTTTATATACTTATATAAACATATATACATACATACATTTTTTTTAAAGCACAAATGAGTATATTTCGAATAACTACTTTATTGCTTCTCAGTTTCATTAATTCTACAAAAACTGCTGGCTCTGGTAAAGAATTTACTTGCCTTTATTAAAACAATTTAGAAAGATTTAGGTCTTATAAAAATTATACGATACCTACATATGTATGTATCCTCAAGACTTTACTATTAATTTTTCTTTTATTTAATTTATATTCGCTTAAAATTACAATTCATTATTCAACAAATTTAACAAAACTTAAGTAAATTCAAGTATCAAAATTTCGAACTTTCTA
Organism: Philophylla caesio; assembly: GCA_963971545.1. Classification (NCBI taxonomy): domain Eukaryota; kingdom Metazoa; phylum Arthropoda; class Insecta; order Diptera; family Tephritidae; genus Philophylla; species Philophylla caesio. Next base: position 183,816,529 of record OZ020604.1, on the reverse strand, counting down.
AGAAAATTTCTAATATCTATTTAGTTTTGGATGTCGTATAATTGTGGGAAGCAGTTTATATTATGCATTTTAATGCAGAATACCGAAATAAAGAACAAATTTAAATTTTTAAAATATTTAAATCCAACTGCAAATACTTGACGATATTTTTGTTTCTAAATAAGTAATATATGTATACAAAAAATAAGTACGTTCTTTGAACAAAATTTCTTCTTCTTTACCATTGATAATATCCATACTAGCAAACCTCTTTTATTTTTCGTGGATTCAATTTGAACTTTGTTGTATACGTATTTAAAGCCTTTAATTTGTACGGAATGCAAAAAGGTTCAGAGAATTAATATTTCAGATCTATTCACAGCTTTGTGGTAAACTGCGTTCTTCGTTATGTTGTCTAGCGTGAAAATAAAAAATAGACGACGACATTCTAACACGCGAACATGCCACATATGAGAAGCATGGAAATTCAAGATAAATTTCATATACTTACTTTTAAAGACTGACCTTGCGCTTTATTTATTGTAATGCCAAATGCTAGGCAACCAGGAAACTGGATATGTTCGTTTGAACTCATAAGGCAAATCTGTTTAAATCATTGGAATTCTCGGAATGAGCACTTCCTTAATTTTAAATTTGCCGTTGTGTATTGTTGCTTGCAAAAAATTTGTATTCATTTAAAAAATGTAGACTTAGATTGCTATTATGCGTTTAACTTTTTATAACTGCACTTTCGAATCTCATCGGACCAATATAAATTAGGCCGTATATACGACTTTTGGTAGTAACTCGACTACTGCACCTCCTGGCGTATACATTCGTTTGCTACTCGGTCTTCGTAAATTTCTTCTTACTTTTGACAAACAAATGTAAAGTTTTCTGTATATCTTGATTTCAGCTTTACGAAACGATTTCATTTTTCGCAAACCCATTTTTCATCAACATGCAACATGTAGCATACAACATGAATTTCATCAAAATCGGTTCAGAAATACAACTTTTATAAATAACTTGACTACAGCGCTCCATTGCTGATAAATTTTTCGCAGAGATATTTTTCTCACCTTACCAACAAGAAATGTAGGTACATAGAATATGACCGAAATTGGAATAGAAATATAAATTTTAGTAGAAACTTGATTCCAGCGCCATCCATCGTGGTTTGCTCTCCATAACGTTTTCCCTGGGGCAACTAAAAATTTAAGGTACTGCACTTACAACAAAAAGGACGGCGCCTAAATGCTCTTGAAAACATGGAAATATATAAACAAACAACATTTGATGGAAGCATAATAAACGAATAAATAAACAGCAACTCTGATGCGATATTTGCACCATTAAAGCTTGTTTACAAAAAACAAAACAAAGACGTAGGTAAAATGACAGATACCAACATACAAAACAAACCTGCAATACCCAAACGGACTAAAATTACTGACTATCTACCTGTTCTTACCGCGAAGGCAGATTCGAGATAAAATATACCCTTTTGGACTCTAACCGCGCGAGACTTCATGGACCTATACTCAGGACTCTTAACATTTCTTAACATTTACGATTACGCACCAATACCTGCTTGACCAAAAAAAAAAAAACAAATAAATACGGAACAATAGACATAAACTGAACAGAACGAAAAACTAACCCTGAAGATGGCACAACGCCGAAACCAGTTTGTATCCAAGCCAAACTTGGCAAGGGATGATAGAAAATCGTTCCAACAAATATTAAAAAAATCTAATTAATTTGGACAATCCGTTCTCGTGCTGTGGGCGATCATACTATCGCAACTTAATTTTATATACTTATATATCTATAGTTTATAAAGGATAAGGAATTTTTTGTTGTATAAAAAAAAGTTAACTCTTTATGCATATTGAAATCAAGTAATTTTTGGGAAAAATTTATAATCGCTTAAAATTTTGTCAAATTTTTCAACTATTTCTTATTTTGATTAATTTAATTGATTTGGTTAACAAAGGAATTGAAGCGTTGAGACCAGTAATCATATTCCAAACTAACTATAACCTACCTCACCCAACTATAAGCCACTCTGCGCTGTTGTCTATGCTATCACAACAATAACACTCCATTTTCTATGCAAAGCTGGACTGTGGTGAGAGAAACCCCTTTCGATACTAAATTGAAATAGATTTGAGATCATTATTAACAATTTTGCATATTGGGAGACTGTGCCTTACATTGAATGCCTTCGGTTGGTGGTCATACGTCAACGCCATAGAACGCCAGAGCATACATACATACATACAATCGTACATATGTATGTACTCATGTGTATACTTAGTTCCAGCATCAGTTGTCACAGTTGAAATAGCAGACATTTTCTAATCTGTCAATACTATGCAGCCACAATAAACGCTTATACACTAAAAAAAAAAAGACTTGCACGACTTCTTCTATTCTAACTTCTATTCTTACACAAATCCACCCTCACAAACACTATTCCACTCTTGGTTGCAGCGTAAAACTAAGGAGCGCTCACAGGCCTTACACGACAAAGTCATGAAGCTGTTGATAAGACGTTTCGTTACCGCGGAGCAGCGGCGACGCGACGACTATGGCATAACCGAGGATGATATCATTGAAGTGCGTCAGGACATTAGCTCTCTACGTTTCGAGCTGTTGGACATTTTCCAAACCAATCGTTTCAATGTACCCGATATTGAGAAGAAAACAGCAGGTAAGTAATGAAAGGCTGTGACAATGAATTGATGAGCGCATTCCCCAACGGCGTTGAATGTTAAATGTGTGTTTACAGCTGCGGCCGCCGGTACGAAGAAGGGTAAGGTGATGGAGCGACGTATACTGAAAGATTTCCAAATTGGCTTCGTGGAAAATTTGCAGCAAGAAATGACCCTCGGCGATGAGGGAAGCAAGGATATATTCTCTTCACTGGCACGGGTTATTGGCAAGAAGAAATCGCTGAAATCGGGGTAGGCGCCGCAAGGCAATGTGAAATGTAAATATTTCTTTATTTTTTTATTTCCATCGTTTGCAGCGAGAAAGATTGGAATGCTATTGCACGTCAGAATACAATGAGTGCCGATCCGATTGGCTCCAAGCGTTCATCCATACAGCGGCATAGTCAGCGCAGTTTGCGACGTAGAATTATCGATCAGGCGAATGAGGGTCTCAAGATGAATCAAAATCAGCTCATTGGTGCGTATGAAATATATTTAGAAAAAATATTTATTTGATTGTGGTAGTGCTAAATTTCTACTGAAACTGTTCTAACAAAATTTTAAAATATGCTAAATTCCAAGAAACGTTTTTCATCTTTGCACAGAATATAATCCCAATCTGGGAGATGTGACACGAGCTACACGTGTCGCTTATGTCAAATTTATGAAAAAGAAGCTTACTGCCGACGAAGGAGGCGCTGCAAATGCGAATGGTGATGACACAACAAGCGCCACTATCAAGGATGAGAAAGCGACAGGCGTAAGTAAATAGTTACAAAAACAATTTTGTTCCATTACTTGCCAACACACTAACTTATTTCTGCTTTTAATTACAGTCAAAGAAAGTGAAGTCTGATGAACAAAAGTCCGCGAGTGATGAAAAGGCCGACACTGTCTCGAAAACCTCAACCTCAGATGCCAAACCCAAAGACGGTAAGCCCGGAGATGGCAAGCCTGGAGATGGTAAACCCGCCGCACCTGCACCACCAGGCAAGCCAGCACCTGGCGCTAAACCCACCGATGCTGCAAAGAAGGATGAAGCTGGCAAACCTGCTGGTAGCGCTGCCGCCAAACCAGCGCCCGCCGGTGCCAAACCAGATTCCACTGCAAAGAAAGACGATACCGCCAAGCCAGTAAGTGCTTCTGCTAAACCTGAAGCCGCCGCCAAGCCCGGTGATGCAGCCAAGCCCGGTGATGGCACGGGCGTGGCCAAGCCAGCTGTCGCTAAACCAGGTGATGCTACCAAGCCTGAAGCTGCGACCAAGAAGGAAGATGCTGCCAAAACAGAAGCCGCAAAACCGGGCGCTGCGACCGACGCTACTGCAACAGCCACCGCTGCCAAAGGTGCCGCACCAGCAGCGCCCACCGGCGCTAAGCCAGATGCGCCAGCTGCTGCTGGTGCAGCGAAATCAACAGATGCTGGACCGACAACAACGAAAGCTGCAGGTGATGCTGCAGGCGGTAGTAGTGGCGGTGCAGCGGGTGGAGCAGCAGCGAAAACGGATGACAAAAAGGCTGATGACAAAAAGGCCGACGACAAGAAGCCGGATGAGAAGAAGGCTGAAGAGAAGAAGCCAGACGACAAAAAGGGGGCCGCACCAGCACCGGCCAAACAGGCAATCAAAGTGGGTCAGAGTAGTGCAGCTGCGGGCGGTGAGCGTGGTAAATCTACAGTCACTGGCCGGATGATATCCGGTTGGCTATAAGGTGGAAATGTATGTGTATATATATATTTTTTGAGCCACCGATTTAAGTATTTAAAACACTGAAAAAAGACATTTACATACACAGCTTTGTATGCGACAAATAAATTTATATTAAATTAAAGTAATTTTAAGTGAACTAAATAAATTACATAGTAATGAAAAAATGTTTATTTGGCGTCCATTGGACAAATTCTTGGACATTTTTATGTCTGTGAGTGTTTAATCGTGATAGAAATCTTTATGTTTTACGCACCGCTTTTAGCATATGGGAAACTAAAAATACAATACAGGGCGTGATATTTGTGTTGCACCTTTTTTTGTTTAAAGTATTTTATATTGTCTCTTCTAGATTTGGGCTCAATTAACCCCATCTATTTTGGTCAAGTTGTATCTTTGCCAACGAAATATATACTTATAGCTCAAAATCTAATTTTTATACTTCTTTATAAAACTCCATGTTGAGATATACATGAGTGGTATAATTGGCTCTTCAGGATTCTATTCTGATGTATCTGAAAGTGTTGCTTAAGACATTTCTCATAGCCATACATTTTTAAATCCTTGCTTACACTGAAGATGATTTTTAAAGCCTTGCTTATACTGAAGATGAAATTAAATCACTTTAAATGCGAATTAAACAAATGGCTGACTAATGCCTTTGCCTCACTTTAATTCGCCAGCTTGATGCAATTCAATAACCCATCGGGCGGTCATTACATTCCACTTGAGACACATTTTAACTCTAAATCGCCACCAGTATGTTATAATGCAGTTGGTTCACTACTTGGCACTCAGGTTTACTTTTAACTCAGTTATCGCAGTCGTTTTCATTAATACGATGGCGGATTGATATGTCAGTGACTTTTGGAATAAAACATAATTTTTCGGCTAAACAGCTTTCTATTCTGCACATAATCTTCTTTTTACTCTATACACTTAGTCCAGCGTTTTTCCTATTTTTTTTTTATTTTTTTCCAATTGCTTTTCTGATGACTCTCATTTGATTCAAACCTCTTACCATCCAGCCATTTATTCAGGTTTGGAAATAGGAAATAATCGCGTGGGCCAAATATGGAGAATCAGTTCGTAGCCCAATTGATGGTTTATTTTTTGCCTTTGTGACAATTCTATCGACAATTTCTAGTGTAACGACCTATTTTGGGCGACCTGAACGTTCAGCGGCACTTGTGCTGATACGTATACGATCACAACGGAACTTAGTCAACTAAAGTTCCCCGCTAACCCATTAGAAACACTTTAAGTATATGCAAAGATTTACTAAAAACGTGCTGTAATAATTTGTAAGCAAATAATTTTATTTTTTTCCAATACCTAAGCATTACTTAGGCTGTGCATAATTTTTTATGCTATGCCAAATACAAAAAAAAAAAAGTTCATTACTCGTACAATAAACGGGACTAAAATATGAGGACACAAGGAATTTTTTACTTGACTTATAAATTTGCATTTGTAAATTATGACTAGTTGGAGACAAATCGCGTGACAAAGTGGACAAACTCGACGTTTTTCATAAATCTGAGCATATAAGTTTTTAGTTTTCATTGTTTTATGTGTTAAGAAATTGCCTCATTAAAAAATATTTGTTTAAGTTATTAAAAAGAGCTATTTCTAATTATTTTCTGGATTTAGATATTTTAAATAAAATTGGTTTAATATACATAAATTTTTGCTGGATTACTCGGTTCTGAAAGAAAAACTTCATGACTAATTTTATATGTTTCTAATGGGTTGGCGGGGAAATTTAATAGATGGCAGTTAATGGCAGCAGAGATGAATTTAAAGTGTCTGCGCGGGATATTCAAAAAGTTGCAGTTTTCTTTGTTATAAATATGCAGTTTTTTTTCTATAATACAAGTATTACTTGATAATTCGAGTAAGTTGTTCCTAAAAATATATATATATATAATTTTGGCGCGTACACTATATAGCTCAGTGTTTGGCCGAGCTTCTCCTACCATTTGTGGTGTGCGTCTTTATATTATACCACAAATGGAGGGACCTACAGTTTTGTACCGACTCCGAACGGCAGATGTATTTAATGAGAAGCTTTTTCATGGCAGAAATTCTCTCGGAGGTTTGCCATTGCCTGCCGAGGGGTGACCGCTATTAGAAAAAACTTTATTAAGATTTTGCTTGCCCTGACTGAGGTTCGAACCTCGAACTCACCGGCATATCAAGTTATAGCACGCACCGCTACCAACTCGATCACAGCGGCCACCAAATATATAAAAATATACTTCACGCAAATTTCATCGATTCGGTTTGAAAATTATTTATGCAGACACGGTAACGTTACCGCTATGGACTGCAGATATTAATACTTTAGATTATACTCGTATGTCAATAGTTTTGACTCGCGACAAAAATTTATTAGCGTCAGCCTATTTCGGCATTGAAACTGATTTTTTTAAATGTAAAACTAAAGGCATGCAAATTACTGAGAAGGTTTTTAGGATGTTTTAATCATTTTCAGCAGAATCGTTTCGGGTGCTCCTAATTGAATGTCTAACAAGAATGCATTCCAGATGCATCCTGGTCAAAGTCAAACAAATGTTAGTCACAAAAAATATATAAAGGCAGGGCTTGTTCAGTCCAAGATTAGTTCAGTACTTTTTCGCGACCATTTTGGGACTACAGTTAGTAACTGGTTAGAAAAAGTAATGAACTGATCCCAAAATGGTCGTTTAAATGGCCCGCATATTAGTAGCTACATGGGTTTTTTTTCATACTCATAATTTCTTTTATTTGAAAAAATGTCAAAATGAAAAACGTTGAAAACTTAAAAATATTTATATCGCTGATAAAGATTACGAAAGCATTTTCATAGTTAAGTCTAAAATTAATATTTGTGTAATTGACTAAAAAAGTGCTTAACTGAGACTATAGAAATGATTGGTTAATTTTTATTATTTTTTCTTACAACAATTGTGTCTCTATTTTGAAACGAACTGGGAAGTTTAAAACAAAAATATATACATAAATATATTGGCGCTTAAACCACATTACTCGGTGTATGGCGGAGCTTCAACAAAATAGTTAATATTTATACTGTTATTCACACTTTTCATGCCAAATTCCCTACCCCATTAAAATTAAATTTATTCAGCTTTCGACGTACTTACATAATACATATGTATGTATTACATATGCAACATACGCAATGTTGCGCCACATTCATTACACCGCTGGCAACATGTTGCTTGATTCTCTAATCCACCTGTTGCAAATGTTGCGCAGAATAAGAAAACAGCATTCACGGCACCACACTACTTTTTAATAGCAGAAGTACTAATTTATGCTTTAATATATATCCGAATTTTTTTTTTTTAAATTGTTACCAGCGGTTGTATTTGAGCTTAATAGATATGTTGCCGTTGTTACAAGTGCGTGTACAACTTCATTCATGCGGCTTAAAAATCACAATCCCATTGCTGTGGCACACACATACGATTGCACGCATCTCTGAGAAAAACTCAAGCAACACCCACAATAAACACACACACACACACACACGCACACATACATACATGATTACAAAACTTCATACAAATGTTTGTCAGACACATTGACAATCACAGAGCTTAGCAGCAAAGGCACACAGCGCCCACAAATTTCTTTCGATTCACATCAATGTAGTGGCGCTGTTGTTCACACGCATACTTTCGCATATTCTTGCGCCTAAATGCCGTCATACATACACACACCTATTTATACACACATACATATTTTATGAACACTATTGGTGTTAACATTTCGTCAAGCCATGCCTTTGTTGTTGTTGCTTGTCACCCGTGCTGCTTATCTTTGAACATAGATAGATATGTATACAGATATCATGATATCAATGTTGCTGCTGCTGCTGCTGCTACTGCTGTTGTTGTTGTTGACAATGTAGCTATGTTGCCGCAATGATGCGCTTTGTTGCTTTGCCATTAGCCTGCTGGCGATGGCTTTTGTCATTTGCGTATAAAAGGACATGCCTTTTCACAGTTATCAAGCATAATTTCGGTGAACGTGGTAAGGCGAACATACGCGAACATCAGAACACAAGCAACAATCAACAAGCAACAAGCAACAAGCCAAATCAAAGTGAGAATTCGTGACAATTTGTGACTGCACTGACCAGCACACAAACGCATTCACATTCATTCAGTTACCAATACAGTAACATACGTGCGGTGTTCCTTGCTTGTCTACAAATTAGCGACGGTTATTTTTAAATATTTCGATTTTTTTTCGTCCTTCTTCATAAACTGCAACAATTGTAATTATAAGTACTGCTTTGTTGGTCTATTTTTATTGCTAACGGGTAGTTTTGTTACACAACAAAGGATTTATCACAAAATGAAGTCTTTCGGCTGTTTGGATTTTATCATTTGTTCGACAGTTGTTGTTGTGGCTATAGCTGGATTTTCCGATGCTGGTAAGTGCGCAAAACTACAGAAGTTCTACTTAAGAAATGCGATGAAACAAGTTTTTGTGAAATTGTTTGGTGTTTTTGTTTTCATATTTCGCAATAAAAGTTTTCAATAGGTAAGATAGTAGCTGCTGCGCATTTATAAACTTTCGCTTATACCGGATTGTGAAACAAAGCGACATGTTTTAGTGAAAAGTGAAATAATAGTGCGAAACAAAAAGAAAATTTCACAAAGCAAAATTTTAATAGAAGGTATATTTAAATAATTTTCGTTATAGGTTTTAAAGAAAGTATCCTTGAAATGGGAAAATATAAATACCTCGGAAAATATATAGAAAGTATATTAATTATTTAAAAAAAATAATAAAAAATGAATTTAAAATTGTATTTAAATATTCTGAACTATCATATTACTAAATTTTTTTCTTAAATATTTAAAGCAATAGTTATACAAGAATAACTAAAATCTTAATTGAGTTAAATGCAATCCTTGCGCGACAATTCGAAAATTTTTATTTTCTAATAAAAAGTGAGTTTAAACAGAATAAGGACTTAATTTATTTTGCACATTTTTTTTGTTAATTATACTTGTAACTGATATAATAAAGCACAGTTTAATTTATTAAAAAAAATTATGCTTTAGAATTTATTATTTACAATTTTATTGAGCTCAAGGCCAGTTTATAAAAAATTTCATTTGGAAAAACAACAACAGTTAATATTATATTTTTTATTTGGAATATTTTGAGACTTTTTGCATTGTATTTTTATTCAAATCCATATTAATAATTTTATTGAGCTTGAGTCGACATAGTTTATTGAAGATTATTGTTTTGGAAAAAAAAAAAAAATAATACATCCCAATAAAATATTTCGAGTTGTATAGAATTATCAATTGTTTACGATTTTAAAAGGCCATTTAAAACTTAACAAAAATCAAATCCATTGTATTTGTAAACTAGCTAGCGTTTAATATGAGAAAAAATGCTATCGTTCTATTAACTAGAAATTAATTCTCGAAATTATGCATGCTTCATCAAAATTACCAAACTAAAATAAGCATGAAAATATTACAAGACATATTCTGGATAACAAAAACTTTATTTTACAAAGGAAAATTACAAGGATACAATCAATTTTCTTCCTTGTTAACTATAACCGGAAAAAAATTGTTAAACGACTTACAAAAAAAAACTGCTAAAATATCTTTTAAAAAATTTTACCAGAGTTTTTACTGAGTATTTCAAAACTTCCAGCAAACTTTTTAAAGGCTTTGGAAAACTCTCAAAACTCAAACGCAATTATCTGCAAAAACTTGTACTTAACATCAAAAATATTTTTCAAATTAATGTTTTAATTATACAAATATAGATAGATATTCGGTGCAGAACGAGAAAACTTACAGTATTATTTCGTTTAGAGAAATTTACTTCCAAATGCATTTATAATAAGGATTGTCCAGGAAAAGTCAGCAATGTACTTTTCCTTTTAAAAATGTATTTAGAGAAAACGTAATTTTCGAGCTTAATACTTCACAAAACACGTTCTATAAATAATGAAGAATTTATCGGTAGAAGAATGAGCTACTCTTAATTAACTATTTGGCAACTCGCGGTTTTTACTTTTAACTATTTACATTCTTAAACAATTTTTATTTTTCAAGCTCGAGGCCCCCAAATTAAATAAACTTCGGTGTTTGTTTATTTTTGTATTTTACTGTCGAACAGGCACAAACAAGAGTTCCTGATGATGATCACAAATTGAGGTCGAAATATCGACAGTAAAATACAAAATTAAACAAACATCGAAGTTTATTTAATTTGGGGGCCTCGAGCTTGAAAAATAAAAATTGTTTAAAAATTTAAATTCAAAGGCCGATCATCGTAATACACAAACATTTAACTATTTACTATTTATTATTATTTGCTTTTTGACTTTCTCTACACCGTTCTTACTTCTGCACTGACAAAAGTAAGTTATTGAAAAAATATGTAGAAATTTAATTTTATAAATTTTTTTTTCACCTACAAATTGAAATTATACTTTTATAACCCTTTAAATCTGTAGCCAATTTCATTTTAATTTAATAGAGTAAATGTCTACACTGGCTCTGTTTAACCCATTAAGATTTTTCTTTGCAAAGTATTGTACGCTTTTTCATTCATGGCTCATATTGAAAAATACGCAGTTTAAAAGGCTACACAATTATATTTAAAATTTTTGAAAATTCGATTGTTAGTTTCTAAAATTAAAAAAATTTTTGAGAATTAGTTTTGGGGACACGTTGAGAATTTCTCAAACCAAATAATCTCAATGTGAAAACTCTTTCCGATTCATAATATACAATGCTCGCGGAAAGAATAGTATCTACGGAAAAAAGCGCAACTGAGACAGTTTAAGTTATAATTCATATTCTTCATTTAACATTTATGCACAGGGTGTTGTTTTTCGATATGTGGTTTTTAAGAAGAAATAAAACGCATATAATTTATTGCTATGGTCGAGAATTTTGCTTTATTATAAAGATAAGGGTTTGCCATTATGTTCTAAAAATGATTTCGGGCAAGTGACCGCCACGGCGGCGACACGAATAAATTCCAGCCGCGTGGCCTAATTTTCAACCACTTTTTGCAGCAATTGGGGTCGTATGTCAACAATAACGCGCCGAATTTTCTGTGTTAAGATATGTGGTTTTTATGAAGAACTAACACGCATATAATTTATTGCTTTGGCCGTCGTATGGGGTCGTATGTCAACAATAACGCGCCGAATATTCTGTGTTAAGATATATGGTTTTTAAGAAGAACTAAAACGCATATAATTTATTGCTTTGGCCTAGAATTTGGCTTTATTATAGAGATAAGGGTTTGTCAACAATAATGCGCCGAATATTCTCTTCCAAGGCGTCAATCGTCTCGGGCTTATCTTCATAGACAAGCGACTTCACATAACCCCACAAAAAATAGTCCAGCGGCGGAAGAAATATGGACCAACGATTCCCTCTCCCCATAGAGCGCATCAAAAAGTGGCTTTTTGAGGATGTAACGGTGTTGCAACAATGGCTTGTGGATTATAATCTCTCCAAATTCGACAGTTTTGTTTATTAACGTATCAATTCAACCAAAAGTGAGTTTCATCGCTAAACAAAATTTTCTTGTAAAAATCGAGACCGGTGGGCCCATTCACCGTTCATTATGAAATGGCAAACCAAAGTGAGAATAAATCAAGTAACAGCTGCCAAAAAGACCAACTCCGAAAAAGTATTGACTCATTAAACATCACACGTCTAAAAAAACCCATCCCCTTAATCGTATGTACATATTTTCTATGTGATTATATATATAATTTTGGCGCGTACACTATTTAGCTCAGTGTTTGGCCGAGCTTCTCCTACCATTTGTGGTGTGCGTCTTTATATTATACCACAAATGGAGGGACCTACAGTTTTGTGCCGACTCCGAACGGCAGATGTATTTAATGAGAAGCTTTTTCATGGCAGAAATACCCTCGGAGGTTTGCCATTGCCTGCCGAGGGGTGACCGCTATTAGAAAAAACTTTTTCTATTATTAAGATTTTGCTTGCCCTGACTGAGATTCGAACCTCGAACTCACCGGCATATCAAGTTATAGCACGCACCGCTACCAACTCGACCACAGCGGCCACAAATTGTGATTATACTGCTCAGCAATTAAACTACCACGATTTTGATATTACGATCGTGCCGTATTCTAATACTACAAGCTGCTCTACGCTTGGAACGCTATTTGAGAGAAGTGCAATCTGATCCTTGGCTGCTATTGATGCTGTGGCTTTAAGATTAATCTCACCTACACTTGATATAAACCATTTCATCAGTGATAAAAGATTTAAAAATCTCAACTATGTCCATTGATTTATTTTTCGGTGTGAACCGTTGTTTGGCTCGCGGAGTACATTATGAGCACGTACTCCAGACTTATTTTTAATCCATTTTATTTCCTTATTTTTTTGTTTCTAAGTATAAATCGTCTTGACTATCAATTTATTATATCATTCTTCTACATAATCACTGTCACCACTATCCAATTCATTAGCATTACATTCAATTAGATGTCCCTCTGTATATCAGCAGCTACATCTTCAAAGTGTTCATAATCGGACTTATCTGAATCGCTGTCATGAAACGTATCACCTTCATCTGCGTCATTATTTTAGTGGTCATTTATTCAGTTATGTGAACGCTCATAGACGACGCCGCTGATCGGTTGCGTATAAATACCTGAACTGTTTAGATGTCACAGCCTCTACAATGTCCTCATGTTCTTCTAGCCATACATTGTCATCATTGACGTCAATGGCATTTCGTATATCCTTGCTAAGGACATCCGTTGCATTAAGAAAAGCGTTAACCAATCGCGATATCACCAAAACTCCATTCGGTTACTCAAGAAAATTAAAAGAAAAACAGCAATGTAATCACTATCAGGAGCAATCAATCAAAACCATTAACGCTTTGAATCGACTTACTTTTCAATGCCTAATAACGCCTTTCCAAATAATTGTTAGTTAATCGTTATTTTGCGTATATTTTGTTGCTGTACAATTCTCTTTGCCCTTACATACATTCCTTTTCTCGGCCATCTTTTGCTTAGTGAAGCCTTGCGATGCAAATTAGTGAAATACGAAACAATTCACGTTCAAAATATATGAAAATTTTTTAAGGTACAAATGTACCACCACTTTGTCTTTAAGGACTATGAATATTCAAACACTAAAAAATAGTGATTGGTATTTAAAAATGTTGGCTATTTATTGATATTTAAGGGTTTGTTGCTTGGTGCAACATTCGCACCACCTCTTTGTACATAAGGCTTAAACTTTGTCTGTTAACGTGGTTTAAAGCCTCACAGTTTATATCAAAAGACTTGAGCTGAGCTCAAGAAATGCTGCCTAAACGTATTACAAAACTTAATTTGAAAAATTTTTCCAATCACGTAAGCTTTCGTTGAATGTTTCAGCTAACAACTTAAAAGAGATCCACAAATTCAGTTGAAGAATACAAAAAACTTTTAAAATGCTGAACGCAAGCGATTAAAAAACTAATGTGCTCCTTTCAAAGTGAGCTGGCGGATCGAGTAATTGACTTATTTGAATCGTTTGCATCTTCTAAGAAATTATGAGCTCTTGCTCTTTTGAAGGAGATTACTTGATTTTAAATTCAAACAAACTTTCTCAAATAAAAGATGCTCCAAATTTGTCTTAATCATACTAAAGCAGTTTTCTGACTTTCCGATAAACGGAGAATTTAAAAATTTTTCTATGCAAAACTAACATTTAAGTTACTCTTAGAAGGCTTTGGTTTGGGTCTATGAAATAAATAATTCGTTTTTCTCACTGAATAGTTCACTCGTTCCATAATTTCCTTGAATGAAATAAGTCTGTGCTATCCGTATCAGAAAAAATTTGGACTGAACCAACATTAAATACAAAGTCATAGCACATCCGATATTGTTATTTTTTATTGTTTCCTTGTATTTTTGCAATAAATTAAGAACAACAGTGAAGTAATTTAATTTGACAGCACAACAAATAAAATTTTCTTTTTTACAACAAATTAAACATAATATTTTCTGAAAGGGAACTTCTAGCAGAATATTTTTATATGAAATTATATTTTAAAGGTTCTGAGATTTTTTTTTCAAATGAAGCCCATGTGCCACAAGTAAATAAACTTGATGAAAATGATATTTCTTTAAAAAGATTTAACATATATTTTTACTTTTATTTACGCAAAAAGTAGCAAGACCAAGTAAAATCTGTAAGTAACAAATTTATGTTCTCTTCTGAGAGTAGAGAAAAAAGTTGTTCTGTAATTGTGCCTCGACTTAGCTTTGAACCTGTACACTTAGCGGCATTACGAGTTAAATGATTTTATTATCTTCCTTACCATATATTTTTCTTTAAACTAATTTAATAATTTAATGTACTTTAAATTTAAACTGGTTTTTGTCTGCTTTTAGTAACTTCCACTTTACTTTTGTGACACAACATCCCCATAAAAAGTAAAAATAACAGTCATATAAATTTAAAACCACCGCAAATCTATCCAAAGCTCGTCATATGTACTTTTTTTTTGTTTAGTCGAGCCGCTTGAAAATGCCTAAAATTTATATCGATAAACAAAAGTAAACGCAATCGGCGGCGCTTCATTGATAATCCGGTGTAATTTTATTCGTTTTTACTTTTCGCCATCCAACAATGCGAAAATAGTCAAGGAAAGATTAACCACAATTTGACGTGAATCATTTACAAATAAAGCAATT
Source organism: Philophylla caesio (assembly GCA_963971545.1). Taxonomy (NCBI): domain Eukaryota; kingdom Metazoa; phylum Arthropoda; class Insecta; order Diptera; family Tephritidae; genus Philophylla; species Philophylla caesio. Next base: position 183,801,383 of record OZ020604.1, on the reverse strand, counting down.
CACGCTACTCAAACACTTGCACACACATCTATGTACATATGTACATATATACATTTATACTTGTTTATATATACAATATGTATGCATGTAGTTATAAGCAAACATCAATCGCATTGCAGGCTACTAAATTTAACTGTCACCACCAACAGCGCATCCCGCTGACCAACCACGGCGTATAAGCAACGCCACTTCATTGACATGCCAGATTATTTTGCAAACAAACTGTGAAGTTGCTAATGTTTGCACTTTGCTTTCTCCTGCTTGCTTTCTAATACAACAAATAGCAAAAAAAAAAAACGCTGTGTCTATTTTAACCGATTTTCCTTTTAGATATTTGTACTGTCAACGCTAATACCAAGACTACTCCTGCTGCTTCAATGGCTGTTGTTATTGTCGTGAACATTGTGCGTCTTGGTAATTTGTTTAAATTTGGTGTTGCATTTGCATAGATTCCCCATCGAAATCAAGGTAAGCTGAGGAAATTGCTTCAAATGCTGCAGCTGTGAGAATCGATAGAACAGTTGCTTCGTTGTCTCAACCTCTCCTCTATTCAAGTTTACCTGAGTACATACAATGTCAATATATACACACATACATATGTACATATGTATTAACATAAATACTGTTAAGATAATGAGGCTATTTTCCATTTGTTTAGACTAACAAGGTATTTATCAATTAGTGATAATTCAATATATTGCATTTGCTAAGTGATATCAACTCCGTTTTTCCCCTACGAATTTGTTTAAGTATTTTGTCAAATGCAAAAAAGAAATGATAAAATGTATATCATAACTTTAATATTTATTTTATTTTATTTCTTTTTGCATAAAAACTTATTAATATTCAAAAATATTTATTAAGCAGGAAACTTGTTAAACTAAGCTACACTGTTTTGAAACGCGATATTATAGCAAAATCATAAATTGACAAAGCCGAACAATTTTTTTTTTTCTTTTGATTTAGTCTTCATTATTTTCTAAACAAAAGTAAAAACCTAACTCGAGTTTCAAACTTAAAAAAAATTGAGGCAGTTCACACAAATTTTAGACTTGAAAAATAAAAAGTTTTAATTTTTAAAGAACTTAGTTTTGCAATCATTGGTGTTTGATATATTTTTTACTGACACTTTTATGCTAATTCTTCCAATAACGCATTCTCAGGAGTTTTTAACTGGTATTTCGAAGAATTAAGATGTATAAACGTATAATATATAATATATATTATTACATAAAAGATGTATAAACGTATAAAAGCGTATAAAAAATGCAATTACTTTTACAACTTTATTGTTACTGCGTGACGAGTGCTAATTCTAGAAAGGAGATATCTGATAAGTAGATGTGGTGATCCTCGAAATAGCAGCTTTAAATCCTTTTAGTCTCTTTCAGTCCTGTTTTACGGAAACTCTTCCAAATATTCGACTTTTTAAATTTGTCGAATACATCCATGCCAAATCTATCTTTAAGGTTAGCCAATTTGATATTAACTATTTTTTTAATATATGGGGAAAGATATTATACGTACTAGGCATGTTAATCCCGGGATCCTGCATATCACGGGATCAGTCTATTCAAATCCCAGAATTGCAGAAAACAGCGAATTTAATAGCCATTTATTTTTAAAATTTAAACTTACATTTTTCAAACAAAAATGAACCTCAAATGATTTAAAACAAAAAGAGCCGATCGAATAATAAAAATAACACACTAAACATACCTTTCACAGTTGCTTCTCCACTGCAGGTTTTAAATGAAAAAAAATGTTGGTCCAAGTTGGAGGATAACACACTTAAGGCTTTTATTTAGTCGAGATTGCATTTTGATCAAAATAAGGAATAATTCTGCCTCGCTCAAAATGTAATGGGTTATGCATTTAATTTTTTCTCCAAGTATTTCTTTTTTTACTGAATGGTAATACATTAATATTTAATATTGGTCTCAGACAGTAATTAAAAATAATTTTACTTTATATAGGTACAATTGATTCTCAACCAAATATTCAGATTTGTGCTTGAAGTTTGAATTATTTTGTGTGTGTCAAATTTTACGTTTATTTTTTTTTTATTCTTGAAAACACAAATAAATACATACTTGAATTACAACAAATCGGTTCTTAGTTAAACAACGATTACAGATGTGTTAAATTTTTTGACAAATTAAAAATTACTCATCAAATCTTCGTGAAATTCGGGATCCAGGGGTTATCCTGGGATTTTGTTTTCGGATCTCGAAAGTCCCGAGATCAATAAAATGCCCAAAATTTACATCCCTAATACATACATATGTATGTTTGTATTTTTTGTTTGTTTTTATAGTCATAGCCCATATAGTGCAAGGTACATTTCATCCCTCGCGAATAAAGAAATTACATATTTCTTAATGAAAATTGGTTAATTTATTATAGATAATCTGTACTTTTGGCTTATATGGTTCTTTTTAAGAATTCTGTGCAACTTAATTGAAAAATAAAAATATAAAAAAATTTTATTCGAATTTGTCAATGTATTTGGTAATCTATAGCTCTAATATCAAATTGATTATAAGGCCTAATGATATGTTTGTATGTATGAATTATCTACATTTAAATACTGCTTACCATAACTATACGACACCCACAATTTGACTAGAGTTTACTATTTTTCGGTCATTTAATTTTCAATATTTTTCAACTCAGTCTTTAACAATGCAATTGAAATATCATATTTTTTCCGAGTAACTATTTGAATAAAATTTGTTATCTCGTTAATTGGCACTTTAACCGCGTTAGCGAATTAGACCGAACTCAATATAGCGTGGGTACTGTTCCTGTCTTGAGCTAACTGGCGCTTATTAGAAACGCCAAATGTACCCAGTTGCATTATCGCTTGATCTTTGCAACACAGAGCAGAACTTACACTCTCTCCCTGCCACCATCAGGGCAGTAGCGGTTGCCAGCCAGCAGAGCCGCTGGATCTCAATTTAATGTATTTCGAATTTCCATCGTCTATGGTGATCGCCATCGTAAAGGTTTAACATTTCCTAAATAATTTGATTTCATAGCTGACATTACTATTGGTGTTAATGATGGTTCGTAAGTACCTGAAATGCTCCACTTTTTCCAAGTTTACTTATTTATATAAAGGGTGGTTGAATTTTAAGGGCCGCTGTTGATTTTGAATAAAACACAAATTATTTGGGAAATTATTGTAATTTCTTTTTATTATGATAATATGGTGTGGTTCAATTATGTATGGAACAAAATATCGGCCAAATGTTCGCCGCGACCTCGACGGCACACCTCCATCCGATGGTACAAATTTTCGATGACGCTGAGGCATAATTGAGGTTCTATGCCGTTAATGTGCCGAATTATGTCATCCTTTAGTTCTTGAATTGTTGCTGGCTTATTGACATACACCTTTTCTTTCAAATAACCCCAAAGAAAGTAGTCCAACGATGTCAAATCGGCCATTGAATTTGTCGCGTTTAAGAGCCATTGTTTCGTTGGCTGTGTGGCAAGTGGCACCATCCTGTTGGAACCACATATCGTCCACATCCATATGTTTCAATTCGGGCCATAAAAAGTTCGTTATCATCTCACGATAGCGAACAACATTCACAGTAACTGCCTGACCGGTCTCATTTTGGAAAAAATACTGTCCGATTATGCCGCCAGCCCATAAACCGCACCAAACAGTCACTCTTTGTGGGTGCATTGGTTTTTCGACAAGCACTCTTAGATTATCATTCGCCCAAATGCGACAATTCTGCTTATTGACGAATCCACTGAGGTGAAAATGTTCCCCATCACTGAAGATTATTTTCTTCTTGCCATGTCTTGCCAACGTTGTTCGATTGTGAATCTTTCCATGTTCAAATTAAGTTAGTCTGAAATTGAGAAATGTCAAATGAAATGCAGAAAAAAACTTGACGTGTAGGTGTGGTTCACATTCAACATCGGCCCTTACAATTTAACCACCCTTTAGTATTTCACATTTAAAATTACAATAAATTCTTTTGTAGCAGCATTCAGAGTATCCACTAAATGAAGAATACTTACTAACAATCAATAGAAAGCTAGAGCTGCGCTGGTTTTAATTCGCAAGTGAGTTTTGAATCAATTAAGCTACCAATATACTCATATCATTTCGTGCTAGCTACTGCTAGCTACTAGCGATTTATCTCTTTGTTCAGCTAAGGCAGACAGCTCAGAGGTAACAATTTTCAAAATAATTACGAGGTGATGGGCACTGTAAAAGCCTTTTGCTAGAGTCCAAAAATTTGTATCGCACTATTGCTATGCCGAACTAAATAATAAAGAGCTCTCAAGAAATTTTGTTCAGAAGTTTATGAATTAAATAGATAAAAATAATTTGTATAGCTTAATGTTACACCATTAATGTCGTTTATGTTTTTATAGTAGATTTTTCATGACATCACCCACCGCCGGAAAGAAACAATTTTTTCTACGATTTCAAATTTTGTATGCCACGCCTGACGTGCGAACCTAGGAACTCAGCACATAATTGGTCACATCGGTCGCATATATTACTGTGCTTATATGTTTGTACATACTTCTATGTATGTATGCAATTAAATTAACTTCCTACTCATTGCATAAATTACTTTATGCTTTAAGTTATTGTAGTAAATGCCTAAAGATGCCACACACACACACTCTTTTAAGTCGCAAACGAAAATATTTTTCAACTTCACATCTGCGGTTGAATTATGACTTTCGGCCGACTTGTGACAACACTTTAAATTAAATATTCCCAAAACGCCAATTGCAGCGAAATTCTATAACATTTGCATTGCAAAAAACTCAGCTCTATTGAGATTTCCATACAACCGCACACACAATTGAATGCGTATAAATGAATATAATTATTTCAAAATATTTTTATTTTAAGTATTTATTTACTGCTCATTTCGCTTCGAGCTTCAATAGAGTCTACACATAAATGAGCAAATATGTTTACTTAACATTTAAATACATACAAAAATAACTTTAGCTTGCTGCCAATATATGCATATACATACATACATACGTATGTTATCCATTACAGAATTGGAACAAAAAAATCGACGCACAGCTGGCGGACCATCCGGACTCATAGCCTTTCCGCGCGTCGGCCGCAGCGACCCCAACCTTCTGGCAAATAATTTGCATGAGGCTGATGTATCGGCGGCGTTCAGCGACAGCATGTATCCCGCCTCGTTGGAAGACTACGAAGGTAGGTTGAATTTATGCATATTTAGTAATGAGAAAATGCTTTCTTTGCTTATTTGTTGATGTTTCATAGCAAAAATTCTAATTGATTTAATTTTTTACATTCGATAACAGTTGAATTTCCCAAAAGTGAAATGAAGCGCGCCAGCTTGATTGCCTTTCCACGCGTGGGACGTCCCGATGCGGAGTTGAGGAAATGGGCGCGTATTATGGCGCTACAGCAAGCCCTGAATAAGGGCGCCGGACCAAGCGCTACTTCAGGCCTTTGGTTCGGTCCACGTTTGGGCAAGCGTAGTGTTGATGCACAACAACAGCAGCAACAAGCGCACAAATCAGCGGCCAATAGTGGCCAAAAAGAGCTCTATTAAGCTATTGAACAAAGACACACGCTGGCGTTGCTAGAGATGGCAACCTTCAACGATGACGAAATTAAGCACAAACAATTAGGACAACGATTACCGTTATACGTACATACTAAAATAATAGAAAGTTACCCAACTGTAAAGTTAGAAAATATTAAGTAAAAAAATAAATTAAATTTAAACCAAAATTACTTAAAAGAACACTTTTTCAGAGAATTAATAAAGCTGGCAAGAAGAGCACACTGAACGCGAAAAAGAAGCTTTTTAGGGCACGACATTATTTATAGAAATAAAAATAATATTATAAAGAGATCAACTATTGAATTTGTTAGTTACTTATGCAAAATACGTGCTCTCTCTCACTTTCTTTCTCATTTATATATTTGTTGTAGAGCAAAAAAAAAAATTTATTAAAACGTAAAAATAAAGTTAGCGGTGTAAATTCGTTTTGTGTGTTCAACGTATTTAACATATTAAACGCAAAAAAAAAAAAAAAAAAATGCAAGTCTCAATCAAAACTAAAGCCAATTGCACTGGTGTTGTGCCTTTGTTTTTATTTCACTTTTATTTTCAAATGGGCTGGTGAGGGCTTTCATTGCAATGTACACATACGAAACGTACACTAAAATACTATTTGAACCTATTATATGTATGTATGTATATGTATCCCTTTAATTCCGTACACCAGAACTGCACAAATACAAGCGCACGCGCATTAAATGCATTGCAGTGAAAGTCCTTTAAAAAAAAACAAAAAAAAAACAACAACAACATCGACTTAAACAAAAAGGCACACCGTTTGCAATGGCCAATTTACACAAACAATACAATAATAATAATATATAGTGACTGCAGCTTCAATTACGGCTTCATCAAAACAAATCTTTGAAAAACTAAAATGGAATAAAAGAATTTGAGTAATAAAAATAAATAAACTGTGAGAAAATATGAACGATTTGTATGCCTAATAAGAATTATACAAGAACCTCTTTGAATTTACATACACATGTGCACGCAGTAAGAAAATTTATTAAAAATATTCAATTACTTATAATAGTAGTACTCGTAACACATACATATACCATACATATATGTATGTACATATGTATGTACACATACAAGCAAAGGCGTAAAAAATGCACAAAGTGTAGCGAAATTATATTTTAAAACAAATGTAAATGAGTATTATTGTAATTATTATTTTTGACATGCTTAATTGAAAAAAGTAAACATTGTATTTTATTGCAATTAATAAAAAAAAAATACATGCACAACGGTGCGAAATAAATTGGTGGAGTTCTTTTTTATTCTGGATCATGTAAAGCCATTAAACAGGTACACAATTTTTTATTTAAAAATCTCGCTCGATAATTTACCCATTCGTTAAAGAGTTTGCCTTTTAAGCTTCTTCCATTTCTATTATTCAAAGTGATATTTCTAAAGAAACTCATTTTAACTTTCGTAATGAAAGCAATTTGACTTGCTTAAAAATAGAGCACCCTTGCTTTCCATCTAAAGTTTAGTATACAGCTCTCAAAAAATTTAAAAAAATGTATATAAAATTACTTTCAAGAAATAAAAAGAAATAGTCATCAATAAAAATGTCTTAAAATTTTATATTTATTTCTTCAAGAAAATTAGCAGCCCTAAGCACTGAAGAAACCATACTATATATATATTGAGAAATATAGACAATATATGTATATAAATTTATTTTTTATTTTGAAGTACAAAGAATTCTCAATCATAAGGCATATAAATCCAAGTTAAACACTTAATATGATATTTTTAAAAATTAAAAACATTTTTTTTAAAGATACATACGCATTGTTTTTAATTTAAAGCAATTTTAGGAACCATTTCTGTTACCCATTTAATTTTAGATAATTAAGTACAATTTTTAATTCGCAAAACTACCGTTGTATTTTAAGATTTTTTTTTATTTTTTTCATTGCATTTGCACGAAACACAACACCTCCAACAGGAAAAATTGTTAAGAAGCAGCGACATATTCGTAAAACCTGAATTTTATTTAATAAACTTAAATGGGCATTAGCCACATAAAAAAGAGTACAAAATAAGGCAGAATAAAATAAAAATATTTGGCATCGGATAAAATGGTGATTAATTTTAAACTAAACTACTTCAATTGATATCAAAAAAGGCAATTATCTAAAACTCATTCCCAGTTATATGAAAAATAGTGCAACAGTTTTTCTCACACATAAGAAAATGTTTAGCACATCAGATATTTTTTAAAAGAATTCAAAGTTTTAATAATGACTCAGCTTAAAAAAATTATCAAAGAATATGACATGCATGTTAGTATGAAATGAAAGAAGTATGTCAGAGAATTGAAAATTGTATTTTATTCACAAAATTGAATTGAAAATTATATTTTATTCATTGCCAAAATAATTAAAATTTTTTTTTGGATATTCAACAAAAAATCATACGACAAAATACTTAATGAATATTAGACACAAATTTTCGTTTCGTCACCCGGATAAATAAATGTCGCATCTTACAAATTTGACAAAGAAAATCGTTCATAAACTCGAAATTAATTTGTACCTTAGCTATAAAATTAAAGTAAATAATCAATTTCGTGAACTCGTAACATACTCTGACAGCCAAATATTGCGGTGACTAGAGAACAAGTCTCGAACTAAGCCGAAACTAGTCGTGAACTCACTCTCTATCATTATTACCACTCCCCACGAAAACTTTATCCCATCTGCGAAGAAGCATTTTCCAGTTTTAGGAACAGCGTAAGCATGGGGGGTAAGCGATGAAAATTATAATACATGATTTTTTTCTATATATTTACCGATCTAATCTCTCCAAAAGTTTGCGAATAGCTTCGAAAAATATGCTTTGCCTCTGATCGAAAAATGCAGTTTTAAAAGAAATGTTTCATTTAGTTTCATTTAGCGAATACCAGAATTTGCCCTCAATAAGCTGTTTTACCTTAGAAAAAATTAGGTTTAAGTTTCGGAAAGATTCATTTTCTATGAATATCTAAAACTTGTACCTACATATATGACAGATATTTTTACTAAAATGACATTGTTATTTTTTTTTAATGTAGTATTTTTAATCATTTTATGAAAAACATATTTTCTTTACGTAAAAAGTTCAAAAGATATGCGCAAATCTAAATTGCATTTATAATAAAAAAACTTTTACAACTTTTTTTTTCAAAAAAGAAAAATAGACACTCGCGTCGCTTAGTCGCGCGTGAAGGTGAAAGTATATTCGATTTACGTAAAAAAATGCACCGTCTATCATTGATAACTGAACAAACTTGTAAGTTTTTTGACTTCCTTAAACTAGCTCGCGAATATCAGAGTTCGGCAATTTTTTCTTTTTGCTTTATTATTTAACTTTTGGTATTTTAGACAAAGGCCGCAATATGTGAAGTAATACGTTTCAGTATAGAAATTTACTTATGAAGGTTCGTTACGATGTCTTATTTTATACATATGATTATATTTATTTAGAAATATTTACTTCAGTTTCAGGGAGTTACCCTATTTTTTTCTTTCTATACCTAGCTCTAGTGGGTAATTTTCAAGCGAGTGTCTGCCTTGTTTAAAGAGACCATGACTTTATCCGGGAAAGGTTTAAAAATACTTTTCTTACTTGTTCAGGAACTTTATAGCTCTCCCATTGCGAAAAACCTACAAATGTCATCACGTAAAATATTTTAAAACTATTTCACAAAAAGGAGATCACAAGACCTGCGAAAAGCTTAAACACACGGTGTTAAATCTTACGACCTAGCTGCTAAGTTGACAAAGACCGTAGAAAAAAATGTACCTCGATTGTTCTTTAAAACTAATTTAAATAATAGATTCGAGCAGTGAATAAAAGTTGTTTATATTTTTATTTGCAGAAAGTTCGCGCTCTTCTGAAAAACTACACAAAGTTAATCTAATGCGAATTCTAAACAATGTCTCTTACATATGTATATTGTACATTTAAATTTAAAAAAAGTTATAAATATGTAAATGTATATGTTTAAAAACAAATTTGTGCAATACGTTTGTGTATTCAACAAGCGCCTTTGTATTTTATGAACTTTCGAACACTTTAATGCTGTTCATCCTTAAATCTGCGCAATTCGCTTTTGATTGCCTCAATAAGAGGTTCCGCTGACACATCCGAACGATTGGACGCCGATCTAGGTGGGCCTACTACCTGAAATGTTTCCGAGCGCTGAATAGGCCCCGCGCTCAATGGCCGAATGAGTGGTGAATGTGAACCATGAAGACTGCCACCCCAAGCACCGCTAGCTGGCGAGGGTGGTTGTGTTGACTGATTAGATTTTGTAGTTTTCGCTGGTTGGGCAGTGGCTGGACGAGCCTCGGCATTGTGTAAGCGTGCGGCGAAGCTGCAATGGAAAATGATTTTATTCAATGGAGTACATGCTTTTGGTTGCACTTTACTTACCTTGAGGAACCGGCTGAAGAACCGCGATTTTCCCATTTAGTTGGCTTACGTTTGTTGCTAAAGTCACGCGTTGGCAATGGCATCGGCAAGTCATCTTGACTGGAATACATTTGTATAGCGCTCTCAAGTAGATCCTCGTAATGAGTTCTTATCGCTCCGGGATTGTTGCCGAACTTTTCGTCGTATATTATCATCATATCGTCTATTGGGAAGGTAGAAGTATATTTGTGTTTATGTATGTAGAGTAAATTAGAAGAAGACAAGAGGAAGTATGTAGAATAGGGAGAATTTTGCGTTGAGCTTGGAAGTGTTAAGTGTTGAGCTGTTTATGCGAATACGTTTTAATATCGTTTGTCATTGAATCATGCAATCAATCAATCAATATACAATTTATTTTCTACTTTTGTATCTCATTAACTACGGTGGTGGTTGTCTCTAGTCTACAGTTGGCTATATATATATGTATATTTAATTGCTAAGAGCACTCAATGCTCAATAACGTTCCCGTTCCCCTTCCCCTCCTTTGTGGGTATCCCCAACAACATCATTACCCGCATCAACATCGGCATCTATTGTCTCATTCAAACGCTTCTTATGCCGCTCCCAGACAATGGGACCAACAACACCCGGATCGGGATTGTCACTTTGCGAAGCGCCCAAGTTCGTGTGTGACGGCGCCTTTGGTGTGGGTAATTTTTCAATAGTCGCTATGGTCGTTGCGTCTAACGTATTTTGACGACTCTGCTGCTTGTGCAGAGGAAGTGCAACGGAGGACGGTTTCTTTGCAGCTGGATCCTCAACATTATCGTAGTATGTTACAAAAACTGGATCCAAGACACGATTTAATGGCTGCGGCAGTGAGCTCTTCGGAAACGCTTTTACCGAAGCCATCGATAAGAATGAACCGATACTGCCGGTATCAGAAGATTTTTCTGTTGGCTGAAGTGCACGTATGATCTCCTTATTTATAGCCTCTGTAGCATGCAATTGTTCGCCGTCATAATTGTCGCTGTACATGCTCTTTTGTTGCAACAATTTATTGCGGTGATAGTTGTTATTCGTATTGAATGCTTCATTTCTTTCGAAATTCGCGTAAGTAGGACTCAATTGGTCATCATCCAATGAACCGCTCACCACTTCATCGCCCGAAGAATGCGCAGTATGGTGCGTACGTGGACTGGTCTCCAGCGAACCCACACGATTCTCGGAGAGATAACGTCGTTTCGTCTTCCGACGCATCTTATCATGCTTCTTTTCAGTAATTACGGTAGTATAAACGGCATTATCGCGTCCTTCTGCTTGATCATATTCATGATGTTGTGCATGTCTGCGATGATGTTTATCGAATAGGTTCGCTGCTTTTTCGTCAAGTATACGTTGAACATCTGGCGCTGGCGGATTGATGGGACAATAAACTGAAGAGTCGGACGTGTTGTCCGAAGATGTAATTGAGTCACGACGATATTCCCGTTCCGTTGGTGGACTGGGAAAATTAATGCGTGCCTCGCGCCTCCGATGCGCAGTATCGTGTTCGAATGAGAAATTTTGTACACCAATGTCACGTGAACGGCCTGTATCCAAGCCAGTTTCTGTGGAAGCGCCACGTCCTGATTGCAATTCGGCAAGTAGTTCATTGCGACTCGTTGTTCTTTTGATCGTTTTGTAAAGTGATTTATTAGTCGAAAGTTGGTTAAAAACAACACGAAATTTTTAAATACCTTTGTTCCTCCAATCTTTGCTTCTGTCGTACACGCGAGCGACCCATCAATAGTAGCGCCACAAACAACAAGAGTAGCAATAAAATTGCAACCGAACTCACCGTCACCAAAGCGGTATTATTTTGTATGGAGTCTATGAATCCCGATTGGCCGCTACGTATTGCGGGCGCCAATGGTGTAGCTTGTGGCTCACGCAGATAAGCTGTGAATTGTTTGAAAGAGTTAATCTTTAGTCACTGACTCAGTATCGTTCAACTAAACTTTGCTTACGTTCGGCTTTCATATAAACCTCCTTTCCAATAAAATTAGCCGCCTCTGTTTCGGACACTAGCTTCATGTCGTTGGCCGCTGTTACCGCTAACACTGGACGCCCATTGACAAATACGGAGTAGATAAGTTCGGTTTGATTTGCAATGGGACGTTCATCGCTGCAATCAAATAAAATTATAAAATGTTATTTATACAGCAAACTCTCTACGCACTCACATTTTCTCATTGACATCCTCGTCGTAGGTACCCGCACTGTGCAGGCCCCTTTTCAGTTCCTCCTCTGTCATGCGTGTGATATTATGAATAATCACACGCACTTGCGTACTGCGTAGCAAGGGATTGTGTGGCTGTAATAATGCTAAGGAAGCTTGAGTGTCCAAAAGCGCTGCTACACTCTGTAGCTTCTCTGACTTTGCATCCTGCTGTATCAATTCCCATGGCACAATAGTCATATAAGGTGATGCTGAGGTACTTGCAATATCCTCGTGTGTAGAATTTATTTCATAAGTTGATGCTGTTGTTGAAGAGTACGAGTATTCATCAGTTTCAGTAGTGATTGTGGTAGAAAAAGCGCTGTCGATTTCTTCAGATGAACTTTCCCACTCAGTGTTTTTGCTACCACTACGTTTTGGTTTTATCAATGGAGGCTTACTTTTCGAACTCCCGCCAATCATGTCAAGCATTTCGGCATCATCAACGAGATCTATATTATTGTTTTTTTTTTTTTTATTAAGTGGTAAGTATAATTGTATTTATATTAAAATATGTTTTATAGTCCTGTCTGACCTTTTGGCGTAGTAGTCTCAGTTGTTGGTGCGCTAGTTTCGTGATGACCACGCCTGGTTCTGCCACCAGCTGAAACTGCAATTCCGGAGATTTGTTGAGCACCATTTATGCCTAAATGTTTTGATTGTTGCCTGAGGTGAGGAGGTAGAAAAGCATAGTTAATTGAAAAACATATGGGATTAATTTATTTAAAAAAAAAATGCTGACTCTTTTTTCTAACCACACTGAAATGCTTAAATATTGTAAACCGCTTGCAAAATTAAGGCCATCATGGAATCTGTTACTGAAAATTATATATTGATAAAAACTTATAAATGTATACGGGCGTTCGCTTTTTCGAAATCAGGGTTCCGATACGAGGTTTCATTTTTAATTTCTCCTTCTTTTGTGCTTTCAATACAGCAACTGATAGCGATATGTAATTTAAAAGTGAAAGTATTTGCAGAAACGGAACAATACGAGTATACTTTTTTACAATAGTAAAAAATGTAAAAAAAAATTGAAATCGACATTTGACACCGTTTTCTATCATGATTCAATTATAAAAGGTTAGGTAAATAATGACACTCGAATTTTGACACTCCTGTTTACGCGCACACCAGGAACAAAAAGTGTTGCTTGTTAGTTTTTGGTATTAAAAAGTTTTGTGGCTACTACTATTTTATTTTTAAGAAGCAACACGGTTTGGATGCTAAGGGAGCCGTTTGACAATAAGTGAGGGAGCTACATAGCTGCTTTGTTACCTAACCTTTAATAATTGACGTTAGCATTTTTATTTCTTTGACAGACACAGCAATATTGTTGTCAGTTAAGGTACTATTACACTTAAGAATTTTCAAAATATCTAAATTTTTTTTACACTTTTCAATTCCTTATAGCTTCAAAAATAAGTTCCTAAAATATTTTGGTGAAATTCGAAATTTAAAATTGGCTATATCGGTCTTAAGCGCATGCGCGTTTTCGGCTCTCTCAAGGCACTCGCGCAGCTGCCGTAGAGAAAGCGTAAACTTTAAACGCGTTTTTCTCGAAATAACATTTTTTCAACTTGCGCACAGTGAATCTCCAGATTGGCTTGACCGATGTTAATAAATCTGGGTGCGTTTTATTTGTTATTATATTCTTTGTCAGCATTTAACAAAATTTGACCAAAAATTAATATTTTTAAACAATGACAAACAAAAGAAAAATAGGCGATTTAAAAAAAAAAATTTTTAATTTCCGCAATTTTTTGTTGAGGAATTTTTTACTAACGTTGGTAAATTGTGACATGGAAAGCTTTTTTTCAAATGCCGTTTGATTTTTTTTGTTTTACAGATCACAATCCTGAGATTAACTGTCCGCAATCGGAGGACTTGATATTGGCGCCCTCTATAATTTTATCGTAAATGTTAAATGAAAAAAAAAAAATATTTTTATACTTAATATTAATGTGTAAAAAGTTTCATGTTCATATTTAATAAAGGGGCTGAGAAAAAATTCTTGGAAATATGCCTATTTTTGGCCTTCTCAAGTGTGAAAACCAGTCCAAATATAATTATTATTTCTTTTACATTTCTCCAATGTGTTGATTTTAAATAGTTTGTGATATTGGGACCTTTTTTTATAAAATCAAGCTTTCGCAGCTATGTATATCCATGAACGGATCTCTATGTATGTCTCTACTATGAGAAAAAGTGGTGACAGAAATTAATCAAGAAAAAAGAAGTCTGTAAGATTTTAAAATTAACACGAAACTCACTACACCATAAAATGGGTTCATTCGAAAGGAAACAAAAAAATATTTGTTTATAAAGCTTTTACTTATGATAAAAAATAAACGTTTACTTTGATGAACAAAAAATCGATTACAAATAAAGTTTAGCACTTAATACTGTTGAAAACTCAGTTCAAGTAATTTCGAATCTTTCGTGAATCGAGTATTGAATTATTTTGATATCAATTCTGATCAAGACGTTGTGTATTGTGGTTTACATAGCCATAAATAGACAGATTTTTAAAAGGAAGAAATCCATCAGACGCCGTCTCGATTATGACTTTCCGATTGGAAAATAAAACTTTTATGCGTGACATCAAGCGTCATCCATAACGTCTGTCAAGAGGAATGATATCTAAATAATGTAAGTATTGGATGGGTGTCAAAGAAATTTACATCTGGACTGATTTACGAAAGATTTCGAATTTTCTGATGCCGAAAACAATATTTTATTTTTAATATCGTACTAAAAAGTTATGATATACTCAAACATTATCTAGCTTTAAATCGAGATTTTTCGAGTAACCGAAATTTATCAGATATCTAACGAGTTTGCGCGTTTGTAATTTTTTTCAGATGCTACCTCGTAAACGCTAAACGATATAATCGTGCCAACTTCTCCTCCAAAGCAGGATTATCTTTTTGTGTATAAAATCCCGACATTACTGTAAGCAGCCAATATCTTCGATCTGTGGCTGAATAGTTGAGTGGAGGCATGGCACCAACATCCCAAGTACCGCCACCATCATCTGGTGGACAATCCAAACAAATTGGTATATCAATTTCCTATTAAGCACAAAAACGAGAAATTTATTATAAAATAAGAAGAATTAAATAATATACTCACATTATTTCCATCTACATAAACTGTTGCCACAACGGTCTCTGTCTTTACAATTACATCTTTGCCCTTGCTTATGCCGGTATGCACTTTCTTTAGATAGTCAGGTGGACCATCGCCCGAGCCCGTCCAAAAGAAATCCTCAAGATGCACTTCTTCGCGCATCTCTGGATAATCGTCGCCTAAGTCATCGTCTGAAAGAAATGACAATTGAAAGGTTAACAAAAACTTTAAGTCACAATAATAATAAAATAAAATAAAATAAATAAAATAAAAGTACAGCCTTTGCAGATTTTAAAATTGTTCAGAACGCATTTTTTTCCATACATATCCTCGGAGAAAAATTTGAATAAAGCAGAGATAATATTTTGCGATTTGTAAGTTGCACTTACAGGAAACTGCTACGCCGAGGGGCTAGCTCGGAAGGACACAACAGATGTAATCACTCCCGGGAGTTATGGTATTGGGATTCCCCTTTTCACATATGGTCTGCTCATGGAAAAATGGACTTACAGTGGGCTCAGCGAACGCTGGGCGAAAACCCCGACATGCAAAGTTACAAAGTCCTTTTGGCCGATTGTAGCCCGTAGGCGGTCTGGGAAACTATAAAATACTACCAGGCCACTGCTCTCAGCCTTGATTGGCGTCCTGACCGGGCACTGCCCGATGGGGATCTACGCTGTACGGCTGTGCATCGTTTCTGACCCGAGGTATGAGTGCTGTATTGTGGATGATGAGGTGGAATCATATCAACACTACCTTCTCAGCTGCCCTGCTTTCGCATGGCTCAGGTTCAAACACGTTTCATTGACACTTCCGAAAGTCTCTACGGTGTGAATATTGATCAGTTTTGGACCTTTATAATGAGCACTTGTCGCTTCACCGAACACATATGTCTACCGGCGGTTATCGTTTTCTATTCATGGAATGAAACTTTTATAGTGGTACCACAATGGACTATAAGCTCTTAAACTTAAGCTTATAGTCCACTTAACCTTACCTAAACTAACCTAAGTTTCACTTTATCACACTAAAATTAAGGGGCTATAAAACTGCCTACTAACTAGAAAATTTCATAAAATTTTGTATGACAATTTTAGGAATTTCATTTAATTTTTTATATAAAGTTGGAAATATTTATTTAAAATTATAGTTTTGATTATAGATCGAATCGTGTTTTAAATGAATATTATTAAAAGTTAATAGATAAACATGGGTTGCAACAAAATCATTTTAAAATTGTATGCTTTAGATTCATCCGGCACTGTACTACATGTAATTTTTTTTCTCTCGGCTTTGGCTTATTTAACTGTTGAATATTTTCGTTCTTTTTTCACACAACTTTTTGGTAACTATAGAAATAATATATGCTCGCATTAGCGACTATTTAATCCAGACATTGTTTATCGACAAATCATCAATTGTTACCAACGTTATGTTAGTTCCTTGTGGTTGTTACGTAGATGTTTTGTCATGTAGAAATAAAAAAAATAACTATGCGCTTTCATACAAACATACACACAGAGGCTATTTATAATCATAAATACTTTTAAGTATTTAAACATATGCATTCTTATATAGTTATTTCTGCCATAGCAATCTTTCCCCGAGGAGAATTAACTTGTTTGATCAATTGACATCATTTCGCTTTTCTGAATCACCGAAAAGCATTAAGGCTTTCAACTGAAATCGAATGTTTGTATGAAGTTTTAAGATATGCACACAAGGGATTTTTTCTAACTCTTAAATTGATACGTTGATTTGTAGTTGGAGGAGTTCTTTTTTCAATTTTTTAATAAGTACTAAATACTGTTTTCTATGGGCTAAAGTTAAAACATTTTATGACATTATTTTAACAAATTTCTTACACATTTAGTGAGCAGAAGTACGCAGACCTGCCAAAGACCGTATCAAAGTGGTCAGGCGTTGCTCTCGTAAAATTTCGATCACTGTTCACTTTGCAGTAGTAAGAACTTGGCTGCATTTTGAATCGAATTAAAATATTTGTTTGTATGTGTCTTAATAAGGCCTTGAAAGCTTTAATTAAAAAAATAACTAAATAAGTGAATTATATCGAACGAGTAATTTTATATTTATGAAATTTTCCGTTCGAATTACTTTCTTATGTTAGAAAAAAATTAACTAACTTGGTTGATAACATGACCTAACATTGCACAGTGTAACTACAAATAAAAAGTATTTATTTCTATCGATTTACTCCCTATTACATTATAGCTATATTGAAAGATTCGATGTTCGACATTTCGACTGTAATGTCACGTAACGAATTTTATGAAAAACTCAATTATTTTTATTCGTTTTCGGAGTATATATGTATGAAGATACCGACTTCAGTAGCAGCCAGCATATTATTTTCTCATTCAAGTATTGTTTTGTTTGTATAAGGTAGGTAGATATTACTATACATTTTTATTTCAACTAAATTGGAACGGATATATTGATATTAGTTTTAGAGTTATGGCATTTCATACGTAATATGTAACTTTACTTTATAATAGATCGAGTAATTCATTTTCGAGCTTTAAGGACTATGTGTAGCTTATTTGCAATATTTTTTATATAAGCAGTTTACGACTTAGCGATATTAATATTGTTGCTATCTTTTGTTCAAAGCAGCTAACCGAGAAGTAATTATTATTTAGCGATTTCAACGGTTTGTCATTGTTACGTTTGTTATAATACTATTCAATATTTGCCTACTACGTGGCACGTAAACATTGAGAGTGCAAAGTTCCATTTTTGCCAGTATTGCGCATGTTGGTTCGACTTCCGCAGAAGCCAAGAAGAAAGAATTCTGATGAGGAAATGTGATGATTTTCAAAACTGTACTATAACTTCTAGCGCTTTGAGTATTGTTGTTTTTTCCTTAAACATTTTTTCCATAAACTAATCGACTTTAAAGATCGTAAATAATTCAAAGAAAATTTGGGACATTTTGTGTGGTTGTCCCTTATCGTGAGTTTCGCCCGAAAAAAAATTCAAATGAAATGTATACTAAGTAAACGATTTCGGGCGAGGGAAGCTAGATTAATAAAATTATATAAAAAAAGTGAAGGACAGTTTGGCTAAATTTTGGAGGACATCTTCGAAATAATCGCTTAATGTGATATTAAGTCGTAACCTTACTCACTGTGGGAAAATAATATTTTTTTTTTGTTTACCTTATGTAACAAAGAGGAAGTGAGTATGTCATTAGAACCTTAATAGAATTTACTTGTACATACATACATAAGTATGTGAGTAGGTGTGTGAATTAAATATGTGATTAATTTTATTGATTGCCCTAAATATTAAACTCAAACATGTCCCTTAACAATGTTGCTCGCAAAATTGACAAAATCATTTATTAATGGTTAAGCATATGTCATGCTAGGAAAATGTCCACAAAGAGTTGGACGAACATGCCACCGATAAGTAAGCGGCATATGTGTTTATGAAATTCATTTGTTACTTTAGATGTTCACTATAAAAATAAGAAGAAGTGCGTAAGTGAAGTGAAATTTATTCGGCCATCAGCAACACTAGAGGAAATTTAAGAAAAATACACATGTATGTTAACGAAGGTTGGCATAAATAAAAATATGCTGTTTTTGGCAAGAAGTCATTTCACTTTTCAAATTAGAAACTAATATATTTAATCAAATTTAATTTTAATGTAAGAATATCAAACTTTATATACTCATTGCAGTCGCGCCTACTAAATAGATGTTACAGTCTCTGTTGACACCTTAAACTGAATATATCTAAGTGGTCCCACTAGATTCACTATCTTTCTGACTCTGAAACAGATGTGCCAATTAAGTTTACTCATAGAACACTTTGCATCCTGATAAAAAAAAAAACGACTAGATCTTTAGCCAATCCGGGCCACGCTCAGATGTGCATATTGTCCACTTCGATGCACTTATGCTCATTTGTATAAATTCGGTATTTTAAGCGACAGATTTATATAATTATTTGTTTTGAAAAATGCATAAAACCATTTCTTTTTAGAGCTTGATAGAAAAAAAAGTACTAAACGGAAATTCACAAATATATTCGATTCTCTCACCGGACTTGCATTTTTCTCCATCCTTAAAACGGAAAACATCCATAAAAGATGGCGTTTTTCCAAGATAAATAATAAGTGAAGAAATGCAGGATATTACTATATGAAAAAGTATAGCACAGACACATTTGGACAATTTATTTATCCTTCAAGTATTTAAAATTATTTTCCAATTAAAACATCGTTAATCCTCTAACAAAATTTCATCAAAGTTTCGAACGTTTTAAAAAAAAAATTTGTGTTTTTTCTGCTACGTATTCAATTAAAGTACAACAAGTTGGAAGTTTCTAGTGGCTACGAATTACCACTGGTTTTTGACAATTGTTTTACTGTCGTTCTGTCGCAATTTCTTCCATAAAAAAACAATCGCGGTTTTGCGTTGTATGTAGGAAACTGCCAAAAATCAGTGATGACTTGTAGACACTTGAGGCTTTCACTTTCTCATATGCAAATTGAATGAAAAAACTGCTTACTCAAAAAATGTATAAAAACTCAAATGAAATTTAGTGAAATCATCATAGCTTGAAAAAATGTGTGTTAATGCTTTTTCTTAGAGGATGAATCATTGAAGAAAAAATGGGGTTGTGCTAAAATTTATGAACGGAGTATATAGCTATGTATGTCCACATAATTTAGCTGCAAAAATTTTTCAATTGAACTTGACTCTTCGAGTGCCATCGCAATGTAGAGAATTGAGTTAAAAAAAAAATCACAAAATATCGATCTCAGCAATTATCAGGTGGTCAATATGTGAATTGATCAGTGTTTTGCATATTGCAGTCCCAAACTCAAAAGAAAGTTTTATATACATACATATACTCGTATGTATACACTTACCACTTCAGGGCTCTAACGTCAAATACAATACTCAAGTAACTGACGACACTCAATACAAGCATTTAACGTAAATTTTTCTGACGCTTGAAATTATCGCTAAAATGAAAATTCTAAAAAAGAGTAGAACCGCTACATGATCTAAAAACAACTAGAATGACAATGTTTCAACCAATGTTTTTTTCCGGTTGTTCTTTTTTAAGTAGCATAGTTCCTCAATTTACAGAGATAATAAATGAAAACTCTTCCATTTTGTTCGTATTTTCAATATTTCTTGATCATGTACTCAGAATACGAATATAAGCTAGAAACTATTTTTTTTTATGTATATGAAAGTAAATTGTTGCTATTGTTATTAGTAATTTTGCTATTATTAGTTTATCAGGGGTATCGATTTCATTGTCGCTTTTGATATTTATGATGGTATCATTATGTCGTCGATGCAACAGTAACTTTTCTCATTGCCTATATTGTAATAACTTGATTGAATGTTATCGAAATTTCTGTACGTATCGATATTTCTAATGTTATCGGTACTAATATCATCACTGATATTGCAAACGTTATAAATATTAATATCTTCATCGATGTTACGATTTGTCCATTTTCTTATTTACGAAAATTCGTTAAAAGCAACCAACATTTTACACACATTAGAAGCCAAAAAAAAACAAACAAAAATTTAAAACATTACATATTAATACCTTCATTAATCTCACTATCATATTTGATTTCATAGTTGTTATAGTTTTCGTTATCAGATAAATTTTTTCGTTTTTATTGATAACGATAACGGTGATGCTGTCACCTTAAATATTATTAACGTCCCTGTTATCGCTATCGTTATTGCGATTTCTACCGCTATCAACTTTATTTCAACGTTATTGATATCGTTACCGCTGAAGTTGCCGTAATCGCTCTCATATTAATGCCTGGAAGAATTTTGACCAGCATACATTTTTAGGTACTTCATAGTTTTCATAGTTTCTTTTTAATCACAGCTAATCAAAGGGTTTAGAGGTCATACATTTGTAATTGTATTTGTATTCGTGTAATTTCCATTGAAATATGTATGCAGAACTAGAATATTTTGACAAATTGGGAGTATACTCGTATATTTTTCTTTTGTATATTTATTTTCTAATATTTTTCTACAAAAATTGAAAGGATATGTAAATACAGATGTTAATACTTATAAAAAAACTTAAAACAGTTCAGCAAAATCGCAGATTTTTTTTTGAAATTTTTTTTCTTCTGTGTCGCAATTTTAGCGGCTTAAAACATGCACTACATTATTCTGAAATTTTATAAAATAAATAACTGGTTCTCAAAAAAATTTCAAAAATAAAAAAAAAAATTTAATATTAATAAAATTTTATTGAATTATTTTAAACATTGTATACTGTTTAAAATTAGGTCTTACGTGACATTGATTCGAAAATGGACTGAGTTTTAATAGAAAAACATTAGAAAATATGTATAAAAAAAGTATCAAAACTGGTCAAAATATCGCAGTTTTATTGCGTTTGCCGCCAGTGTAACGACAAAATTTATAACCTTGCATATTTTGAAATAGATACTCCACAAGAATCAAAAACAAAACCAATTATTTCAAACAATACAAATTAGTTGAACAATCAGAGCATTTAAGTTTTAACGAACCACGCAATTATTTCGAGCTACCTTTAGAAACAAAGGCAACACGCCCATAAATATGTTACGTCTGCAGTCACATTTTAATACATTTTAATTAAACAAATAATTTTGACACAATTCAAAAAAGTGCTCGTAAACAAAAGTTCAGGTTTTTATAAAACGTAAATTTTATTTTTTTCATATTTTTTGTTAAATTGAAGCGTTATGCAAAAAAAAACAAATTTTTTTCGATACCATTCTCTTTAAATGCTGTCATTACAATTCGTAACAACAACATTATGGAAACGCACAAAAATGTACACTTGCGCAAATGTCAATGCGGTGATCAGCCACGCAGAACGGCAGAGGTCAGGGCGGCGGCATTTCAATTAGGCCATAAAGCTCATCCCCCTCCGCATGCGAAAGGGAGGCGTTCAACCATTTCAACAACTTTGACCGCATCAACAATACAAAGTGTGAATGCTGAAATACAAAATAAACTGAACTTGTCACAGTTTCAAAAATACAAAAAATCATTATTGTTTTCTTGTTCCGGTTAATAAGTGAAATACAGCAATTTTAATAAATTTCACATTTCGTCACAGGAAATACTATATGTTCAGTTAATTTGTACTTGACTACTGGATCAACCTACCATGACTTATTTGTATGAGCGGCAGTCCAGCGTCCGCAGCAATGCGGCATCCAACCCACAAAACGTGTAGAACCAACGTGAATAAGAAAGCTTTTTGGGCCAACATGTGGACAGTGCAATCAATGATTTTTGGTTGGTTTTGCCGGAAGAGAGGCACGACGTCGGCTCAGCCACTCAAAGTGGCGTTGTTAAATAATTGATGAACTTTTAATGGTTTTCGGCGTTCGAAATTGACGTCACTTTGCGCGAATGGCGTTGTGGTGTTTGATGGCATACATAGATAGCAATGTGGCGAATTTTTATTTTTCGCTGAAGGGACGAGCGTGATGAGTTTTTCACATTTCAATTGCATTATTTAACATTTTATTTTAGTAATCAAAAGTAAGCATGCACTTTGGAAGTTATAAACATAGCCGTGCTAAGGATAATATTTTGTTTTCACATGTGTGGCGGACAGATACAACATTGACATTTTAAATTTATTTTTCTTTTAATAACTTTCGTAAACCATTGTTGACTATAAAAGTCTTTTTTTTTAACTTCTTTAGAAATCACAAAAGTTTTGATTTTTATTTCGCTTTGAATTCTCCCCCACTAAACGCACTTTCTCTGCCTCTTTGGCCACTCTGCTCAGCACATTCAAATTTTTCGCGCTACTAATTCACTTTGTCAATTAACTTGCCTAAGCAAACATTTCATTTAATTACACTTCAAAAAACTTCACTGCGCGGTTTTTCCACACTTTACACATACAAACACATGCAAGTGTGAGTGTACGTGTTAGCACAGCATACGTTAAGGCAATGTTATTTGCTTTGAATTTTCATTTTTCCACAACGGTTTTCCGCATTCTTCCGCTTGATGCAATTTTTCGCCGCTCGCAACGTTGAATGTCAGTTTAGAACTGATTCATTTAAGCTCGCGTACGACGTGCGTACTCAGCTAGGCAATTCCTTTTGAAACATGCAAGCATTTATGTATACATACAGTTACTCAAACAATTGATCAAACAGTAATTTTTTGTAGTAAAAATAACAGTTAATTAGAAAACTTTGAAGGCAACTGCAGTGGCGCTTATAGGATTCAAAAGCTTTCATTAAAATTGATCGTGTCGTTTAGGAAAAATTCACTCACAAACACATTCCCGGTACAATTGTTTATATATAAAATAGTTAATAAACGCGTAAATCAAAGTTTTATATTTAACGTAAAATTTATAGAAAATTGAAAAACAATTCACGAAAATTTTAACGTTTTACTCACACAGAATATTAAAAAACATATATGCTCAAGCTTTAGAATGATATTTGTAATTTTTTTGGTTATTTGGTCGTATGCAAGGCACATTTAACAGGTAGCAGCAGTAGAAAAATTGAAAAAAAAAATTTGAGCTCTGTATATTTTGTTTTTGCTTTTAAAAGCTAAAATTTCAAAAATATTTTATCAACTACCTTGAATTGTACTGAAAGCAATTCAAATTAAATTAAAATATGAAAAAAGTTAAAAAAAAAAGTTTGCTGCGGCTACCTATTTGATGAGCCTTGGTCGTATGAACTTTTATACATCTCATGTTTACATTTGATAAAAAAACTTGGTTAGTTGTACTAAATTTGCATTGCTTTACATTTTGTCGTGATACACAAAAGATTTCCAAAACCAACCTATCAAAAAATTCTATAAAGTCGATGGCAATGTTAAGCCACTTTATACTTTCACATAATTTTAAGAAAACTAAACTGTCTATAAAATAAAATAAAATGTAATTTGATCAGTGGTTTCAGTCACTGTATATACAAATTCAGGCATATTAACATGTATGTATGTACATGGACATATTTCGTTTCCTTAACTCAGAGCCGAGTACTCCTCATTCATCAGTTTATTCTTTACGATAATTCCGCTTTGGCGCAGTGTTTGTTTTATTGTTGTTGTAAATATATGTATACATACCAGAGATGTAAATTTTGGGCATTTTATTGATCCCGGTTTTTTCGGGATCTGGAAAAAAAATCCCGTATTATCGAATTATGCAAAATAACATTAATAGAACAAAGAGCAATTTGTTGTATTTCATGTATGTATCTATTTATTGTTATTTTCAAGAATAAAAAAAAAAATAAACGTAAAATTTGACACACACAAAATAATTTATAATTCAAGTACAGATATAAATATTTGGTACAGAAGCAATGGTACCTGCATAAAGTAAAATTATTTTTCAATTACTGTTTGAGACCAATATTAAATATGTTTGTACAAATTAAATACACTACCCATTACATTTTGAGCGAGGAAGAACTATTTCTTATTTTGATCAAAATGCAGTCTTAAAGAAATAAAATCTGCAGTGGAAAAGCATCGACTTGTTCAACACTTGTTGGTTGGATTGTCGACAAAAAGTTAAATGCTCTCTGTAGGAATTATCCTTTACCGCCCCCATTACAAACATTTATTTTACCAAACCTTCTGATAAATTGTATGCCTTTCGATTATTGGACATAGCGAGCTGCTCTTTAAAACTTAATGCAATTTATCTTTGAGACTTTATGCCTTATCCACTTTAATCACCTCGTCATTAGTTCTATTAACATCGCTTTCATAGAGAGGCTAATTTTCTACTCGAGCAGGATATTCTCCAGCTCATTTATAATGGCAAGGGCAAAACAAAGCCTTTAGGGAGTTAACTCATCGTGTTATTTGTCGTATTGTGTTATCGTAATACAACAGTTGTAAACTTGTTGTTTTTGTTTCTCATGTTAAATTTTATTATTTAAATACAACTGTTACAGGTATGTTTAGTGTGTTATTTTTATTTTTCGATCGGCTCTTTTTGTTTTAAATCATTTGAGGTTTCTTTTTGTTTGAAAAAAAGTAAATTTAAATTTTTTTAAATTAATGGCTTATGGGATTTAAATGGACTGATCCCGGGATATTCGGGAGTTGAAAAAAGCCGGGATTTCGGGATCCCGGGATTGACATGCCTAATACGTACATATGTATGTGTGCAACAGCTATTTGCTACATAGTAATTTGTTTTGTTTCCATGCTTTTCTACTTTCAAGTGCGCTCACCTGTGCGCTCGCTCTCTCAGCGCTCTCTGTTTTGGTCGCTTGATTGCCTGGTCAGTTACCTGTGGCAACCAAACAAAAATGCACAAGTGCAATGAAATATTTTGTAAATATTTAGTGTTGTTGATATGGAATATTGTGGTTCAATCTGCAATGGTTGTACGATGGGTAAGTAGTTAGTTTGTATGAAGGATATATATGTATGTACATATGTACATACGTGGATTTGGCAAAAAACATACAATTTACTTTGATTTAATAAAAGTACATATTACCTAATTTTCTTATTTTAACAAAAATGCTGCTCATACACATGCATATATATTAGTGCGCATGTAAATAGGCAGGTATATACATATGTATATAAATACAAGGTGGCGCAGAAGTCACCACCTTATCGGCAGATGCTTACCAAACTGCTATGACGTTTCTCAAGTAATTAAATGCAAATAATACAGGACGGTACAAAATAACAACACAGCTGCATAACGACAATTTTGGTAATTTATTTATTTACCTTAATCAAACCCGCCAAAAAAACAAGTTTTGAAATTTATACAAAATTTTTATAATTCAAAAAATTGTATTTATAATTTTGACTTTAAAAGAAGAGAAGAATTTTTTGAGTATGTTATACAGTTTTGTAGTCCATTCATTCTTAGTATAGTTTGTGGGGCAAGATTTACGTTGTTTTTTATGTATTTTTTACTGAGGTTTCTTCTATATGGCACATGAACGAATTTTCATGATTCAACAGTACTTTTTAGTCTCTTTAAACTCCTATTTTACCACACTACATCAGAATGGGCTGTTATACTGCATTCTCAAATAAATCAATTTTTTTTTAATTTGTATATCGATGAAGAAATTTTGATTTTGTAAAAATTTAAAAAATTTTTATTTTTCGAGTGATTCCTTAGCCAAAAACTATATTATAATTTGAATAATATTCGAAATTAAACAAATGAAAAATAAATAACCATAATTCCTCATTGGGTGTGCTGTAGTTTTGAAAAGCACATTGACAATACAATAATCGCTAAAGTCTTCTCAAATAGGCGGAGACGGAGAATTTAGACGCAGGTTTCGCAGTCGGACACACAAATCAAGCAAGGACTACGTCATTTATACTATGTATGTTCCCACGACACGTGATTCGTTCTCTCATTCGTAATTCGCTCTACGTAATGCGCTGCCGTCTCTAATTTTAATAGGAAATTTATAGAAAATAGCTGTCAAAGCACACACTGCTATCAAAACAAAATATAATATTTAAGAAATAAGAAACAAAACTAAAACTATTTCAAAAATTGAGTTTGTGAAAAAAATTAATATGTTGGGGAGGTAGTTGGCTGCAACTAGAGTGACTCAAGAAGCAAAATTATGTTATGCGGTATTACAATAGATACAGTGAAGCCAAATGTATCACGACTCGCCATTCGTAATTCAAATTGCGAAACACGTGATTCGCTCGTCGTGAAAGCACCGTATTAGCTGGTCGTCGTCAATAGTATCCGGCAACACGGGCTGCACCCGAAGATGTTGATGAAATAGAATTAATCAATCAAAACAGGTGACAACCATTTTGAGAGCTATTTTCGATTCACGCCAGAATAGCAATAATTCAGCTAATTTAATAATTTAATTTAATTTACCTTTTTTAAGAGTTGATAATCTCTTTCACAAACATTTGCGTTTAACACCAATAAATTAGTATTTCAATTAACTTTAATGCAACCTATATCTTAAAAATCTATTAACCTCGCTCATTTCGTACTGTAAGATTTTACTTTGATTATTTAGGAATAAAAAAATATTATTAATTCTTAGAGAAGTAACAAACTTCATAACCTTTGAAGTCAAAACTCGTCATAATGAGGCTATCGTATATTTAAAACACATAGTTTATAAACTCGGTAAAATATTTAAGACTAACTATACGAACTTTGACCGCATTTATAATACCTTTGAAGATTAATATCCAATCAGTAACGTCTATCACAAGTTTTGTATTAATTTCAACTTTGTAAAGCTGAATTTTCCGTATTAAGAAACCTAGAAAATCAAGAAATCATATTCACTTTTATCGTGAGTTTCGAGCGAAAAAAAATTAACCCGAAATATATACTAAGTGCACAGAAAACGAAACTCACGATGAGGGTGTTTAAGGATTAATCTTAAAGACGCTTACCTCAAATGATACTCATGAGAAGCTCGGCCAAACACTGAACTACATACATATGGACATATTTAGATACTGTATTATTTATTATTATTGACGGAAAATACAAGTTTCAAAATTCGAAATCATTTTCGAACTTATGTATTTGAATCAAAAGTTATTTATTTTATAATTATAATTTAAATTTTATATAAAATAGAATTAAATTTTTTTCTAATAAAATTAAAATAAGTAAAATTTGATTAGGGGAATCAATTTACTGGCTATGAGGAAATACTAATGATTTTTACTTAATAATAATAATATTTTTACTTTTTTTTATTTATAAAATGTTATTAATATAAATATTAATTTATATAGTATATAATATTTTATAAAAGTTTATTACATGTATATTAAATTTTTAAAAAATGAATTAATTAAATATAAAAATTATATAATTACTAATTAGTTTTATTTATGTTTAATTATATTTTTATATATTATTATTTAATAATTATTATTAAAATTAAATTTTATATTTGAATTAAATTTTAATTTTTTTGTTTAAATATTAAAGTTTTATTTTGGCTTATACTTTTGTTATTGATTTATTTTATAAATTCTTTACATTTGCCTTACAACGCGTAAACGTAAACATACGCACACTTTGATTATACGAGCGTCATCTAGCGGTTATTAGTTGCTGCATACAAATACTCTCTGCTAATAACACAAAAGCCAGATGATTTGCTGTAACTATTCTGTTAACTTAATGTTATTAACAGCTAAACTGCGAGCAAGGAATTTTTTATGAATTAATTAACTTTACATATGTACACACATAATTAATACATATTGTAGACTTATTATACAATTTAATTGATTTTGATTAAATATGTAGTATTTTAATTGTACGTGCGGCCGGCAACCTTTAGGTGTACATTATTGTGAATGCTTGTCAATTTTGTTTTGTCAGCGCTGCCACGGGATGTCCCGAGCCCGCTATTAAAAATTAAAGTAGTTGTAAAATCACCGCCGCCGCCGTCGCATCGCCTTTCCGCCTTTTAACTTTAACCTTCATTTTTTCAACCTTTCGCCACTCAGGCAATATACACATACATATTTTTTCTAATTGCATCGTTGATGCATAAAAATTGAATAAAGTTCCCTGAATTCCTAACCATCGGTGTTTTTCTTTAAAACAAACGAAATTCTTTATCTGGCGCACCCTGCGCTTAAATATTTACCACTACAAGTGGCAACATGGTCCTTCGAGCCGGTATCTCTCTCAATAATAAAATTTTAAATTAATTTGGTGAATTTCAAATTAATTATATACAAAAATTCTCAAAGAGAAAAAAAAAAAATATTGCAACACACAATTACCAGATTATTTCATTGATTCAAGTGAATTTTTTATACCCTCACCCCCTTTAATAAATCTCAATCATGCCAAAATCTCAGGATACCCCACAAAAATCTTTGATAGATCCGTCCCTGCAAGATTTCATTTTTGAGAGCAATAGGCTAGAATCCTTTTATTCAAAATGGTCCGCCACCCTCATAAGTGACCATACCCCATCCCTTCTCAATGTCAAGTTACAGCAGCTTGACAAACTCTGGGAATGCCTTGTAACCTCGTACAAGGCAGTATTTCACTCAACAAATTTTTCCGAATCCAGCGGTTCAGTTGAGCAGAAATATGATAAATGCTCAGAGAGTTATGAAAATTGCAAATCGCAAATTTTAGATTCGCTACAGCTTTGTGAAGAAAACTCTCAGCCACAAACAAGCACATCGTTCGCAGCAAACACCACACAGACTTCAAACTCCCAAGAAGTATTTCTTAAAGTACCACCGTGCGACACAGAGATTTTCCACGGTGGATACGAAGACTGGCCGGCGTTCAGAGATATGTTCACGGCAGTCTATAAAAACCACCCCAAATTAACTCCAGTTCAAAAACTCTATCATTTACGGCAAAAAACCCGAAGTCAGGCAGGACAAATAGTTAAGCAATTCCCCCTAACTGACGACAATTTTGGACTCGCCTGGGATGCCCTCAAATCACGGTATGAAAACCGAAGAGTATTGGTCGATAACCAACTCAAAACTCTCTTCAACATACCCCCATTATATACAGAAAACGGTGAGCAAATCCAAAAAATTCAAGCCACCATTAATAACTCTCTCGCAACGCTCTCAGCACAAGGAATCCCAACTAGCGACTGGGACCCCATTCTTGTGTATCTCTGTTCTTCAAAACTGCCAAGTGAAACGCTATCTCTGTGGGAGCAATCACTTAGCTCTCGCAAGGAGTTACCACTTTGGGCAGATATGAATAAATTCCTCACTAGCCGGTATGAAATAGTAGAGAGACTTCAAGCATATCGACCAGGAAAACCAAAACCTCCCCACCCTAATTTCACTCCAAGAGCAGTCAATCAAAGCTCCTCATTTATAAATAGAAATAGAACTCAAAATTTCCATGTCGAACTTAATCCACCCATTTCTTGCAAATTATGCAACGCTAGACACCCCATGAAGACATGTGTGAAATTTCAAGCTTTATCCGTGTCCGATCGCCTAAAGTTTGTCAAAGGAAACAGTTATTGCGAAAATTGTCTTTCTTACTCTCACTTGAAGAATGAATGCCAAAGTAACTTCACGTGCGTATATTGCCAACGAAGACACCATTCACTGTTGCATTTTCCCCAAAAACCGCAATTTACAAAAACAAACTCAAAACCCCAGAGAGTTTCTAGTCAGCTAACGATTCAGACAGCAAATAATGACGAGCAACCAACTTGCTCAAAATATATTTCAAAGGCAACTCCCGCCTCAAATTCCCAACAAAAAGACGTAAATAAAGTCTCGTCACTTTTCGCGAGTACTAGCGTCACAACCCTTCTCCCAACGGCAATGGTACCGATCTATTGTGATGGCGAATATCACAATATTCGCGCCCTGGTAGATCAAGGTTCCCAAAAAACGTTTGTATCATCCCGGATACAAAAACTCTTACGCTTGCCCATGACAGATGCACACTTCGAAATTTCTGGAATGGGCGGACTGGTGGTGCAAAACTCCAAAAATGTCTGCGAAATCACACTGTGCTCAGCAGATCGAACTCAAAAAATTAAAGCGCAAGCGATTATCTTACCCAAATTAACTCATTTTCTCCCTACCTCGAATATTACAAATATTAAACTTGAAGAGGTAAAACATTTAACACTCGCCGATCCCCACTTCTTCACCCCTAGTAAGATAGACATGGTCATCGGCAGTGACTTAATCCCCCAAATCCTCTTGCAAGGACTGCAACACAGCAGTAGTCTCATCGCTCAGAACACCATATTCGGTTGGATTTTGAGCGGCCCGATCCCGGAGAAAATCTCAGCGTTTACCACCCAGGTAACGGAACCCCAAGATGAATCGCTCAATACACTACTGAGGAAGTTTTGGGAGCAAGAGGAGGTAGCAATCATTCAACCCCGATCCACCGAAGATGAATTCTGTGAGGACCTGTATCGACGAACCACAATCCGACAAGGAGATGGACGATACATAGTCAAGCTTCCCTTCAAACCAGAGTTTCCAGAATCGATCGCGCTAGGACACTCCCGACTAGCAGCGCAGCAGCAATATCTCAGCATCGAAAGGACTCTGCAGAGAAAACCAGAACTGCGAGCGAAGTACTCAGAAGTTCTCGAAGAGTACGTCACCATGAATCACATGGAACCCACCATATCCCAAGAAGTTATTAAGGGCGGTAAATATCTCTCCTTTTATTTACCGCACCATGCCGTCATAAAACCCGACAGCACAACCACCAAAGTAAGAGTAGTTTTCAATGCTTCCAGAATATCCCACTCTGGAAGCTCGCTCAATGACGTACTCTACACTGGCCCAACCCTTCAAAACGACTTGATGATCACCATACTCCGATGGCGACTCTACAAGTTCGTATTCAATGGCGACATCGAAAAGATGTACCGCCAGATTCTCGTCCACAAGGAAGACTTAGACTTTAAAAGAATCGTCTTTCGTAGGTCCCCAAATCAGCCAATCGAAGATTTCAGGTTGAAAACCGTAACATTTGGTGTCAATTGCGCCCCCTATCTCGCAATCCGCACACTCCATCAGTTAGCGCAGGATTGTAGAGACGAATTCCCACTCGCCACCGATATCCTCCTACGTGAAACATACGTGGACGATATACTCTCTGGCGGGCATAATATACAGTCCACTTTAAACTCAATGACCCAAGTAAAAGACGCTTTGAAATCGGCAGGCTTCCCACTGCGAAAAATTACCTCAAACCACCCAAAAATTCTGGAATCAGTTCCAGAAGCAGACACTCTCGATCTTGATTTTCTTCAATTTCAAGACACCAGCTCCACAAAAACCCTAGGCATAAAATGGAATGCACTTACAGATTCCTTTTCTTATTCCTACGATCCTCTACCCGCCTCTAGCTCAAGAACCAAACGGCAGATATTATCGGCAATAGCGAAACTGTTCGACCCGGCAGGGTGGCTAACGCCAATAATGATCTCCGCCAAAATGCTTCTTCAGCAATTATGGATGGAAGGAACAGACTGGGATGAGCACGTAAAACCCGGCGCTTTTCACAAATGGAACACGCTCTGTGAAAACCTTCCAGCCATAAGCAGCATTAGCATCCCCCGCTGGGTGCAATATACCCCCTCTCAACAGGTGCAGATACATGGATTCTCCGATGCCTCCGAAAAAGCGTACTGTGCTTGTCTATATCTCAGGATGAAAATCGATGAAAACTCCTTTTCATCACACTTGCTCGTAGCCAAAAGTAAGGTCGCCCCCCTACAGACCGTAAGCCTCCCACGGCTCGAGCTCTGCGGGGCAGTACTCCTCTCAAAACTGGTCCATCAAGTTCGCTCCCACATGAATTTCTCAAATCATGAGCTTTTCCTCTGGTCAGACTCCTCCATTGTGTTAGCGTGGCTGGAAAAACCACCTCACACTTGGAAAACTTACGTCGCCAATAGAATCACGCTCATACTTCAAAATGTGGGAAATGCCACATGGCGACATGTAGCTAGCGCGGACAATCCAGCTGATCTAGGTACTCGCGGATGTCAACCCCAAGATCTTGCGATGCGTACCCTTTGGTGGAATGGCCCAAAATGGCTAAAAGAACCCACTACTTCATGGCCAAAACTACCTTCTCTCAACTCCTCCCCTCCGGAACAACGACGAATTGAGTCACTGCATACGATCGATAGTGAAGACATTCTGGAGCGTTTCTCTTCATTTCCCCGAGCACTCCGCGTCTTAGCATTTGTCTATCGCTTTATACACAAAGCTCAAAAGCGAACCATTCCTACTTCATTATCTCTTACGCATGACGAAATAAATGAGGCGAAAAAATGTCTCATTACCCAAACTCAACGTAAATTCTATAGCGTCGAAATTAGCTCACTTAGCGCCTCTAGTCCTATTAGCAAAAAAAGCACTCTGCTTACTCTCAATCCAATGCTGGACAGCTCAGGCATCCTGCGTGTGAACGGGCGTTTAATTTATGCAGCCCTCAGCTACAATGAGCGGCACCCGATTATAATTCCAGAAAACTCCAAATTCTGTACGCTGTTGCTCGATTTCCTCCACTCAACCTTGCTGCACGCAGATAAACAGCTAATGACTCGAATGGTTCAACAAGAATATTACATTCCCCGTTTGAAACAGAAGGTAAAAAAGTGCGTCTTCCGTTGCAAAGTTTGTACCCTTTACAAACAAAAGATGCGCTCGCAGATAATGGCCGCATTGCCCCCTGAAAGATCCACCTATACTCGCCCATTTCATACAACAGGTGTAGACTTTGCCGGGCCATTTATGGTCAAAACCTCCATGCTCCGACGTGCTTCTCATACCAAGGCGTACGTGTGTGTGTTTGTGTGCTTCTCCACAAAAGCGATACATTTAGAATTATGCTCTGATCTCACTACCGAAACGTTCAAAGCCGCGTTCACTAGATTTGTCGGTCGTCGCGGAATCCCCTCCAAAATAATGTCCGACAACGGAAAGACGTTCGTGGGCGCAAAACGATCGTTTCAAAGAGAATTCTCCCAATTTCTCAAAGAATCCGCTACGGACATCGCCGAAAGATACGCCTCCCACGGATTGACTTGGCAGTTTATTCCACCCTACGCCCCTCACATGGGCGGTCTAGGGGAAGCTGCAGTAAAAAGCTTTAAAACACATTTCACAAAGGTGGCAGGAAACCTCAAGTTCACATTCGAGGAATTCACCACACTCCTTATCCGCATTGAGGCAGTCCTCAATTCGCGACCGCTATCTCCTATGTCAGAGGATCCTACTGATTTACTTGCTCTCACACCGGGACATTTCTTAATAGGCGCACCATTGCACTCCTTGCATGAACCCCAAGCCGACAATCTCTCGCTAGCCCATAAATGGCAAAAGTTAAAGGTTATTCATCACCAGTTTAGTACTCGGTGGAAGGATGAATACCTTAAAGAACTTCATAAGAGGCATAAGTGGAAGCGTCAACAACCCAACTTAACTGAAGGAGATCTCGTCGTTATAAAAGACGATCTCCTACCCCCAAACGAGTGGAGACTCGGACGTATCATAAAATTGCATCCCGGACCCGATAAGAATGTGCGCGTGGCGGACATTCATACTCAACTAGGAACTGTCACGCGCAACATTGTAAAGTTATGCCTCCTACCCCCCTCATAATGTATCTTTCTACCCCACTATAACTCTATATAGATGCCTTCCAACCCTCCACAACACACTGTCATTTGACTAATGCCGTTTGATCTTTCTTTTATCTCCACAGATGGACAGAAACGCAATGGAGCTCAACCAGTGCCGTCTGTGCTGCCGCCATCACCCATTGCGCTTTTGTCGGGCATTCAAAGCAATGACGCCTGACGAGCGGTACGAGTCCGCTCGTATACACAAATACTGCATCAATTGCTTAGCGACCTCGCATACGACCGGCGCATGCAACTCCGCCGCCAGCTGCCATCGATGTGGGAAGGCACACCACACTATGCTACATCGTCCAACCACCACCCTCGCGGACCGTACCAGACGCGATGACTTGAGCACGCGCGCTCGCCATGGAGGACAAACTATGAGCGTACCAAGCCGGGTGGTCAAGATGCCAACGAACCGGGCGCAGGGCAGCCGTAACATCGTCCAGAAACGTCTCCGAGATCTGTTCAACCGAGCGGTGCTTACTCTAGAGAAGATGCAGGAGCTACTTCACCTTGCACCGGTGCAGGCGGGCCGGCATGTCGAGGACATGAGTCCCAATTTAATTGATTTTGATTAAATATGTAGTATTTTAATTGTACGTGCGGCCGGCAACCTTTAGGTGTACATTATTGTGAATGCTTGTCAATTTTGTTTTGTCAGCGCTGCCACGGGATGTCCCGAGCCCGCTATTAAAAATTAAAGTAGTTGTAAAATCACCGCCGCCGCCGTCGCATCGCCTTTCCGCCTTTTAACTTTAACCTTCATTTTTTCAACCTTTCGCCACTCAGGCAATATACACATACATATTTTTTCTAATTGCATCGTTGATGCATAAAAATTGAATAAAGTTCCCTGAATTCCTAACCATCGGTGTTTTTCTTTAAAACAAACGAAATTCTTTATCTGGCGCACCCTGCGCTTAAATATTTACCACTACAAGTGGCAACAATATATTAATTTTAATTACCTCTTAACAAATAAATGTTTTAATATATTGGGAAAATTGTATGAGAACGCAGAATATGTTAAATATGCCTTCTTTATGTATGGCAAAAAACATCGAGTTCGCTTTGTCAGTCTTTTGTTTAATGTAATGAAATTGTTAGCAAAAATCAAATAGGTTTAGCGCAAAAGCATGATTCAATTATTAAAGGTTTGGTAACTAAGCAGCTAGCTCCCTCACTTTCTGTCAAACGGCTCCCTTAGCCTCAAAACCGTGTTGCTTCTTAAAAATAATAATAGTAGTTACCTCAAAACTTTTCAATACCAAAAACTAACAAGCAACACTTTTTGTTTCTTCTGTGCGCGTAAACGTTAAGTTTAACTCCGGATTTTAATGGCAGCATTTATTCTGATTACAAGATTGACCCCGTCTCGTAAATATTTCATGTAAATGTGTATAAATGACCTGGCTTTTTCATAAAATCGATGTGACAGTGTGAAAAGTTTTGTAATTTTTTGCTAAAAACAAGAATTTGTAAGAACGAAATTATTGAGTAATGAAGTTTGATTTATTTTTCTTTTAATATATAAAGATTTCTTTCTAAAATCTCGAATTATTGTGGTTTTCCTACAACTCCATTAACTTCATAAAGTCACTTACTATTTATCGGAATAAAATTTTTGGTCCTTTCACCGTCCAGTGGTTCATCACAATATAAAGATTAACCCTGATACCAATGGTATATAAATAAAAGGAATAAACTATGTAAATAACTTATATATTCCTTATAACATAAAACCGTTTAGCTCTTTGGACGAATATATTGAAAATTTATTGGCTAGGTAAAAATTAAAAAAAAATATCTACCAAGAAGTGCATAATTATTTAAATTTTGTAAGCGTAGCTATTGTATTTCTTAATTTAAATGAAATATCTTCGAAATTTTTAATTTAAAAAATCACTAACATTTTACTACTTATTATTTACTTGTTAAGAAAGGGTAACAAAATCTTACCCGTTTTCCATACTTCGTAAAACAACCCTTTATAAGGGAGTGTCAAAATTCGAATGTCATTATTTACCTAACCTTTTATAATTGAATCATGGCGCAAAAGCATAAATAAAACTGAGAGTATTATGTTCTATTATTTATTTATTGTAATGTAGCATAATTTTTCAAAAAACTTTTGAATTGTTTACCCTTGAGGTTACGAAAGAACCAAAGGTGAATAAACTGCAGGCATTTCACGTCAGTCATTGAAAGATGGTTTCCTCTTAAAAAGAAATAAAATGTTACGCTCAGTTGAACTACTACATAATGGTAATTGCTTGTCCATCTCCAACCGCTATTAGAAACAACTTTTCTATTATTTAAGATTTAACATGCCACGGCTAATGTTCGATCCTGGTATGTCAGCGGTATACCAAGCTTGGCACGCAACGCTATACACTCACACTAAGAGGCAACATTATTAGAACTAATTTTTCATTATGCACACAACATGTATTGCTATAAGTATACCTTTCATGGAAATGGTATATTAGCTTTGGTCCGATGTTTGTAAGTACTAGAACGATAAGAGTTAGATCCATCAAAAAGTATACCGATATGATCAGGGTGATGAGCTGAGTCGATTTAGTCACGTCCGTCTGTCTGTGTGTATGTCCGTCTCTTTGAACGCAAATTAAACCCTCAATTTTTGAGCTATTTAAATGAAACTTGGCAACCAAGTGCCTTTTTATTATCTATTAGACATTTGTCGGAACCGGCCAGAGCGGAAGACTATAACGTATTTAGGAGCAATTGTTCAGATATTATATTTTGCTCCATAGCTTCTTCATTAAAATAGCTAGAGGTTTGAAATTTTTGCAAACAAGTGCTAGTATTATCTCTATTTAATCAGTGAAAATCATATAGATCAAAGAAATATAACATATAGCTCCCATACAACCGATTGTTCAGATAGTCTATTTAGCACGAAAACCTTTCCATTTAAAGAGCTAACGTCTTGAAAGTCTTGACAAACAACTGCTATTATTAAAACCATTTTAGCAGTGGAAATCATTAAGATCGGATAAATATAACATATAGCTGCTATACAACCGATAGTTCTGATATTGCATTTTTGGATAACTCCTTCATTTAATCAGCACAAATATCAGTCATTGTTAGATATATATTAAAAGTAAATATCATAGATATAAGAGGTATAAAACATATAGCTCCCATACAACGATAGTTTAGATATTGTATTTCCGGCCATTACTCCTTCATTTAAACAGCTAAAGACTTGAAATTTTTCAAAAATAGTAATTATTATTGAGGCTATTATAGCAGTCAGAATCATTAATATCGAAAAAATATAACATATGGCTCCTATACAATTCTTCCATTCGTGAAAGGTATGAAGCCTTCGACATAGCCGAAGACAGCCTTTTTAAATTATTTTTTAGTTCATATTTTGGCTATTTTTGGTGAATTTTTTCTTGCTTGAAATTTTGCCACTAGCAGTTTTTTTAAACAAGTTATATTAAGCTAGCGTTTAAATAAATCAATCATTTGTTTGGTAAACAAAGCACGTAGAATATATGGAAGCATATACATAAATCAAACTAATACAGGTACGGAAGTGTCATTTTTTAATAAATTGATATTGATCTGTGGAGTTTTAAGTTTACGCATATCTGCATAAAAGTAAATACACATCAGCTAATTGGACACATAACAAGCATTTGCAAATTATCAAGTATATGTTCATATTTGTTAACGTATGAATGTACATATGTACATGTTTATGTTGATATGATTATGTCATTTTTTTTGTGTATTCTTTTATTAGCAATCTATCTTCACGAAACGGTTTAGCTTAACTTTACTATATCTTCTCTTACATGCGGATTTTGGAGATTCTTATGTATTTCATCATTGTTAACAAACCAAGGAGCACATACTAGGAGACTCAGAATTTTTGATTGCTACCGTTGGCGGATTTCAATATTAGAGTGCCTCGGAGTTCCCCAGAGCTGTATGGCATATGTAGGTCCAAATCGGCTTAAGGATTGCTTTATATGCTTTATCTCACTTTGTTTTCCAAACTCAATTGTAAGTTCTTTCTAAATAGCCAGTACATCTTTTTT
Source organism: Philophylla caesio (assembly GCA_963971545.1). Lineage (NCBI taxonomy): Eukaryota > Metazoa > Arthropoda > Insecta > Diptera > Tephritidae > Philophylla > Philophylla caesio. The sequence goes on along the minus strand of OZ020604.1, from coordinate 183,762,707 downwards.
TGTTTTTTGGTTAAGTTGCTTTACCTTGGAATTTATGTGAGCTGTTCATGTCAACCTTCTATTAAGGTGTACACCCAGGTATTTAAATGTTGTAGTTTGGGGTATTGGTGCGCCATTGAGGTTAACTGAAGGACAGTCTCCGCTCCTAAGTGTAAAGGTTGTGTGTGTGTAGATTTCTGAGTGTTAACTTTAATCTTCCATTTCTTTAAGCACTTCTCAATTTTTCTATGAGCTCCTTTTGTAGACACTGTGAAGCTTCTTCTGGTGTCTCACATGTTGCAATTATGGCTGTATCATCTGCACATGTCGCAATTTTAACATCTGTCATAACAGGCAAATCAGCAGTGAATATTGTTTAAAGCACCGGACCCTGAACGCTGCCCTGCGGTACGCCGGCATTTATGGAGTGCATACGTGATGTAACATTTCCATTTACAACATAAAATTGTCACTCACTTTGATATGGCCTTAGCAAAAGAAAGTATGGAGCAGGAAGTAATATTTTTAATTTCCGTGTTCCAGACCTGATTAAATGCTTGCTGTATATCAAGAAAGACAGCTGTAGAATATTTTTTTACTTTCCAGTGTTCTGGTGTGCCATGACCTCTCCTAAACCCAAACTGATGTGCCGGTATTATGTTGAGTTTGTCCGAAACTGGCAACATTCTTCTCAAAAGTATTCTTTCAAATATTTTAGAGAAAGTTACCAGCAAACTTATCGGTCGGTATGAAGACAAAATATTCTCAGGCTTATTAGGTTTCAGAATCGTTATAACTTCTGCACATTTCCACTGCATTTGATAATAGTCTAATCGGGGCATTGCATTGTAAACTAGTGTTAGTAGCTGTATGTACTTAGGGGGCAGATTTTTTAAAGTGTTGCCGTCGATTTTGTCAAATCATGGTGATTTTTCTTCAGTTAATGTTTGTAATCTCTACTTCTACTTCAGTTGTGGAGACAAGACTGATCGGAAGACTCATTTGGCACGGTGCTTCTAGTTAAAAGAAAAATATCCCCCTCCTCTGTTGTGTCACCATCTAAATTTCGCTGAAAAATTTAGTAAAGATGTTGCGCAAACGCTTCTGCCTTTTCTTCATTGGATCTGCACCAGACTTCATTGTGGTTTTTCACCGCGATATTTTTGCAGGACGTTTCAGATAACGCGTAGCTCTCCAGATCTTGTATTCAAAGACGCTTGTGAAGGAGTTAAAGTTTTTCAGATAATCTGCAGTTGATTCGTTCTTTATATCTGCCAGTCGTTTCTTGAGTTTTTCCATGACCTTGTTGAATATTGGGTTTTATCCACTGGGCTCTGGCTTAAATGAGAACTTATTCTCAGCCTGATTTTATTCCTGATAAGTTGTTTTAACTCTGTTGATGGGAATGAATTACTGGCTGGACTTCCTTGCGCGGCATCTATAAAGAAAAATGCGGCTTCGTGAATTAAAGCTGTCAGTGTTTCAACAGCAGAATCTATTTTTGCGCCTGTCTTTAAGCATACACTCAAACTTATTCTGTTATCAAGCCAGTTTTGGAATGCAGTAGCGTCTGTCTTTGACGTAATGACATTCGTTTTTTGCGGCACCATGTTGTACGTTACGTTGAGTGGCGAGTGATCCGCGCTCAAAAGTGAAAGCTTTCAGGAATGCTTAAATGATATTGAGGTACGCCTGAGTAAACAATAAAATCTAAAAGATGGGGAATCTTCCTCGGATCAGTAGGCCAGTAAGGGGGTGTGCCCGTAGACAGTGCGGATAGATTGTTATCAGTAATACATTTGTAGAGTGTTCTTCCCTTTGGATTTATCAACCTTGATCCCCATCAAGGATGTTTGGCATTGTAAGCACCACCAGCAATGAACTTTGACCCAAGTTTTTGGAAAAAGTCCCAACAGTCATTGCATTTGAACGAAAATCTAGGTGGAAACTATACTGCCGATGAACTCGAATCAAAGTGCAAGCATTCAACTTGTATTCAATCTGATTGTATTTCGTTATCTCTGATAATGTCATTAACCTTATACCTCAACATATTTTATATTATAATTGCTGCTCCTCCATGAGCTTTATTATCTGGGTGATTGGCGATAATAAGGTCATAATAAGGTTATCATATTCAAACGATTATTAGTTAACTCAAACTGCTTTGCAAACAAAGTCTCTATTCTTTCTAAAGGATTCACTTCCTTTGGGGCTGTGTTACTTTGAAGCATTTCGGCATATGTTGGCTGTTTTGCATATTGATGTATGACGTTGGTACTCCTAATATTACCTATGATTGACCCATTGAAACTTGTATTATTCTGGTGCGTGTTATTTCGCACAGGTTTTCCTTTTCGTGAAACCAGTTGTTGGTGCACTCTACAACTCTTGTAACTAGCGGCATGACTCTCGGATCAACACTTCTAATCGCTTACGCAGTCAAATCACAACTCATGTTATTTTATGAAAAAACTAATTCACAACTTGAATACTAAGCACTATTTTACTAGTACACTTTTGAACTTAGTATTGAAAATGTTCAGTTAACTGTCGAATGATAGTCAACACTCCATTATAAAATTATTCTTAAATTTTAAACATCAAAAAATGTAAAATATATTTAAATGTGTATATGTTTGCAGATGCAAGAGTATTGACAATAGTCAAGCGATAAGAAGATCAAATAGAATAAATACGTGTATGCAAATCACAATAAAATCCTCTCATCTTTAAGTGGGTTTCAGACTCGATAACAATATGCGTAAATATATATTGCTGCCTTAAGTTAAAAAAGTCCTCACTCATTTTCATTTGGAATCGAAATTCATACAAAGTTTGTTAAGGTATTCCGAGGTGTCATAACGTATCGTAATGCCTAAAAATCACAAGATATCAAAAATTGTAGTTTTTCAAAATACGTTGTTCATTGCATTGAAAAGGGCAAATATTCTTCTATTACATTGAATAAGAAAGCGATAATCAGCGTACGATATATGTATTATCAAAAAACTTCATCACTCATAAAGCACAACTAAGCTTTGTAGCAATTTTCTCTGTCACAAAATGCAAAAAATCAATATTGGTTTTTAAATATGAAATTTACCATATTTTATTTAGTCTTCAAGTGTTTGCAACATTTTAACACTTCGACATGTAATATTTACATACAAATTGCGAGAAAAATATAAACTATTGTAAAAACAAACGCTAGCCACTATACTAACCAAGTCCAATTGACCGAAAACCGTAATGATAGCTGGTCGTACAAGTTCATAAATAAGTAAAATATTTACCTGTCACGCACAATGCCATCCAAAAGATTTGCAAATGATTTCGCTAATGACGAGCAGCTGCAAAAGGCATCCAAAGCTGACTTTTAAGGCTGATGACATTGCAACAGTGGGCTTTTCAAACAAAAAAAAAAAAAAAAAATGGAACATAAAACTTATAAGAAGTTTCATAAAATAAATGAAAACTTTCTATTGTTTACATATTTGTACGCTCTAAAGACTTGGTCTAAAGAGATGAGGAAAAATCAATCAAATATATGCATTACTTCAAATTTTATTTGTCAAACCCAAATATATCCTAGATTTTTGTAGAACTATTAATTAAAAAATATTTCAAAGACATTGACTCTCGAAACATAAAAATCGCGGCATTGCTAAACTTTTTCAATGCCATGAAAGATTTTTTTTTTGGTGACCTTACATAACGAATGAAAAGCAAAAATTGTAACTTCTTGCAATATTAAAAAAAAATATAAGTATACGAGTATCTACTTTAAACAAATACAGCCTTTTGAAAAAGTAAATCATGCTGTCTTAGTACATCAGACAAGTCAAGCATGTGATTCCATAATTTCCATAATTCTTGCAATATTAAAAAAAAATATAAGTATACGAGTATCTACTTTAAACAAATACAGCCTTTTGAAAAAGTAAATCATGCTGTCTTAGTACATCAGACAAGTCAAGCATGTGATTCCATAATTTTAAATAAATGAAAATTTGCCTTTTCTTATGTTTCTGAGCACTTGTCGTTAACAATGATGCTTCGCAAAAACAATTCGTTTTTATGAATAGTTAAATATGTAACTACGCCAAGTTGTAATTCAAGATTGCTAGTTTTATTTGAAAAAACCTACAAAAGTAATAGTCAGTTGTAATCGTAATTACAACCGCTTTTTTTGAACTGAATTAAAATTCTTAATAAGAAACCCTAACAATCTTTCGATATAAAATTTGATAAAAATCCAACAGCTTTTTTTATCTAGGCACATCAAATAGGTAGCCGCAGCAAACTTTTTTTTTGAACTTTTTTCATATTTTATTTTAATTTGAATTGTCAAATTTTCGATTTCGTTGTGATAAGAATGCTTTCAGTACAATTCAAGGTAGTTGATAAAATATTTTTGAAATTTTAGCTTCTAAAAGCAAAAACAAAATATACAGAGCTCAACATTTTTTTTTTCAATTTTTCTACTACTGCTACCTATCAAATGTGCATTGTCTAGAACCCAATGTTGGAGAAGATGCTCCATTTTAAAATAAAAATAAAACTATAGATCATCCTGGAATATACTGCAAATATTTTGCCAATTATACTTAAATTTTTCTTTGGTATTCCGACAGCCACAGACACCATAAAACATGACACATTAAACCATTCTCAAAAATACAAATACGCCGCCATAAGAGGCCGCTTGAACGAATACCTCTATCGCAAGAGGCATTTATGTAGAAAGGAGCTAAACACAATATACAGCATCGTCACAAGCAACAAAAGAGCTCATGGAAAACTTCAGAAAGAATCCTGCTGTTCTAAAAAGAAGCGACCGAGAGATAGACGAAAAAGCTTGTACAGGTAAAATTAGATACAAACTTGGAATATTTTTTAGAAAATACAATATAAACACGGCATTCAAGATAATGAACAACCTAGGAAAGATACTTAAAAGCAGCACGAATGAAAAATACCTGATGAACAAACAATGCGTGTATGGTATAAGCAGACCTGTGAGAGTCAACATAGCTATATAGAAGAAACAGGACGTAAAATAAGAACAAGGTTTTATGAACACATATGGAATTAAAACAAAAGGATACGAAAACCCACGGCTATACCTAAATCTAATTTTTTCAAGCAACTTCGTTGACGAAAACGTATAGGCAAAAAACATTTTATGGAACGATAATAAACGAACAAATAAACAGCAGACTTGCGATATTTGCACTATTATGGCTTGTTTACAAAAACAAAGCAAACATTTCTTTACATTGACGGTTCAGCACCAATACCTGCTTGGCCCAAAAATAAAATAAATACGGAACAACAGACCTAGACTGAACAGAACGAAAATTGACACTGAAGATGGCGCACGCCGTCTCCAAACCAAACTTGACAAGGGGCGACGGAAAATCGTTCTAAAAAATATTATCCTATATAGGACTTTAAATTGGTTTTTAGAATGATTATACTTTTTTCGGTATCAGCTTTCTTATTTAGCAAAACGGCAAACGCTTGTGAAGGCAATTGAAATTACTCTTTTTTGTTATTTTATTAAGAACATTCAGTCTGCTAAGGCTTTGCTTAATGCCTTAATTACCAACCACTTGACTGTTGATGAAATGTTTTAGCTTCCATTCCAGTCATTCGAGTTTGAAGGCAGTCGCCGCATCACTATAAAGTAAGTAAACGTTAAGTTCATAGTGGCGATTTAAGGGCACCGAGAAACTTTGTCCACTGGAACAGAGTGGTAGGTAGGCCTACTTGACATAACGTCTTGTCCCAGTTTTTTTCTCCCTTCTCTAATTTTTAAACAATTATTTAAAGTACAAGGTGGCGCAAAAGTAGTCCTCCTATCAGAAAATGCTATAAATTTTGCGATTGGCCCCTAATGTCAGTTCTGTTTTGACATTTGTGTAGTAAACACATGCGAAATACACTTTAATAAACAATGTTACGCTACACTGCTCCAGAACGCGGAATATTGCTGACTATTTATTTGACCAATAATCGGTCGGTGATTTCGTCGCAGATTTCCTGGCCGTCCAACGCCTACTGGTGAAACACTGCGACGTTTAGCCGCTCGCCTCGAAGAGACTGGCACAACACGAGATGCTGCCAGGCGTGGCAGACCCCGGAGTAGCCGTTCTGCAGAGAATATTGCTGTTGTAGCCGAGGATGTCATGGAAGCGCCGTCGACATCGACCAGACGACGTGCCACGCAAATGGGTATCAGTCGACGGTCTTCACAGCGAATTTTGGTACAAGATTTGAAGATGTTTCCGTACAAAGTACAGACGGTGCATCAGTTTACTTTTGCGCCACCTTGTATAATCAAAGTAAATAACTAGGTTGGACGAAAGTTCGCTGTAAAAACTAAAACTATCTGCAATTTATGAGAACCTTATCGATGACGAACTTTGTCTGACGAAATTCGGTGGGAACATAATTTTTTTTTTTAATTTTTTCACTGCCGTGGGTCGACATAAGAAAATGTCCGCGAAAAACTATTTACAAAGTTACTGCTATCAGTAAACAAAAATAAAACATATTTAGCAAATTAACACCAAAAAATTGTGATTATGAATAAAGTGAAAAAAATATAAAAAGAGATACAAATTTTAGTTTTGGCAGTTTTATTGGTCGGAATGTTATTGCGAATATCATCCAAAGGCATCGCTCCGTTCAATGAAAATCGCTCATCGGTTCGGTTCTATGTTATTAAGAACATATTAATAAATAATATATTAATAAATTTTATACATTTTTTTCTTCATAAATATGTCCCCTTATTTTCCTACGCAATTTTTTTTTGGCTTAGAATACGTCTTACCTTACGGTATGGGCACCCATGTCAGGTTTTTATTGTTGTAATCTCTATTTCTTTAATTATAAGGAAACGGCTCAGTAACTTTTTTTAAAAAATTTTTTGTAGTCAAATGAAGATGTTAGCTTTCGTTTGACATACATTTCATGTTGGTTGATATCTTCCTAATATTTAAATTTCTCAAATGAAAATTGTATAAACACATGCACACAAATATGTGTGTGATGTTTGGTTGAGTGTTTGCTGTTGGGCGATTTAAATGTACTCGTGCAGCCCTTTCTTTGTATTGCATAATTTTAGGCGGGCAAGTTAAAGTAGAGTAAAGGCAGAGAAAGCGCTGCCAACTACTGCTTATTGGTGGTGATTTTAACACAGAAATCACTTCAAATACTAGATTGGCGAAATCTATGAGCGATACGTTTAATTTAGATTATATTCGAAATGATGCTCCCACAACTATTGATAACACAACCATTGACTTAGTTTTTGCGAGAAATTTAAATGTTAATTTAAAAACATATTTATCCTATTTTTCCCATCATAAGCCTATATTCTCAAAAGTAACTTTCAAATAATCAAATAGATTTGGGTCTGTTATTTATCATTTATCTTTACTATTGATAACTACCATTGACTTCGTTTTTGCGAGAAATTTAATTGATAATTTAAAAACATTTTTATCCTATTTTCCTATCATAAGCTTATGTATATCATCAAAAGTAACTATCAAATAAAGAAATTCATTTGCTTGCATTATTTATCATTATAAATTATCATTATACATATGTTTTCTGTCTTATCGGATGGCGTATTCTACGTTAAACTTAATGGCCGTGTCTCTGACACAGCCTCCTTCTTTTTTTTGTATGTTTCAGTTTCACTGCTCTTCATAAAAGAATAATCTACAGCCCACTGTGCACTGCAGTGCCGCATTAACAAATGTTGCACAACATGTGGCAATGAAACGTGAAAAAGCAGCAACATGTTGTCGTCATACAAGATTTATGAACTTGGCACTTTTACGACAGAACCATAAGCGATGACAAACGGGTAATTTTAAGCAAAAAATTTGCAAAGATGAAAAAAATAAATTGGTAAATAAAATTCCAGTGTTCGATTGCGTAAGTTGCCAAGCGGATGAATGAATATCTATTTTTTAAAGACTTACTTCTAAAAATTCATAATTATCTGCCATTAGCAGATTGGCAGCAATTGGCTTTTATATCTCTTTGATGCATTAAGTTTTTAAATAAAATATACACATATAATTTAACAAAATAAAATATAACTACAAAAAACGTATGTCAATAAGTTGATGTCAGCAGCGGTCAGCTTTAAATTGAGTAAACTTACTTTGCTAAGCAAACCAGTTCAAATAAAAATCTTAAATGCAATCTTTTTTGGCATAACATACAAATTTTTATTTAATACATATTTAAATGGCAGTTATTTAGCGTAGGGCGAGTTTAAAGTACTACTGAAAAAACTACCTACAAATATCTTAGTTCTACGATTTTTAGCCAGCCGCTGATTTCAATGCGCCCGGGCTCAATTTGCGATTCTTGATCATATAACGTGGCTTATAACCATCCTTATCGGCTGTATACATTGTTATCGTCTCGATGTCGGTCTTCTCATCGTACACCGAGTACATACCCATAATGACAAGTTGTTCATCTGGCGTGTTTGGGTTCATCACCACACCGATTTCCTCACGCTTGCTGCCATTTGGCTCCTCCAAGCTGTTCCGAGTAAAAATTGATAATATAAATATTATAAAAAAATATGTATTAGTACATTATTTACTTGAAACGATAACCCTCTTTAGTGGGTACTTGGTTGTAATATTTCGTCATGAGTGTTGGATAAATATAGTCGAGAAGACCGGCATTTACGGAGAGTGAAATTGCGGCCAGAATGGCTGCGGCAAGAAACTGAAAAGATAAACAAAATCTATTAATTTATACTTCTATTTTTTTGTATTTTATTCTATAGAATAAAAAAACATAAAATTTTAGACCATAAGATCTCGTGAACAGTGTTTACACAGAATTCTCTTCAATCCAACTTTATTGAAGGCCTTGCAATAACATGCGGTACATATCCATTTATACCTTAGGATTGACTTCAAATAAATAATGGGTTCTGTGCTACACGGAAATCGTTTTCCATGCGCTTTTTTTACTCAGAGAAATTGGGAAAATGAGAATAAAACCCGTTAAGTAAAATTAAAATAAGTGTTTTAATTACAAATAAAATTCAAGTTGGTGAAAAGGTGAAACGAAAGACAACGAAAAAATATGAAAATGTCTGCTTTAACTACAAAATATATATTAATTCTGCAAAAATTTGCTTTCACAATATTGAAGCACATACATATGTATGTATATCATTGCCAGAATGCAGCAGTAAGTGTTGCGCATTAGTAACGACAACTTAGTTATAGGTTTAAATTTTTTTGTAAATATTTGAAGCAAAATTTAGCGTTTTAATTAAAATTCATTATTCGATTTTGCGACCAAGTGTGAATAAATGTAATTGCTCAGTCTTTGTTTCAGCATTCCAGTAGCGATAAGCATATGTACATATACATATACAGAAACCTTTACGCATATCATCAAAAAAATATATCATTTGTAATTTGTATATATGTTCTCGTAGTTTCATTGTTTTTTTTACTTCTTTTCCATTTATTTTTAGTAGTGTCAATAAACTTGTATCATGTTACCTATTAAATTAGTTATTGTTATTTAATGATTAGGATAACTTGTTTTGTATTTAAAAAGTAGTTAACAAACGTTTTAGTTTAGCCAACGGCGTATTCTTGATTAAACTGCTTTAATATACACAAAATTCCCCAGTCGGAAGTGCAGATTTTTATGTAAACAGCCTTGAAAAAATATCACTACTCATAAAACAAATGCTAAAGTTATTTGACAGCCTTCAAAAGCAAGTAATTTTTAATAAACGTATATCTCATTAATAGAACAAAGTCCAGTTTTATTATTTGTTCACTTTAATAAAGATATATTTAAATCAGTATATAAAATATTACCACATTCGAAGTTATGTTAATGGAATTTTATTACTTAATAGATAGTATCCTTTTAAAAATAAAACTAACTTTTCTGATTGCAAAGCAGCTAAAATTTCAATCTGAATAATTTGTTAGCAAATAATTGAAAATCTAGTTTTCAGCGAATAAATGTGTATAATTTCAATTAACCTTTTATCGTTTAATAATTGTTTTGGTTTTTACTATATAATTTTATTTTACACCCCGATTGAGTTCATTATTAAATGGATAAGAACATAAATTTTCATTTTTATTAAAATGCGTTATATCTTGCTTTAGTTTAAAATAAAAAATATTAACTTATGATTTTCTTCCGACAGGAAAGGAATCTGTTGAATTTTGAAACGATTTGCCGTCATCCTTTGTCAAATTTGGTTTTAATACAAACCGGTTTCGGCGTTATGCCATCTTCAGTGTCGTTATTCGTTCTGACTAGTTTTGTATTTGTTCTAGGTATTTATAGTCGTTTTATTTTCAAATGTCTTCGGTTTTGTGTTTTACGTGTGCGGGCAGGTAGAAATCTATTATTATTTTATGGGTTTTTGTGTTTTGGGTCTCTGTTTGTGTGTTCGTTCCAAAATTCAATCATTAACTTATGACTTCGATTAAAGTTAATTAAATATTAGTGAGCATAATTTTAGTATGACTGTTTTTTTTTTGTTCATTTTGTTTTACTATTTGAAAGCAGTTGATTTTATATTGCTATAAATGCATTATTTAAGTAAGTTCTTATACATTTAATCATTTATTTCGGTCCTTATATATAATTTGGCAATGACATTTTAGAGCTCAGCGTTTGGCCAAACCATTTGTGTACCATAATTTGGACCCTAGCCTAATATAACAAATCTGTAGTGTTATTTGATATGTATGAGTATGAATTACAGGAAAAATAATAATAAAAATATCAAAAACACTCCAAAATATATATAAAATATTATTCAACCAATCAAAAGGTAATCAGAGTAATAATATTATTACATTAATTTAAAAAATCGTCTTTTTACTCATTTTTAAGGCGAATGTTTATTGATATTATTTGAATTTTTTACTTCATATCAAAAAAAAAAACTCGCTTTAAGGCTTTTTAAAAATTGTATAAAGTGACATTGGGGAGTTGCTGTTAGACACCCTAAGAGTTTATATTTCACTTACTCGTAGATGCAATTTCAATTTTATTCTTCGAAAACTTCAAGAACTTTCAAAAGCATCATAGTAAAATTATTCAATTAAAAAGTGAAGCAGTCGTCATGCTTTATAGCAAATTATGATTTATAGAAATGTGTAAAAAATGCCACGTTGAAAAAAAATTATTTTGGAGCTACGAAAATTTGTATTTTGTTTCAAGAAACTTGTTTCGAGACGTGCCTTCCAATCAGTGAAAGGACTTTATGTGATTAAAACCGACTAAAACGAAACTTTTTAGTTAAATATCACAACTAAATCTAAACATAAAAGCTAATTCGAAACATTTTTATCGAAGTTTTATTGGACATAGCTAATATAACTTCGTCACATTCTTGGGTTAGCGAATGTGAAAAAGGACAAGTTGTTGTCACATTATCCATAAAACACAAATAAACCGAAATTAAATAAATTTTTAAAGTGTATTCTTCAACCCCGATGATTTTTTTTCGTAAGTCATCTAGAATCGGCTCGAAATTTTATTTAAAAATTAATATTCGGCAATTATTTCAATTAACACATTTTCAGCGGAATTGAGTGAAAAGTTAAACAAATCAACTCTAAAATAGTTTATTCTTGCTCACATTATTTTTCAGCTTACATAAAATTAACGTAGATTATTTTTATTTTTTATTTGATCATTTAATATTTTATGTAATTATCAACAACACATTTTTCATCATTAAATATTGCGCGCCACTTTATTAACCAGCGAAATTTAAAATTTGTTTAGCGCAAACTTACCAGCTTAGCAGATGCCATGATGAGGCTCAGAGAAGATCAAAATACTAACTGAAACATCTTCAAAGATTTTATTAAACATTTCGCTTTCGATTTCAGTTTGCAAGGTGTCATAAATTATTATTTTAACGCATACAGTTGTATTAAAACACATACATAGATCTGTTAGTTAGACAAGATCTTTTAGTGAGAATAAAAAATAAAACTTATACAAGCAGATCAACTAAAAAATTTACATATTTTTATGTACACAGACAAGACAAATAATAAATATATAGAGACACACATATACTATTTCATTTGTTTTTTTATACAAAATTTGAATAGATTCTTATGACTTTTTACCTATCGATTAAACCGGTCCATCAAAAAGCATACGAGCAACTTGAAACATGTTCATCAACAATTCAAATTCGCCTTAGTGTTATGTAAAATACATAAATGAGAAGTAAGTTGAAAATACAAAAAAAAAAAAAGACAGATGGTCACGAGCAGCAGTAAATGGCTAAAATCGTTAATGATACTATAATTCCGCAAGAACGAGGAAGGAGAGTTAATATTACGACATTTGTAAGAAATGACTAAATCGCTACGTAATCACAATGTATATGTACGAGTATGTTTGGCAGTCGTTAAAATGCAGGAAATCCCATATTTACACTACAACAATAAAAACTATTTCGAATGCAATAATCGCTTATGAGTAATAACGGTGTTGTTTGTAGGAAAAGCTGTAATTCATAAAACTACAAATTGGTGTATACGAAATATCAGCAAAATAACTGCATCAATATGTATAATCACTTGCATACACATACATATGTACATATGGACGTTTATAACTATTTGTATTCGCATATTATAATATTTATAATTTAGCATATACGTCAACGAGCAATGGGGTTTTTCTTTTATAGTTGCTTTGATCCGCATTTTTGGCAATATAGTCATTTATATATACATATGTACATATGTTTGTGCATGTGTAAATGTTCATTAAATTTGAATAGTAAATGTTCATTAAATAAAAGACAAAATATGACGTCTTAATTAATCAATAATATTAGTTATAGTAGTTTCGATAAAATTACCGCAATTAAGCTTTAGCCGATTCACATTTCACTTCGCATTTTTCAAAATAAATGCCTTTTTGACTTTTTGACTTTAGTTAAAGGATTATTCGCCATTTTTTAGCTTTTAGAAATTTAAACTTTTACAAGAGTTTAATACACGTATAATAATTATTTGAAAATGGAGCTTTAAAAAAGTAATCCAAATTCTCATTTTTATTATAAAAGTCTGTTGTTAATAATTATGAGTGACAAAAAATGTTGAGGTCATCGTTAACTATTTGAGATGTATATTATAAAAGAATTTCCATAATAATAAAAATGTTTTAAGTCTTCAAAAGATTTTGTTTCGAGTCTTCAGCCCGACTCTGTGTTCTTGGTAAATTCTGAAACATTTTTAAATATTCACTGCTGAAATGTTATAATAAAATGCTTTGTTTTTTGCTTAATTATAAATATAAAAAATTAGGTTGACAAATTTTAAATTTTTAAATATTTGCAAATGTTTGATAATTTTTTCAAGTACACAGATTCAGGCAGTAAGTATAATAAGTATTTTCCTAGTAATTATAATGGAGAAAAAAAATTATGAATCGTAACAGGTGGTACTTGTGCAAGACAGTTTTGGGGTTACTTCGATGCATGTTTGGTATATTTTCCGCGCATTTTCAATACTTCCTCATTACATTTTTGGTACAATTTGGGTATGGTTAATTTGTAATACTTTTTCGGTACATTCCGGTACACCTTCGGTCAATTTTCGTTAATTTATCGGGATTTTATGACAGTATTTCGGAAACAGCTCGGGACTAGTTCAAGACCCAAACAAAATAATAGTGTAATGTTTTAGAATTCCCACTTTGCTTGTCCCGATACGATCCTGAAATAATTCTGAAATGGTATCGAAAAATTGCTAAAACACACTCAAAATGGTTCTAAACAAGTTGTAAAAAAGTTAGAATACATTTTAAAATATTAAAATTAGTTTATTTAAAGAACATATCCTTTCGGAAGAGTTATGGAAATTAATATTGTAATTTTACCTTAAAACTTTGACTGATTTTTTTTGTGTTTTTGAAAATACTGTGAAAGGTGGGTGTAATTATTGTGGCATCATTTAAAATGAAAGAGTGTAAAATAATTAATTGGTTTCTTATATGTAAAACTCTAGCTTCGACATTTCTTCCAGCAAACATCAAATATAATAGAGGGATTATCTAAGACTTAGAAAAGCTTGCACGTTGCACAAATTGCACGAATAGCAGTAGGAAACCACTCTTAAAGCTTGAAGATATTTTTTCAACTTTTCTTCACCAAGAAGTTTTCAAATACCACAAATCTTTAACTCGTTTTGTTTGAGGCCTAACCAAGCAGGTTTTCAAATTAAATCAGACCCTATTATGAATATTAATAAACATATTTATATACGTACGAGTATGTGGACTAAATATCTTACAAACAAAAATTTCTCACACAGGGGTCAGATACACGCAGCACGCAGTAAAGCAAATGTTTAATCTGGCGTGCAAGATAGTATAATTCCACTTTAAGAGCAGCTAGAAAAGTGAAATTTAAATGCAATAGGAAAATGAAATGCACTACTTTATCCGAAAAATGTGGGAATTTTACGAGGCTTGGCATTTATTGCTATTTTGTCAAAATAAAATATAAGTAAGCGATTAGTCACACAACTCATTTTTCTTTACATAAGTTTATATATTATTAGAATTTATAATATAGAAAGTCGCATTAAAAGCCAATAATCCAGCGAGTTATAAAAAAGATACTTCGAAATAAAACTAACAATAAAGAATAAAAGAAATAACTTTAATAAAAAATAATAATAAAAATAAAAATAATAAAAACACTTTGCAATTCATTGTGCGTGGAGTCACCAATTTATCGTTTATAGCCCCAAATAAATACTGAAAATAAAAAAAAATTGGCAAAAAGTGTCATCCACTTTTTTATTATTTTGAAGCTTAAAAGCTATTATTTATATATCTAAAGTATATGGAGTATTTATAGAAGGGTATAAAAAGTCAAGACTTTAACAAAATTGATTGAAAAATAATTTCATTATAGACACTCTTTTAAATCTATGTTTTTAAACAAACAACAACAATGTGTCTCAAGTTTATTAATACCTACCTTGGGATTAAAATATAATTAATATTTTATTAATTATTAATTAAAATTAACTCATGCTTGATTCCCTTATACGATGTAGTTTTTGCAATAAACAAAAAAAGCCATTAGCGTAAAGCAAGGTATGGTTATGGGAAGCATACTAAATGCGATAAAAATTATATTTCGTTAACACCATATTTTTCCGGTAATTTCTCACCAGATTCAATATTTGGTCCACTGTGCGCAGGTTTTAAAACTAAAACAGATACTATAAATAATGCGCGATATTATGAACAATAAAAATAAAAAAATCGTATGTACATACATATGTCATATGTAGATTAAAATTCTCACAAAGAAAATTATTTCTCACACTAGGGGTCAGATACAGTAAAACTGCGTTTTTTTTCATGAGTATTCAATAAAATAATAAATATAAAATTGAAAGAAAATGTCTATCCCTTTTAAAAATTCATACTTTTTTATTATTCAAAGTCTTCAATAGATATTTAATATATATATATATATACATATATGTATATGTTATATACGCGATACTCGAACTTAAAAAAAACAAATAAGCGTTTTAATTGGACACAGGAAAGTTAAAATCATTTCCAAACTTTCTATTAGTACCTGGCATTAAAAAATTATTATTATTAATATAATTTTATTTATGACTATTAAATGACAACTTTACATTGTTCATTCTGGTCTAAAAGTGTATAAAAAAAAATTGTTAAGTTTTTGTCTCTCAGTATGCTAGCATTGTTAAAACTTTCAAATCAAATTTCTCACATTTTTTCCAACTTTTTTCGAAAAACTATATTTATAAATTTTGGTGAAACTATTTTTACAGCTGAAACTAATGTGTTTGTTTTAAATACTTTTATAGTTTTTTCACAATAACTCAGTTTACTATATATGACCACTAGTTTCACACGAATATTAATTATTTCGTAAGTGTTTCAATTTTATGGTTTTTGTCGCACGGTGTAATATATATATATATATATATATACCACAAGGTCTTTATCGTTATAAGTTACAAATAAATAGCAAAAATGTATTTCTATTTCGTCGAACGAATGATATTTGGCTTAATCCGTTTTCTGGTTTCACTACATTTTAAATCGCCATTATTTTTCCCAAGCACGCAGACATACATACATACATACATTTATACTTACCATGCATGCAGCGCTAAAAGTCAAGATCGCGAAGACAAAAAAATACTTTTTAAATTGCTCAACTAGTTTTAATAAATTATCATATTTATTTGTATTTGTGTGTGCATATATATATGTTAGTATATGAAGTTCATAGCCATGCTAATAAATATAAAAGATTATCGCAGTTTAAATGCTGTACGTTTCGAAGTAATGATGCGTAATTTTAAAATTAAAAAGATTATTTCTTACAAAATTAATTACTCATAAATAAAATATAAACTTAAAGCTCTCCCCTTTGACACCATCTCACACAATTTTTGCAAAATTAGACAAATTTTTCAAAGCGCACAAAGCATACGAATTGATGTTGAAAAGAAGCCTTCCACGATCGGTAATCAAAATGAATTTGCAGCAAAAAAGAGAAGCATAAATAATTCCCGCATACAAATTTACAACAATAATTTTTGACAACGATTTAGAATATAAAAAAGTCTCAACTAGGTTACAAACATTGTCAAGGCTTTATATATTTTAAATGATTTCTGGGTAAGCTGTAGATTGGTGTACATAAATGCATTAATACCTGTAGTATGTAGTTCGATAATTTACAAATAAATAAAATAAAAACTGAATACTTCCAATATGAATTTTCAATATACACACTTTAAATGCTTATCCAGCGCCGGACATTAGAGCTTTTGCACTTATTTTGCGATTCTTTAATGTAAAACGTGGCTTATAACCATCCTTATCGGCTGTGTACATCGTCACCGTTTCGGTGTCGGTCTTCTCATCGTACACTGTGTACATACCCATAATGACAAGTTGTTCATCTGGCGTGTCTGGGTTCATCACCACGCCAATTTCCTCACGTTTGCTGCCATTTGGGTCCTCCAAACTATATGATTCGAAAAGAATAATCATGCAATCCATAAATGCAATTAAAATTTTTTTAATATTGTTACACTCACTTGAACCGATAGCCCTCTTTTGTGGGCACTTGGCTAACGAACTCCGTCATAAGGGTAGGATAAACATAATCCAGAAGACCAGCATATGTAGATAGAGACAGAGTGGTGAGAACGAATGTAGCGAGTAACTAGAAGGGAGAAATTTTGATAGATACGTTTTAAAAACTATCTTGTGTTTACTTTCATAAAATCTGCTTTGGCGAAAATTTCCAGGTAGAGTAAATTCAGAATTTCCTAGAGAGACAGTAACTATTTAAATGATTTCGATGCTCTAAAAGCTTTTATACTTGTCATCAAAAACATGCAATTAAAACAACAATCCCTCTCCACAAGTTGATTAATAGTGAATTTATAGTAAATTTAAGTAAGTAAATTTACTCCCAAACAAAACTCAAATTACTCATACGCCATGACATGAATGCGAGATCTTAAGATAAGCGGCAGGCCATTCTTAATAAAATTTCATATAAAAGGAGCAAAAAATTTGTAATTTATTTTTTAATCATATTTTTGCATAGCTTTACAATAAAATTGGACTATACAAAGCGATATATTTTAGTTGTCATAAACTCTCTTCTTTTGTAAACCACAATGAAATATTTTCTTATATACTTTTGGTGACACATTTTACCCGCATTTAATTGAAATAAAGCTGGGAACTCTGATTATTTTTTAATTAAAGATTTCAAAAATAATTTCAAATTAATTATTTATGTTTTACATCAATACATTACACATCCTGTACTTGTATTAAGTTTGTAGCGCCATCTACCGCTTAAAATTGTGGTCTCTGTCGAGGCGTAGTTCAAGAGCTTTAAAGTAAAGTAATAACCAGGGAAATTATTTTATGGAAACTATTTTATTGTTCTTGATGGTAGATTGTGGTTTTGATTAAAAAAATCATGATTCAACTTTAACGGATTTGAAATATTAATAGTTTATTTTACCTTTTTCAAAAGAAATTTAGAGAAATTATTCGGAACTTTGAAAGGCAAAATATGTTGCCCTATTGGAAATGAAACCAGGACAAATAAATTATGTATTTTACGATCAAATCTATATAAATATAATTGATTATTATTATTAGATTTATAACGCAACATTAGACGATAATTTCTTTTAGCGCACTCATAACCGGCACTATACCAAAGCCACAAACTCATTACTTAATTTTTATTTGTTTATAATTTTTTGGCTTATCGATTTGTTGCTTTGTATATACATTCATTGTAAACTTTATTATTATTTTCCTCCCGGCATAATGTGAAAGACATCATACATTTGGAGCTTTCCAAACATTCAATGCTATTGTAAGCATAGCTGGAACTTTTGCGACTCAGCAACACAAATATTTTCGTTTCCTTAACTTATCTTTTAAAGCACATTTTAATTATTAAAAGCCTACTAAATGCCAACATTGAAGCCATGCAAGGCAACAAAGTAAATTTGTGTTGTCATTGTTACTTTATATTTCATTGTTTAGTGTTTCTAGTATTTTATTTCGAGCATGAACTTAAATTTATTATATTTATTTTAATGTTTTATTTATTTTTTTCTTTTGAAAGAAGAGTTCTAAATATTGTTTGAATGTTATGAGTACTAACCAACTTTAAAGAAGCCATTTTGCGTTGCAACACGTTCAAAATCAAACTTTAGACTGATCGATTGTAAGCAAAATAGTTTCGCTTGATGCTTTGGTTTCGCATCTGCCTAGAGCATAAGAAAAGTGATTTTGTGGCATGTGATGTATGTATGTAAGTAACTTCTAAAATAAACACAATTATTTATTTTTTATACAACAGACATACATATGTATAGATATACGAGTACATGAATATGATGTATGTATGCAGTAGTTATGTATACTATGCATTCAACATAACCATTCATAATTATGCTTGCTAGAAAATTGAATGAATAAGCATTTAATAATTATAGGGTAGGTACATACATACATACATACATACTTTCATAAATATGTACATACATATGTATGTATGTATAAATAGTATATAATTAAAAATTATTTTTTATTTAATTTTCTTTAATTCAACAATCGACAGGTGATACAATAGAATTGTGGTCATAGCCGCTATGTCTCTTACGATTTGCTAATGTATTTTTTCTCGATTTTAATTCAATTATTTACATTCACATGTACACATTTATGTACATTCGTATGTATGTCTATTAGGGTGACAGTTAATTTCGAAAGTGATATTTTCTTTGGTCTCAGTATTTTTTTGTGTGTAGTTTTATTTAAAAAAAATTCTAGTAAAATTTCAAGGTCGTAGGAAGAGGATTAGGGGGCGCGTCGGCCCCCTAAAGTTACACAAAATACGTTTTTTCACGCAAATTCTTACTTTGACTGCTTGTAACTTTCTCTGTGTTTTTTTTTTTAAACATTACTGGCGAAAGATGTTCATTAATATGTCTACAATAACATCTGCCAATAACATTTTTGTCTAATGTTAATATTTAATGAAAAAAACTTAAATATAGGAGAAAAAGTACGCCTCAATGTCGATTTATTATACTTAAATAAAATTACTTATATGATTCAAATTTTGGATTTTGTTCAGATTTATTTAATTAAAGATTCATATAGAAATTCCTTATGATTTACGTAAGAGTAGCTTCAACAATTATATACAGTAAGACCTCGCTAGTCCGAACTTCAGACTTTTTTTGTTTACTTTTGTTTTCAAGTGTAAGAATTGTCTTTAAAAGTTTGCTTCAAATTTTTTTTGCCTGTATGCTGAAGCGATCTATAATATTGACAATTGTGACCGAGAATATTCCCGTTACAACCTCAACAATATTATTCTCAATGCTTGCGTAAGCTACCGACAAAAAATCAGCACCAATGTTTCTCGGAAAATAGATTCTTATTTTACAGTTATATGCAGCAGCCGCAAACATTTTTTAATAGCATTAAATTTGCAAAAAAATCATTCGAAGTGAATATTTGAATGTGAAAAGTCGAAAATGTCTGCTAGAAATTTACGTGAACGCATACATATATTTAATTGGTTATTGTACCAACTCATTAACGGGAAGTAAACTACCCTCCAATATAGAAGTGTTGAAAGTTTTGTTTTGCAATTTACGTGTAGTAAAAAAAAAATTACGGGAAAGTTCAGATTTAGTTGTAAAAGAACTATTCGTGTTCTGAGAAAAAGCCCGCATTCCGGTCAAGGATAAACAACACTGCATTACAAATGTAGAGAAATTGTATAAAGAATGGCAAAGCTTTCAAAAAGATTCAAAGAAGACTTCTAATTTCCACAAGAGCAAAGTAAACACGTGGAAAGAAAAATTGGATATGCTTTTTGACGTGGCGCATGCAAGTGCATTAAAAATAATGTCGAATCAAGAAGATATTGATTTCTTGATAAGTCAACGAAAAACGGGGCGCCCAGGCTTTATGTATGGTATCGATTACGAAGAAGTACGCCGAGAGTGCCGACTTGAAGAACGCAACAACAATTTATTACAACAAGTGGAGCGGAATAATCGTGAAATTGCATTAATTGGTTCGTTGTATGTTATTGTTTATTTTTTATTTTCTTTAAATTAAGTCGTTTTTATTAGATGAAACTGCAGAGTTGCTGTCATCTGAATCTTCAGAGAATGATAACAGTTTTCCAGATATGGAATGTGACCCACGTTTTAGTCAACCTCCAGCCAAAAAATTTAGGGGAACAAATAAAATACTAACACCAAAACTGGCGGCCGCACTCGATGTCTGTAAAATCAGTGACAGACATGCGGTTCATCTAATAAGCGCAGTCGTTGAAGCTCTGGGTAATAATGTTGAAGATTATATTTTAAACCGAACGTCTGTACACCAGGAAAGGGAACAAATCCGTGAAGAAAGAATTTCAGCATTAAAAAATAAATTAAAATTAAATGAGCTCGACGCTATCTGCCTTCATTGGGATGTTAAACTTTTGCCCGCGCTGACGGGAAATGATAAAGTTGATAGGTTGCCTATAATAATATCGAGCGGTAAAGTTGAACAGCTTCTTGAAATACCTGCACTTGATTCCGGTACTGGAAAAGAACAGGCATCCGCTGTATGCGATGCTATTTATGAATATGGTCTGCAAAATCACATCAAAGCTTTAGTGTTTGATACAACAGCGGTCAATACTGGGCGTTTCAATGGTACCTGTACGTTAATTGAAAACAATTTACAAAGACAACTTTTATGGTTACCATGCCGTCATCATATATACGAGATTGTTTTAAGATGCGTTTTCGAAGAAAAAATAAGCTGTTATGGAAGTCCAAACGTTAAAATGTTTGAGAAATTTAAAAATGCTTGGGCTAAGATTGATGCTAAAAACTATGAGTATGGCATCAACGATCCAACTGTCAAGACGTACATGAAAGAGTCTGCTGTTCGCATTATCGGTGCAGTAAATAATATGTTGGAAGAAAAACAACCCAGGGAAGACTATAAAGAATTCTTGGAACTCACTTTGCTCTTCCTGGGTCAAAAACCAGAAAAGACACATCCAAACAGCCTAATGTTTCGATCGCCAGGAGCTGTTCACCATGCAAGGTGGATGGCAAAAGCGATTTACTGTCTAAAAATATTTTTATTCCGTAACGAGTTCCAGCTTTCAGCAACTGAATTAAATGGGCTTCGTCAAATTTGTGTTTTTATTGCTGAAGTCTATGTCGAAGCGTGGTTTTCTGCTCCTTTGGCCATTAAAGCGCCATATCAAGATTTTTTATTTTTACAAAAACTTGAAAACTTCAAAAAAATTGATGCTGTTATATCTTATGTTGCTCTTAAAAAGTTCAGGAACCACTTGTGGTATTTAAGCCCTGAGGCGGTTGGTCTTGCATTTTTTGACAGCAACGTATCCCTTTTTTCAAAACAAAAAATGGTGGCGGCTTTGGAAAATGATTTTGAACAAGAGCAAAACACAAAGCGAGCTACAATAAATGATAGAGAAATCGTTGAAATATTCCATGACGGAATTGAACAGTTCGTCTCTGCCGAAACAAAAGCATTATTTGAAAGATTTCAAATAAATACTGATTTTTTTAAATTAAACCCAGACAAATGGGAGCAGGACCAATCTTATTGTAAAGCGGCTGAACTGATGAAAAAATTAAATGTTACAAATGACACTGCCGAAAGGGGGGTTAAATTGATGGAAGAGTATAATAAACTATTTACCAAAAATGAACGCCAAAAACAATTTGTTTTAAAAATTGTTAGCGATTACCGCCATCGGTTTCCGGACTGTAATAAAAAGACATTGTCTCAAGTGCTTTAAACAATATTAATAAAAAGAGAAATCATATACATAAGTAGTTTTATTTAAGTATAATAAATCGACATTGAGGCGTACTTTTTCTCCTATATTTAAGTTTTTTTCATTAAATATTAACATTAGACAAAAATGTTATTGACAGATGTTATTGTAGACATATTAATGAACATCTTTCGCCAGTAATGTTTAAAAAAAAAAACACAGAGAAAGTTACAAGCAGTCAAAGTAAGAATTTGCGTGAAAAAACGTATTTTGTGTAACTTTGGGGGGCCGACGCGCCCCCTAATCCTCTTCCTACGACCTTGAAATTTTACTAGAATTTTTTTTAAATAAAACTACACACAAAAAAACACTGAGACCAAAACAATAAAGAAAAAAAAATACTCCATACATTTAATTGTCACCCTAATGTCTATACATTTGTACACATTTATATTCTCTTGTGGTAAAACCAGTCTTAGCTACTTTGCCAGGCATGAATTTGTGGTAATCTGCCCCACGAACAGCAAACACATGACCTTAGAGGTGAGGAAGATGCGCAAAAGATTTCAACAATTCATCATGAGTAATTAAAATATTTTTGTTCAAATAATTACAACAAAATAATGGTTATTTTTGCGATTAATGCAGGGATCGTAACTGCAGATTGTTATTTTCTTACTTTTAACTATAAAGTCGAAAGGGATAAAAGGATAAAATAAACCGTTAAAAGTTAGGGCGAGTCGATAGGTTAGGAAAACATATCGAAGAAATTAACATTTTCAAATTATTATTAATAGAAAATATAGCAAATAGTACTGATTATTTTATATTTAACCAGAGGTGCCAACACTTTTTTCTTTCGCTCTAAACTTAAGTCGATAAAATATATTTTCTCTTATAGTTTTAAACTTTTACTTTTTCAAAGTAAGAAATTATTTTTGTTTGCAAACAATTGCAAGCTTTGTAAATCTAATAGAAAAAATATAATAACTATCAAAAATGAAATAACAATAACAAAAATGAACAAGCCATTCTACTAGATCGCCAACTATTAAACTAATGTGCTCATGTACTAATTAAGTTTGTTTAGGCTTAAGAAGTGTATTATTGTGGAGATATTGGTCAAAAAAATTATAAAATTTGTAGACAATTTTTTGCAAAATTTGCTAAACTCGGTACAGCGGTGACTTTTTGACATATTTGAAGCGACATCTAATAAAAAACATAATGGGTTATATGAAAGAGAAAAACTCTAAGTTTTATATCACTGTGACAAAAACTGAAGTCGAAAAATAATGCGTTCAATAGGTTACAGTGAAAAAAAACTTCCTTTTTCGTTTGACACAACAAATTTAAGAATGTTTTATATACGAGTATGTAAAAATAAATATATCTTGTATTATTATGCTATCTAAATTCCTACTTTCTGCTTTATGTTTATGTTTATGTTATCCACTGCTTTATTTATAAGTTTCTGTAGTTTACTTTAATACTTAGCTTTAATAACTATTATACCTTTATTTTTTATTATTTGGTTTTCTAATTTTACCTTTGATTTGTTGTACTATAAAAGATCATAGATCTTATAGAACTAATGTTTTGCCGCTAAATGAAATGAAATGAAAATGAAAAATTTGTCATGGAGTAATTTTGATTCCTGTTTATTTCAAAAAACATAATGGATTTAATTGAATCTTAATACAGAAAAACAACGAGAATGGATTAAAGGCATCAAATGGATCAAAAACAAATGAATTTTTTTGAGAATCGATGCAGCAACGCAACATCGGCGAAGCATACTCGGCATTAATGTGCAATTTTTTATGATAACAAAATTTTAATCAAAACACTAGGACTAATTGAACTAACACAACGCTATACATGAGAAAATTAAAAAAAAAAACATATCGAAACAGTGTTTAAAATTTGAAATTAAAAAAAATAACAAATTTACTCCATTACCACCGATAATGGACGGTGAAACAAGTGAAACAGATTAGATTAATTGCAATTAGTTGTGAATAATTTTTTTGGTTGCGCTAAATTGAGTGAAGCTATTCAATGTGCTCGGAATCTGGCAAAAACCTGGCGTACACCTTCATTCGGGTTTGTTTTAATTTATTTGCTTATTAGGTCCGTAAATAATTATTATAATAAATAATTTAGAAATTTAAATTCTGAATTTGACCTTCCCATTATCGAGTTGGACGTACCAACTCGTTGGAGTTCCACGTATAAAAATATATACGTAACTTTGAAAGTCTCTCAAACGGAGTGGGGGAGTATAGAAATTATTATAAATTTCTGGTGCCTATATTTATTGCTACACAGAAACTGTAAGTTGAGCAATTATACGTGGCTGATTTTTATAAGCTTTGGTTGGAAATGAAGCTAGAAGTACAATCAAAAAATAACAATGAAAGTTTGCTAAACTGTATTCATTGACGTAAAGAAAAGATTTTAGAGAATGCTAGCATTTTGACCGCTTTATATTTAGATCCCCATCAAAGATGCGTAAATAATAAAGATCCGATAAAAATAATGTTCGCTAAGAGTCATTTGAACGAAGTAATTACCCAAATTCTGACTTTAGAGAGAGAAGTAAGAATTTCGGATGTAAATAGTTATATACATCCGAGGCGGAAATAGTATAAACGCGACATTTTAACCAGTTTTTTAATAATATTGAAAAGCGCTCTATTTTTTAAAAACTCTGGTTAAAAACTTGAGATTTTGCTGATTTTTAAAAAGTTAAATATCGATATCGAGACTACTTTTAGTACGAAACCGATACCGAAGCCATAACAGAGACGCGGTTGTGAATTTGTTCTTGGTTTCTATAATTTTGGTAATTTTTTCTACCTTCTCAGATTGACGACCCAACTTCTCCTGACTAATGTTTGCAAATCTCAAGTTTCGCAAAGTGCACTTCTTCATTAAACATATTGGTTGAAGACAGCAGAGGTGAAGATATACAGGATGGACTTATGAAAAGAGGGTTCTTTGAAATATATAATTATTCCATAAAACGATTTCCTGCTGGTAAAAATATTATGCAGTATTGGAAAATTAAAATATTTTTATATCAAAACTTATTTTAACGGAAATAATACAGTATGTACCTGCCTTACAAGTTAACGTTGAAAGAACGTTTTCAGCCTTAAATATAGTTTTAAGTGATTTGAAAACAAATTTATCGGCGTACAGAATGGAAAAACGTATGTTATTAAAAATAAACACACCATTATAATACACTTACACATAATTTTATAATTTGGTTACCAAAAGAAACACAAATCAAAAACCAAATATTTTTATTGTTTATATTTCGGCACGCAACAAAGAAAGCTCCCTAGACTTTTCCACTCACCTAAAATTCTACCGGAAATATTTCAAAATAAAAAATAAAATTTCGGACTTTTACAATATTTTCCTACTTATAAAACTATTTAGGTGACTTTTTTTCAACGATAATTAAATTTTCTGCCATATATAGACTTTTATTTCAGGAAAAATAAAAGTGCCAGTGTAACTGTTTCGGAAAACAGAAAAAATAGCTGTCTTAAAAAGGATTTTATTTCTGGTTCATTTTGCTTTCTTTTAATGATTTTTTGGTTTATAATTTTTTACATTAAAGTTATTTTCGGTCCCTGCCTCAATGAGTGGTAATTGGAAAAACAAATAGACATCCTTTTGGAAAAAATAAATGATACAGTGACCTTTTATTTTAAATATATTTGGAATATGTAAAGCAATGCATAAGATTTGATTGTCAAAAATTTAATGTTACATACGAACTATGTAAGTATTTATTTCACCGAAATACACATTGATATATTGACACTACAACTAATGGCCTCAATAATATTATCAAACAAATTGGTATGAACATTTTATTTATTTCATTTCATTTATCATACAAATTGGTATGAACATTTCTTTGTCCATTGCTAGCTTTGAAGTTCATATTAGCTCTCAAAGGTAAAGTGAAGAATATTTTTGGAAAGATTCACTCATTTTCTAAGAGAAGTGAAAGGCAGTCATCGAATGTCAATGTCATGTCCTTAACCTAAAATTTTACTCCCAACAGGTGATTTCACTTGAATTGGTTGTGGCAAAAAAGATATGCAAAATTAAAGGAGATGGTGTTATAATAACTCTGGGTACGTGAAATTATTCTGAATAATGTCAACAAGTTTTCCCACTTTCTTCAAAATTTTAATTAGTCAGCGGGATTTTTTTAATTGATGGAAGACCTATCTTTGAGTACTTACGTTCAAATCTATGGAATTTATGGGTATTGATTTGCCAGGCCGAATTTGTGTAGTAATTTTCAATATACTTCTCCAAACCCATTTTGTGCGCCGTTAATTTCAAGAGTGATTTGAAAATTTCGTAGTGGTCAATGACACTGACATTTTTTTACCTTTGTCAACGTGGTTTTAGATGTTTCGAATTTATAGAGAAAAAACTTCCCGTATACCATCAAATTTATAAAAGTACCCAAAAACAAATACGAGCCAACAATCAGATGGTGGTGTCGATACAGTCAAATCCTAATTTAAATGTATTTTTTTTTTTTTCGCTTTTAACGACGTGAACAATTGCCGAAAGTCATTCGACTACGTAAAAGCAAAAAAAAATACCAGCTCAGCAAAAGTAAAATAAATGGCAAATATTTTTTTAACTATTTTTTATCTTATTTTACTCTTAGGAACCATTTTTATATGCAAAATGTTTATTAAATTTTTCAGTCTTTTTGTTCACTTTAGAATTTTTTTTTTTTTTTTGAGTATACGATTATGAAGTTCATAAAATATCAGTTAAGTAAAGTGCAACTTTCAAGTAGCTTGACTTGACCGCAAGTTTCTGAGAGGTTTTTTTTGTCTGGAAGTTGAGTTAATTTTCCGTATAAAAATATAAATTGGTTCTAACGTTATATGGAAGCAAATGTGGCGACTTGATATTTACTTACTAAAAAAAAAAAACAATTTCTTTTGCAAAATTTGAGAGTTTATTAAATTTGGTTGAATTAATTAACTTAAGAATGATATCTAAGCTCTAAAACGTATATATTCAGCTCCTACTTGTAGTTAAATATTTTAAAAGAAACTATTCCCGTATTTCATGTAAACTTTTAAAAATCCTTAAGAACATTTTAAATAGCTAAGGCTTTGGCTTAAAGTTTCTTTGTTTTCGCTGTATTAAACCAAATTTGTACAAATTAAATACATAGAATTTGGGTGAGACTGAATTGCGTATAACCTCGCAAAATGTTTTGTAAGCAACAGGGATGTCTGCTTTTGGGTTTTTTTATTATTTTAATAAAAAATAAAAATGTATTCACAAAACATTTACTGTTAGACAAAAATTAAATTTTCAAATAATTTTGAATAACGAATGAAAATGTATTCCAATTTTTTTGTCATTAAATTATTAAGTTAGAAAATAAGCAATGTTCGTAAGGAGTTTGAAAGAAATTAGTGAAATGATTACTGAAATAGAGAATGCCCCATTAGTGGGACGTTTTTTACCAAAATTTTATAAAATTGCATATTATCTTCGCAAAGTAATTCTTAGGTCAGTGTTTAACGATTTATATACAGATTGTCCTACACACAGCGTCACTTCAAATTTACGATGATAATCATTTTGTTTTTCTCCACACTGTATTTGCAAGTTTATGTGGCAGTGCGTAGTTTACATTTAGGCTTTTTGTAAATATCAGTTTCTTTAAGTCAAACTTTAAGTAAAAACTTTTGTTAGGCCGGCTGCTGTTCTCTTATTATGTTATGAACAGAAAAAGAAATAATGGCTTAAAAAGGGTTATAATAAGAAAGCAGACTGGTGAATACCTGATTTTTGTTTAGCGATGAAGCTCACTTTCTGTTGAAAGTATACGTTTATAAACAAAATTGCCGCATTTGGAATGATGATAATCCACAAGCGATTGTTAAAATGCCGTTACATCCTCAAAAAGTCACTGTCCACATTTTTTTAAAAACAAGAAGCCGGCCATAATGTTACAGTCAATGGGGAACTCTATAGAGCCATGCTTAATGACTTTTGCGAGCCTGAATTAGAGGATGTTGATGTGGACGACCATTAGTTCCAACAAGACAGCGCTACATGCCATACAGCCAACGAAATTGATTCAATTTATTGAATCAATTTATTGAAGGAAACTTTTGGTGTGCGCATTATCTCGCGTAGTGGGCCTGTGGCGTGGCCTCCAAGATCCGTTAAACTATTTTTAGTGAGGTTATGTGAGTCGCTTATCTACGCAGATTAGCCTGAGACGTTTGACGCCTTGGAAAATAATATGCGGCAGCTGACATACGGCTGCAAAAAGTCGAAAATTGGGCTTCTCGGAGGAATTTATTCGAGCCAGCCGCGGCGTTTACTTGCCCGAAATTATTTTTAAAACATAATGGTAAACCCTTATCTTTATAATAAAGCTAAATTCTTGGCCGTAGCTTTAAATTATATGCGTTTTATTTCTTTTTAAAAACAACATGTCTAAAACAAACATCAAGTGATCATAATATCAAAATCATATATTTGTTTACGCCTAAAAGCATACAACAAACAATTACTTTTATACGAGTACATACCCAGTAGGGATTAAATGAATAAAACGATACATAATTTAACAACTCTTTTGACAATATAGAGGTCAAACGCTGTTACTTTTACCATTTCAATGCAAATATTTTTAATGCAGGCGATATTCGGCTCAAGACTCGTTTTCAGTACATCAAACTTGTATCTTTTCCGGCTAAATATTTTAGCTTAATTATAGTATTATATACGAAAGATATTTAAAAAACGAATTTTTACCAGGATTATAAAACTGCCACCGTTCAGCTTCAAAGTTTATTTTTACCAAAAAAGTATTAATATACTGGGGTTCAGTGGATCATTTATTAATAATATAACAGTACTTGCCGCTCAAGCCGTACTTCAAGGGAACGCAAAATTCAGTTCGTCTTAAGCGAAATTTATTTTAAAAGAATTGCGTCAAAACAATCTGCTGTATTTTTAGATTAGTTTATTCAGCTTGCAATTTGTGGAATATCGCCTGTCTGCTAAAAATATCTTAAACAGTTAACACAGTACATGGCATCCTGAGTTGTTGTGACTGGGTTTAGAGTTTCGACGCTGCCACAGATTTTATCATCGAGATTCTAATAAAGAGCTGATTAAAATGTTGCCACATGTTTTGTTGTTCTGTGGCCGCTATGGTCGAGTGGGCAAGAAAATCTTAATTATAGAAAAAGTTTTTTCTAATAGCGGTCACCCCTCGGCAGGCAATGGCAAACCTCCGAGGGTATTTCTGCCATGAATTATGGCACGAATTCCTTTGGTGGTTTGCCTTTGCCTGCCGGGGGCTGACCGCTATTAGAAAAAAATGTTGAATACCTTATTGTTTCACACCCGACGACAAAGGCCACATATCTTCTCAGATCATCTTTAAATTCAGAAAAAAATGTTGAACTTTGATAACTATGATTGGGATGGTTCAAATATGTTAATAAATTCTCAAGGTAAACGAAAAAATGTAAGAAAATTTCCTTTTTTAGGGTCCCTTTGTCAAAGTGTACACCCCCTTTCTTTCATTGTCAATATTCTTTACGATATATGTAATTATGTACAACAATACAGTATGGACCACGCAAATACAAATATGCACATTTACTGTTTATAATTTTATTTTTGATTTATTTATATGTATATTTAAAATTTTCATATTTACAAGAGCGTTTATTTAATTATAATCATTATAAGCAATTAGCATTAGTATGCAGAACTCAAGAATAATTAATTCATGTTCGTTTTGCATTTTATTATTTTATATGTAAGAGTGTATGTATATACAATTAGAAATACATTTTATGTACTGCATTTTGTCAATTCAAAAAATTTATATATTAAATAAATTTTTAGCAATAGATTTACACATTTGCATTTTGGTTATGAGAAAAATTAAATAGTTTATGAGATTTTTAGAATTCCGAATGCGAAAAAACAGCCGAGTCAATAACATATGTAGTATCTATGTATGTACGAGTATATCTAAGCCACAAGATATTAAGCCGTTGCAGCAAATTACAACTACATGTACATATCGCTTACTAAATTATTACTACACTGGCGGTTTTATTAGTGCCTTTTTGCATTTTCATTTCTACTTTACTTTTAATTGCTGTCTGATTTGGCAATCACTTAAATCACATTCAATGCTTTAATGCCGAAAATTACCGCTTAATGTCTTTAATAACGAACTTAAATTTAATTATTTGAAAACAAAAAAAATACAAATATCTAAGGCTTTTTTTACGACACAGCAGTTGATAATTGCTTCCAACTTCCAACTTCCAACTTCCTTCTTTCTATCTCTTTTTCTCTTCCTTCCTTTATCCCTTTCATTGGTCGTTATTGAATTCAGTCGAAATTCCTCGCCCACAACAGCAACAGCTCTGGCGCATGATTTTACTCTTTCTCTCATCGCCTTGCTCTTCTAACATACATTACACTACCACTCAGTGCTTCAGTCCCGTTAACGCATCACTGCAGCTGTTGTTACTGTTGTTGCTTATAATCGCTTTGCACATGACCATTTTCACGCTGGCGAGGAAGTCCGTTAGGTAGCATCATGTGGGGCGTGGCGGTGCAGGCGATTTGCGCGATACGGGCGGTGGTGGTGGAGCGCTACGCATGCGCGGCACAGGTCGCATATCCAAGGGTTTGGGCGGTGATGGTC
Source organism: Philophylla caesio (assembly GCA_963971545.1). NCBI lineage: Eukaryota > Metazoa > Arthropoda > Insecta > Diptera > Tephritidae > Philophylla > Philophylla caesio. The sequence continues at coordinate 183,731,505 of OZ020604.1, read as the reverse complement.
GCGCTGGTGCAGTTGAGCTGCTATTGTTGTTTGTACGTTCCGTTGTTGAATTGGAGCGTTGTGTTAATTTTGGTTGTGTTGTAATGATTTTTGGTTTATTATTATCGGTTGATTTACTTTTTCTATTGTTGGTGGCGTTGTCATCTTCAGCGTCACTTGAGACGGAATCATAGGATGAGGGTGTCGGTGAGTGTGGTGAATACGAGTCGGGTTCAATATCCTGAGACTCCAACATAGTACGAAATTCTTGTATTGAATCGTTAAGAGCCCATAGCTGGGAGAGTAGCGAGAGATCCAATTGTCGGAGGCCATACTGTAAGTAAAAAGGTGAGGAGCAATAATTAGTGGTTGGCATTTAGATGCATATTATTATTATTTATACTATATAAAAATCGTATGAAAATTTTATTTAAAAAAAAACCAGTAAAATACATAGAGCTGAATTGAATTGTTGAGTTTGTGTGTTCTCCATTTACATATATTATATTTATAAATTTATGAAAAAAATATTAACTTCATTAATGGTTGGTGGATGTCGCTTTACTAGAGGAAATAAATGATTTAATATGTTTTATTTTTCATATGCTCTTTTTACGCACCGTTTTTGCTTTTCTTTGGAGCGGCTTGGGCTTAATGAGCAATTATGGGCTTAATAAATAATTACATGAATACCAAAAGCCAAATACTCTTAACCAAAACTCAGTAAATTTTACATGAAAAAGATTCGTTTAGAATATTTTTTTGCAATTAAGCAAAGTGTAGTGTTATTTTTTACTAAACTGCATTTTTATAAATTGCCATTACTGAATTAGTTAAAAGGAATTTAATAACAAACCCTGAATCATTTTATGATTACCTTAACTCAAAACGCGGAGTGACTAGTTTCTTGTGACTCCTAATCAATTTTCAACATGTTTGCCCAATTCTTCAGGTCAATTTACTCCAATAACTCGCCTCTGAGCAAACCTTATCCATATAAACTTTGTCCCTTCACCTCTGCTATTATTCTGCATATATCTTCTGAGGAAGTCTTTTATTATTTGAGTAACTTAAAATAATCTTTTATGGCTGGCTCCGATTTGATCCCGATTTGGTTCTTCAAAAATTTTGCTAAACATATTTATGAGCCATTAACTAATTTATTTAATCTTTCTCTTAAGCTTGGGATTTTCCCTTTAGCTTGAAAATAGTGATTCATTATACCCCACATAATTTGAGTGGCGAGCAAATTGGTTTTTTCATTAATTATGTTTTCAAATATTTATTGTCAATAGAGCTGTAAAAGTAACATATGTATTCGTTCCTAAAACAATCAGCACCCGTTACTTTCGTATATTTACTCGTTACTTTTGATACAATCAAACACTAGTATTTTTCACGAGCTATAGAATCATCGATGTTTGCGTACATTTATGGTATCGATAATTCCAAAGGATATTATCGTTAAACATCTTAATGAAAATATCAAATTGCAAAATAGTCAGTTATTAAAAATAATTCGTTTAAAAGTTTTTATTTACATTTTTAATTCAAATGTAAAAGTGCGAACAGTGGTAATATTTTAAATAAATATTTGATAACGTAAAAGAGAATTGTAACATAAAAAAAGTTGAGAATAAAAAATATTAAATATTAAATTAATTAATTTGAAAAATGCGTTGAAAAGGAGTAAGAGTTCATTTGTACTCATAACTGTACCATTCCGCACAATATAAACATGTTACGTCGTTCTGATTCGTTTATCAAATCAAATTGACATCAACATATACGAAATATGCGAGTACCAAGTTTATATTGGGAGTAACGATTCGGTACTTCGAGTCAGGCCTTGTACTCGTTACTCGGGAGCGAATATATACGGTTTGCTACAGCTCTAATTGTCAATCACAACCTGAAATGTGTTACTGACGACTTCCTTTATTCGCATTCCAGCTCAATGGACAAGAAAGCTGATGCATATGAAATTGCAAGAGAAAGTCTTGGTCTTCAGACAGACCCCAGTAGTACCCTTTTGCTACCTACTTCGACCATAGTCCACCCACTTAATAAATCATCTTTCCAAGAGTGTGCTATTGAGACTAAGCTAAAAGACTAAGCTTGAGCTAAAATCGTTTCATATCAAATGTCATACCTATATAGCTTAACTTGAACTGTTATGAAAAATATTCTTGGTATCCACTTGAACAAAAACTGGTCGAGAAAAGGTTTTGCAGCTTCACAGCAATTTGAAACTTCATAAAGAGAGTAGAACCATAGCTTCCCCACTTTGGTACATTTGTGAAAACACATTAAAATACTTTTATGTTTTTTTGATTATGGCCTTTAGTTTTATGTTACTCAAACCAACCATAAAAACCATCAAACTTTCGGCCTCTTTCTCAAAAAATAGTTAGTTCGCGTTTTGTGGTTTATTTCGTCTCTTGTTAGTTCTGTTTCAGAACAAACCAGTTTCAACCAAATTCAGTGTTCTTTTTCGTTCATACATACTCGGTCATGTATTTAGTGAAGAAATTGAAATTTAAATTTTCCACACTATTTTTGCTAATACGATGTCCTACGATGAATTTTAGCTACATATTTATTAATATATGTCTTTTAGGATTTAAACAACTTACGTAAATTGTTATACAAAATGTATTCAACTTTGTACAATATTCATGCTTTTCAAAAAACATCATAATATAATTTATCGCAAAACCTTACAAATCATATTTAGTTATTAATTTCAAAGCAAGTAATCTACTTTTATTTTGTTGACATGCTAATAAAAAAAAGCCAACTAAATGTTTTCAAATCACTCAGCTTACTGTCGGCTGAACATCACCTCTTCGTTTACAGCATCTCATTACACGTTGGGTGGAAACACAAAGAGCAAATATATATTTAAATTATATTTTAATTTTTTTTACTTTTTTTTTTAACTCGTCACTTTAGTTAGTAAGAGGTTTACAAATCCAACGCCGCAAACGCCAAACATTAATCGCTCATTGGACTATGCTACCGTATCGGATTGCTGGCGTTGCAGCAATATTTTATGCCACCGCCAGGCAAACAAAAATTTGCACATGCGCACGTAATTACATTTACATAGTAGTTATGTATGTATGTATGTATATACTCGTATATACATTGCAAATCGCAAGTCCTCTTACACGTACTAATTTCAGTACTTTGGGTGCAGAAAGTTGGAAATTCATTTGAGATGCCATGCGGTGATATTAATTGACAAATGAGGTTTTTCCTTCCCACTCCTCGAAATCACTTTCATTTCGATCACCTAGGCAGCATTGGTAATACAATAGCAAGCACAAGAAAAACAAAAAAAAACACACGCAATCAACATATAGTTACTCTCCACAATGACGGTCCACATTTGTTAAGGCGCTGACTGTGGCTGTGGCTGTGGCTGGGGCTGTGGCAGGGGCTGTGTTTGAGGCTTACAATGCGTTCGCAATCGCAAATGCATTCGCATTTGAATGAGTGTTATGATTACCAAACGAGTTGTAAAAGTTCGAAAAGTATTTTGTTACTTTTGATAATTTCTATTGTGTCGCTTGCACAATCGCACGACGGACACAGAAACACACATATATGTACATATTTAGTATGTTGAACGTACATATATACTAAATATATATGTATGTACATATGTGTTCGTTGAAGCGAAGTGGCAAAAAGCAAAAATGTCACTAACCGCCCGATTGGCCGATCGATCGAGCGTGCAAATGTCAGCTGTTGCCACAATTATTCAATATCTACAACTTCAGAAATGCCGCTGTCCATTGCCGTATTGAGCAGAAATGTTGTTTGCTTGCTTTAATATAATTTGAGTGGCGCCGCATAGTCTTGAAAAAGGCCACAGTGGGTACGACTACTTCTTAAACTTAACTCGTCTCGTATCGACAGAGCAATTAACTGACTTGAGGAAATTAGAATTCACAATAAAAGCGCTGCTGTAAATAGAAATAGTCAGCGGATTTGTATGCGATGACGGCGAATTTTTTTTATTTTTCCGTATCTACAACGCCGCAATATTTGAAATTTATTCGACTTATAAACGTGCGTTTTTTGTATAAATAAAAAAAATGACAAGCAGATTTGCCTTCTACTTTCTTTCTCGACTTTACTCAACTTTGGCTTCGATTATAATCAAAGTCATTGAATTAACTTAAAACTTTTTATTATATTATTCTTGCAAAATTCAATAAATACGAATCAATTTCAAAAACTACCAAAGGATTAAATGCGGCATGAAAACTCAGGTAGATTGTTTCCCACAACCCCAGCTAACGCAAAAAAAATAAATATTCAAAAGAAAATTAGACGAACACATATCTGTCATTAATTTCAAGTTGAAAATAAAAATTAAGTCTGAACTGCAAAAAACCGCCATACTTCAACTAGGAGAACCAAAATTGAGTTGTTTTTCGAGCACTCGATCTATGAAAAGTCTGCATCGTTTAACTGCAGACGGATAAGGCATGAAAGTAGAGTTGCAGAACTTTACAAGAACCTTACACCCAAGAATATTACAAGAACACACATTCCCACAGAATTTGACATTTCTAGATTTAAGTAAACAAAGAATATGAGGAGAAGGAAAACGAAAAGATGCGGAAATTTGGTAATAAACGTTTTTTGATTTCGAAAAATTGTTGAAATATACATTTTAGACAGCAGTCTAATTAATAAATAGCCAAAAAACTAAAAAAACAAGTTTTGAGTTAGCCGTAATATCGATTTTTAGTTTGTTTACAAACTGCCAAAATTGTCAATAGCGGCTAGCCCAAAAGCGGTACCCCGGAATGTGCCATCTCTGGTTCGCTGCCTCGTGTCTTAGTCCAAGCTTTCCAAATTGATGTGCATTGGCCGCCTTTTTTTTGCCAAAAGTGTTAGTGGAATCTACCATTGTGTGGATGAATTAAGAAAAATTGAACTGCCGTTTTTTCAGTCCTATCTTTTCATACATTCAACCAGTCATTAAGCGAACGTTTATGTCGGAGGTGCGTAAGCAGTTTCATAACAAGCTTTCGCTGCTTCCTTCTAAAAATTACAGATACGTATGTATATAATGTGCTGAGTACCTTGTTACACTAGGTATGAAGACCTAAAATTCGCCGATTAACTGTCCAGAGAAAGATTTTTTTTTAAATCTGGTACATTTTTTGGGATCAGCTATTCATCCCCGAAAGGATAAGGTAGACTTAGACCTAGTAAGGAAGTACTATTGAGAGCTTTAGTTGAATCAAATTTTTGTGCTTTCATTTTGTGTCGTTAGGCAGGGCTGTAAAGAACATTTTGTGTGCTGTCTAACCAGCCTTAATCTCCCACATTTTCACATCTTCCGGCTAGATATGTCTACTAGGCTTTATGAAGATGATCAAATCAGCCGGAAAAATATTTCTAGCATCAGTTAGATCAAGGCTTAAGTTAAGTCTGAGTTTTTTGTGTACAATGTTGTTCAACTTAGAAGAATCTGTAAAATTGATTCTGTAACTTTAGTCTTATTTCCTTTCTATTTCTTTACACAAGAATCTGATAACCGCGTCTCAGTATGCATAGCTTACTTTTTTTTCTAATATGTACTTACATACATACTTCGTTTAAGTATTGAGTTCCTTTCCACATAACTTTCCACGTACTCGTATCATCAAAGCCGAATCACAAAATAAAGTTTTATAAATACACCTACAATAGATATGGTTGAAATTCTTACACTGGGTTTTGAGCCAAGTTTTTATATTTTTTATATATTTATAATGATTCTAAAATTTTACTTAATCAATTATTTGCCTGAATAGCATCAGTGACATACAATTGTGTATTAATTCACTGTACGTTATAAATTATATAAATGTATTTGCCATAAGGCTGCTCTGAAGGAGTATAAAGTTTTGCTTAATATTTCAGTATTTGCTTAGCATTTCAGCATAACGCTCTTATATGTACGTCGAATTAAATATAATTAAATTTTTAGAAAATTATTTTATAACATTTTTTATCACTTTTCCTCACTACGCAAAATGGTTTGTCATCTATCGTACATTGTCATGGCGAACTTTCGACATTTACAACATTGTATTTGTATTTCACATGCTCCGTTGGTGATTTCAAATTGTTGGAAATTTTCCACAATCATACAAAGTTGTTAGCGGTGTGAATTGAATTTTCTTCCCATACAAATTATGATTGAACGACGCCCCACGCACTACGCTGCGAATGCATTACAAATGACAAATGCCCAGAGCGCTAGACTATCGCAGCTCAGTATTTGTAGTTGTAATTTCACTACCACAATTTCACAACTAAAAAAAAAAAAAAATAATAAAAAAAAGCCTCTCGGACCGTTCCCTTATACTCTAACTACAATCAACGCGGATATCTAATGTTTGTTAGTTTTTTTGTTTTTGTAAATGTGTAGGGGTGTAGCGGTTTAAGTGTTATACGCGTGGCAAGCAAATTCTTCAACTGATTGCCAATGACACTTAAACTCGCTCGCTCGTAAATCGTTGCAAATCGAGGCACCCAGTAATTGAAAGTTGCAAAGATTTATATGCGTTGCAGCCTTAGAATTTTATTGCATACCAAATAAAATGTTTTATATGGAAATTAATTGCTTGTAAGCAATTGTCAACACTCATTTGCATGCTTTATATAAGAGAAATATGCACACAAATACATAAAAATGTTTACTACTGAATGAGTTTGTTTTATCGTACTTCTCTTTTTTAATGTAATAATAATAATAATTTGTTTCGCTTACAATATATAGTTTAGTGTTTGGCCGAGCTTCTCTCACCATTTGTGGTGTGCGTCTTTATATTATACCACAAATGGAGGGACCTACAGTTTTGTGCCGACTACGAAAGGCAGATGTATTTCATAAGAAGCATAATCATGGCAGAAATATCCTTGTAGGTTTGCCAATGCTTGCCAAGTGGTGACCGCTATGCGAAACAAACTTTTTCTATAATTTCGATTTTTTATTTTCCCTGGCTGAGAGTTGAACCTGGAACTCAGCGGCATATCGAGTTATAGCACGCACCGCTAACCACTCTCTTTTTATGTACAAACATTATAATGCCTCACCCGAAAAATGTACGTATTTTCCACCGGAATCATAAAATTTATTACGTTTCAAGACTTCCGCCGTAAACTTTCGTAATAATTTCAATATTCAGTGAGCTTAATCGAGCTATACCAATACCTCGAAAAATAATACTTTTTATAATTAAATATTATTTTTTTAATAATATTTTTTTAAACAAATACATAAAGAGATAAAACAGTTTAACTTAAAACGTATAAATAAACATATTTTAGAACTTTTTCAAGAGAAACGAAATAATGAGATTTTAGGTTCTATTTACACCTTTTTTTTGGAAGCAAAGTTTAAAAAAACTGAGATAACTATGTCCAAACTTCACCGATTCGCACTTCGAAAATATCCATAAAATGGTACTCACCCACTTTTTCAACTAAAATTTGTTCATACCCCAATTTTTTGCAAAAATAAGCATATCTTGAATTCGCTGAAACAAGTTTTATATATTTTTATGCAGATTCTTTAAGCTAATTTTCTCTCATTTGATGTAATTGTTTTGAAAAATTATTTTTATATTATTATGTTAAGATTTTTATTGGCCTTATAAATGAATGACTCAATGAAGAACGATGCCTCAAGGAAGAACGACACGTAGTGGACAAAACTACTAACTACAAACCACTTTAAAATACAACGCTACTTACTTGACTATCAGACACCTAACTGAATGAAATGAACGAAGCATTGGCTTGACTGGAGACGAACGGACAGTTGTATTCTAACTTTTAATAAAGCAACATCAAATTGTTACATACAAATATTAAAAGAACCGACTTTCATTTTAAACTCTACATAAATTATTAACAATTCCCAATTTTTATGGAGCTCACGTCCAGTTTGTGGTAGATTTTAGTTAAATAAAATGGAGTCTTATGAGGAAACGTGGTGATTTCTGAAATAGTACTATAACTTCTACCGTTAAAAAATTATTGCTGTTTTTTCCAAATAAAAGCTTCCACAAACTGGCCTCGAGCTCAATAAGAATTGTGAATTATTATTAATTTTATTATTATTATAAAAAAAAACCACAATTTTGCGATATATTCAAACAGATTCAGTTCACGTGACTTTTAATATTTTTCTGTAATAATTTGGCGTGTATAAAAAGAATATTATATAATTCAGATGAAAAAAAATTTCAATTGTTTTTTTATGGAGAATGATGCACCCTAATGTACACACCTACATATATCTAAGTAGTACATAAACACTTTTGTATCAAGTTTGGCGATTGCTTTCAATATTTGGTCGCAATATTTTGCCTTGGGTATATCATAAGTTTTCGGACGTATACAGGATGTTAGGAAGGCAGCTGCAAAATCTTGATGGGGTGACTCGTTGAGGAACTATTTCACTAGGTATGTTTCTTTCTGCGTACTATGTCATTTACTTTTCAAAGCTAATGTAACAAGTGTTTCGATTTTTAAGAATTTAGTAAAGAACGATGCGAAAAGGTTTTTAAAAAATTTTGAATGATTGTTTGCTTTGTTTTTTTATGAAGAAATCTTTGCAAATTTTGCTATGATAATGTTGTTATTGTAACAGCAAATACTATTATCCTTAAATTTATTTTTAATTTCACTAACAGGCGTTGGTCAAATATATCAGACGCACTGGCAAAATAAAAAAATATTATAATGAGAACTTGCTGAGTTTGTCTCTGCCAATTTTTTTCCAATCAGCTGAAACATTGCCTTGTTCCACAAGTCTCAAATCATTGGGTCTAAACAATTAATGATGATTATTCATATTTCACTGAAACAAATTGCATATCAATTTCAAGATCAAAAATAATTTTGTATTTAGAATTGTATAACCTGATGTAGAGAAAGTAGGGTGTATCATTGAAGCCAAAATTCTGGTTCTATCACTACTTACATAGACAATAAGATATACAGTTGGATCTTCACAGAGAAGCATTTCCTTAACCTTTACTCACAACTACTTAATCCTTGAAGAATTTTTGATGCAGGGTTAATGGAAATAAAGGAGTTCTTGGTTACTAATTAGGTTTGGCCACAGATTAGCGAAAGTACCTTTCAAATTATTTTTGTGTTGTTTGTCATTGCCTGCCAAGGGGCGATGACTATTAAAAGCGAAAATGTATAATCTTTCATTTTACTCAGATTATTGGCCAACAAAAAATGTTGATGAAATGTAATTTTTTTTTTCTGGTTTACTTATAATCTTTTTTACGTAATTTTTCAATATTCTTGTCCCTACATTCCGTAAGTGATCCATTCATTACAATCCTTGAAACGTTTGTGCCAGAGGAGGACTCTTGTTGACGCCTACCAAATTGTTTTTCATAAAGTTTCTGACAATCATTCTATTTAGTATGTATGTAACTGCTGTCTTATTAGATATATTTACATATACGAGATCAGAAATCAGTTTCCATAATGATTTCGTATGCTTTTTGTTATGCAATTAACACTTTTTCATGGCAACCATAGTAAAGTTAAGAAGACTTTTATGTTTGGATATATTAAAGAGATTGAAGAATTTATTTGAATATGCTCACATCAACACATTTTAATATTGTGATTAAAAATTAATAGTCTCATTTGTACTTTCCACAGTTGATTAAAATTTCTTGTTTTTGTTAAGACTTAGCACACTTACTAATAAAAACGAGCCTGCTTATTGAATAGAAGTTCTCTTTGCTTAAACATTTAACTCATTAGTTTCGCATTTCACACAATGTTATTAACTGTCATTCAATAAAATCAGGCAGCCTTCAAATAAATTCTATACGCAAGCGCAAAGAATTTTGAAATGAATTGAAACAAACGAAGTGCATACTACAAATGGAGAATCCCAAAGAACTAAGAAATCGAGCAAATCGCAAAAACTAGGTGTGTCAGCGTACTAAATCCTATATTTTCCATACTCAACCAAAGTAGTTAACTGCAGCAAGTAAATGCTTTAGAAAACCGCGAATAAACCACTAAAGTAATCGGTAATTATAAGTGCCACACACACTCACACACACTCACAAAAAAGCATGGAAAAAATACTTTGAAATTAAAAGTTCACCAATGCAGAGCATACAACGGAGGAGGTGGCGGAGCGCAAAGTGGCAGATTGGAATTGGCCTCGACCCAAACGTAAGCGGTCGCGCTGCTTGTGAAATAGGTGTGTGAACACACATACAAACACATATACATTTGTACATACAAACATACGTACGTGGTGGCATGCCACATATGAGTATACTGCATATATTGGTAAGCGCTTGGCAACAAAAAGCAAATGAGACAAAAAGCAAATTAGAATCAACCGAGAATTGGCGGACGTGGTGGACGCATTACATAATCCATTGGCAGGTTGACGAGCGGCAGCCGCCGATTGATTGTACTATTAGGCGAGAAGTAAAAAAACTGGTCGTGATGGCATTTATGTGGGGAAACGCCAAATGCAGCGAATGTAAGAGTATTTTTGTGGATTATGGCGAGTTAGTTTAAGCGCCGCAAGCTGACCTGACCCGCATTTGCTGCTTAATCTAAATACAAAATATCGAGTTTAGTTGCCGCTCAAACACGACACACATTCATACGTGCATACATATATACATACATATGTGTATAATAAAAAAAAAATTATACCTTCTTTGTGAAAAGCACTAGCAATCGATTTTATTCGCAAGGTATCTACCTAAATATATTGCAATTTGATATTTCGCAAAAAAAAAATTCATTCCATTCAGTTACTCAAATTTTGATTTACAGCAATTAGTTTGCTTGCTGGTCTGTGATTAAATGGCAAAGTAATTTTTTTCACATTTAGAGCCGCAAAGCGATTTGTTGCCAGCAAGCGGCAGTAATAACAGAAATGTTTAAAATAACTGCGTACAACGAGTAACAGCAACACTAGACAAATATGTAGTTGCCATATTTATGTATATACCCGCATAATTGTATTTTTATATGGACATACATATGTATTCGTTTCAGCATTATTTTTTTACCTGTATACCTACATAGTATATACATATACATATGTATATCTATAGTTACAAAAATGCGCATAGTTAAGAAGCTTTGCAATATTGCAATTATTTTCACTGATTTTTTAGTATTTTTCTTTTTTTCTTGTTTCTTGTTTCTTGTTTTCGTTGCTTTACCAGCTGCTTTACGTAAAGATTTTAAATATCCAAAACGTTTTATGAGAAACAGGCTTTATAAGAAGTCACATAAAATATATATTTTGCGGTATTCTCAGATATTTTCTGCACAAGCTGGAGACAAAAGCGTAAGCGAATGCAAAAGGTACGAGTATGAGTAATCTACTTGCGATCAAGCTTTCATCAGTTAGCGATTTTATGCTGACCTGAAAACTGATGGTTTAAAATCTCAACTTCGAAATAACTTACTTCTTTATTTTTTTATAATTCTTAAGGCTTAATAAAATAGCAATAATTTATATTTTTAATTTAAATGGTCAGCAAGTAAACTGTTACTGGTATTTACTTTAGACTTTTATTATTTTTTTGTCTTCTAATGGCAGTTATATACAAAGATTTTTATTTTAAAAACAACAAACAGATATAAAAGTTGCCAAACAAATTTTTTAATATTTTGCCAACTAAATATTTATTGCTAACTATTGAAAACATGCATTCAATAGATAGTTGTTAGACATATGAACAAAAATTTTTTTTTTTAGTTTTTTAAAAATAATTTTAAAAATTTATTTTTAAATCTATATAGATATTGGTAAAAAAAAATTTATATATTTCAATTGGTGGTAGAACAATGACTATTATGTCCGGCTTCTAGAAAAATCAAATTCAATTATTTTTTAATGAATTTTTTCAATATCTCTTAAAAGAACAATTGATTGAAAAGTGATATTTTTAATATAAACAACAAAAAAACATTTTATTTATTTAAAAAAATTGACATTTTTACCACATAACCGCAGGAGCTTTATAATTTTATGATTAAATACTTTTTGATCAGTTTTATAATAATAAAAAATTTTTTTTCAAATTTTTCTTATAAAAACAACACCTATTCTATCTACAATTGAAGAAATTCCAACAAAAACCAACTGTTAATGACAGACAGAAAAAATATGTTCATCCGGTTTGCGTAGTTCCAAGAAAGTAAAATTTCAATGCTCTCACCCCTAGGAGTTTAATAGGTACAAATTTATTTTAAAAGTTTAAAGGGTCGCTCAGAGCGCGCAAAGTTTCTAATGCACATAAAAACAAATATTTTTCAATTTGAAAACTCTCTTTATTTTCACTATCATCCGAAAAATGGTACATAATTGTTTATTTAATATATTTTAATATGAAAACATTTGTATGTTTTCACTAATAAAAATTAAACCTTTAAAAATTCATTTTTAATTTTTTACGTCATTTTTATTACTTTATGTCTTGAAATTTTTTGTTGAGAAACAGACCATTTCTATAAAAAAAAACGTTTTGTCCCTGGAAAGATTTGATCGCTTTGATCGCCCTTAAATATTTTTTTTTTTTTGATTAAATGGATATAAACAAATAATAAATGGCGAGAGCACTGACCAAAAATCTTCAGAAGTTCCATGTAATTCGAAACTACAGAATTAGTGTGTGATTATACTTATGGGACAAAAATTTTAGAAAAGCGCCATACAGTCAAAGCAATTTCAGAAAACCACCGATGATATGTAGCCACATCAAACTCAAACTGTATTACGCTAAAAAAATAAATAGGTTACAAAACTGTATATTTAAAAAAACTATTAAAATATTAATATATTTTTTTTAAGTTCGAAATTGTTAAAATGAAAATTAAATAATAGAAAAATAAGTTGTCTTAATGTATTAATTTATGGTTGCACTATGGCTTATTATTACAATGCATACTTAGCCAACTTTGTAGTCTCGTATTCTACCTTAACTGCAGGCATCGATATTTGAGCAAATGTTGACAGACCGCGACTGAACTTTACTTACAAGTTTATGTTTGTATATATGTATGTGTGTATGTTGATGCATTGTCTGGTTGGTAAAAATATTATTCTGAGCTTTGCGGAAGAATATTAAAAATTGCAAACACGTACAATAAATACATATTGGCTTAGTAGCAGAATGATTGTATGGCTTCCCATAGGAAAGTGTAAGTGAAAAGTGAATTGTGCAGGCACCTACTTATTTAAGAACATAATATACTATTTACATACTATTTTAAAGTAAGCCGGTAAATGTCTGCAAAGGTATAGCGATTGATAACTCGTTGCAATGTAACGTATAAGTAATTACTGCATACTTATTAGATTGTAAGCAATTTTCAAAATATGTATAAATTAAAGATTACTCATGCGCCATGTAGTTCTTACATAAAAAAAAAACTTTAAAAAATTCCCAAAACGTAGGAAACACGCTATCAGAATAAGAAAAAATTAAAATGATTTATTGCGAAATAAATACTTTCCCCTGGGTTTACTAGAAATATCTTAAGACAGAGACAATTTTATATGCACTTAAAATAGAAGAATGGGAATACCAACTCGCACGCGCTCTTTCTTTAAAATCAATAAAAAATAAATTTAATTTGAGAAACTCGTATGCCCCAGAGCGGACTCGAATCAGCACTAACCAAATCGAAAGTTGTAGTACTCACTCGATGCCACTCTTAATTGAAAAACTTCTTGTCAAAAGGTGTATCTTCCATTTCATACAAAATAAAATGATTAAAAAAAATTGTATGCCTCAAGAGTTTCCTATTTTTCGTCATATCTTTTATATACAGTCGGATCATAAATTTTACTTTATACATCGATGCGTTTTACGCGAGTTGACACGACCGATCACAATATTAGATCGGTTTATAATTCCTGAAAATGTGATAAAAAATACAAAGGAAACGAAAAATGGATTTTTTTATTGCCCAAAGTAAGTGTAATTTCAAATGCTAAAAATAGGGAGAATTGGAAAGGGACGACTCATAGAATGGTCAAAACAAACTCAACTGCTTTCTAAAACTAATAACACTTAGTCAAGTGAAGCCCGAAATACCGGAGCTTCTAGCAGGTAAATTCAAACATGCGGAATTCAATGATTCAATAGATAATTCACTATTTTAGTTCATGAATTAACAAAAAAAATTGTGTATTCATTACATTTTTTTACTGTATATTTTTATTTTACTAAAAGTTAAGGGCACAAGCGGTTTTTATTCCATACGTACGTTTCAATGGTAATAACAAATTAACATTTTACACCACTAAAATCGATGCTTTTCGTAAAAAAATGCTACCACTTGTCAAAAGTGTATATAAAATAAAAGGGTAAGTAAAACAGTTTCCTCAAAATATTAATTTCATAAATCAATAAATTTTCTTAACATGCATCTCTTATGATTACGGAGTCCCTTAAATATATCAAAGCATTTTAAAGATTATTTAATTAGCTTGCTTCACATTTTACCATTGCTTTTGATTTACTCTCGCGAATATTTGCCCGAGACTGTCAACAGAACACTTTGAAAGTGCAGCGAATGCAAATGTTGTCACACCTGGCGTATACTCAACATTAAATTAATTGAATGGCATTAAAGCTGGGTAATGATGTGTAATGACTTGGAATGGCATAGAATGGCACCTTGCACGTCAATTTGTTTGCTGTAGATGGTATTTTTTGTTTTTGGAATTTCGTAGCAAATTTATTTCTTTGCCTGCAATAAACGACAATGACAGCTATTTAGCAACTCACGCTTGGCCATTGTCAATGGGCGATTAAATTTAAATAATCCAACTAAATTGTACATTTCATTAAAAACAAGAAAATTCGCAACAACAAAAAATAGCATAATAAAAAACATGCAAATAGCATATACATATACATATGTATGTACACTTCAGAGTCATTTTAAAAGAATATCCAAGTCAAATGCACAAGAGGCATTGCTGGCACGCAAAGAGGAAAAAAGAAACGTTAAAGCCGGTTGGTCATTTTAATGAGCGAATGAAAAGAATAATTAGAATTAACTGCAAGAACAACATGCAATGACAAGTGCTCTTGTATGTAGTAATTTTATACCATTTCATGGCACAACATCCGCCTCTGGGAACACGTGCACGCACAATGAAATGACTTTGAGCGCGTACATAAATCCATACACTCGCAAGTATTAGCTGCTTTGCATGTTGTTATAAAATTGCGTTTGCTAACAGTAAGGTGCACACACACTCTCATGGTCACATGCAATTAAATTATTGCATCGCAAAATAAAAGCAACACAAAACAATAGCGCAAATATTTGCTTTGTCTCTGTCAAAACTGTGGCCTTTTATGGTCAGCTCCTCACCCCTGCTCCACCACCTTCTTCTCCAACTCTTTTTTTTTTTTTTACTTTTCCCTCAGTTCATGGTAGGCCCACAGCTGAGATACTGTGGACTCAACGTTAATGCCACTTTACTGCCACACTAATGCTGAGAATGCGGCAAAGGGCGGGCAAGTCCTACGCTAAATTGTGCTGGTGCTGTAATAACCTCGGCAATTAACCTCAGCATACTCGCATATACTATGCAGACGTAGATAAAGTGTATATATACATACATACATACGAATATACGTACGTGTATGTCATCACGAAAAATGATTTGCTACATTTAGCGAAATATCTGCACAGTTATGGGGTGGCAGTAAAACCTTCACCAAAAGTGGTGGCAAATGCTTAAGATGATTTCTTTAATGTGCGTTGTATACATATATGTATAGGTCATTTAAAGACATACCAGTACAAATTTAAGTATTTAGTTGTTGGCAAAACAAATGTGTAGTTATGTAGACATGAACGCATTCATTTGCCAGCGCTCTTATTTCACACCGCCAAAGTGTTTTGTCATGCGTGAAGGTAAGAAAATCCGATTGGGTTCTTTTGTAAGCCAATTTCTTTGAAAGAAGAAGAAAGTCTATTTTTATTATTCAAAGTGAATAAGTAAAGCAATTTTCAAGCAATAAATTTATTGAGAATTATGATTGGTTGGAGAGTTTTTTAGTTGTAAGCAATAATGGCAGAATATTTTGAGATTGCCGACTAAATAGAAGAAAAATCTGAGTAGGTACAATAAAATTTAATTTTTTTATCTGCTAAATTTTTTTTTGTTTTTCACAGCAATGCACTTTTTCAATTATGTTAATAAGTGAGTATAACTACCACGTAGCTCTCGATTTACATAGAAACAAGTAGATAAATGAACATATTCAAAATTTCATAAAACTACGGTTGCCAGACGTATTGATTTAAGGAAAGTACTAAATTTTCACTCGATATACTGAAACTTTTCAGTACCAATTTTGGTACGCAAGTGTCCTTATTTTTAAATAATTCAGAAGTTATTTCATAAAATTTCGAAAGAAATAATTTTAATTTTCATGCTCACAAAGTCGCTCTTGTTCGTTCTTTAAATGTGTTATTCCATTTCGTTCATAAATAAGAATGAATTGCGAAGAATTACTTAAATTTTTTAAAAGTAATTAAAATTTGAAAAATTGAAGGGATTTTGTTTAGCAAATGAAATAAATATACGGCGCCAATCGCTGCAAAAAGTGGTCGAAAATTGGGCCTCTCGGCTGGAATTTATTCGAGCCAACCACGGCTTTCACTTGCCTGACATCATTTTTGAAAAATAATTTCGAACTCTAAAGCTAAATTCTCTAAAGCTAAATTCTCGACCATAGCATTAAACTATATGCGTTTTATTTCTTCTTAAAAACCACTTGTCTGAAAAAAGAACACCCTTTATATTTAATGTACGAATCGATACGAAACCTAAAAAAGTCAAATGTGAATATAATTTCATTTATTTAAATATATGTATATGTACACAAATGTATGTCTTTAAATATGTAAAAATTAATGTGAATTGTGTTTTAATGTATGTTTAATAAAATTAAAAATGAATTGTAGAATTTTTGCGTTTAATAAAAGCGTACGCAAATGCACTGTTTTTTAGCGCTGAAAAAGCCGAAAGTACTGAATTTTTTGAAAAAAATCTTGCAACCCTATTTATCATAAAACATACTTCTTTAATAGAACAAAATGATGCAGATAACCAAAACAGCTTTACTTATGTAATGCTAAAAAAAAAGTGTTTACTCTTACGTAACCTTTTCAACTAATTATCAAAAACGAATATAAAAAGAAATTTATAAACATAAATATTTAATACTTTTTCGACAGCAAAACTGCGAATACTATAACTCTGCTTGCCCATTTAGCTGTAAAACAATCCTAAATACCTAAAGCTTGTTTAAAAAAAGTAAAACCATTACGAAATTGAAGCGCTAAAATCAATTTTCCATCTCAACTTTTCCATTCCAACCAAAGACGTGTGTGTATGAAATTTTTTAATATTTTCTTGCATAAACAGAAGCCAATGAAATGCAATAGAAACTTACATGGCTGTTGAAGGGTCATAAAAACCATTGCTGCGGCATACCAAATTGCATAAAAACACAAATGTATTTATGTACATATGTATGTATGTATGTATGTATGCTCTCAAATACAGAAATATGTGCGCATACACCACGCAACTGTAAGCAAATACTTGTATGTAAGTGAAAAAGAAATGAGCCATGCAGCACCTTAGAAATACTAAAATACCCATTATTGCTTCTTTGCCCATCATTTGCGCGTTATCAGCTTGACTGCAACTGCTTCGCGTCTTTTTTTTCTTATTTTAATTTTTTTTTTCTTTTTCTGTTTTTTTTTTTTTGTTGGAATTTCTTCCAGTCATTTGCTATAAATGGCATAAATACTGAACGCAAATGACATATAACACACGTTAGTAAACGCACACACCAATACACATACAGTCAGTCAAACACATTGTCGCACACAAACAAACGCATCGAGAAGAGGGCAATACACAGCAAAGGTGCCCAGCCGCCAGCCGAACGCAGCACGCAGCACGCATTACACATCACCTCATCAAAGTATTTGCAGCTGCACGTCACCAACGTTGTCACTGGCGCTACTGAGCGCAAAACTAAAAAAAAAAGTGGATACAAAAGAAAATGAAATACATATGTATGTGCATAGAAAACAAGAAGGCAAGGAAAATTACACTATCAACATCCCTCTCTTAATTGCTGTCGTGTGTGGGACAATGAGTGCCGAAGAAATTGCATTTAAAGCATCTTGTCATTTACCTCCAACTCGATTATGCGCAACAAATTGTTTTATATCTGACAGCGAGCGCAAAAAAAAGAAAAAATTAAAAGAAGTTTGCACAAACAATAGGAGTTGGCCGAGCGCCTAATAGGAAAAGCAGAGTGTGGAGCAGAAACTTTGTATTACTTGGGAATAATTTTGTTTGCTAAAGTATGAAGGAAATCTCTCATTTTCGTTTCTTTTTGGGCTGTTGGTGTTACTTCTAATTTTTGGCCCTCAGTAGTTCATGTAAATTTTGTTGAGCTCCCGCTACTCTTTGTAAAAATATCGGCTTGCAGATTATAATTTGTGTGCTTTCTTTAAAGTAAAACACAATTTTAAGCTTCAGGGCTTTTTTACAATATTGAGAAAGTATGGTATGTAACTGATTGCCTTTTCTTCATACAAATTTACTTTTATAAACAAAAAATTTAAGTTTGAAATTTAAAAAAAAAAGTTATAAAAAATAAACTTAAAAGTGGAATCTTAAGGGAATATGTTTGTATGCAATTTCATAAACATTTTATATGGGAATTAAACTTTTCAGTTACCTAAAGTTTTTATTGATTTTGCGTCATTTAACGAACGATATTCGAATTTGAATTAAAAGTGCATACGAGAAAACAACAACGCAATTTAAATGAAAAAACCGTTTTTCCTTTTCCGCCAATTTTCATATAAAATTCATGAATTTAAAATAAGTTTTTGTTTTCATGAAAGCTATAGTGAAATTAAAAGTACTTGACAACTCGATTTCTTTAAAATCTTTTAAAAATTATGATTTTAAAATTTTAATTATTTTTAAGTTTTAAAGTTTTCAAAATTCTGCATAATGTTTGAACATTACTTCTAATATATAATCAAACATCTGGCATGATCTAGAAATCAAAAAATTTTGAAATCTTACGATTTATAAAATATTTTTGTGTATATCCGATAAAAATGTAATATGTTATATCAAAACTATAAACCAAACAAGCTTCAGTAATGTATTATTACTGCCAATTGTATGCTTTTAATTTACAATTTAAAAAAAATCTAAATCATGTTGATTTTAAATTTTGTAATTACAGAATTTGTAACCTTTAATTAGAAAAAAGTGATAAACTAATTCTATTTAACGCTCTCTTCTACTCAGATTTTTCATAGCATTTGCATTGGTTCTGCGTTATCGTTATAATTGTCCTTTTGGTGATTAATATTATTAACGTTATTGATACACATTATCGATATAATAATCGATAACGAAATAAATAAATATGTTTATCTCTATTTATATTTGTCTTCATGCTAATTTTCTAATTAGGGTTTTATACAAAGGTATACGTTATAAATAAAAGTAGCAAAATTTATTATCATCTTTATGGTTATTTATCAATATTGATACGTCTATCGAAATTATGTATATTTATATTCTCATAGTTTGAAACAACATTTCAATAACTTAAAGTGATATATGGCAAATAATAATTTTTACCTACAAAATACCTTAACGGAGGTTCTGCGCGCTGAGGAATTTGAATTAACAATTTTGGTTTATCAAAAAGCGTATTTGGGAAATAATATGAAAGATTCTACCGTTTTGTTTTTTTTTTTTATGAAGATCATAAAATAAAGAATGGTTCACATTTTAACACTTCGACAACCAATACTTTAGATATTTATACCTATCGCTAAATGATCTGATTATTAAAGAGCACGACCAAACATATTGCATTTCCCTCCAACATTTCCTACTGACCCTTCAACTAAACTAATTCAATCCACGTTTGTTGTAATAAGACTCCCAAGTGCCACCTCGCCCATAAGATGTTAATGCAATGGTCCATGACCATAATCGCGGTCAATATTTCCGCTAATGAATTAAGTCAATCAAATTCAGCATAAATAGATAGGCGTGCAAAGAAATAAAAACAATTGCAAACAGAGATACACGGAAGAATATTTTATGTACATACATACATAAATATATATGTTAATACACATATGTATGTATGTACATATATTATGTATGGGCGTGAGATACGAAATAGGCGTGAAAATGTTGTGGTAATTAGTGGCGAGCATATAGCGTAAACTACAGAGTGAAGTATGTTGTTAAATAGAGTTCCGAAAAAATTCCAAAATGATTTGTCGATGCTAATAATGAAAATTAATAAGTAGTTATTTGGTGCAATATTTGACAGCGGTTGTTGGAAATGATTAATTAATGCTGCTTGCTTTATTTATGCGCACGACTATGATAAATAAATTAAACGACTGCTCATAACATGAAATTATAACTAAAACCAAATTCATAACAAGTAAAATATTTTTATATTTGCATTATAAATACATAGTTTGTATGAACATGCTATTTTATCAGGTATTTGAAACCCGCCTCCTTTGAGTTTGAATTAGGCTGTCGTTAAATTTTTAACTTCAGATAAATAATGTATGGTTGTAGGTTTGTAAAAAAAACAAATTCAAATTTGGAACGATGGCAATAGCGATATTGATAACGATTATGCTAAGAATAACGATAATTGTAGCGATATAATTAACGTTAACGATAACGATACCCAAAATGATGATAATAACTGTTACTATAACGATAACAATAACGAAAACAATAGCGATAATGATAATTGTGTCGTAAACGATAACAGTAACTATCTCTCATGTATGTCTCATGATAACGGTAACAATAAGGATATCGATAACTATGTCGAAGCCGATGACACTATCTATAACGAAATCGAAACATAACGAAATCGATAAAGATTAACTTAGATATCGAGAGGTAACGATATAATACGTATTAATATTAAAAACGATGCTAAAAACTGCAGAACACAATAATTTTAAGGGAACTTTAAGGTAACGATAAAAATAGCAATATAGACAAAGTTTAACTCAAGGAAAGCTATTACGATATTAACAACAAATCAAAATTCAACAACATTAATAAATTTAAAGAAAATATTTCGTATCACTGGGTTCCTTGGTCATACATTTAAGCTACTAGCATTTTAAGAAAAATTTAGTATCCTTTTTATATCATATCTCTGTAACAAAGCGAAATTATTTTGTCTACACCGATATCTGCATACATATGTAAATATAGTAGTATGTACCTACATACTTGTAATGAGAAAATAAAATCAAAAATATTTAAATGTCGACACGTATCGCTAACAATTCATGCGGATACATTGAACCTGATATTACGGTTAGAATAACGGTGCTTTGTATTGCGAGTATTTTTTCCAGCATTGCAGCAAATTAATGGCTCGCAAATGATTATAGCAGCCAGCAACGAGCGGCATATTTGCGCACCCACAAAACCTTTAGCTCATAAAGGAGTGTCACTGTGTGATTATTATTCCAAGCAGCAAAAGCAAAGCAGCAAGCAATGATCTGCAAAAGTACAAGCGAACAAGCTGTGCGCGCACAAGCATACAAATATACATATGTATGTACATACGAATGTGTAAGAAAAAAAATGTATTATATGTAGACACACATGGACATAAATACATAGAGTTTTATGTCTACACGTAGCATTAATGTTGTTACATACGAGTACATACATAAATACATATTAACATAGTCAGGCGTCTACAAGGAGAAGAAAAAAAAATGAAAGTTGTTCAACAAATAAAGTAGACATACAAAGCAGTTTATCGGGCAATGGAAAAGTTGAAATGTACCAGCAAACTCGTACATATTTGCGCATGCGCGTTAAAATTCTTGCTTAAATATTTGTATTTGCTTGTAGACCGTAACTGTAAATTCAAAATTTGTTTAATCTGTTGATAAGTTCACTGCTTCCTACACATGCGTGTATGTAAATATTTATTGATATTACAACATTCATAAAAAATAAAATGAATTAAAAAAGTTTTATAAGATAAGATGTTCATCCAACTTTTTGGCTTACAACTTAAAGGTGGCTGAGTCTGTAATAAGTGATATGTATAATTCATATACATATATTTATAAAAATTTTGATTTGATTTGAAATTTTTTTCAATAGATTATTATTATCACTGGGTTATGCTTGCGGTATAAAATTTATGTACTATTGTTGCCTAAATATCACACAGTAGCTGGTTTACGATATTTAATTATCCAATAGCTCTCTAAAATCTTATAACCCCATCATTTTTTTCTTATTTTTTCTAAAGCAAGAAGAAAAATATTTAGAAAAAGTAAAACTATATAGAGAAAATAAAAGTATTGATGTTTGAAATATTTATTGTGGTGTTTAAAATTGGCGTTTGTGACACGAAAAGTAAACCGTTTAGAACACTTTTTACATTTTTTAATTTATTAGAAAAAATGCATGGAAGTCAATGAAGTGGCCTAACAGCGCCATCTAGCGTAGAGCTTATAAAAAACCGATTTCAGAGGTTAATTTCTTGTATTGAATGCTTTCTTAGGATATGTTTCAAGACCTTAACCAAATAAAACAATAAATTGTAGACAAGGTATAAATTAGGGATATCTCACTTATTTAGGATTAAAAGTATATTAATCAAAATTTCGGAATTAGTTTAATAAGGTACTTTTCCACATATTTTCGCTACACTTTCGATACATTTCCGGTACTTTCTGTTACATTTTCGGTATTTATTCGGTACACATTCCGCAAATTTTCAATACGACTTTGATGCAGTTTCGGTATTTTTTCAGTACATGTATGAATTTTATGCATAAAAGCTATAAAGTACACTTTGATTATAAATTTGTTCGAAACTCAATTTGCAAATTTATGATAGTATTAAATTTGTTTGTCATTTCAAGCTCAGCTTCTTAATTAGCAACATGAAAAATACCCAAAGTTAATTAAATTTATAAATTTTCATAATGGTTTAGAAACTCCGCCGCATTGTAGGGTATGCCGCTAAGGGTCAAGGTTCGAATCTAAGCGCTGGAACCTAAAATCGAAGAAACATTTTTGATTTAATGGCGATCGTCTCTCGGCTGGTAATGGCAAACCTACCAGAGTGAATTTTGCCATGCAAAATTTTCTAATAAAAATACATCTGCAACTCTGAGTCGGAATAAAAGTGTCGCAACAATTATACAGTTTTCTGTTTTAACAATCCAATTATTTACATGTGAATATATTTTTTAAACAATCAAAAACGAATTATATTTTTTAAATTAATTTACTCTCACTCTTTCTGCCTCTGCCAACTTTTAGTTATATGGATCCGGCTTAACTAAAAACAGCAATTATTATATAAAACAAACTTATTATGTGCAAACCAACTTATTAGTGTGCATACTTAAATAAAAACGAAATTTGAATTTCTATTGTTAAACAAATTTGCCAGTTTAATATTTTATTTACATATAAAGAGACTGAAAATACGTGAAATTGATTTGAATCTATTATTGAACTATTTTGCTAATAGTTGTGTGTTTTTGTTTCTTTTAATGTGCAGGTTTCGAACGTTTCATTTAATTTTTATTTGAATTGACTTTGAAATCTGACAGTGTTACTTTCTTTTATTTCAGTGATTTTGTTTAGTATTTACGTCAGTATCGTCTTAGCTGGATGAGACCAGTAACGGCTATTGTGCAAATTTTACTTTTATTCTTTTATCAAATATATCAAACTTGTAAATTTAAATATTTAAATCCTCCTTTCATAATATATTCTGCTAATCAGAATAAACGAATGTAAATAATTGAATGAAAATAATGGCGCTATGAAAACCAGGTTAGTTTTTGCAATTTATTTTCTGTGTCTTTATTCTCATTGTTCCATTCTAAGTCCGTATTGAATAAAAAATATTTGGTTGTATATATTTTCTAGAATGCAGTAACTTGTTCTCGGGACTTTACTAAAAAAAATAGCAAGTTTTTTTTTATTTTTTATATATTTTTTTTTTGTTTTACATTTGTTAAAGTACTTCTTCAATAACAGGAACTGCATTTAAAGAAACTACCAGCCTACCTTTGAGTAAAACATTTCCAAATCAAATTAATTCAAAACTGTTATATTTTTTTCTTATTATCGTAACTTATCATAATTGTTTCGTCAATTTTTTGATTTTTTTAATTAATTTTTTATGAACACTTAATCTGAAGGAATTTATTACTGTAGACAGAATTGAATACATTTAAAAGATACTTATTATTTTAATCATTTTAGGCCACACTAGACGTGGTTTAAAATCATAGGAACTGGTTGAGTAAGTGGGACATTATTTGTTGGATTCAAAAAAATTTAAGAAAGTTTTTGAATTTCCAAAAAAAAAATGCATACAAATTGCGGCTAGTCTTATCGCTTGTTTTTCATTATAATCAAAAGCGAATTCGATATAATATATAATCTTAATTACGCTTACTGGCTTATTTCTTAAGTTTTCGAGATTTAAAGTTAAATATTTTCCATTAGTTATTTATATTTTTACTCGAAGACACAAAATATTGAACACCAAACATTTTGTATCATTTCATTCAATTTGAATACGAATATAATTGTAGTACTTATTTTAGTTTCTGAAAATCACGAACTGCATTTTGGAAGTACTTAATTGGCACTTAGCGTGCAACACTAAACCAATTACAACCAAAAATCAAATATACTCGTATATATACTTTTACGTAATCTGCAGCATCGTACACACAAAAAATTTTTTAGAGTTATATAATTGATATTTATGATGCGATTTATCGCTCGCATTACAAAAGCCTTGTCGCAGTACGGAAAGCGCAGTAATTTGCAAAATAAATTAGATATTAATTGGAATAGTTGTCAAAGCTCGTAATATACCTAATCCTAATCATACAGATTAAAATATCAAAAGCTACAAACACACTTTTTAGTTCCAATGCATACAATCAACAGAATTAAAATACAAATATATATAACAGCTTTCCAGTTAAATAGGATTATAATAAGTATATATTAAAATGTGCATTACTTTCGAAAATGTTTTGTGTATTAAATAACGATCAAAAAATCAACTGATTATGAATGTTTAGGCTAAGAGTTTTTTATATTTATGAAAGTCACTTAGTTGGAGTCGGCGGCGTATGAGTGATCGAATTTTCATATTTTCCAGCAAATATGGATTTAATCTTCACATCGTTACCTGGAAGTGATGAAATCGCGCCTATTGTCATATTGCTGGCTATCACGCAAAATCGCTGCCACTCAACCGCAGTAATACGCAAAAAAATGCAACACTTAATTATATTTTGGTGTTGCAACAGCGACACAAAACTGCTTGCCCCAAAATTTCATTGTTGAGGAAGTTAATGCAGGCGGCTACGCGTGTGCATGGGTGTTAGGGAGAAAAAAAGAGAGATAGAGAGAGAGAGAGAGAGATGTTGGGCAAGCTGTTGCATTTTCGCATATGCGCGCCATTTATGAATTGGAAGCACGCAAAATGTAGTCAACACACATTTGCTGTAAATCGCTCAACTTGCCACATTTAAACAAATCATAAGACATGCGATCGTCGCTGCCACTGCCGTTCGACGTCGACGTTTCGCATTCCGAAATCAGCACAATTCAATCATTCGTTAATTTTCCATAAACGCCCATTCGATTTCGTTTTTTTTTTTGCGACTGCAACAGCTGACTTGCGCCGCGTTTGTATCGCCTTTCGACGTCACAGCCAGCGTCAATGAAGATCATCGAACTTTCACTCGGCCGTTGATGTTTGTACGCCGTAGCACATAAAATGTAATAAAACAGCAATTTGCGCACGAAAACATCGACTAGCAACCAAAAAAACGCAAAAAACGACGAAACGAAATTACAATATTAGCAACAAAATGTACTCAAAGCAAAACAAAAAAAAAATTTTAAAAAAAACCACAACAACGCTGTGTTGCACACACACATACATATGTATGTATGTATGTATGTATGTATGTATTTATAGCGCAATAAAATGTGAACTAGTGCAAATGTTAATTTTTCTACGCTGCATTGCGTCAACATAGGACTAACATATTTACTCGTATACTCGTACTCGCACTCATACTTACGAGTATTTACTCAGATTCATGTACGCACATGCGTTTGCCCATGATTAGCCGCTTATAACCGCTGTCTGTCTGTTTGCGTATACCATCTCACCTTTACGCCAGCAAAGCACATTTGCTGCTGCACTGCACTACTACTTCTACTCCCTCTATTTAACCCGTCTGCCACGGCTGGCAGCTAACTCCACACTCGGTGGCAAATTTCGTTGCGCCTCTTTGAATGTGCATTCGCTGCTCAATTACCGATGAACGCACAACAACGCAACACAACATACTCATACATAGCATATACTCGTGGTATGTTTGCAATCATGAATAGATTGTGATAAACATACATACATGTATATGAATAAATGAATGTTGCTGTTTTTGTTGTCTTGGAAATTTTTATATTTTTGATATTTGTGCTATTATTTCAGTTGTTTTTGGCTTGTAGCGATTACTGCAACCAACCATTACTGAGTTGTTGCAATGCGTATAAACACGCTGATAAAAGTGTAATGCACCTATGTACATACATATGTACATGCAAATGTATCTATCTATGTATATAGTAAATAGGTAGGTATGCGCATATGAAAATTAAAACCCTGCGTTGAACAGACTGGTTTCTGTACTAGAATTAAGTCGCTTATTCTCATATTTTGATGCAAGTTTTTTCAAAGCTTTTTCAGGGTTAGATTTTTATTTTAAATAACTGTTGAGTAGTAGCCAAATTTATTTAAAGTGAAAACTCTATTAAACAAAAAAATATTACCGGAGGAAAATCTTTTTTAAATATTTCTTCGATCGTGGCCATATTTTTATATTTTACTTTCCTTCAACTAGTAATACTTCAAAATTTCTTTCAGACTTGTGGCAATATTATTTAAAAAGTTATCACTTTCAAAGCATTTAGACACCTGCAAAATTGTCTTTTAATTGTTTTATTAATGCAGTTCATTGCGATCTAGATTAGTAGCAACACTATTTTAAAATGTTTTCATTGTGCCATCTAGACATAATGTTCTTAGTATTATGCTCGTGCACGATTCTAGTCACTTTTAAATGTAAAATGTGTAGCAGCACCATTCAAAAACCTTACTAACATTTACAACTTTACAAAACTTAGTTATTTTCTAAGCTTAGGTACTTATCACTTTTTCAGAAATATATCATTTAGAAATATAGTACATAATTTGAATATTTGATTTTAGATTGATGGCAGCATTTAAAAACATATTTTATTATAGGCGTATTGCTTTTTATGGCCAACTTTAATTTTTGTGAAAGTGGCAACCCTATTCCCACCTATGTTTGCCTAAGTCAAATTATTCTAAAACAACTTAAGTTTGATATCCATTGGTGCATTTTCGGTATTTATTCAGTACATATCTGAATTTTATGCATTTCTTCGGTATATTTTCGAGTAATTTTTTGGTACAACTTTGGTATTTTTTTTGTGTTTAAAAAGCTATAGAGTACACTTTGATTACAAATTTGTTCGAAACTCGATTTGCAAATTTATGATAGTACTAAGTTCACTTAGCTCACAAGTTGATTTTTTTTTTAAATAAATGGCAATCTGTTTCGACTACTCGCATTAAATAGATAGCTATTCTTTAAGATAATATCTCTGATTTCAAATATTTTTCTGTTTGATTTCCAAAGCACTATATTTCTCCTAACATATAATTAGATATTTAATTAACATATTTTTTAAAGACAATGTCAACCATATACAGAAATTAACAAAGTACTTATAATCATTTCATTTCATATATTTTTGTATTTCTAAATAGTTTCGTAGATGAACATATGTATGTACATATTTATGTTCTGCGTGAACGAATTTCGGTCAGTCCGTTTGGAAAATATAAAACTAAGCAACTATTCCTTTTTTGACATAGATAAGTGGTACTTCATTCGTTTTAACCTAGTATATTTACCCATAGGGATGTTTTGTCAGCATTTCGCTCTAATATTTTATTATACTCGGTTTCATCGCATATGCGGATTTGGAAGTTGCCACATACCTAATTTATTTGTATGTAATGTAGGCATTTATGAGTGCATTCTCACAGTTCGCACATTATGTGGCAAATCAAGGAGCCGCATTTTTTAATTATGCCATAAAATGAGTGCAAATGATTTTATTTACTTCCACATAAATAAATGAGTAGTTAAAAAAATGTTTGTTTCGCTATAAGATCTTATACTCTTCAAAAATCTTAAGAAAGTCAAAATAAATTACATTCGCTTTGTAGAGCAATTACATTATGAAACTATTAATCGAGGTCAAGATAACAAAAGTAAGAGTATATATTTATGTATATACTCAATTCACAAATTATATTTATATTATACTTTAATTTTCTTCTAATTAATCAAAATTATCATTCAAGTAAAATATGGCGCAGTCTTTAAGATAAACCATAAGCAGCCATTTTGTAAACTATTTACAAAATGATTAAAAAAATTCATCAATATTTCGAACTTTTTATAACAAATTTTAAAATTTTTTGAGTATCCAGTTTTTTAGCTCTTTAAATTGTAGTGTAACAAAAAGATAGTCTCAAGTGTCTACAAGTTAGCAATCATTTCGGACAATTTTTTTACTGGCGTTTCTTCCATACAACCGAAAAACGCGTTTATTTGTTATATAAAAGGAATTGCGAAAGAGGGTCAGAAAGAAAATGTCAAAAATCAGTGGTTTTTCATAGCTACTGGAAACTTTTAATTTGTTGTACTTAAATTAAATGAGCTACAAAGCTGCATAGCCCAAAAACGTTCAACAAATCCCTTTCAAAAGTTCGAAATTTTGATCAAATTTCGATAAATATTTTCTATATTTTTTATAAAATTTAAAAAATTGTTTTTAAATGCATTTGTAAGAGAATTAACAATGTTTCAATTGAAAAATAATTGTAAATAATTGGAGGATAAATAAATATGTCAAAATGTGTTTTTGCTATAATTTGTAAACAGAATATATGTCTACATATGAGTATAATGAAAAAATACTCAATGACTTTATTGCAATATGCTTTTGCATTTGCTTAGAAAACAAAGCTTTTGTTGCTTTAACTAGACGGTTTAGGTCTACCTGTCGTGTATGATATTTCAGTAAAGTATTACCTTCCACTTAAAATTCGATTGAGGCAAAAACAATATAGAAATGTCATAATTATTATTTATAAAAAAAGGATTTAGACGAAGAAAAAACATTTTAAATTTCAGAAAATATACATATATACAATTTTTTATTTCAGTTGCTATTACTTTTTGGTTACAAAAACCATTTAAAAATTATTTTTGCTATTTTAGATATACATAAACATACATATATGCATTTGTTTTCTAAATTTTAAATTAAATATAAAATATTTATCATCACCAGTCGTGGATAAAAGTATAGAATCTATTATAAAATCATTTTAGTGTTTTATTTAAAATTTGTCAGAATAGAAAATTCTTTTACTGTAAAAACCTTCATTCTTCTGCCAAAATGAAAAATTAGATTCATTACAAATTAAGCAACAAAAACCCTAAAAAAAGAACAAATACCGGTTTGTCACGAAACTAGATTTGACTTGAGTTGGCGGAAATTCGTTCCAAAAAATAACTTTCTACCCAAGGCGAATTCATTAAAGGTGGTGTTAATCAATCAGCTGATTGGTGGTTGGTTGTCAAGATAAATTGTTTAGTTGCAAATAATAAATTGTTCCCTTTAACTACAGGAAATTTCAAGATATGGTTCACTGTAACTTTTTGCGGTGATTCTAATAGTTTTAAAATTATTTCGCGAAAGTTAAATACAAAGGAGATAAAGTTTGACAATAAACCACCAAAGGGTTGCATTTTTAGAATCGCTACCACCTTACATCAATTCGCCTTGTTTCTACCCTATCGGCAACGAGAACAAAGCGCATTAGAAACATTAAAATTCGACACATAAAACTTCTACTTACTTTCATTGAAATAAAGAGTCGAAAGCTAATTTTTTAAATCCAATAACAAATACTTATTTTAATAATAAAAAAAATATGAAATAAATAAACAAATTTAATATTGAAAATATTTGTCTATCCTTAGCCGACTGCAAAAACGGGACGGGGGTTACCAATTCGTTGAAATATTTATCTTTCTTTTAAGAATACAACTTCGAACCTCTTGAACTGATTTCGGTATTTCTTGTTTTATCTGAAGGGTGGTCCCATATTGAATTGGTACAGTTCCGATCATGTTATAAAAAAGTAACGGTTATCCGAAATATTTATAAACAAACAAGTAAATTGAAGTCAGTTATTATTATTTATTTACTTTTTTCTAAACATTATTATCTTTGTTTTATGTTTTTTTTAAGCAATCATAACTGCGCATGCTAATTGTCCAAAAAAAAAAACATTTGTCAATAATAACTTTAAATTATGTGTACATATAAACGGTTGCAAAGCAGTATACAAAGAAAGCTTTCCTGGCGGACAGCTCTATTAGCCGACGAAATTTCTTAGTCCCAAGATTTTTGGTTATTTTTCAAACAAAATCCACTCCATTAGGCTAACGCACCTTTGGCCAAACGCGGTACAAAAACTCCATCTCAGTCGGTACCAAATTAAAATTCTCTCGAAACATATTTTTCTAAATTTATCACCCAAAAGTACACTCGGATATTAAGGATATCATTGCATATCAGTCGGTTTGTCTCTTTCGGGTATACTATAAAATGGTTCATTGATATAATGACGCACTTACGCAGATGGCAGTAAATAGTCGAAAATTAGCTAAATAAATTGTGAAAAAATGCATGTGTTAGTCTACAAATAAGATTACTGTGAATAAAGGTAATTATTTGGGGAAAATGGTCCAGAATGGTTGCCGGTAGTATTTTTTTCATTTAATTCGAACACCGAGAAAAATATTGCCATATAAAATTAACATTTTGCAATATTATTTGTAATGTAAACGAAAAAGTGTTAATTTCACATTTGAAATTGCTAAATTAACATTATTGTTATTATATTGCAATGTAAAAAACGACAATAAGGGATGCAATACACTGCGGTATAGTACACATAAACTGCATAAATGATATGATGATGATTCGAGAGGAAAAGAAACGAACATCTTTGGAAAGAAAAGTTACAATTCAGCCATATACTTGTATAATAGGGGTAGGCCCATTTTTTTATCACTAAACGAACATTATATTTGTATGTGCTGACGAAACATTGTCTAAGTTTAATTCATTCGTGTCAGCACTAGATAATTGTTTCAAGATTTTTCGTGTTTTTAACTTTATTCAACTAAGGGCCAGTTTTTCAGTGCAAGTTGAACTCTGTTTGTCGTTTAAACTAAGTTTAAACTCAGAATGCAGTTTTTCAGTCAACTTTAAACGGAGTTTAAACTGAGTTTAAACGGCCGATTGCGCACAGTTAAACTTAGTTTAACTTATCAGCTGCGTGCTGACTATTTCGTTTTGGTTGCATCAAATTTATTTGGGCGCAAGGAAACTAAGTTTAAATTTAAACTGAGTTTAACTAAACTTAGTTTAAACTGAGTTTAAACCAGCACTGAAAAACTGGCCCTAAGTCGATATTATTAATATAAAAATATTCACTGGTTCACCTACATACATACATATATGTACATACATACATTTATATTATGGGTATTCGTCTCAACGCGTAAATGCCTCGTAACCGCGTAAAGCTCGTAAACTTTTTTAATTTTGTATGAAAAACCGGTTTATTTACGAGGTTTACGCAGATACGAGGCATTTACGCGTATAAACGAATAACCTTACTGTATTCCTGATGGAACTATGTACTTTAATAAGAAATAAAATATTTTGAATTAAATTAACTGTATAAAAAGCATTTGTATTAATAAAATGGTTTAGAAAACTATTTTCAGTATTTTATTTAACCTTTATAAAATATCAAAATGATATTAGAATCGTTCAAATATACATTTTTATCATATCATATAATTTAGCATTTAAAATGTCCACACTACAGTGTATAACAGTGATTGTTTTACATTTTAAATGTCAGTTCTGCATTAAAATACCATCAATTTTACATTTCTTAATATAATATTTATAATGTTAAAATAATAATGGTGTATCAAGTTTAACATTTTTTAATGTTGGATGACTTTTGGTTCAGTGTATGCATTTAATATACTCATATGGATGTTAATTTTAGATTTCTCTCTTAAGCGAACTTCTATCTTTCCGCACGGAAAAATTCGAGAACTGTCGCTTCGAGAGAGTTATCACTATTTACAAATTTTGAAGATATTTCCATAGACAAAATTTAGCGAAGTGATTTTTTCCTAAAAATTCAGGCAACAAGTGGTGTTTTGAGTTTTTAATATCGATAAAGTGTTAAATCGTTGACAGTGTTTGAAACTTCTAACAATAAAAATTTAAATGTTTTTACATAAACAAATATACATACATATGTCTGTATGCATTTATTGTACATGTCTTCTTCGCATGAACTAAGATCCTCTGTACTGTTACACAATTACATATTTATCGGCTCATTTAAATACAAACTGTCAAAATGTCTAAAAAAGTCAATATACGAGTAACTTCTATTGCTTTTTTACGAATGACCAACAATTTCTCGGACCATGCAGTAAGTGCAATATTCACATTCACTCAGTGAAATCACAATATCTACTTACGGTGATTTGCCTTTCGCTTGCCAATTCTGCAAAGATCAGCCACATTAGCTACACATTCGATTTAGCAGTAAAAAGGCGAACATGCAAACATAAATTTATTTGTTTACATATGACTTGGCACTTGGCACTCACAGAAATAGAATTTCACCTTAATTGAGAGTTTCCTGGTTATTCAACTCTGGCTGATCGTTGTGCGAACTATGCGGCGTACATACATACATACATACATACGTGCTTGGAGTACAACGAAAGCGCCCAGCTGCAAAAACTTTCAAATATGCGGCGGTTCAGTAGCTACATATGTAGGCAAAATAGGGGCCTGTGTTTGTAAGTATATATGCGTGTATGTTTTTGCATGAAGCATGCTATGTGTGTGCATGTATGTATGTATGTATGCGAACTGCTATGTTACGTTACGCATATTTGCATGCTAATTTCCAATTGACTTCCCGTTTCGCATTCAATTCATGTTAACTGCAAATCGAAGACCTCCAACGGAAAGTTAAAAAGAAAAAGCGCTAATAAAAAAAAAACATAAAAACAAAAAAATAATAAATAAAAAATAAAAAGAAGCGAGCATATATTTAAGAAGTGAATGAAGCACCTAGTTTGTGTGTAAATAATTCAAAATTGACTACACTCTTCGATTTCAACACTAATTGAAATTTATTTTCGTTGTTTGGATTGGCTGCCTGCTCGAGTGTAAATAGAAAGGCGTGAATGCTGCGAATCACAAAGTAGAATTTTTCAATTTAATTTCCTCTTCCTCGTTCTGCAAAGGGCATTGAATGCTGACATTTTGCACATTCACTGTGTTTTCATGGCAGTGGCAGACATATGTACATATGTATGTACATAGTTGGAGGTAGCTTTTAGCTTAGAAAAAACAAATAAAAACAATTCTCTTTAAAACGCGCAAGTCAGCAGGCGAAAGAAGTCAAATAACCAGCAAAACATCTAGCTATTTTAGATACCTATCTTCAAAAAGGGTAGTAAATATACACATACGTACATATGTACTACACGCTGCGAGTATCTAACAGACAAATACAAAAAAAAATCCACTATTTTAGCTCCGGTCACGTGCGGCCAAATCAACGAAGCGGCAAGTGTTGCAAGTTCAACGGCAGCACAAAGCGACAGCAGGCGATGAACTTTAACGATCGCAAAGTGAGAGACGCTAACATATCACTATTCTAAAGTATACAAAAGTATACACAACGTATGTATGTATGTTGGCACAAGTGTATGCCCTTTGTGGCACCAGCCGCTTTTCGTTGCTTGAAAAAAAAACAGTGTCCGCAAGTGTTTCTCCGATTTCCACGCTTGGTTGAGTAGCCAAAAGTGCGCAAAAAAGTTGTCAGTATCAGCATCGGGCACCTCATTTTAGCTGCTTTTAAATGCCAACTATCAACTGGCGTTAAGAGACGAAATATAACGAATTTGGTTAACGATCGGTTGCTCCGTAAACATTTGTGGATTTGAAGAAACTACATAAGCCAGAAGATATTAAATCGAAAAGTTTAAGAAATAGTCTTCAAGCAGACAAAAATTTTCAAGTTCTTATGATTATAGAAAAATTAAAAGTGATTTTTTTTTTATTATTTATAACCAACGATAGTTTTTAAACTGAAACTGAGTGTAAAGAAAATTTGTAGATACTGTTTTCTTTATAAACATCAGATCCTACAAATTTCTTTTTTTCAAGTGTGGAAGTTCCTCTTTTAACCGAGGATAAGTACATTAAATCTCGTTCAAGGAAAGCTATAACTACTACATGGGTTTATAAAACGGCGATATGTATGCATGTGGCTATCAGCTAAACGCCTGCTTTTACAATATATTTTAACGATAAAGCCGCATTAAGTCCCTAACTTTTAATAGTACTAACTGTAAACATGTTTTTATCTAGACATATGATTTTTAAGATGAAATAAAACGCATATAATTTAATGCTATTGCCAAGAATTTAGCTTTATTATAAAGATAAGAGTTCGAAATTATGTTTCAAAAATGATGTCAGGCAAGTGACCGCCGTGGTTGGCTCGAATAAATTCTAGCCGAGAGACCCAATTTTCGACCACTTTTGCAGCAATTGTGGCGTTACGTCAGCAGTAACGCCCCGAATATTATCGTCCAAGGCGTCATTCGTCTCGGGCTAATCTGCGTAGACAAGCGACTTCACATAACCTCACAAAAAATAGTCCAACGGTATTAAATCGCACGATCTTGGAGGCCACGCCACAGGTCCACGACGCGAGATAATGCGCTCACCAAAAGTTTCCTTCAATAAATTCATTGTTTCGTTTGCTGTATGGCATGCAGCGCATAACAAACAGTGACTTTTTGAGGATGTAACGGAATCTCAAAAATGGCTTGTGGATTATCATCACTCCAAATGCGACAATTTTGTGCGACGCGCTTGTCTGTTCATTATGAAATGACAAACCAAACTGAGTATAAATCTAGTAACAGCGAATAAAAAGACCAACTCCAAGAAAATTATTGCCTCATTGAAAACCACACGTCTATAAAAAACACCCTATATACACATAAATAGAATGTAGTTTCCAGATTTATATTTAATAATTTAACATGTGCGTTGTGCAGACCTTGTTCAAGGAAACGTTCCCGCAAAATGTGCATCAGATAAGTTAAAAAGGAGAAGGATCGTATCCCTAATGGATAGCACTACATAGAAGGATAGATTTCTTCTTATCAGCGCCTGCTCAACTCGACTTTCATTAAATATGCTTTCAACGGTTTTTGCCACAGTTGCAGAAATAAGAAAAATATGTAAGAATTTGCCACTGACGCGCTCTAGCAAAAACGCGACACTGAATCTTTGGAGCACACATTTTAATCCAAGCTGAGAAATGAGTGATATAAAAGTTCACTTAACTTCAGCGGCATTCCAAATACACCAATCGATGGTAAGTGCCAATATACACACATTCAACTTTTGTCATAGGAAATAGAGCAATGCGATCTTATTTCAATAGAAAAAGGAAACTCTGTATCATTTGCGGTGGTCGGCAACCGATTCGCATACAACTTTTGCCTCTATTTTTAATGACAGCGTAGAATGTGTTAACATATGTATATGTATATCGGTGTCTTCAATGATATTTATGTATATCCCAAAAGATAGTAATGACAACTACGATAAGATTGACAATAAAAAATAGAGTAATACTATCGATATTGAAACATATACATATCGATAAATATAAACTTGTATCACGATCAATAACGATAGTTTTTATTAAACTTGAATGCGATAGCAACAAAGAATCTCAGTATAAAATGAATTA
Organism: Philophylla caesio; assembly: GCA_963971545.1. Classification (NCBI taxonomy): domain Eukaryota; kingdom Metazoa; phylum Arthropoda; class Insecta; order Diptera; family Tephritidae; genus Philophylla; species Philophylla caesio. The sequence goes on along the minus strand of OZ020604.1, from coordinate 183,695,260 downwards.
CACAATTAAAAAGAACTGTATTTATTTATTCATATGTATTGTCAAAATTACCAAGGAACTAAAGCTATTTTCAACAAAACTGTAAAATAATTTAATAAATTTTTTTCGGAAAAAATATAAACAGAGTCGATTAAAAAATTGTTAAATACCAAAACAGGTTTGTATGAATAATTTTTTTCTTATTATTTATGCTTTTCCTTTCCAATTTCGAGAGAGACCTCAATGCTCCACGAGTACTTAGCAAAATGTCTACCTTCTAACGTCGCACAAAAGTAGTTCTCATAAAATTTGGTACAGCTACACTTAGGTAAGTTGCTTATGCAATCAATTTTATACCCATAGCAATTCATTGATATCTATTTTACATATTTGCTTACATAAAAAAGCGACAGCCATGAAATATACAGAAATAATAGAATAAAATTGTGTGTACATATGCAAAACAATTGCACTAAAAATTGCAGTAAATTCTTTACAAAAAAAAATTAAACGTTAGAATCCGCTTCGAGACCACCATAGCAATAGAATTATACAAAAGTATGTTTGTATGTTTGTACTTATAATTGTATAAAATTCACAAAACATGCGAGGATTTAATCGCAGCCACCCATCTAAACCTTCGTACAATACCACTAACGATTGATCAAAGTAAAAAATCAATTTCTTTAACGAAAGAACACAATTATCGTCAAAGAACCGCCGATTCCATTCGTCTCTCCTGCGCTGACCGGTGCTAAGCATTTATTAAGTGTTGCATATGCGAACGTTTGCGATTAGCGCAAACATATTTAAATACATACAAATACATACTCGTATACATATATGTATGTACATACATATATCTGCTCAAATAGCTAACAGCGGTATAAACTTCAGCATGTACATATGTGCATATGTATGTATGTATTTAAGTAGGTTTGGCATAAAGCAACAAATCTTCAATTGTACCTTTCAAATGGCTTAGCCACATTTCCATTGCAATCCAGTTGTGTGTTGTGTGCGTTCAAGGCCGCTTTATTATGACCATCAAATACTAATTTCATGCTCAATATGCGCTGCATGCGAAATGGAAACGGGTAAATACATACTCGTACACATACGAGTACCATATAACCAGCATTTATCCGCAGGCGCACGCACACACAAAGGCGCGCAGTCACTTAAGTACACATGTATGTATATACATTTATCTATACATAAGCGTTTACCCATTTATTAAAATAGTTCCGTTGCGCATGCGCTGCTGAGCTTATACGAGTGCAGTAAAACATACAACGACTTACTCACATACCTACAAACAAATGAATTTAGCGCTTGTAATTGCTTAAGACTACTTTTTACATTCTTGCATGCTATTTCACTATTCTTTTCTATTTTTTTTTTCGCACTCTTCTATTGGTCGCTACCGCCAGCTCATAAATTATATTTTAGCCATTAAAAAAAAAACAATCGATGAAAGCAGAACGTGCCGCTGCGGGCTCAAGCATTAGTGGCAGTCGTGGCAGGTGCGCTTTCGTTAATTCATTTTGTGCCTCCCCACTTTATGTTCTGGATTAATAATCTATGTAGGTATATTGCAACAACAGCAAGGCAGCGTACCAGTAATCTTCGTTCTTTCTTCTGCTCATCAGTTCAAAGCCTTTGTCAATACTCATTTGATATGTTTATGACGCTTTTTCCATTAAACCGCTTAAATTAGTTTTCTATAATCAGAAATTCTTGCTTTTATTAGCAATTTGTGAAAAGCTGCTTAGTGTCGATATTTACATATATACAGATGCAAATATGATTTGCAAATATGGCACACACACACACACACATACTCACGTGCATGGTCAGATGAATATTTTTTTCTGATGTTTATATTGTTCTCATTCGTCTAACACGCACACATCTTTATCGGCATCTTATTAATGTTTATATTAATTCTAGCCTAGTTTTAATGCTAAGCTTATGTGTTAGTTCTGCTTTGTGTTATGTATTTAGTGTAAAATTTTCTATAATAATTTACTACCAATTTTACGATTTTACAAGTTTCATGAATATTAACAGCAATAAAAATAAAACAAAGCAATTGTTGGTAGATAGTTTACAGTGCAAGAAATTTTTGAAATATGCAGCAGCAAAGCCAACAACGTTTGAATTAGTGCAGTTCAAGTGAATTTTCTGTGATATTAGATTTGCAATTTATTATAAACTATTGTGGCTTTCTTGCCAGCGGATAAAAAGGCAATCAAGTCAACCCATTATACAAAAATTGGAAAATTTGCACGTTCATGCTTCTTTCGGGCTTAAAAAAGATAATTGCAATCCTATGACAGTACTTTTTTTTAATTTTTGACAATTTTTTTAATTCAATGCAATTTAAGCTCTAACAAAAACCATATAAACCAAAGTTTCATATTTTGAAAAGTATTCAAAAAAAATAATAAAATTTAACTGCTTCTCATAACTATATGACGCAAAGCTTTATATATTTTTCTTTGTGTTTTTTTTTTTAAATACAGTTCATTCTCTAACGAAAACCATATAAACCCAAACTTTAAACTGTCCACAAAATTAAAAAAGAATATTCAACAGAATCTAAATTGTGAACTATTAAAATGTTGAATTTTTGAAATTTTAATACAATTAATTTTGAGTTGAATTTTTATTTTACGCTTCCCTTCCTTACTCTTTTAATTTCCTTCACCTTTTTCTTTTAATTAATTTTCGTTAGTTTATAGCTACACTAACTTAAAAAAAAAATTTAAAACGGAATAGAGATTTCGATCAAACAAATATTTACAAATATGATAAATATTAAAAAAAAAATATGCGTGCACATAGCAAAATTACATAAATAGACATAAATAAGAATCCTTAAAATATTACACCGCCGCTGCTGTGGTCGAGTTGGTAGCGGTGCGTGCTGGATATGCTGGTGAGTTCGATGTTCGAATCTCAGTCAGGGCAAGCAAAATCTTAATAATAGAAAAAGGTTTTTTCTAATAGGAGTCACCCCTCGGTAGGCAATGGCAAACCTCCGAGGGTATTTCTGCCACGAAAAAGCTTCTCATTAGTTCGGAGTCGGCACAAAACAGTAGGTCCCTCCATTTGTGGTATAATATAAAGACGCACAACAACAAATGTTAGGAGAAGCTCGGCCAAACACTGAGCTTAATAGTGTACGCGCCAAAATTATATTATAAAATATTACACCAGAATAATATTTTTCGTCCTCCTGCACATCTTCTTCCATTAATCCAATACTTTACCGAGGCAAAAAATATTTTGTCAATTAAAAATTGTATTCCCCGCATAGTGCGATATTGATTTCTCGTCTATATGCGGGGGGTAAAAGTAGCAATGTTGAGTTTATTATTACGTTGTTATTGAACTTTAAAGCCCAGTAAATCTTTTGAATTTTTTCCTTTCTTTCACTTTCTAAATTCATTAGTCGAATACCAATCATTAACTGCTTTAAAGACTCAATAATTGTTCTGGAATGGTTTTTAAATTTAAAAAATTTCAGTAAAAAATAATTTTAATTTCCAATGAATGAAAAACTCTTGACATTCAATAAGTTTGGTTTCCTGAATAACTGTTATAAATCCGAAATTTGAGAATTGATTTTCAACAGGTTAACATTTGCTTTACATACACGCTTTATTTATAACACTTTTTAGAAAATTTTATTTATAGTGACAAAAATTCAGTTAATTTCTTAAACCCAGCGCAGCAATTTAATGTATCAATTCTTCAATTATCAACATTTACATATATCGACATGTATAAAATTAATGAGATACGAACATGTATGCACGTGTATTTTAATTGATGGCTGCATGATTGCCTGCTCCATAAACACATATGTATGTACTTATGTATGTACAAATGTAAGTAATAAATTTCAAGTACGCCTCGCTATGCTCGATATTTTACTCATATCAATTTCAAAGAATGAACCGCGTCAAAATCGATGACCATGAAAAGTTATTTACTTTCGATTTCAATAGACGTGCGCTTTTACAAACTTAACAAAGGAAAATTATATACATTTATTTTATATGTGTGTATATGTGGTTTGTAAATAAAAGGTAGTATTAATCGGCTAGTGGGAATATAAAATATATGTATATGTATATGTACATACATACATATGCAGATCATATGTAGTTAAAGGTGACCGTTTGGCTAGTTTGCTAAATTAAATTAAAAAAAAAACATTTCATCATAAAAGCAATAATTTCTTCGATTTCGCAATCAATAAAAACATTATTACAATCCAGTGTCATTACGAGTATGAATGTATCTAAGACAAAGCAATAACGAAAAGTATACTGCTGACCATAACATTATATATTACATAGATACTGTCATGTTGTGACTATTTATTTTTCCCTTTTTTACTTAAATTTTATTATTCTTCATTAAAAAAAATTTTAATTTCTAAAATTTTTTATTTTAATTTAAAAAAATTCTTTTTTCTGATATTTTCTGACTATAGAATTTTGTAGCTAATTAAATTTGAGTGAAGTAAAGCGCAAGTTTCAAGTGACCAAAGATTACTATTGATTTTTGACAATATTTTCACTGATGCTTTTCCGCAATTTCTTCTATATGAGACAATAAAATACAAATTGGAAAGCCCTCCATTCCGAGATACATATTTTTCCTTTGCTTTCTTGAAATTTTTTATAAAATAGGATACGGTTCAATTAACTGAGCTCGTATGCTAAAAGAAAATATCTTAAAATTTTTTTAAAAATTTAAAATATTTTATTTTTTATTATTTTTTCTTTGAAAGTTCTAGTTGTCATCTACCAAATATTTCACGTTGAGCATTTAAAAAAAGTGTGGGTAAAATGTTTGTAGCTCTATAAATTTAAGTGCAAAAATTTTTGAAAATTTTTCCTCGCGAGTAAGTTGAGTATCTGCTTCTAGTATATAGAACATGAATGAAAGCACGAGGTGTATTCTAAAAGTAAGGTGACTTTATATTTTTATGGAAAAAAAAATTTTTATTTTACTATTAACCAATTACTAAGAGCAGACTCACTGTACACGCCACTGTCCACATTTCAAGCTCTAAAATCACTTTATTTCATTTTTCACATAATATTTGATGCAAATTCTTTGCATGTAAGAGTACATATAAATAAAAATTGTCGCTACAAAAATACGAAAATCATTTTTCAAATTTTTATTTTCTACACGGTTTGAAACTTCGGTTTATATGATTCTTGTTAGAAATGTATATGTATTTTAATTGAAAAATAATAAAAATGTAATATTAACAAAATTAAATGTGTATCTGTCGTATAAATATGATAAATCGTATTTAAAGAAGTTAAGAAGAATAAAATATTAAAAAGTTATATTTAAACAAAATCAGTGAGTAAAAACGTATTGAAAAGAAAAAAATTCCAGCATTCAACCACTTTTACTTTACTTTAGTTATATTAGCGTGTCTACTTCATTGTTAAGGTGTACTACACTCCAAGAAAAAAATGTACTTATTTCTGAGCTGGAATACGACTCTAAGTACCTTAATACATTATATTCGCTTGGAGGCGCACATATAAAATCTATCTTAAAAGGTAGACCCAGCTGCTGAAGCGTTAGAAAACGCTGGAGGCTATGACTGGTTAAGGGACTAGCGGGAAGACTGAAGTTATGTTTACTTATTTAGTATTGCAATGTCCTATCTATAGAAAAAAACATCCCAAAAAGATAGTCTATCAACGCCCAGTAGTGAATTCTTTTGATAATTACCAATTAAAGCCTTTTATTGGTTCATATCATGACGTATATTACCAACTCTTTCATGGCCAGCCCATCGGTGATTTGGTTACGTTCAATTTCAGCATGCCGCATAATATTTGGTTTTCATAACGACAAACTTGACGTCATATAATTTTTGCCTTTAAATCGGCAAGTGATACTTGGATCCAGAAAAATTCTCTCCCATGTACGAAGGTGCAGATTTTTCGAGAGTAAATCAAAGTATAACAGTTTCTAACAGTGCAGTTGGAGAAGCTCTCATTTATTAGTCTCGTGAGCGAAAACCTTGTAAATTTTTGGAGTTTGCTCAGTTGTAATATGCACCATCTCTGCTCGAGGCTAAAACATAAAATGCATTCCACATGGTTCTTGTGGAACTAAGAGCTTTGTTAAGGTAGATATTTCGAAAAAACGTTCTATCGACCGCAATGATCAAATATTTAACTTTTTTAGAATATTAAAGTACCGCCCATGTAAGAGTGACCAAACTAATATTTGGTAAGTTAACAAATGAACAATTCCGTTGAAGAGCACCGAAAGAATTTATGAGAAGCGAAATTGCTATCTACATTTTTTTTTTTCATAATGCTATAAAAATTCTGGCAGATTTTGCGTCTTGTTAGGAATTATTTTCGAGGTATTTGATAAGAAAAAAAATTTGCAATAATTTTTTTTTTAAACTCGTTAAAAGCTGTTTTTAAAAAATGAGCTAACAACATAGTTTCGTGGCACTACATTTTAGTGGAAGTCACAAAAAATATCAAATTTTATATTTCGCTTGAAAAAAATCAGCTGTTTTGTGAGGCACCTTAACTACCATATTCGAAGTATGCCGCGACGTTATCGCGCCAGCTGATGGAACTATTGTTGTTGCTGCTGCTGCAAGTCAACTAACCGACCAACCTCGCGTACAGGTAATGGATTACCCAACTCAGTCAAATCGTGAATAATTCAACCGCAAAATAAATCAAATGAACAAAAAAAAAGAACAACACTCAGCGACACATACATACACATGCTTGTACAAACTTGCTTACGAACAAAATAATGCAACAAATTGTATTTGCAAACTATAAAGAAACAACTACAAATCCAAACACATAAACATGTTTGTCTGCAATTCGGCGAGTGTGCGCTCCAAACAATGGGTAATTAAGGCGCAAGTAAAGCGCTGAGGGAGCGGCAACGGGTGTAGTGTTGAAAATTTGCATGAAAGCCAAAAGTTGCACAAATAGGTGAATGGTGGAGGCGGTGCAAAAGTGTTTCATATTATTTGTGGGTAAAGCGTGAATTGGGCCATGGAACTACTAGTTGGTGTAGAGAGCGACTACAATGTAGACCGGCCACGACACCTGTGGAAATGCAACTACATACTAGTATACTCGTACATACATAAATACATACAAAGTAGTTGCAATTGATGCTTAGAGGTTTAATTAATAATATTTCTTAAAATGCATGTAAGTCATGCAAATTTTGCAGAGCGCTTCGCCAACGAACATTCACTGAGCACACTAGAAACATACATTTCAGTGGAATGCATCTTTGTGAGTTGTTGTTATTGTTTGCACTTTGATTTTGAGATTACAGATAATTATGTATCGAAATGTTTTATGCCAGCTCGCTGTTTTAAGATTTAAATTTGGGATTGTAGGCCAAACTCTCTGCGCAATTTGAGGCAGCAACATTTTTTTGTGAAAGAAAAAAGAAAGGAAAGAAAAAATACCAAAAATTGGCAATACATTGAAAAGCGCAAAAAAAGAGCTCACAACAAAGCGAGTGACTTATTAGCTTTTGCCATTGAAATTCGACGTGCTCATCAATCTACTAGGCAAACATACTTTGTGTTGTTTGTTAGGAGTACCTTCCACTGCTAGAGCAACCTCATTTTCTTCCCACTCTCAGGTGGAAAATACCGCAGTATCATCTGCCATTCAGGTTGATAGCTCGAGAAATGTGTGCAAGATTTTTAGTTACTGTAAAATTCGAAATACCGATTTTTCTCCGATTCTTCTTCGAAGACACTTTTTTTGCAGACCACTTACAGCAATATGATTTTCAAACATGCTCCACTTCATGTTTTAGAATAACTGATATTGAAAACTTTATGGAAATGTTTATCGAATGCTTTTCTCAAATTGAATTCGAAGTTTGCATTCTACACTTGAAATGCATTTAAATTTTAAAATCTATACCAAGTCATTTTCAAATTCATAACATTTGAGAAAGTGTCTGGCTTTCATATCATACTGAAATGTTTATTAAATCCAGGACGAATTCAATACGATGAAGCTAATTTTATTTTCGCCTAACGAGTATTTGTTTCTGCTCTGGCGGCGTCGACTGCTGAATTGTCAAAAGCAAGAAAGAAACCTGATTTTTTACTGGCTTTCTAAGCGTAGATTTTTTAAAAAAATATTGCAAGCAATTAAAAATTGGTATTTGTAGTAAATTAAAAAAATATGACAAATGTACAACTTATTTATTTATTTTTAATAATACTCGCCCTTGAAGAAGCAAAGGTGTTTAACGAAACGTTGGGCCGGAAAAGTGAAGTTTTACTTGCACTGATTTGAAAATTAAATCAATAAAAGCCTATTAACCTAAATAAAAACCATTTAATTAATAAAGAGTGGGCGAGGCATGTGCTGAATAGCTAACCACATGCATGACTATGCATTTCAAGTTTAAAGAAGTGAGTGGGTTTTTTTATTTTATTTTTGAAGAGTCAGTCCTGTGTTTGCGCTTGGATTGAAATTTTTTTTTAAGTGGATAACTTGCGATAACATGTTTATATTATAAGCGTTTTCAATGAGTTTAATAAAAGAAGTTTAATAAAATTTTAGACACAAATTAATAGCTAAAGAGTTACGCCCATTTTTTTTATATTGACAATTGCGAATTCTTGCCTTTGCGCGTACATACATATGTATGTATGTATGTTTGCATGCACATATCGATATAAATTGGCAAATTGCACAAACACTTTTACTGCAGCAACAACAACGCATGCAACTTAGTATTATGAAAAACTAGCGCTTTTACGCTCTAGTAAAGCCACCAAACGCTGTGAACGCCATCAAAAAGTTAAACATTTATGTTTGCAATTATTTTGCCGCAGTTAACCTCTACAGTGACAAACACATACTTAGATGAGTATGAACGGTTGTACATATACATATATACCTCATCTCCAAAATATAACCGCACCACGTATAGAAAATTTATTTATTCTTTATACAATTTCCAAAAACAGAGTAATTTCTGACAAAAGTCACATTACTCCAAGTAACAAACCTTGCAGAATACTAGAAAAAAAAACCTCATGATATTTAAAATATATTCTTTAGAATTTCTATGCAATCTAGTGCAAGTTTCAAGCGGCTACAAATTACCTTTGATTTTTGAAAATTATTTTGTGAAGCGACAATTATTTTTTCCACCATGAACCAATTACGAACAGATCACGTATTCAGGCAACCGTGTATTTGTAATTGATTTTGAGAAAAAAATTAGTGACTTAGTGCTTTTTAACTTTTTCGTTTTGCTTACACTTCATAATTTTTTTTAACTTATTCGTGTTGATTTTCTAGCATTTTAGATTTTCGTGAAAATTTTTGCTATTTATTTAAAAAAAATTAAGTGTTTTGTGATTGGGTGCAATAACAAATACGAGCAAGACAAGTCGATGCACCTGTTAGGTCTACCGAAAGACCTTAATTTGAGCAAAAAGTGGGTGGACTTTTGCGGCCAGTACGTTGAAAAAACTTCAAAAATTTGCAGTGAGCACTTCCTCCCTGAAGATTTTGAGAGTAAGCCAGCCACAAGCTTTTTTCAGATACTTTATTTTTTAACATTGATTTTTTGCACAAATTTACATTTAGAGGATTCGCGGTTTTTATGCTCCAAACCAATTGTGTTGCGCCGGCGTATTTACTACTTGATGGAAACGTTGAACGATGTGTATGCAATTACTACCAACCATGTTGGTGCTCGAGATGTTGATAAAGTTGACGCCTATGATTTGCCAGATTAAAAATCCAGCCGCGATGTTGGTGCACTTTTGTTAAACTCCCTCCAATGTGAAAACCATATCAATATAAACATTTTTTACTAATTTCCAATAAAATTTACTTAATAAACATTTCAAAAATAAAAATTATTCACAGCAGTCAATCACAGTATTCTTGTTTTGTTCTACTCTTTCTTGCAATTTCGTTTCATTTGACAGCAAACAAACATGGTGTCTAAAAGTACTACGTCACTGCCAGAAATTTATTTTTTTCTCTCACTTCGTATTGCGTGATCTGGTATAGTTGGTTCATGTTTTTCCACATGAAAGTCTCGAATACAACAGAGGAAATTGCTGGGTAAAAAAAACTGGCAAAAATAAACGATAATTTGTAGTCACTTGATTTTTATTTGATTTTAATTCCAAATTGCGTACTCGAAGAAAATCTAAAAAAAAATGTTCGAAGAAATATATGCAATATTGTTGTGTTTTTTTTATTGTGTACAAAGTTTAAAGCCTGAGTTCTTGTAGTTTTAGTTGAACATTTTAAATTAAATTTTTTTTAATCATTTATATCTTGTTTGGTGTGGTTAAGATATTGAGATGCCGTGTATATGTACATATGTATGTATGTATTTAACATGTGTATAAGCAGCAAGAATGGCATATTTCTATTGCACCACCAACAACTAAGCAATCTAACACTTTGCAGTGGTGATATTCATATGCAAACATATAAATGTGCACATAGGAACATAGAACATATAAATATATATATATACATACATATTATATGCATGTGATTGTTTTTGTAAGCGATCGTGTTGCGATTTTTTCTTTGATTCTTCTATCGACATTTTTTCTTAGACACACTTTACTCGTAACCACTAGTCATGCGGCGCTCCTTGTTTAACCCGCACCTAAGTTTCTTGTTTATTTTCTTGCTTATTTTCTTGCTTAATTTAGCATTTTAATTTTTTTTTTGTTCTTTACAGTTAGCATAGCTCAATCTCAAATGCTGCGCTTTACTCGACCCCTTCACTTTTATCAACACCCTCAATAAATAGTGGTTTACGTTTCTTGTATTTCATAGATACGACATTTAACTAACTCGAGCAACAGGTTCTTTAACGCGTATTGTAGAAGTGTATGCAAGCCACAAAGAGCAATTGTGATTTTCTGCTATTTATTTAAAAAACGCATTAAAATTATTTTTCAATAACTAAACTAAATTTTTTTCCAAATGTGTGTGGTTTCTTACCCAGTCACGCCTTTTCAGTTCATATTGACATGCTATTGCAGATCATTATTTATATATATATTATTTTTTTTTTTTAGTTTTGGAGTTATATATGTATGTATGTAGTAGAGTGTATATACACAGTTGTGCAATAATAAAAGAGTAAACACACGAGCGTATTTTTTGATCTTGATTAATGAGTTTGTATTGGAGAAGTGATAAATGTTTTCTGGTATCCAGCGGTAGGTGGTAATGCAGTGAAATCTCCTGCAACAATAAGCATCAGATTACTAAAATTATTTTTCAGATTTTTTTCAGCGCTGCTTTTATTTAAGTCTATCAATTTATAACATACCTTAAACTTGATTTTTTCAATTAGAGTAGACCAGTGAGTTTGGTCAAAAGCAAAAAAAGATTTTAGAGCAAAAAACTCGCAATTTAGCTGACAACGTCTCAAACGCCATAAGTAGTTAACTAGTGTCTGGAAATTCGAATTCTGTTTTTCCCAAGTGTTCTTATGTGCTGCAAGGTTTCGTTTTCAAATACAAAATTCTTGCAAGGCCTATAAGAAAATTTGCGCATCTGCCTTAAGAGCAGTATTGAGTTTAAAACCTATCTTAGCAAAGTAATCTTTTCTCTTCATCTACCATAGTTATACAGCATTGAGTTCTGACATCTAGTAGAGTTACGCGCTATTATTAGTCAACCTCTCTACAATCCCCAACAGTTATAGAACTCACACTTCGGTGGTCGTTCGAAGGTTAATTTGCCCTATGTGTGGGCTTAAATTTTTTGAAGATCTATTTGTATGGATTTTTGCCCAATAAACCAATGTTTTCCCTCCAGCTTAAATTTCGAAGCCGAATTGGAATTGTTACCACAACTAAATACAAAATCTGGAATAAAGAAAATATTGAATCGTAAAAAATTGTATGCAATGCGAACTAGCACTTTGAACAGCAACTATCACTACAGCGCTTCATGATTAAAATTAAAAAAGAAAAAATTATAAGAACCTGACACCTTTCATAAATATCAATAGTAGGTACTTTTTTCCTTTCAGACTCTAAATAGAAAGACTTTTATACAATTTAAAACTATAAAATTTACAAATATGTTTTCAACAAATGCATTCTTCTGGAAATTAAATGTTATTTTATTAGCATATATATAAATACAGAAAAAAATTTAAATATCGAGAAAATAGTACATTTATATATCTCTCAAAAGAATACGGAACTTGTTTCTTTGGTTTAAAAAAAAAATTGGTTTAACTAATTAATAACTCGCTTCTTATATCTCTTTTTCGGTTTCACCAAATTTATCAAATTAAGTCGCCTAAGATGTCTCTTTTCGTGCAGCAAAAGAAAGTAAAAGTATTATTTCTTTAATATATGAATACAACCCAAAAAAAAAGCTAAGCATAAAACAAAGTCACTAAAAGATTAAACCAAAAAGAAAAACAAAAAAAAACAACAAACTGAATAACTTTCGTTTCGCCGAGAAAGATCATTAGTGCAGTGCGATGATATCTATTTTTAAATGTGGCTATAGTTAATAATTTCATGCCATGTGATGAACTTCAACCGTTGGGCCAACTAACTAAAAATAAATATATACGAATATACATTTGTATTTATGGTGACCTCAGCGGAAAACAACTTTGGTTTGGCTAAAGAGCAAATACTTAAGATGCTGGCTGGAATTTAATGGTGAACAGAGACATTACATATTTTATATGAAGTATATCGAAAATGAGTTTTAATGTTCATTGTATGAACCTTTCGGTAACGAGCCATTGCTATCGTCAAAAAAAAAAAAGAAATACAAAAAAAAAATGTGTATGAAAATCATTAATACCAAACAATATTAAATCGAAATCACAAATGAAATGAGTTTCGAAAATTAATAGTAGAGGAGGAAGCCACGCATACAAAAGAGCAACAAGCGGCAAATTAATAAAACAAAGGAAAATCGCATGACTATAGGAAAACGGCGACGCTAATCGGTCATCATTAAGTCACTCTTGCGAATCTTTGCAGACACCACAAAAATAATAAAGAAATACAAATAAAAATAAATGTGAAATTATGAAACTCTTGTAGTTGGCGACAGCGCTGATGAGCTGCACAGGTGAATTGTCGTACGAAACGCAAGCGGCTGTATACCCCGTCACATAATTATAACCACAACAAATATGAACATTTACAATTCATTAAATAATTTTTTTTTTTTTAAGTACAGGGAAAAATACAAACATTTTACTCAATTGAAAAAATGCAACAAGTTTGCATAAAAAATAAAATACTTTCTCCAAAAAAGTTTTAGAACAATTTTTGGCGCATTTATTTAAGCGCGATCAAAAAATCGATTTTTTTATTCTGTTTTAATCGATGCATCTAAATATGTGTGAAAAATATCAGCGTTGAATTTCAAATATTGTAGCAGTTACAGTAATTTGAACAAGACCGGGTCGGGCGAGAGCGAGTGGTAAGTAAAATCTTTGTTGTGCGTTTTCTCGAAACCATATTTTTGAATCTTGCGGGCGTGTTTTGAAAAGAAAAACTATCTAACATATTAATGCGATTGAACGTTCATTTTGTAGCTTATGAAAATCTTCTCTATGTGAACCTCGAAAATTGAGTAAATAGTTTATTATATAATATTTTTATAACATAAATGGCATAAAAAATGACGTTAAAAATCTTATTTTGCCTTTGCAACATGAAAAAAAATTAAAATCCCCAGTTATCTGAAGTTTTTGAGGTTCAGAGAAGACTCAGAGAAGTATAAAAAAAGAAACCTTGTAACTATGTTTCAGACAAGAATTGTGAATGCTATGCCGCTCGCGAACTGTCAACTTTTGTAAGGAAATAAATTACATCATTATGGATAACTCCGACATTTTTCAGTAATTTGGAGCCAAAAAATTATATTATATAGTTTATTTTATTATATTCTTTTTGGTTGTTGTGGTTTCCGACAGGGTAATTATACGCTGTATTTTGGAACGAATTTCCGTCATCCCTTGTCAAGTTTGGTTTGGAGACAAACCAAACCAAACTTGACAAGGGATGACGGAAATCCGTTCCAAAATACAGCGTTTATTTTATTGTTTAAATGTACCTCAAAGTTTGTTTAATTGTACTTTTTTCATTTCGCAAACAAAAAAATTATCGGAAGCACCTTTTATCGGCTCTGTAGATGGCCGGACTCCCTTAATGTATTAAAGTGCACATTTCAAGTATCTCCAAAATACCCTTGATCTCTTAAGATTTTTTACTGACGTTCTAGCGCCAATTATTTCATTTAAAAAAATCTAGTTTGCAGAAATTCTTCACTAACAAAATTGTCAAAAATCAACCAAACTTTGTAGCTACTTCAAACTTGCACATTATGACTAGAAAAACTTCACATTCAGTTTTTTTTTTATTTTTTGCTTTTTAAAAGTTCGAAAGTTTGATGAAATTTTTTTTAAAGGTGAGTTTTATATGGTTTTGGTTGGAGAATGAGTATTTTAAATAACAAATTTATTATGTAGTGTCTATAATTTTGAGACGGGCTGTATGTCCATCAACATTCACGAACGCTCGCGGCAATTTGTTCAGCGGAAACCGCCATTCAAGTGTGCGAATTGAAGCCAAAATTAAATGCTCAATGGGCAACAAATCGAATTCAAAGTGAAATGAAGTGACTATTACTTACATTGTACATACTTATTTGTATTTGTAGTTGCAAAAGTAACAAAATTTATTTATGTCTTTTGCTGGCCGCTGACATTTGCCACAGCATGCGTCCGACCAACACACAAAACTCTAACTGCTGGTGATGGTGATGGTGCAGTGTCACCGGTGGTGGTGGTGGCACAAATAAATAAATTCAAACAGCTAAAAGCAAAAGTCAAAATACTAAATATAAAAGCGAAAACAGTCACTTAACATACAATAATATTTACAACAAAGTTGTTGGCCAAGAAGTCAAATTGTAAGTAAGCAGAAAAAGTCAAATCAACGTTGCGAAAAGTTAAACGCCGCGCGCCATTTAGCATGTTAAGGTGAGCCGCTCAACTCAATTCAGTTTCGCCGCTTGGCCCGCCTGGTCCGTCGCTACCTCTGCCACCCCCACCGCAAGCCTCAATCGCTGCGTTCACATAGGCATTTATTTTTTTTTTGCAGATTTTCTAAATCAAGCTTATAATTGCACTACGGCGTTTAAACGTTCAAAGCCAATACGCTGACGTTGCTGATGACTGCATTTAGCTAAAGTTTCTGATGAAGTGTATCAATAACCAGTTGTTGGCGAATGTTTATTCCTTTTTTTTTTATAAATTTTCTGCACCTCATATTCTGTGCACGAATTGCTGAAACGGCTGTGAGTGACGGCGATGCGGTGCGGTGCGGCGTTGGTTAGTAGCGTTCGCGCAAACGCATTGCAATTCACTCTCTCAAATTGCTTGTTGTCCGCTTGTTTAATGTTGCCGATAATTTTAAGTTGTCTGCCTAACTATGTATGTGTATATGTTTTGTAGTTAATTTATGGCAAGCAGCACTAAATAAATTGTTAGTCGAAATAGTTAGATTTTGGTATTTTTGAAATTGGCAAAATCGTGATTTTGAGCGGTTGTGCGTGCTTGGTGTTCGACTAAAATATATGTTGATTGTAATGTGCGCAATTAACTATCTACTCATTTATAGTGGGCAACAACAAAATGAGTAAATTGTTATGGCATGGAAAAGAACGTTAAAAATTTGCTTTCAATTAAATGATTAATTATAAAATAAAATTAATAAATTGCTGAAAACCTTGTATATGCTAACACCCACAATAGAAAAAACAAGACATTTTCAAAAGTAAAAAATTTATCAAGCAAAATGTGCAGTTTTAATGCAAATATACACATGTTTTTGGTATTTTTGTTTACATATATTTCTTTATATGTAAACATAAGTATGTACGTATTCATACAAGCTTTTCGTTTAATATTTTTCATTCCTAGACCTTTTTCATCAAGAATATCAAACCAATCAAAGTCAGTCACGATTCTTTAGTCGTTGGAAAACATCAAACGCCAACAAATGTGTGAATACGTACTTATGTACTTATGTATGCAAATGTGTTTATAAAATAGGAAAACATATTATTATTCAAGATTTATATTTTTAGCTGTTGCTAATTCAAAGTCAAAACATTGTGAAATTGATGGTAATTGCTATGTAATTTTTTAACAACTTATGCATGTGCATACGCAGGAATAAAGGGTGTTCCAAATGTGTTTAATTTATTTTAAAGGATAGAAATAGGATGCAATTTACAGGTGAAATTTTAATTTTACTTTATTTTATTATACCTTCCATAGAAATGGTTTATTAAATATGGTTCGATATTTGTAAGTACCAGAACGATAAGAGTGAGACCCATCAAAATGTGTGAAAGGAGGTTCGACCGCTTCCTCGCCCCTCCCCCCCAGAACTCTACATTTTTTTTTACATATTTTGAATTTTTCGAAAATAACTGAATTCATTTCATCTCAAATCGTCCACAGTTATGGTTAGTTCGTCGTGAGGAATTTTTGAAAATTTGCTCTATTGCTGCATGTTATTTTTTTTTGAAAATTCGATCACTTTGCGAAAAAATTACCGATTTGCGAAATTTTTTTTTATGTTTGTAGGTAAAGGGTTCATTTAAAAGTAAGTTGTGTGAAACATTATATATTTAAAAAAAAATGTATATCGTCATTATAAAAAAAAATCACAAAATGTTTGACCTAAAAAAATTTCGAATTGCTATACCTACATATATGTACTTCGCAAGAACATGCCAGCACGAATGGACTTTAGTGGAATGAATTTGAGTGTATAAAAATATTTCGAATACCAAATGTGCTTAAGAAATGCATTATAAATTGCCATTATTTCACTTTGACTTCAAAAAATTATAATTCATAAACAACGAATTTAGGCTAGTAGGGGCTGCTACATAAATTTGCTTACTCGTATATATGTATATACTTGTGACTATAAAAAAAAATATGAAAGAAAAAAAATTATGAAACCCGAAATTTTTTAGGTCAAACATTTTGTGATTTTTTTTATAATGACAATATACAATTTTTTTTGAAAATATATCATGTTTCACACATTTTACTTTTAGAGGAACCCTTTACCTACAAACAGAAAAAAAAATTTCGTAGATCGGTATTTTTTTCGCAAAGTGATCGAATTTTCAAAAAAAAACTTAACATGCACCAAAGAACATAAATGTATAAGAAGGGACAACACGTTACTTTTAGCAACGAGTGAATCTCCAGGGGCATGCTTTCTTACTCTAGCCAATCAAAAAATTAATTTGAGCAAAAGAGAAAGCATGCCCCTGGAGATTCACTCGGTGCTAAAAGTAACGTGTTGTCCCTTCTTATACATTTATGTTCTTTGCATGCACCAATAGAGCAAAATCGAGTTTTCAGAAAAATTTTCAAAAATTCCATACGACGAAAGAACTCAAAATGAAGCAAAAAGAAAAAACAATGTGTCTCATGGATTTTGATGTAGAAATTATAAAAAAAAATTTATTGGAAAAAACGATCTTACCCTAACTGCCTGGACGATTTGAGATGAAATGACCTTATAAAAGGTAGGCTGCCACAACAAACTTGATTTGTCTTACAAAAAACGTTCTAGAACCGCCCATGTTTCAAGCTCTATAGAAGTAGTGAAAATCTTATACATCAAAGAAATATAACATCTAGCTTCCATACAACCGATTGTTCAGATATTGCAATTAGCACTAAAACCCCACCATTTAAGCAGCTGAAGTCTTAAATTTTTTTTACTTGTTTTGTTTCAGTTTGAAAGTAAACAATTTAACCGTTTTGATGTAGAATACCTTTTAACTTAGATTGCGTTTGTACAAGCAAATCTGAAACAAATTATAATTTTTTTTTTTCAGTTTTCGGTTTTAAACTTTATATACAATTTATAATAATGCAAACAATCTCCATTCATATCCTTACTGTTTTCTCAGATATTTTAGAAAATATTCATACATTTTTGTAACCCATTATATTTTGACTAAATTATTGTCCTGTCTAAGACTAAAAGAAATTTGTCTTTTTTTAAGTAATTTCTTGTGAGTCACTTGGTTTCAGCCATCGCATTAAAATTCCAAAATATTAGTCATTTTTATTCTTTGCCTGTCTTTGTTAAGTTATTTTATCGATTTTTTCGGTAAAATTATTTTATCTCATAAATATTTAGGCCTTCAAAAAACTGTTGCTAAGTATCTAAAAGATTTTGTAGACTTATTTTAAATTTACAATAGTTATAAAGTGACTATACAACTGTATACAAATTGTGTTTTTTGTGCAGGTCGAATACTTTTCAGTTTGATTTAAGGTTTAAAGCCTCATTACCGCAAGGGTAATATTTCTTACTAAAAATTAACAAACAAGTTTTAAATTACTCATTTTTTTCGATAAACTATTTTTCCTACTTGGATAATATGTAGAGTTCGTAAATAATGGACTCAGGCGAAGTTTAAAAAATTTTATATTGAATTTATTTTAATTATATTGAGAATTGCATGCAAGGATGGTTTGAGTATTTCATTATTCACCTAAAACTGCAAAAACGTACAAAAATTTTGCAGTATTTAGTCATACATGTGTATGTATATGTGTATGTCCCTCATAAGGTGAAGTTAAAAAGCGTTAGTTAATGCATCTGCCTCCAACTATTTAAATTCTTTAACATTTCTTGTTGCTAATTCAAAACAAATTCGCAAGGATAAATAGTTGATAGTGAAGTTAGGCGCATAGCTGATAAATCCCTTTATTCGTAGGATTTATTATAGAACATTCATAGAGTAAAGTATTTTAAAAGCCAGCCATTTACTTAGTTAAGATGACGCCGTTTTTGTACAAATCTTGATTGTGAATCATAAGATTGAATCGAATAATTTGTAGATCGTTCCACTCAACCAGAGTTATCGTACATATACGGCGGTAAATTGCAGGAATCATGTATCAAATGACAAACGAAATTAAGAGTACTAATGTATAGAAGTAGAAATGTGTGCCTTACTCAATAATAGAAAAGCTTTCGACAACACTACAAAAGCTAATGTAAATACACTTGCAGTTTTGTTACACACTAGAGAGGATAAACGTGCAAATTTCCATCTGTAAATACAAATTTATAGATAAAATAGATAGATTTTGCTTCGAAACAGAACGATTGAAACTGTGGTAGCAGTTTTCCCTCGACTTAGATCAATAGATAATAGTTACCATGAACATTTTAGTGCGGTTGACACAAAGCATTTTTATAAGGAAATTCCAAATACTTATTTTCTTTCCTTTATCTAATATTTATTTTTATTATTCACAACATCTAGGTCACGCACAAAACCACTAACAATACTCGTATCATCAATTTCTTAACGTCATAAAATAGTATAACTTTAACCGCTAAAATTGTAAACTAAAACACTTTCTATGCAAATTTCAAAATTACAACTGCGTAGTTTCGTTTGTAGTCAATATGTTAAAGGAATGTGGGTGAGCGTGCGAGTGTGAACGGCACACGTGACGTTGGCAATGACACCAATTCGAACGGCACGCAGCGACGTGCCACCAGTGAACAAGGAATAAATACAATGAGCCGAAGCGCATGCGCAAAGATGCGTACAGCAGCGAGTTTGAATATTAAATGGGCACTATTGAAAAATTATGAGGACGAAGAAAAGAGAAAAACAAAAAAGTAAAAACCAAGAAATACACACGAATACAAATGAACTTAAATGCAAAACTAAAAATCAAAGCCAGCAATGCTCTTTGCAAGAGAAATATTGAAAGAAAAAAACGTTGATAAAAACGACAAAAAGCTACATATGTAGATATGTAGATATGGCATGTGGGAATGCATACCTCAGCGGCGTGTGTGCAGTGTGTGCATGGCAAACGCATTCAAAGTTTTACTTTATGCAGTTTCTGTATAATGAATTCAAATGTTGGTATTTTTAGTATTTATTTGGTTATCGAAACTGTTTTGAGTTTTACATTATTTTTTTGTAACTTTACTCGCATTTTTGTTTATATTTATTTTTGATTTTATGTTTTTCACATTTAAATTTTATGGCTATTTTTACTCTAAGACAACGGGGTCTAGTTGCAGGCAATGGGGAAATAAATGTCAGCAAAGAAAGCAATAAAAGTGGAAATGGAAAACTCAATACAGCAATAGACCAAAGAGAAGGTGGCACAGTAAAGCTGTTAAAAAGTCAAATGAAGAAACTTTTTTAAGGTCAACTCATTTCACTTTCTTCGTTTAATAAAAGCACAACTCACTAACAACTAGCTGACCGAATGACTGACAGACAGACAGACAGATATGCAGCATGACTGACTAATGGCTATGAGTGGAAGTGCAAGAGCAGGCGACCAAAGAGCAAACGACAAAAAAAAGGCGGTGATAGAAGTGCAGCGCGCATAAAAAGGCATTTGAATGAAGATGTTTGGTGTGGAGAGATAAAACACTTACAAGCGCACATATGGATGTACAAATGTGCCTTTACACACATGTATGTACATACATACATATGTATATACATATATCTTTATGCCAAAAACTTTGTGGCAGCATCAGACAAAATCTAATAAATGTGTTGCGAGTGAAAAGCCTTTGATCAACTAGCAAAGTAGAGGTAATATCTTCGTATACAGTAAAGTGTATATTTATTTATAGATATGTGCATGTGTGTGTGTTAGGCATGTCAATCACGGGATCACGAAATCCCGGGATTCCGGGATCCCGGCCTTTTTTAACTCCCGAATATCCCGGGATCAATCTATTCCAATACCGGAATTGCAGAAAACAGTTATTTATTTTTTTAATTTTGTATCATTCATAAAAATTTCCCGTTTAAGGGCAAAAAAAAATAATTTGGAGAGTTCACAATCAGCTTGTAAACTCTCTAAAGGCTTTGTTTTGCCCTTTGCCATTATAAATGAGCTGAACAATTTCCTACTCGAGTAGAAAATGAGCCTTACTACGAAAGTTATGTTAATAACACTAACGACGAGGTGCTTGAGGTGGATAAGGCACAAAGTCTCAAAAAAGAATTGCATCAAGTTTTAACGAGCAGCCCGAGCAGTGTTCAATAATTGAAAGGCACAAAATTTACAGAAGGTTTGGCAAAATAAATTGATAGTTTTTGTAATGGGAGCGATAAAGGCTAATTCCTACAGAGAGCATTTAACTTTTTGTCGACGATCCAAGCAACAATTGTTGAGTCGTAGCAGTGCTGAATTTAAATACAACAAATCGTCTTCTTTGTTAAATTTCCTACTCGAGTAGAAAATGAGCCTTACTACGAAAGTTATGTTAATAACACTAACGACGAGGTGCTTGAGGTGGATAAGGCACAAAGTCTCAAAAAAGAATTGCATCAAGTTTTAACGAGCAGCCCGAGCAGTGTTCAATAATTGAAAGGCACAAAATTTACAGAAGGTTTGGCAAAATAAATTGATAGTTTTTGTAATGGGAGCGATAAAGGCTAATTCCTACAGAGAGCATTTAACTTTTTGTCGACGATCCAAGCAACAATTGTTGAGTCGTAGCAGTGCTGAATTTAAATACAACAAATCGTCTTCTTTGTTATATTAGTGTTGTTTTGTACACTTCTATAATACATGAATTACAGACGTGTTACATTTTTTGACAAATTAAAAATTATGTATAAAAACTACGAGAAATTCGGTATCCCGGTATTGTCCTAGGATTTTGTTTTCAGATCTCGAAAATCCCGGGATCAATAAAATGCCCAAAATTGACATCCCTAGTGTGTGTATACGCCCACATTCTTGTTAAACTAATGCATCGAAAATTGTGGCGACTGGCGTGGAGTTCATTGTATGTATTAATGTATGTATATGCGTACATTTGTTCATGTCCATGCGTGCATAGGGAAAGTTCATGGTGAGTCTTCATCATGTCCAGGGAATACAATTGTAACGACATAAGCCAACAAAGCAATGCTAACTGTTCCTGAAACTTCTTAGTTTGTAAGTGGACCAGTTCGAAATTGAACACAACCCTGTGCTCTTTTGCTTTGACTTCAAAACTAGCTTTAAACCATTCTTTATAATTATCCAAGTGTTCAACCAGGACTAAATTTGTCTCCTTGGGGTCTATATCTCTCAATTCATCTATAGGGTAATCCCGAAAATACGAAATGCCTTTACGAGATTTCTCGGAGAATCATTTATGTTTTAAGAGCTATTGAGATAGTATATTTTTTACATAGGAGCAGGTTAGGTATTTGGGCGAAGAATTGTGGGTGATTTGAAACATTTAAAGAGGATCTATGATAACATAATTTAAAGAGTATATTTTTCATAGCCAAACATTTATCCGCCAAATGGCAATGTAATCGTTGGTTGGCTTTCAAAGATCTTAGAATTTTATTTTCTAAGAGACACGCGTTCACGATTTATAAAAATGTGTACAACTCATTACAATGAAATTATGCCCAAGATTGTGCCAAGATATGTTCTGGGACTCTACCCTGGCTTTTACCGATCTCGTATAACTGCGATAGAAAGAGGGAATGCTTTAGGTAACTCAAGAAAGAAGACCATCTACAGTTCCTACTACAGCTCACATCTGAAGTCAACGAACCCAAATTCTGTGTTTAACTTACAGCATGAAGAAGAACCCTCCGAAAAGTCCTGTACTTCACCTCAGTGAAAGTTCTCTTCTATGAGTGTAGGATGGAAGTGAGAAAGGAAGTGAGGAAGTAAGTGCTACAGTTTTGAGAGTATTCGACATAGTACCAGCTGGTGAGACAGAGGTAGACAAAGATCTCCTTTGTGTTAAAACTTGTGAAAGATTTGGCTTCATTTTGACGTTATATATTAACACGATAGTAAGGATGCACTAGATTTTATCGAACTCATGTCCAATAACAAAGATTTAATTGATTGTTGTTGAAATTATTGATTTTGCTAGGGCTACCATTCCGATATCACTAAAATTTGTATTGAACGTGAGTAGAAGCCCAGAATTTAAAAATATTTAACTAAAGAGCACTTTGGCTCATTATTCCAATTGATATTTTAATATTACTTCAATATATGTATGTACGAGTATTTATTAGCTTCTTAATATTCTGTAAAAATCAACTTTCTTCCTTCCCTTATATTTTATCAAATAGTAGCAGGTCATAACTTAATAAAAAACAAACTTAACAAAAACCAGAATTATTTAAACAAGTAAGTATGTATTTAGCCAAATGAAAAGAAAAAGAAACAAAAATAAATCAATGCACATTCAAAATGAAATAAAATTAAATGAAAAATGACCATTTCTCAATTTGGCAGACGTTTCATCATTTGCATTTTTTCGACTGTAGACTGAAAGTAAAATATTCTGTTTTTAGTTTCCAGTTCGTTTTTTTAATCAACCAGTTGGTCTTTCTCACTTCTTCTGCTTTTTCTTCTTTTACGTATTCATAAACATGTCTCGTGTCGTTTTGTTGACTTTCTTTAGTGCACATAAAACGATGCAGGCACATGCATATGTACGTATGTATGTATATGCACAAGTATGTATGTGCGTGCGTACTAAAAACATCACATTTGTAAAGTTAATTTCAAATAAAAATCACAAAACACGTACACGAAATGTTGCCGGCCGAGCTCTGTCGACTATTTCAATTAGCAAAGTCAAGTCAGATATACATATGTAGATAGAATTTCTATAGAAATTGGAAATTTTTAAAACAGAAAATAAAATGTATTTCTTCATTTATGATATGTAGATTAAGGAGCATGTAATCGTATCGTGCTAAACTATTTTTGAATTAGGTTTTTTTGCTGGCTCGAGCAAATGGAAAGGACGGAAAAATCAATGTTATTAAAATATTTTTTTTTTTTTTTTAGATTTTATTATGTATAAGAAGTCAATAAATCAAGGTGAGTTCATTTTAAAATTTCTCCGCGAAACAATTATTGCACTTCCACACATTTTTTCTTTAATTTAATTTTCATAATTTTTCAATCATCATTCATTCATTCACTCTCTAACGAAATGCATTTAAAACTAAGTTCATAATTTTCTTTTTGGTTGTTGAGCTTCAGTGTCGTTTTTCGTAGCAAAATACACGAAGTTTAAAACTTTATAAAAAATTGTAACAAGATCAACTACATATATTTCTTAAAAAGTTGGAAATTTAAAAAATGTAAAAAGATGCAAGATCTAAGTTTTTAAAGTTCAACGTTAAGTTATGAAAAAAAATTACCAGATTTTCTGGCATGTAAAACTTTCATAAAAAATGCCAAAACTTTTTTATTGTACTTGTATTTATTGTTTCAATACAATTAATCATTTAATTTTTGTAAAAAGTTTGAAACATGGGATAAAGAAAAGTAATTAAAAAAAATCATATTTGCGACCATTGATATAATTGTGTCGCAGACTGTTTACACGTACGTTTTCATTCTAAAACCTACTTTGGAGTTTTTGCTCTTGAATGGCATAATTTGCATGCAAAGTGAAATAAAATAGTCTTCAAAATGAAAGCGATCTCTATTGGCAATGCGATTACATCTGACGGAAATTTTCACAATCAAGAATTTAAAAATATTGTTTTCGAACAATCTTTGATACTCACATTTACACCAAAAAAAAGAAGTGCTCGAAAATTATTGAACTCTTATTAGCAACAAGTATTTCTATTCATACATACTCTATACTAACAAATGGAAATAAAGACTCAATGTGTATCATTTAAAAATATTGTATTTACGATCGAAACAGTACTTCACCGTTGCAGGACAGGCAGCGACTCCGTATATGACATGGCCTGCTTCTTCCTGATATCACAGAACGTACATACATATATTACAAAGAAGGCGCAAGTCCCGCTCCATTCCGCTAACAAAAGATCTCTGCGTATTTCAACATACTAGAACGAAGTCGGCCTTCGTTGATTGATATAAGAATCCAATTCGATTTAGTTGGATTTCGGAGTGGTGAAATAAGCCGATATAACTTGCCACAGGGAATGAAACGCTATGCAACTTTTTTGTTATGTACGCCGTTCTTTATTGATTTCACTAACCTTCACTGCTCAGCAATTCTAGTTGGAAATGAGTTTTTTGCCATTTTAGCATTGTCTCTGCTAGAGATCTCATTTTTATAACTCGGATCATAGTTCCCATCTCCACTAACTGGGTACATATTCTTCAGCATAAGCTGCGATTTTTTCCGAGGAATCTCCTCATAATCCTGACTTAGAAATTTTCGGATGAATTTCTTGTTCTATGGTTGGCGAGTTTCGACCGTGTGAACGATCGCTACCTTTAAAGAGCTAAATCTCCAACGAAGCTATAGTAAGTAAACAAATTAATTTCTCATTTATATTTCTGCCCAACAAAAAGCGATATTAAGAAGCAACGACTTAGGACTTGGTTCTTTTACAATATAAGTGACAATCTTTACGAGTACCTTACCTACTTACGAGTATGTTTCAATTAATCTATAACCTTAAAAATACTTACGATCAGATCTGTTTTCAAGGAGGAAATTTTAAAACAATTACCTGAATTTGTATAAGCATTTTATTAGAATTACTCTATTTCAAAAATTAATAGCAAAATCATAAACACTGTATCTCTACCACAACTCAATGGGTGGGCTAAAAATTCGTGCTCAACTGACATTTAGACTCTTCCGGCGGTAGTCAATTATTTTATATGAACATTAAACATTTGTAAGTAAAGCGTTTTCGCTTCTTCTTTCCTAATTCATAATTTCACTAAATCTTCAACAAATTTATTACTTTAAAATAAAATACAAAAAAAAAAAAGAGTAAAGAGTACAGCACTTTTAAGCTTACACAACAAAAGTATTAATGCGCATTAATTTTACATTCCCACAGCGTATCTCTCTAACCACCATAAAAACCACAATAGACAAAAGCAAAAAGACATTAGCCTTACACTTACCATTTCTTTTCTTAAAATGGCTAATTGCGTATCCAGCGTGCTTCCTGTCACGCTCGCCAACGTACCGCCGCCAGCGCCAGCGGCATTCGATGTGACGGCGGATTTTGCGGGCGTTACGCCTGTTAATTTTGTTGTCGTCGATGATGTTGTTGTGTTCGCCGTTGTCGGCGTTATTGTGGTTGCTTCTGTTGCAAATGTGGTTGTTGTTAATGTTGTTGTTGTATCACTAGATGTCTTTGACTTGCCGACTACGTTGTTCGATTCCATTTCATTGCTTTCCAACAATTTCGCCAAGTCAATTCCATTTTTGCCAATATTACTATTACTATTGGCTGTACTGTTGCTGTTGTTGTTGTTGTTGCTATTATTATTAGTATGCTCTTTTTGGTATTCTACCTTATTGCCTAGATTGTTGTTGTTTAAATTTGGTGTACTATTGTTGCTAATGTTGGTGTTGTTGTTTTGGTGTTCCATATTATTATCGGCATCATCGCTGATCAAACCAGAATCGGAGCCAAGCATTTTATTAATACCACTAAGACTTTTAGGTAAAGGTGGCAGATCGGTGATAGACATAATTCTGGAAAGATTAAAGAAAATAATATTTATTGTTTTAGTTCATAGCACTGTTTGGGCAATGTCTCGACTCCTACTAATCTATATAAAATTTAATTAAGTTATATATGTATGAAATCCTATAATTACAAATCAATAAACAGATTTTAGATTTGGTTAGTTGGTATTCCTTAGACCCTTGGCAAGTACGCATGCTATACTTTAATCCACTAGGTGGCGTTGTAGTCAAGATATTCAGAAAATCTCAAATTAGGGTGCGAAACATTCAAATTTTCAAAATTTCTAAAGAAAATTACTTCGGTAAAAAATTAATCCGCTTAGTGGCGGAAAATGTACATATACTGTACAAATGTATACTTCATAAACGAAGAGGAATTCTTGAACGAGAAATATATCCGCTAAGGGTAGACGTAGTCGAATTACTCAGTAAATAAGTATTTGTGAACGCATTCTCTTGAAAATGAACTTTTGACTATAATTTCTATTGATTTGATTATTGCATCTTAACTTGAAGGTCACTTAGATCTATTTTTTGAACAGCAAAACACGATTTTGTCGAAAGCGATGATATAAGTAAGAATTTATTATCTTGATATGATTTATTTAACGTAAATATAGTAAAAGCATATCATCTTATATTTTATAACTTTGTTTTTCGTGTACAAAGATTTATAAATTTTATTTAACCTTATGTTCTGTCACTTTCTTTGCTTTGTTACGACTACTCAAGCATTGTCAAAATAAAATTTTTTAAATATTTTGACTGCCTTTTACTTCCATAGTGGAAGGCAATTCAGAAAACTTATGATAACAAAATCGGGGGGATACATTTTTGTGGCACAGCTAAATATATATCATTTACATTCAAAATTTAATTACAGCACTCCATAGGTAAAGGACCAAAGAATTCGTTACGTCTCAATGTAAATAGAATTCTTAAAATATTTTATTCGCTTTGGTGCGTTAAAAATAAAACTAACATATTTCGTTAGGCGAGCAAATCGAGAGTTGCAACTTTTTTCACATCGACGGTCTTTGTTCAAACTCCGATTAAATATTGGAAACCGAAAGTTTTAATATTTGGTGGTTTATTGTAATCATAAAAAATTTTATTTCTCAAGCGCTCTTTTGATATTTAACTTTTTTTCTATTATTAGTATTTTGCCAATAAACGGCTGTCATTGGAGTACAACATACATAAATTTGTAGCTCATTCCATTTTTGGTATAAGATTAAAAGACGTACCGCAAATGGTAAGAGAAGCTCAGCTTACATTTAAATTAAACTTTATGATGGTATTTATTTTTAAATATTTTTTTTCTGCTTTTTGAAACGTTCATTTGTAAGCACCTTCGTTTAAATGCAAATTTAACTTTCATTACATTGTCGATTTTTTTAAAAAGTAGCTATACCGTTTACATATGTATGTGTATTGTAGTTTATGTTTACCCTTTCTTTTCACATAATTTTCATTGAGTTATATTAATTAAACAAGCTCTCCTAATCTTCTTTTCAATAAATTTGATTATTTGCGTAAAATGAACAAGTGTTTTTTTTTTTCAACACAAACACCCACGCTAGCGAACTTAAGTTAAATAAAAATGTTTTTTTGCATCACTCTTCAATTGCAATGGTTATATAAATATGAGAGAATAAATTAAAATAGCCGCTTTCTGTTTGAAGACAATTAATAAAGAGAAAAAGTTGGCAAAAAAAGATGAGGTAATCATATTTGGGAATTCGTTTGTGAATTCACAATAAATAATAGTTAATTACATGCATACATACATACAATAAAAACGGTATATATTTGATCGAAAGTGTAATCTTATTTTACTACCCGTAGCGTGTATTTTCATTTGTATATGTATGAATCGTACGAATTTGTATTCATCTTTATTTGCAAGTTCGGTGCTACCCAATATATGTAGTAGAGGGCAGGAAAACTACTAAAAGCAAATGCGCCAAAATTAAACTTTCTAACTTTTATTTTTTAAAGTATACAACAAGTTAGATTTTGAAAATAAAAACCAACACAAACTGCGCGAACTCCACTCGAGTTGTGGGAGATATTAAATTTGCGTAAAATATTGCGATCTTGTGACCACTTGTGTGTGTTACTGTAATTAATCAAGAAAATTTCTTTAAAAATGCATCACAAAAAAACTGCTGAGCCTGTTTTTTTGATTGTCTAGCAGAGTGTTACCACCTATTTGCAATTGAAATAAAACAATGTAACACAAAATTTAGTATTATAATTTAGTATTATAAGTATGTAAAGTGAACACAAAGTTAAATGCACAAAGTTAAATGCACAAATTGATCTGTATAAAATTGTCGATTAACGTTGACACCATATTTTTATAATGAAAGTAAAAAGGTTGTATGTACTTTTAAAGTAAATACAAACATACAAGTTTTGACAAATAGTTAAAAAGAAAATGTTGTAAGAAATTGTATGGTATTGCCACCTAATTTTCGGTGCGAAACCTTAATACAATGCTGAACTATTTACTGAAAAGGTGAAGTGAAACAAAGATTACTTAGCACAGCTTAGTTTAAAAAAATATGAAAGTATCGACAGAGGATACAAGATTTTTTAACATCTTTTAATTAAATATCACTTATGAATAGTTTTGTCACCATTTCCTTTAATACGAAATCGAGGAATATTGGCAAAGCAACCAAAGATAGTTAAACATACTCGTATGTACGTAAAAGATGAAATTAATGAATTTATAAATCAAAGATATTTAAATCGTTTGGTAACAGTAAGTCAAAATTATAATTCGCATCATTTGTTAACAATTTTCTACAATTGATTTGTCTTTTGATCAATTCTTATTATTTTTCAATGTTGTTGCGGTATATTATTTAACCTAAACCACATTAATGCAATTTTTAACTTTGTATGAAATTAAAAGAAGAGGAATATGCGATTAATCTGTTAAATTGTTTTTTAATTAATCATTAACCTTATTAATATAAAATATTAAAAATTATTTACTTAAAAAAAGTAATTGAAATCCGGGTAATTTTTTTTTACTTTACGATCCTGATTTCAAAGTAAAATGTCTTTTCATAATAATTGTAAAAAATGTTTAACTACAACTTTTTTCTAATTTTAAATTATTACCATTATTATTATTATTTATTATTTATTAAACAAGAACCATTAGTACAACAAGAATCTTCTTCTTTTTTAGCATAACATTAAAATTGATTATAAGTACATGCAATCAAACAATTAAAAATACATGAAAATGAAATGATACAGGTATAATTTTAAAAGTAATTTATCACTAAACTAATGTTGACGGTCAATCTAGTTTGTTCGAGAAATAAGAGTATATAATTTTATTATAGTTGCTTTTGTTTAACGTGCCTCTTGTTATGGATGGCAAAGAATTCCAAGTTCTGAGAGCACGAATGAAAAACAGTCTAGTCGAAGTTAAAAAATTAAAGATTGGTACAATGAGTTCTTTTGAGCACTCAGATTTTGGAGTCTTAGTTGAGATAAGCCGAAAAAGAACAATGCAGCTTCTTGTCTTAAAGTAGTCCCGTATTTCACATCCAAAACCACTTGTTCTTCACTGCGATATGTGGTCAAACTTCTTTAACCCGTACACATCTCGGGTTACCTGGTTAAATATTACTCTAATCTTATAAGTCTAGCCTATTATGAACCAACTCAGAGTAAGTTATAATAGGCATAATAATAATCAATTGAATTTCCAGTTGACGTCTAGTGCGTACAGGCGTAAATTCTGCAGTTTGACGAAGGTTTCTCAACGTAACATAAACTTTTAAAAGAACAGCATTTATGTGATCAGTGCAAGAAAGACTTGAGTTTATAATAAGCTTGAGATTTGTGATTGTATTTACATATTCCAAAAGCTTATGACCAAGGACGAATTTAGGTAGAGCCTTTATGTCAAGCTTGTTCTTGACAATTGGTAAAACAAACCGAAATTAATTAGGTATTAATGTAATGAGTTGTAATTAATTAAATTAATAAGAATATGGTCCACAAAAATTTAACTAATCGTGAATTAAATCATTTTCATCAAAAAAAAAACCTTATTTTTCTATGATGAGTTAATTAATAAGGTTTCGTCTAATCAGCTTTTAATATTAAATAATCAACAAAACAAATGCATTGTCAAATTTCAAATTGTTCCTTAAAATGTTCTTGAGTATGCAACTTTGTAGCTTATTAACGCGTTTTGAAGTTATAATGTGATATGACGTGATGCATTGCCAATTCATTTAATTTATTATAATGTAATATGCGATTAAATCAACGGTCGCAATATTCATTAATATAGTAACGCATTGTGCCTACTTTGTCCTCGATGCAGTTGTGAATTTAAATGTAAATTTTGCCTTGGAAGAAGCTTTATGACAAGTATATTTTCTAACGAACGAATAAATTAAATTTAACAATAAATAATAATGCGAACATTAAACAACCAGATTAGGCACAACATTAGATGCAATTTTCGTATGATATTTAAACAATACCCAAATGCAATCACGAGTATTTATATTTAAACCACAAAATGAATGTATTTCTTCTCGAACATGTAACAATAAAAATTACTAAAAAATTCTGTAGACATGAAAACAAATAATAATTATCTTATTTCCTTAACCTTCTTCCCCACAAAAACTCCGAAAAAACTCTGGCTTTAGTCAGAAAATACACCAAATTTAATTGAAAATTAATAGTTATTCAATAAATGAAATGTGAATTGTCATATTTGGTTTGCTTTTAATTACAATTATTCCACAAAATATTTTAATTAATCAAGAATTAATTGTCAGTTATGACAACTTTTGTATGATTCGTTGATTCCATAAATCATCAAATGAATGTAGATAGGTATTTTTCCTGCTAAAATATTTTTCTATCTTTATCATACACAGTTAATATGTTTCTAAGCAATTGCTCAAAGCCAAAGTCAAGAACAAATACCAAATTCCAAAACACATATTTGTGTTGATACCACAATTCTAGTCTTGACAAATAACCTACCGCGAAGTAAATCGAACAGACTTAAGCCTAACACAAATTGTTATAAACAAACTGAGAATGCAATTGCCACACTGTGCTTTTATTTTGTCTCAGCTTCATTGTCGCTTTAGATAAATACTTAGTGACATTTTAGTTTCTTTGGATTAAATAAGATCTCAGTTTTTTTGCAGTCAATCAATATATCGCATACTAGTCCATTTTTCTACAGCACTAGTATTTTCGTACTGGCGTCTATGGTTGTAGGATTTCTACTTACATTGCCCTCAATTGCATCCATATTGGACATATATTTATTGGTTAAGTTTTTAACACAATTTGAATATTTTGTGCCTTACAAGTTTTTAGGTGTTAATGGATTTAATATACCTAATGCTCTACTTGCTTGATATGCATACGGTATTGCTAATCTGGGTGAAGGCTATGAAACGCGCCAACCTCCCGTCAAAGACAACATCAACTAAATTCCTTAACTTGAGTTAACTCAAACTTTCAGATACAAGTGTCCACAGATGTTTTGTATTTGATTAAGAAATGACGGAGACTGTCCAAATTATTAGCTCTCACTAAACGCAGATATGTAGATGAAGTGATGTTCAGTTCATCCGAAATATTCCACTTATCAAGATCCCTAATATATGAGGAAGCAGCCGTCCCAGCCACAGTAGACCGCGATGGAGGTAAGAACGATACAAAACTTTGCCATTTAACGTTTATTTGGAGACAGTGTGAGAAGAAGTGTGTAGTACAAAACCACTTTCATTATTGCTACTCAACTAAATTTCACTACTGTGCAAAGGAAGGATGCTGCACATTTGCTGCCACTATAATTGTTTCACTATAACATTCCGCCATGACATACCAGCAAATGACACAAATGCGCGCAATCATTTTCATCATAAACACAGAATCTACTTAGTATACGAGTACTAACATCAAAAATAGACGGAGAACCATCATCGAGGCGCATTGTTCATCACTCATCATTGATCATCAATGCTCGATACGTCAAAACGCCGACTACTAAAAGAGATTTTAAGTAGAATTTCTTTGTGCGAATAGCACAAATTGCCAATGTAAAATAAATATTTATACGGGTATGTTTATAGTTAGTATACATATACAAACATATGTATGTACATACATACATTCGAATAAATGTACAAATATCAGCGTAGACTCGTTTGCTGGCAAAAATATTCAGCCTTGTAAGCACAATCCGGTTTCATTTATTGGTCAAGACTACTCGCGGCGTTTTGAATGATATACTCATACTTGGTGTTGGCTGGAATGATTGGCATACATTGTAATAGACAGGTTGAATAACTACAACATACTTACTACTACATATTACTACTAAATATTTGTGACAATGTAATAATATTGACAATTTTATTTGGTTGTTTGTTGATTTTAATTTTTTTGTGTGTAAAAATGTTTAACATAATTTCATTGCTGCTAACAACCGCATTGTCGATTGCCATATTTTGACCTAAAAAATATCGATGTTGTAGTAAATAGATATGTGCATTTTGTGATAGTACAAAGCATAGGCAACAATTATGAAATCAAATGCATTTTAATTTTATGAAAAAAATTTGTAACAATTGGCATTGAAAATATATGCATTGCTTTTTATTTACAAACTTTTCCAAATTAATTATTATTTTAGTAAAATTTGATTATTTTTTAATTAAAATTCTCAATTAATTCTCAAAAAAAAATTTCAAGTTTCAAACTTTCCATAATCTTAAAAACATTTTCAAATTTATAAAATAACCTTCCAAATCTCTAACTGTGCTAGTTTTATGTTAACCAAATATACTGTTGATTTTATTTAAATTTGCTTTACCGAGGCCTTTGCTCATTTTCTCATACGTTTTAGGAAAAAAAAAATTTTCCATACCCTCGCCAGAATTTATACGTTTAAAATATTCATTTATATTTAAGATTTACGCATTCAACAAATAAAAAAAATTACCCAAAATTGACAAAATGTCGTATGTATAGTATATATACATATATTTAAAAAAAAAATTTCAATAAAAATTTTGAAACTATTATTTTTTTAATAATGGCATATACGAGTACATAAAGCATCCGTGACGTGCTGGTATGTATAAAAACAAAGCACAGTGATTTCCAGTATCTCGCACATATCGTTTTTTTTTATGTGTGACAAAAATTACTAAAAATAGTCCCAGGCTCATATATTTGTATAAAATACCAGAGCTCCCAAGTAACAGTTAATCTCTTGAACACATATTTATGGAAAAAAGCGACAGCTCTCATTTATTGATTGTCACTCACTGCCTGCGTTGATTTGCATTCGCTCAGTGAGAAACGTTTATGTACGCAAAATAAAGGTGGTTCTCAGCTAGTGAGAGATATCATTGACTGAAAAATATAAAAAAGTCTTTTTGCAAATATGATTTTATTGTACTAGAAATGTTTTAGCACCGAAAATATGAAACTACAATTTTTACGCAGCCTTTAGATTTTTATTATAAATATTTTCCAAGAATTCATGTGTGTAACTATATTGAATTATATATGTAAAACAGGTTTAAATTATGAAAAAATTTCGTATTAATACTTTCTAAAGTAAAAGAGACAGTATTTGCGTATTCGCGATTAGTAGTAAATTTTCTACCATATAATTGACAACACTGTTCACTAAATATGGTGTGCAACAATTTTGAATAATTTCTACTATTTTTTCCATTTTCTTCCGTACAAACTTCGTTCGAAGTTCTGTTCTATATGGAAGAAAATGCGTGAAAATGTATATGATCAATACATATAATACGTCAGTTATATAAAGATGTATATCAATTGGAATATTTTGAATAATTGCATAAGCGTTTGCAATAAATAGATACACTTTATCCTATTTTGAATAAAAGGTTCAATAAAAATCTCGGAACCTTTTTAACATGGCGTTAGTTATTTTTGGTAGAAAGGGCTCTTTCGGCAATTAAGTTATATAAAGGGAAAGAATATATAGTTTATTGAAAAAAAAATTTCTTTTAGTAAGTTAATTACTTAAATTTTTGTTGTTGTGTATATGTATATGAATATTATGCCTGTTAATTGATTATGAAGAAATATTAATTTCTATAAAATAGTCCTTTTTTTGTACATAAATACTGAGTTTTTATATCCTTTATTAAACATACTATGAAACGACCATTTAAAATAACCATAATTCGGTCCGCTCAATGAATAACAGTTGAAAGGCAATCATCAAAAATTAATCAGGTTTGTTAATCTAACAAAATGTGAGATATAATTTCACCAAAAACATAACTCTCAGTAGCAAGCCGTAAAGGCAAGCACATATGGACCAAAACACGGACTGTAACGTTACTATCACACGCACTTTGCAACACATAGTACTCCAAAAACGATTCGAACTTAATATTTCTAATTTTTTTTTTTTATTTATCTACACATATTCCAACAGTATTTCAGAATAAACACAAAACATCAATGTATTAACTTCGTCTTCTCTGAAACACATTTGGACTATTCTGAAATACATTTGTGTTTTTCTGAAATAAAATTGATCTTTTCTGAAATACCTTTGTGTTTTTCTGAATAACGAGGGCGGGTCAATAAGTTCGTGATTTTTTTAATGAAACACAAGTTTTTGAATAAACAAATATTTTATTTTTCAACATAGTCTCCTTTGAGTTCTATACACTTTGTCCAACGTTTCTCTAACTTTTTAACCCTTCAAAAAAATAAGACTTGTCGAGGGCATCAAAAAAGGCATTTGAGTGTGAGATGCTTTCATCGTTGGAGTCAAATCTCTTTCCGCCGAGCCATTCCTTCAGATTTTGAAATAAGAAATAGTCACTGGGGGCTAAATCCGGAGAATAGGGCGGATGAGGGAGTAATTCGTTTCCCACTTCATGGATTTTTGCCATGGAAACTACACATGTGTGCGTTTGTGGTCGATTGGCAGCAAACACGGCACCCATCTTGCGGAAAGCTTTCTGATACCCAAGTGATCATTTTAAATTGAAACCACTGAGCCATGTGAGATGCCTAAGGCTTCCACAATCTCTCGCACTTCCAATCTCTGATCGGCCAACACTATATCGTGAATTTTTTCAACGTTCGGCATCTTCCGTGCTTGTACGGCCACAACGAAATTCATAAAACCAATTTTTTACCATTGAAATTGATGGTGAATCAAGTTTAGCTTTGGTTTGAGTGATGGTCTTTTTCCGCAAAAAATAATGCTTAATTAGCACAAGAAATTAATTTTTTTTTTTCATTTTCTCCTCAAATCACGCGGTAGTCTGCTATGAATGGCTGTCAAACACAACCTAAATGCCGCAGCTTGTTCAAATTTTGTCCTGTTGATAGTAGCAGTGTTGCTATTTCAGTAAAGAGGCAAGAAATTCAAAAAGTGACGGACTTATTGATCCGCCCTCGTACAATTGGCTTTTTCTGAATTTCAATTGTGTTTTTCTGAAATACAACTGATCTTTTCTGAAATACAATTGATATTTTCTGAAATGCATTGGTGTTTTTCTGAAATACTGTTGAAAAAGGTGTAATAATTGTTTTCAACGTGTGGTACATAATTTCAAAGCTTTATAATGTATGTAAATAATTTAATTTCAAAAGCTCCGAAAAAAAGTTGTTTGTGCTCTTTAGAAACAAAATTGTTCGGACTGTTACGGTGCACGAAAAGACTGTTACGTTACATGTACGATTTGCGTTCGGATAAAATTTACAATCGGCATTTCGTCTTCTGCCTCCTTAATTATCTTTCGCCGCTCCTTTTGGGCAGCTGCTCGTTTTTTTTTAAACCATCAAATTCTTGTATTTTTTTTAGTTTTTCGATGAAGTTTTTGTTTTTTTGAGACTTACTTAGCTTTTCCTTAACGTCAAAAGAATGTTAAAGGTTTCAAGATCAACAAACTTAAAATATTTCAATATCAACGAAAAAAGAGTGTTGCTTTACAAATGACCATCAATCACTAAATGGAGATATAATTCAAAACATACCTCATTTTTCATTTTATTCCAAAAGTAGACTGGAAATGCTCGAAAAAAAAATGTAATATTTCCCTTTTATTGACGGGATAGATTTTGTGCGCAAAAACGTTTAGGGATTTTGGACTGTTACGTTAAAAAATTAAAAGAGGTCGAACTGTTTATCATTTAAAATACTCATACTATTTGTATATACCAAATATTTCATTAATTCACTTTCAATAAACTTAAATATATCTGAGAAAAGCGAAGAGCACGCATAGAATAACTTTAATTAAATACAATGTACCTTCTTGTGTCTCCTAAATTTTGGAGCGAACAATAAATAAGGCTTTGACATTTGCGATGCTCGATGTTTTAATATATGTAGGACCTGAAAAATAGCCAAGAACCCGTGAAATTTAAAATGAAAAATTTTTCTCCTTGCTTTCGTTTCTCGTGTTTTGGTCCATATGCAAAATGTACAGTCAGAAACCTTTTCAACATAGCGCAAATGCAATGCCAAATGTTAAATTGAAATGATTTTTTCTGATTAACTGTTATTTGGGAGCTCTGTAAAATACCCAATAAACATTATGGCAAACGACATATCAATCCCTCTCAGAAAAATTTCGCTTCGAGAATGGGCTCGATTTCGAATTGATAGCAAAGCGGAAGTACATTGGATAATAAAGGTTTAGATTTGCTAGAACAAATTATTTTCGCATTCATTATCTGAGATGAGACTTGATTCTCGATTATTGTCTAAGTGTTATTTAAGCCTTGTGTGTATTGGGTAATTAAAAAACAAATTCAACGAAACTGTTCTGCGAAGAAAATTTAAGTATAATAAAATACAATGCTTGGTTGATTTGAAAATTATTTAATACTAAATTTGGAAATGAAAATTTTTCAAATGATTGAGAATGCATTGAGTACAGTTAAACTGCATAGGCAGTTTAAAGCATGTTAAAACAAATAATATTGTTCGTGACTATTAATATGTACATAAATACATTTTTTTGTAAGAAAAATCATTTTTGAGCGCACCGAAATTTTTTTTTAAATAGCTTCATAATTAATCACAAAAGTTATGACATGACGCTTGAAACTGAGATGCAACAACGAAGGCGTTTAAAATAAAGTAGATGGTATTATTAATTCTGGGATTATTTATTTTGCTTTCACCTGTGTCTCTTTTGTAATTAATTAAAATAATACAATCCCCCTAACTAAACCGTAAAAAAGTAAAATTTTACAAAAACAGTTCTATAATTTGGTATTACTACTTATATACACATACAAAGGTATAGTGATGTATGTATGCATATCCAATTCCACTCAGTGCATATGCCTTTCTATCTATTTAGTTTGAAATTGTATGCAGCTGCTGATTTATTGTATTCGAAAAATGTAGTCTCAAGTTCATTAACGAAATTAACTGGTTTTTAATTAGCGCTAAAGAGACGCTCAACAGCCAATTACTTACAGAAGTTGTAGGTTGAAATATTTCAATGATTTATGGAAAAATAATGTCAACTTTTTCGCTTCGATTTTTAGAGTGAACAAATATTGTGCATTTATAGATACACCGCCTCAGCATTTTAGGGCTCGAAGCAAAACGCCAATCCCGCTTCCGAAAATTTCGAAGAAGACATGTATGAGTATATATCAGTGGCAATGTTATGAAAAGCATTAATCACAAATCTAGACAACATTTGAATACCGAGCAAAAATCGTAGTAGTAGAAATAATTTTCACGCCCACCCACGCGCTCTTTTACCTAATATGCACTCAGAAATATGCGCTGAAGCGCGCTATTAATTGACTCAAATGTGAAAAAAAAACAAAACAAAAACAGATACCGAAATTTACAAACAAACTATAAATTTGCAAGTTCATTAGCCTGCTCATTGTAGTAGACTCTTTTTTTTTTGGGAGCAGTCGACGGCAACGCCAACGCCGACGGCACCGACAACCAACTGTCCGCAATCTGAAGCGCAATCTGAAGAAGGGTGTGCCAAAAATGGTAATCATATTGTAGGTATGTTTATGTCTTTAAAAGGTACATATGTATATGCATATTTTTGTATTAACAAATTAATATATAAATTTCTAAATATGTATGTATGTACGTATGCTCATTGGACGCCTTCATAAATGCGTGACTAGCGATTTCAACTGATTTCACTTCGTTGATAAGTTGGCACAAAAATATATGTATTTATTAACTTATATATATATATTAATGCATTTGTATGTATGTGCAAGTTTTTATGTGATTCATATTAATCGCACGAAAAATATGTATTATGTACATACACACATTTGTATATGTATATCTATTTGTTTATGTCCACGGCGTATACTTGACCCACGCAGTTGCACACACGCATTCGTTTAAAAAAGTGTGTGAACGAATATGTATGAGCATATGTAAATATATGTACGCATACTCGTGAATTTGTGCTAATTCGAAGCAACGTTTAGCATTTGTTAAATTCTTTGCATAAAGATAAAATTTGCTTTTACTTAATTATATTTATGCCACTTACTTTCACGCTCACAACGGCATAATTATGTCTTTTCGCGGTTTACTTTTGAACAAACACAATTTTATTATACATAAATATTTTCGTTTTTCAAGTCTTTTGAACTTTTCCACATACTCAGTAAAATCGGATTAGCTCCTCAAATATTTTCACCTAATTATCTACAAAAAAGTATTGAAAATTTTAAAGCAAGCACACGTTTTTTTTTTTTTAATGATTATTTTGCAAACTCCCAACACTTAGCACATTTTAAACGATTTTCTTTCAATAATTATTTGCTCATTAATCATTGCTTTTCTCAATATTGTGTTAATTTTTCGTTTGAATTTTCTCGAACAACTTATCAACGCCCAAACGAAGCAATCACGCCAAATAGACAGCTACATACACGAGCAGCGCGAAAATTGAAATCATTTTCCGGCAAGTGAAGAACTTGAACTGTTGCCTCCAATATATATATCAAAATTAAAATGAGGCGAAGCTAAAAATACTATACAGGGTGCGG
Source organism: Philophylla caesio (assembly GCA_963971545.1). NCBI lineage: Eukaryota > Metazoa > Arthropoda > Insecta > Diptera > Tephritidae > Philophylla > Philophylla caesio. The sequence continues at coordinate 183,655,578 of OZ020604.1, read as the reverse complement.
TTTGCTGAATTCTTTTAATGTAAATTAAGTAATTTGAAATATATAAACACTGCGAAAAAAATTGTATTTAATTTCTTATTTTTAAATATAAACGCATTTCGTTCTATAACAAAAATCATGTAAAACCAAGTTTCAAACTTAATAAAAAACTATTAAATATTTAAAAAAATTTAATCGAAATTTATTTCGTTATCTAACATATTTTTAAAACCATTTTTGGTATGCAATTTTGGAGCCCATTAAATTGTGACAAACGCACATTTCCAGAGGCTAGAAATTGGCGTTGCGAGTTTTTTAAATTTTTTTTTACTGACGCTCTTACGCAAATTTTTCCTTGTAACGCAGATTTTTTTTTTAAATGGTAGCAGTTGCGGAATACTGCCTGTAAAAAAATATCAAAAATCAACAAAGAAAACTGTAGTTTTTTCAAACTAGCGCGTTATTTATTATACATACGTACTGAAAAATATTCTTAAAAATATGTGTAAGATGTACTAAATTGTGATGAAATATTGTTGAATGTTATAAGTTTTGCATAGAATTTGAAACTTGCATTAATATTGTTTTCTTTGAGAATGAGCTGTATTTGATTTGTGAAATTGTGGAAATAAAATAAAAGAAAAATATTTTCTTTTCTTGAAATATGTCATTTATCATTTTCCCCAAGCAATATTATAATAATCGATTATTACACGAATACTAAACAAATATCGGTCGAATATGGACATAAGGATTTAATCGCTGGCAAATAACGTGTTGACCAGAATCTCTTAGAACCATGTATTCCAAATAAAATATTCTAAAAATAGAAGAATTTATAGTTCCATAAGTTGCTTGGCATATCGGATTATAACTGCTTAGTGATATTCAGAATAGAGATTTTTATTATTGTTTTTATTATCTAAAAGTTTATTAAATTCGTTAAATTACGTGCGTGTCATTATCGAGTTCACTTCATTAACCGTTATACATAGTTTAATTATTCAAATTTTAAAAATATTTTGTTTTGATAATTTTGAAACCGTTTAATTGTGCATCACAAATGTCACATATTAAAAAATATATTTTTGTTTTCCTCATCAATGAGGCTAACATGTGTATGTACATACATAAGTATGTCATAATATATGTTTAAATATAATCGATTAAATGCCTCTTCGCCCGCAGATATCATAAATTTCTTCTCAAGGTTGCACGCGAAGGTGAAGCGTATTGAAAATATATTTAACGTTTAATATTTAAAATAGAAAAAAATATCTTCTCGAAATAATGTTGCCTCCTTTATGTTTTTCAGCTCTTTCAATGCATTGCGTGTCCACATCTCACTTTATTGGACTCTGACCAGTCACAGTTGCAACAATTTCTACGTATATAGCCATTTTTTATGAGGTCAAATAACATAATGCAAAAGTTAACATGTGAGAAGGCAACATTTTTTTTCAAGAAAAGAAAACATCGTTAATTAACAATACAATGAGGGGAGCTACCCCAAAGGCATTTTAAAGCTGTAAATTTCGGGGGATTTTTATAATTTTTCCTATTATAATTTTCATTTATTGACAAAGCTTTTGTTTCCACTATATATGCTTACATATTATAAATTATTGTTTCTGCGTTTTATTAAAATCAGATAATTGACGATAAATCTTTGTATTTGAAAATGCTACTTTAATAAGAGAAAAATTGTAAGATGCCTTCTGCACGCCCAGTTATTCCAATTTTCATGGAAACTGCATTTAAAATTGTTCACAATTGACATGAAAAATTTTAACAATGTAAATTTTGCACTTTTGCAAACAAATAAACTATGTCTTATAATTTTCTCATCCTTTTCCAGATATAGTTGATCTATTTACCTATATACGTTGCACATACAATAGCTGTATCCACCTTTCTCCTTGCATATTAGTACTTCTAAAAAAGTTTCATGTGTTAATAATTTATTTAAAAAAGCAAATTCTCAAAATTATCATTGTCAACACCACACCCAATATTTGTGCGTGTACATTTGTATTCTATTTTTATTCACCGAATATTTAAATTACGATCTGTAAATTTTTGCGTCATTTTTCGTTTTTCATTTCCTGACGATTGTCGAGAGTTTATGTGCATATGTGAAATTTATATATTTTTCTTTTACTACAGTTTTACTGGGGCTGCTACAGCAACAACAAATATAGTCATAAATGAAATTTTTCATGTGTTGTAAATGGATGCAATAAATAAAGTGAAACATTGATCGAGGTGATATACTCGTACATATTCTTCAATACAATTTTACGAAAGCAAAAAAAAAAATTATTAATATACAAATACCATGTATATTAATATTTCTTTTTTTTTTTGAAAATATCATTCTAATGAGATTTAAGTAAATTAAAGTAAGCATAAGATCTACGCCAAATCAACTTGCTAGCTTCAACTAAATCGAAGAAAAGATTGAAAGTTGTCAATAAAAAAAATCAAATCGACTGGGTGAAATTTAAGTTTGTACCTGTCTTTCGTTCTAAAATGAGCTCCCAAAATGATCGAGCGTTTAGTCAGGTTTCACTTATAGTTTAAGTCGCAATGCCATAAATATAAAAATTTGTTTTTGAAAGAGCATATTAGAAATCCTTCTACCTTTTTGGCAACGAATACGCATAAATGTTAAAAGTTTTGGAAAAGTAATATATACATATATATATAGGAAACTGTTTTTATAAGTATGTGTTTCATTATCTATCAAAAAACCATGCAAAATTTAATCCCAATTTCGAACTTTTTTCAAAGAAGCGCTAGATTTTTGATTGAGTATGCATTTTTGCATTCTATTCAATTTTAAAACAATAAAGTGTAGCTGTCACGCATAAATGTTAAGAGTTTTGGAATAGTAAATATATTATAGGAAACTTTTTTTATAAGTATGTGTTTCATTATCTATCAAAAAACCATGCAAAATTTAATCCCAATTTCGAACTTTTTCAAAGAAGCGCTAGATTTTTGATTGAGTATGCATTTTTGCATTCTATTCAATTTTAAAACAATAAAGTGTAGCTGTCAAGTCGCTATGAATTACTACTGATTTATTTTATGCAAAAATTTGTATCTTTCTGCGTTATATGAAAAAAATCTAAAAACCTGTGGTAATACGTAGCGACTTGTATATTTATAAACCAAGTTTGTATATGCTAAAATGAAAGGGGGCACAAATATATAAGCTTCAAAAAATTCTAAAACTACCGATAAAAAGCTGTGAAATTCGGTAGTAGTTTTGTAAAATTTTGACAATATTTTGTAATTTGGATAGCAAAAAAAGAAGAAAATTATACATATTAAATAAACTCTACTAAGTTGTCTGCCACTATACAAAGTCTTTTAGTTTCTTCGACTAATTTATTACGTCGTATTACAAGAACTTTCACTTTTTATTTGCTTTCATTTGATCTACTAATATGCAAATTGGTATAAAAAAAAACGTATACCTGAATGAAAAGAAATTATTAAATGACACTTAAAAGCTTAAACTGAACTCCGTACAGGCACACATACATACATATGTACATATACATGCATGTGTTAATATCAATCAAATGCATCTGCCATTGTATTAAATACTCATGAAAGCACAGAATAGAGTTAACAAGTTGGACCCTACAAAATATGGGAGCCACTGAGAAATTTGGCCAAATCGAAATTGCAGGTACGGCACAGCGGAAATAACAAAATAGAGACAAGATCAACGCATTTGCTGGTGATTTGTTATTGTTGCTGTGTTGCTATGTCGTTGGTGTTTTTATTTATTTATTTTTTTACCTTTCGGAATAATAAAAGAGAAAACCGAAGTTCGCTTCAAAGTGGCATTCAAAAGCTTGCTTGAGTTTGTACATATATGTAAGTAAATAAAATAAAATGTCCCAAATGAACGTAGACGCTTAAGAAAAGAAAAGAGAATCTATGAATTCAAATAAGTTAATCTCAAAAATGATTAGAAATATATATGTATGTACAAAAGGAATTTTTCAGTTAAATTTATGTTAAACACTATAATATATGTAGGTATATTATGTATAGTGAGCGATGTTTTAGACAGCCTTGATTTAGAAGTGTTTCCGAATAGAGTCTAGCGACCTAATTTTGTTAAAAAATTGATCGTTATCAATTAATTACTGTGTATATGTTGGCTGGTGCGTTAATTCCCTCCCATTATTCCCCTGTCAATGGTTTAAACTGTCATTTTTAACATTGACTTCTCATTGGAAAATAAGTGATCCACTCAACAGCCTACTTTACTTTTCCACTAGTCCACTCAAAAACCGGTTTTGTGCGGAAAATTACTACTACTAGGGGTCTATCTAAATAATTGGTTTGTTAGGTGCCGATCGAAAGCCAACATTTTCGATGCACATTTTTAGCTGTAACGTGATGGTTCATTTTGGTGCATAAGCCATGTTGTTACTAAACGGTTGAAATCGGCTGGCAGTATAGCTTGAATTAATAGTGATTTTTAAATTGCAGCAAACTACATTCATTCACAGAGTGAAGCATGCAGTGCATTTTTCTGCAATGATTTTTGAGTTATTAATTTTTTTTTTTCATTCTATAATTAAAGTTTTAAAGTTCGTACGGAACTAAAAACAAAAAGGTTCATATTTTAAAAACCCATCATCGAAATTTCGATACTTTTTAATTAAAGTCTTTGGGACAATTCTGAGTATGCATTATTTTGTTCAAAACTATTTTAGTTTAATAAGAGCAAGTTTAAATTGATTTGGGATTACCTTCGAGTTTTGAGATTTTTTTTTTTATCGAAGGCTTTGCACTTTTTCTTTCATAGAAAAATAAGTTTCGTTGAACAGTTCAAAGGTTGCCAATACAATTTACTCATCTTGTTTAGCTAACTAAATTAAATTTTTATCGCAGAGCAAATTAAAAAAATATTTTTCCAAGTACGCTATTGTGGACAAAACTTCCTACGGGGTTGTTGTGTTTTTCTTTCTATTCAGTATTTATTTTCATTTTTTTAAATTTTATATTCTTCATTTTAAATCGAGAATGACTATTAATAATGCAACGTCAAAGAAATTCACTATCAGCAGCATCAGTGGGTCAATGACCGACAAAAAAAACGGCGATAGAGAAATGCGCTGAGGCGATTAAAAATATGCAAATTTGAAATATCTCTTAGCTGTTGAGCACATTATTTGCAGATAATCTTACCAATCATTTGCATATATTTATATAAGCATAATATTTGATTTTTGTTCTTCTTGTTCGACAATTCAACTAAAACGACAATAATTTACATTTTTGTGTATAAATGAATACACACACACACACACGAGATATATTCAGCTGTTAATTCCAAGTTTATTACCACATTTTATAATTTCTTTAAATGTTTTGTTCTACCTCAACCTTCCAAAGATTTTTGATCGTCTTTCAATGACGCAAAACGACTCAATTAGCAAATCTGCTAAAAAAAAACACATTTCAATTACGGTAAAATTGTTTGTTTCGGAATGCAAAACGTTAATATCGTACCCGCATTTAAAATGTGGGTATGTGTGTGAAAGGCTTTTGTGTGTAAAATATTTAACGAGGAAAAATGCAGAAAAATCAATAACAAGCACAACACGGTTTATAATTTAATAAAAGCACAAAAAGCGAATACAAAAAAAAATCAAGCAATAGTTCGGACCTTGAAGACAACAGAAATGTTTACCGTTTCTTTGCTAAGTTTTTTGTATATTCAATACTTTAAGGTTGTTATGCAGTTTGCGCTTTTGTATTCAAACTGCTAAATTGTTTCGAATGATTTTTTTTTTTTTTTGTTATATGATTAATGTGTTAATAATTCTATCTAATATAGTTTGATTATGTTTTAATTGTTGGCAAGATTTATTAGATAACAACATATGTTAATGCATTTAAGTATTTATTGACCTTCTAAAATTTAAAATTAAATTTTAATTGGTGAACGAAATGCCATCAGGCTTAACCTACTAACATACAAAGCTTTGCAATTTACTGTTGTAATATGTCGAATAATCGGGTTTGGTTAAGTTAGAGCAATTCTTTGTTATGCAAAAGTGTGGTTGAATTGATTTGTGTGCTTTGAAAAAAAAAGTTGTATTGGCGGCCACAAAACGTTTTTTTTTTTTGACTAAGCCTCCTCTCAAAATTATAAATCCGCGAAATATGACAATTCACAATTTCTTTAGGAATCTTTTTTGTTTTTGCTAACAAATAAATAAAGTGCCTTTTTCTAACTAAAGCCACAAGCTTCAAGCTTTATACATAATTAAAAAAAATAAAATATTTTTTTACAATTTCGGATTTTTTTTTTCTTCTGCAATTTTTGAGCATAGTATACGAGTATATGTATTAATGTCAATTGACATATGAACAGCTGACTTTGTGTGAACAGCCAAAAGCTTTAGCGCAATTAAAAAGTTAAGTGAGCCAATATAATTTCTGCTTGAATATACCATACTTTAATATGAAGCTTACTCTGATTTCAATAATTCACTTCTTTTCGGCAGAGAAACCAATTGCGCAATACACTTTGCAGAGCTCTATACAAAAGCCAAAAGCTCTTATTTTTAAAAAGTAATTATAGGCAAAGTTTTGTGAACAATTGAACAAGAGCATTTAATGAACGCTAGTTAAACCTACATATACACATGTATATTAGATAAGTGTGTCTGCACATGGCTACACATAACAATTGCTAAAGAAAAAAAAAAAAATATGCCGAACTGACCTAAATTCAAGCTGAACCACAGCGACTGTGCTAGGCGAACCGAACCGTACCAATACTGCAACTCCAACGCCGTCAACAACCACTGAGCCGGTTGACCTTTAACGCTACAACAGTTGAAAATAAAAAAAAAACAACAAATACATAGCCGTTTTTTTTTTATTTTTATAAGCCTCAAACTAAAATTAAGTAATGGCAGTCACAATAGCCGACAGCAAAACAAAAATATTACAATTTTACATTAACTAAAAACAAAATGAGAAAAAAGTTTCAAATTTTTAAAAATCTGTTACTGTGTATTAATATTATTTAAGTGTTTGTGTAAAAAGACGAAAAGGATTTTTAAAACCACATGACATGGCCTAAAAGCACTCAGATTCGATACTTTGCATTGTGAGTGTTGGCTGCGAAGTGGAAATACTTCAACTCACTGGCGCTGAGCAGGTGAATGGTGCGACACTCCGCCAACGTGCTATCTGTGAACAAAGTACGAGTGCTCAATGTACGTAATTTTAATTTAGTTTTTATATACATATGTATGTATGTATGTAGATAAGTATATACGTCTTTAAATAAGTATATATATAGATATATAGATGTATAACAAGTGAGGCAATAAAATATTGCTGCTAACAAAGTGGCAACAACCAAAACCAGACATCACAACAAAATACAAATACAAATGAACTGAGTTGAAGGAAGCACTCCATCGCTTATAGGCTAACTCGCTGCCTGCCTCGTTATATGGCTCGCTGACGGACAGTCGGTTTATTGGTTTTTGCATTTGCCTTTCTAGAGCGTTGGTTGTATGGAGTCACAACCGCGGCGACCGTCGAGTCGACGAACTTGCAGCGCAAACAAATGAAACCACCGGAAAGCCACAGCCGTTGCAACATTTGAACTTTGGTATTAATATTAATACGAACTCGCGACTGCCACAATATTGCCGGTGCTGCTGCTTACATAGATATTTGCGTTGTTTTTTTTTTTTTGTTACTTTGAAAATCAAGCAAAAGTCGGTGAGCAAAGAATTAAGTCTCTACAAGCTAACCGCGCAAATGCGACATGTAAATAATAATGAAGAAAAACGTTGTGAGTGGGAAAACAAACTGAACGAAAAATGCTACCAAACCAGCAGTTCGAACGACAGCGCCAAAATGGCACTAACCACACACCAAAAAAAAAAAAAAAAACAGTGGAAAACTCAAACTATCTTACTGTTTTGGTTTTAGTCTGACTGTATGCAAAGCAACCTAAAGTGCAATGTTCAAAATTTACCCGCTCTTCTGTCACAACGAGTTATCAATGCGGAACCGTAAATGCCAACTTAACAAAACAAACGCCACCAACGCTAACAACAACAGTAACAAAAAGCAAAGCATTGTAACGTAGCGCCATCGCACACACAAAACGCCGGCGTCAAGTTCCAGTCTACCTGGTTGGCGTTTATGTAGGTGTGGAATTGAATCCAGCGCTCCTGATTAGTGTAGCTTAGAATACCCAGAAAGCACTTTTGTATGAATTTGGTAAAATTTTATATTTAGGGACACATTCAAAGTTATATGTCTAAGATATAATTAAAATTTGTTGGCTGTGATTAAAATTTGTTAGACCAACAGTTTTCGTTTATGACGAGCGGTCACTTTACATCAGCCATTAAGCCGAGTCATTTTTATGATAAACTCATGTTTGTATTAAGAAAATATATTCTCAAGAAACGTTCAACCATGTGTAGAATCAAAATCATCCTTTGTATGTAGTAAGTTGTCGCTCTAAGCGGTGACACACTTACTCGTAAGCCATGATTTAAAGGACCTGTTGTAAAACTACGACTGGTTTGTTCACTTTCCCCTGCAGAATCAGTTTGAGTATTTGATGAACCTCGCCAGGCTTTTAAGGTTCACCACATATTCACCATTTCGCAATGTTGTTCAAGCAAAGGCGGCTCCAGAAAATGAAATCTGATTCTTGATATTGCAGGAAACTGCAGAGAAAATATAAACTACAAAACTTTTCTCGATTCAACCTATGTAGGCCTAGTTTTTTTAGAGAACACATCAAAGAAGGGTAGAATCTACTTGGAACCTGTCTCCTTTGGAGATCGGCGGCATTTAGCACAATTTTTGATTTAATCGTAACAAAGCTCACAGCTTGGTTGTCAATCAAGGTAAAAAACATCTTTGTCTTTTAGATTGGTTTATCTACTCCACTCTTCTAATTTGTGTGTCTTCAAACATAATTTACATAAGTATTTAACTTTAAAGTTTAAAGCATTTAAAAAATATGTAGACTATGTATGACCAATATTTATCCCATTTTTAGCTTGCCTCTTTAGTCTTAGGATGCAGTTGTTGCGAAGAAAACTTCTTAGTAAGTAGTGCTAAAGACATTGGCTGAATTTACACTTCCAGCTATTGCCAAAAAAGAATGAGACCTTCACAGTTCTAGATCAATGTACGTTTTCTTATACCGAAATAAAGCAAATTAATTTACATAGTAATTTGCATTCCTACTGTAATCCAGGGGCTTGTAGATAACGATCACTACAGAATGTATTCAAAACTATCAAAGATGTGGATTTGTACTAAATAAGACCTGAACTTAAGTACTACTCGTAACAAAACCCACTTGTGTTTCCTACACTTACATATGTACATAGATTTTGAGGAAAAGCTAAAGCGGCCCAAAACATCAGCAACCTGTTTTAAACACCTGTTGAATTTAAAAACATATGTATGTACGACTCCTGGCCGCCAAGTTTGTAGCAGTGCAAACCTTCTACTGCAAGAGCTTAAAAAAGTATTAGAAACATATAAAATTTGTTCAGTTTTTACTTTACAAACGTTTTAAACTTGCAGAAACATGCTTTAGATTTTAGCAAAACCAATTCTTTGCAGACCTGTATAGTTGCACACACTTTTCACTGGTTAATTGATTGTTTCAAAATATCGGCCCAATTTTATGAAGCATAAGGGCAAAGTTGAGGAATTCTCAAAATTGATATTAAGATGAGAAGTACCCCTGCGATCCAACACAGCCTTCTTTCAGAGCAACTCCATTGACCAAATGTAAACGTAATAATCTTTTTTTTTTTACTTCTTTTTGACAAGGGTATCCACCTAGAAGACCAAAGTTATTTATATCCTTGAATATTGTTTGCCTGGTAAGCTGTGTGACACTGTTTGGATATGTCTAATAGCAAAAATTTATTAATTAATTAAACAAGCTCTTTTTCGATATTCATTGGTCGTATTGACCGGAGATTGTTGGATAAGATTGAATGCTAAGATATAATCTTGTTGTCTACCTCTGCAGCGTTGGCCCAATATCTATCGTTTGAGTTATAAATTTATATGCCAGCAAGACCTTTTGTATTGATTTGGTACACATTGGATCTTAACCAAAAGTACCATGCGACGTTTATCTTCAAAGTTCCTAAACAGTTTCAGTCTTAAACTAAGCATTTCGAAAGTCTTTTCCACATGAGCCCTAACCTCACAATTTTGCGCAGCTGCCAATATAGACAACTATGTTATTTCAACGCTCTCGAAATCAATTGGCTTTTTGAAATATAATTAACCTGTTTTTTTATTGTTTGCTTGTTGGGTGTGAAAGTGTAAGTTTGTGCTGTAAGATTTTTATGAGTACGAATCTCATATTTATTATTTTCCGCATCATATTTTTTATTAAGTACTAACCACACTGCAGGTGGAAAAAGTAAACGGTTAACGGGCGTTAACAGCACTGGAACCCTGGTTTATACACAGTACATATGTATGTATGTATATCTGGGGGAAAATGTACGAGTACGTGTGTGTACGTATTTGTACTAAGTAGTTAATAGTTTCATAAAAAAGAGTATTAATTTTTAATTTTTAAATTTTTTTTAACGGAAATTATAAACAAAATTTTGCATTCACATTGTAAAATTTAAGCGCAGATCAGTAATGGGTAGTTATAATACAATGTACTCAAAATAATCACACTTGCCATTAATTGGCTCATGGTTATTTACTCAGACACAACTGACAGTAAATTCAAGTCAATTCGAACTGCAAAATGTATATCTGTGTGTGTTTCTGTTAAAGTTCCACTTTGAATGGTCAGTCAAAAATTTTTAAAATTTTAAAATATTTGAATTTGCATGTCATGAAAAATCAATGCAATGACCATAGACTGAAATTAAGAAACTTAACATATTTAGTAGGAGATACTTATTTAGAGATGTAGATATGCAAAATGAAAAAATGCATTATTTTTATGAACGATCAAAATTGAAAGTCTTTTAACATTTCTTGCATTAGTTTGTTATTAAATATTTATTAAAAAGTATGAATGTATGTATGTATTTATATAACTCTCTTTAAAGGTAATTCAAAATATATTTTGAAAAGTGGAGGCGTTTAAAATGTGCTTTAAAGCTCATAACCATACACATAATATTACTATTAAAAAGCTAAACATATGTTGCAAAAATTATAATAAAATAATAAAATAATAATTTTCAATAGCAATAAATATGGGTAGAATTTAGTTCTGAATGTAAATTGCATATCGGCAAAATTTAATTTTATCTCGAAATAATCGTCCCTGGAGGCAAAGCAAATAAAATGCCCAGATAATTTTTAGCAGAAGACGTAAATAGGTACACGAATTTAGATGCAAACGGTAACATATAAAAAATTGTATTTGTTCGATACCAATATTATTTAAAGAAGATAATTTTGGACACCACTTTCGTATTGAGTTTCGGAGGAAATTACAATTTTTCCATAAAACGAGACTTCTTTTGTATTGATCACTTATGGGCTTGTAATAAACGATTTCGGAAAAAAATAACTGCAGTTGGAATTTTAGGAATCTACTTACAAAAAATATATCAGAAAATACATTTACACATATTTAATATTTTCCTAAAAAGATCTTTTGTTTTTGTTACTTATTGAAGCTCCTTTTTTTAATTCTGTTGTATATTCTTAAAAAGTTAAGCAAAATATTCACAACGAATATTTAAAATTATCGCGTTCTGGTAACATTTTGAACAAGTGAAATTGGTAGTTCGGCAAAAAACTGAATTCTTACTATTAAAAGCAAAGAATTTAATGTAGACTTAAATATTTGTTTTTAACAAATTAAGTTTATTCCAAACACTTTTGATAAAAAGAGTAAAACATAATATTAAGTTTGATCCCGAGAATACATTTCACGTAATACTGCATTTACACCCCCACCTATTTTAAAAGTTAGCGCTTTACTAAAGCAAGCTTTTCCCTTCTCTTAACTGTCACAAGGCCAAATTATCCATCAGTTATTAGAAAATATTTCTGTCTATTTTTTTTATGCTAATGGAAAAGGTACTATTGCATTTTTTCGAATACAAACATTTATCCAGAAATACCCAAGAAAAAACTTATTCCACAAATTTTATACTCGTAATTTTTTCAATTAATAGCCAAAAAATGAACCAAAGCAATTATATCGAAAAAATGATCGGCGCGTGCTGGACATTTGCTTGGCTGTGCCTACTGAACTGGACTGAACAAATCTTATAACATTTCGGTGGCGATATTGTTGTTGCTTGGGTGTGTGAGATTTCGCGATATCAACAACAAAAGATTCAATCAACAAAATAAAACAGGTTATTGCAATAAAAGTACGAGTTTAAGTAGGGATATATACATATATATCTACATATAAACATACACACAAACATTTACGCACTAAACCAGTCGTTATTGAATCCGAGTATTTATTTACTACAATGAAGTGGCCTTAGGCTTTAAAATAAATACGAATGCAATTGAAATGGACAGTTAAAAATGTTTAAATAAAAATTACTACCAAAGCGCAATTGAATGTTTTTTATATTTTTTATTTTTATTTTAGTAGTTACGGCGGTAGCAGCAGCTACTGAATGTTTTTTGATTTGAACTGATCATTTTTGAATTTTTTTTTATTATTGTACTGTTTCTTTGCATTTTTCATTACTATATTATTATCTATTCTTTTTTTTTTTAATTTTTCTCAGCAGCTTTAAGTGGGTAAATCGTGATAAGGCTTACGAGTACAATGCACATAAAGCGAGCTGTTAGACACGCATGCGCAGCATCTACTATTTTTCAGTTTGCGGCATACTGACTTACTTGGAACTTGCAAAATTGCATACATATAAAATTAAACAAAGGGGCATACAGAAAATATAAAAATAAATTTATATTCACATTAAGGAGTGCTACTTTGAGAATAAACCAAAATCTAATTAATCGAGTTTGTAATTTTTTTTTATTTGTTTAGTTTTATCTACTTTGCATAGCTTTCACAGTGATGAATGTGGGGGATAAAGAGTGTTTGGGATTAAAAAGGTTCGCGTAAAATATTTATTAAAAAATGTATTGGTCGGATTGAGGGAAGAATTTTTTTTTTAGTTTTTAAAATTTAAATTTTTTCCAAAATTTGATGATTATCACTTACAGATCTTGCACTATCACTAGCCTTTCAGGTTCCAAATAGAAGGTGTTTATTTTCGGATAACACGACGCCAGCGTCACCTAACGGAATTTTGAATATTTTCTTCATTAAAGCCCTTAGCTTGAACATGTCGACTTTTTTCGTGGCAAACGCGAAATTGAAACGATGTCGCCGTCGTTAAATTTGTCAAAGCTTTTTCGTAAAAAGCCAAGATAACTATTTAAACATTTAAGTTAGAGTTATATAACTTTTCTCTAATTTTTCTGTTGCTTCTTCAATATTTTATTTACTACCGCTGTTATAATTTTTTATCCCACTCCACACTCTCGTTCCCACTTTTTTTTAATATATTCAAACCTACTTTCAGTTTTCAAAAAGTTTTTCTTTATTGTGTTCCTAATGAAAGTGTTTTTGAGATTAGATTAGAAAACGTCATGCTGGGCGACACACTTGAACATAATGAAACTGTTCTTTATGATAAAATATCATGTTTGAATGGTAAAAACTTCTTAGTCGACGATAGACCTTGAGTCCATCACGAAATCGCGAATACGGCTTTTTTCAACTTTCAAGTACTCCAAATTATTTATTTCAACCTTATTCTCGCATATCCTGGCTAGCTAGCAGAAAGTGTTGAGATGAAGCTAACAGCGTTCACTGAGCTAATATGAGGATCTTCTATCCAAGAGTGCTATTTTACGAGTAACCTTTCTAATTGCCTCAATATCACTATGTCCCGGAATTCAAGCGAGTCTTATCTATAAGTATTCTGATGTAATTAAAGAGCGAGGTCCGAGATTCACCAACCATTTTCGAGTACGCCCAACATTTACTACCTTCAAGCTTCGACACAACCGCAAAGATTTTCACTGCATATTGCCCTCAATTATCCCGCTCGACACAATCTTTACTTGAGCAAATGCTAGTAGAGTGGCGCAGTGCTGTAGTCTTTTAAGTATGAAGTCTTCAGGACTATTAACCACCCGGATTTCCTGCGTCTTATAGCTGTTCATGTTTATATGCAAGAAAATTGCAAACAGTCTTTAAATGGGAATTTAGACAGAACATAAACTACTTGAGGTTGCCTTTGCTACCATTACAATTTCACTGTAGTGCCAAAATTAAGAGAAACCTATATCTATTTTTGTGAAAATAACGACCTTTTCTTATGTAGAAATTTATTCACTTAATGTAATTTTATAAACACCCTACAGTGTCATTTGAAAATCACTAAATTTTGCTCACAAACAAAATTTTCTTAATAGTGCAAAGTCCAACAATCAACATGCGCATGCGCATTACTTCACGGGAGCTTACTTCATTTTATGAAAAAAAAATTCGTGCGCATTTTTTACAAAACTACATTTTACACATACACAGTTTAAACATACCTACATACAGATGTACGTGTAGCGCATACGTTTATTTGATTAAATACAGTCAATGTTCAAGTGGCATGCAACGCGTCGTCGCGCTTCAAGCACCCACTTCACATCACTCGCCGCGCAACAACTCAGCTCCGCTCTGCTCGCTCAGCAGCAGCACTCATTGACTCACTCGTTCACTCGTTCACTTACAATTTTCAACATTTTCACCCAACCACCAAGTCGCCAAAGCGCGGCATGCCATTCCGCCGCAGCACATTAGATGGCGAATTGCTTCCGGTGTGTGCTTGGGTAACATTAATTGGTTCGCTCTGTCGCAGCAGTGGTGGCTGCGGTGGCAGTGGTGGCAGCGGCGCTAGCCAAGCGTTTTGTGCAATTTTGCAATGGCACTTGTTTTCAGCTGCCATTTGGAGTATTGTTGTTAGTATTGAAGTTGACGTTTCTGGTTCACTGCAGCCGCGCGCTACGTTGACGTGCCAGTGGGCTGCTATATTTTGCTGCTTGTGACCGGTCGCTAGGAAGGATGGCGGTTAATGGCACATTTATTTTCACTTTTTGTTTATTTTTTTTTAAATGACAGCAAAGCAAAAACAAAAGCAACAACGCAATAAAAAACAACTTAAGACAACACAAAAACTACCAAAATGTACAGGAGGCACACAAGTGTCGGTATGTTTGGTAGCTAAATAATACCAACGCGAAGACGTTATGAAAATCGTCGTGCGACTTTTGCATTTGTGTCGACATGGAAGTGAGACACACACACACACACAAATGCGAGCGTACAGTAATGAAAAGCGCCAAAATGCGCAGAGCACTGAAGCAGTCCACTAAAGTAAATGTAAATAAACTCGCACGTTTACGTAAGTTGCACACGCGCCTGCGCGACAGCACCAATTTTTTTAATGCCACAATTGCATGCCGGCGTGCTAACACTTTACATACAAATATACACACATACATATGTGTGTATGTACATAGATATGCGAGCCTGCGGCAAACAAATTGGAAAAGTTATATAGACTTTATTATCTACTTCGTAACAGTTTTAAAACTAGTGTAAAATGCTCGCCGCGAGAGTTAAAAAAGTTAAAAAACAAAAGAGTTGAGGCACGAACTTGCTTTATCCAACTTGGCGAGTGGATAGATCCATAACCAAGGACAAAGTTTTTGGATTTCATATCGCATCTTATTCTGCGTATTGAAATCTATGTTATCATCTCAGTTATAAAAAATAAGCTTTATCTCATTTTTACTCACTTTTAAGGTAGATAATTTAGACCAAAAGGAAATACATATTAACACACGGTAAAAAAAAGCGAACATTTTTACAAATTTCCATGATTTAGTATGGCTTTACTCCTTTTTTTAAATAAATGTACTTTTTTTTGCTTTTTTGCCTTTACCTTAAAATTTTATATAAATAATTAAAAATTTAAATATAGACTATTTTCGACACTCCAAGATTATCTACATTTGCCACTGTGACTTTTCGTATACTTTTGTCTACTATTATAGATTTATTAAAAACTAGACAAAAGGAAATATTAAAACACAGAAAAAGTATTAATACAAACAAGCTTTTTAGTAAGATTGCCATACATCCTTAATTAAGAGATTAATTAATAAATTATTCAATTTTTTATAGTAATAAAATATTCTATTATGAAGTTTGTATCCAAAGCAAAAATGTGGCAAAACTTTAATTGGAGTACAATCTGATCGGGATAGTCTCCTTTTTAACTAAAACAAAAAGTAAGTATTACCAAAGAATAAATAAATTATTATAATATGTGTATAAAGTTTAACATATTTCAGAAAGCATAAATTCAAAAACATTTTTAAAAAATTGTCTACCTCTTACCACTCTTCGTACCGTTGAAATATTTCGATTTATTTTTCTCTCCAATATATTTCAAGGACCTTCTTATCTATAATTGTCATTCGCCGAGAAAATGATTCCGCATATTATGCACATATCGGGTCTATGGAAGATTTGCCAAATCTAAAGTCACACAGAGAAGGTCAGTTCTTCATTGGTGGCAGGCTGCTCGGTAGAATATTAATAGCGTTATTAAGAAAACTTTTCTTAAAAATTGGTCCGAGTGCACATCAATACCAATCAGCAATCCTGCGCCCGTCCAATCATGTTCAGCAAATGACTATGTGCATTTGGAAGCAAATTTTTGAAGTTACTTAAATTTAATTCACCAGCATTCCTCCAAAGTTTGAGATCAAAAATTAATGTCTGTCAATTTTTTTTTGCGAGAGCTTCCTTTAAAAAGTTTTCAAACAACTCTACCGAACGAATGAAATAAGCTACTTTATTCATTCACACAAATTTTAGAGAACTGGATCAAATGACGAAGAGAAAGCGAAACTAGGCATTGCACCGTGTAAACATAGTAAGTACTACCCCAACTGGTCGAATATAAATACATTTCTAGCTAGTCTACAAACGGTTCGTTTAACTGCGTGATTAACAGGATTAATAAAGTTCAATTAGAGTATTTTGTATGCACAAATTTTTCTTCAGTCAAACTATTGCATAATAACCACACTTTCCGCGAATGATTACACGATTTTGTGCGATAAAAAAGTGTGTCGGGAAATAGAAAAAAAATATGTTTACTCCATTGTCGTCAAAAAAAAAACAACTCGAAAGTAGAGACAAATTAATTTAATATGTAATTGGGTTATGGCATAATAAAATAAATGCAGTATGGTGTAACTAGTTTACTAATCATATTTGGAAAATATATATTTGATATTTAGCTGAGCAAGTGTTCGCTGTTGACGAGTTTGTAGCGGTGCGTGCTATAACTCGATATGCCGCTGAGTTTGAGGTTCGAGTCTCTGCTAGGGCAAGTAAAATCTGAATCATAGAAAAAGTACCCAATTGAAAGATAATTGGAGGAGTTATCTCTAAATTAATAAATTCAGAAGAGAGCAATTCTACCAACAACATATTGAGCATCAAAACGATAAATGCACTACATTTTCGCAAGCATTTTAGACAACTTTTGATTATTTTTATTTCTCTTCTACAAAACTTTTAGAAAGCTCTACTTTTCTGGGACTAAAAAAAACAAAAAACTTTGCTGAGTTCTTCGAAATTTTGTTTAAGATAAATCTTCCAACACTTCTCCTCAGAAGGCGGATCTAGTGATGTCATTTAAATTATTTTACAGAAAAAGTTGCTTTTCACAATTTAAAATACAATAAAAAATTTACCAAATTTTGTAAAATGATTTTCTATCATTTCTATAATTAACAATGTCTCAAAAAAACAGAAACAGAACTGGTGCTGAAAAAAAATTTTCGCGTACTCGTATATTCTATCAAAAATATGGGTTTGTTTTAGCTTTTCATAGTAAACATTTTTTATAAATATTTGAGCAAATCACAAGATGTCTTAACGTGTCGTAAAGACAAAAAAAATTCACAAGAACAAAAAATGTGGTTTTCTGGTATGCAACACAAGCATTGCACAGAAAAAATAAAATTTTAATAACCAAGATTTAAGCTTCTGAAATGCTTTTGAATTTAAAACCAAAGAAACAAAAAATTTCTGCATCTAACTTTGTATGTAAATAACAATAGAAGAATATATTTCCAATGAAAAATATTTAATAACTTTTATTATTTTTATTTTAAAATATATAGTTTTAAAATAAAGTCAGAAAATGTATTCTCATTTTAGTAGTAAAGCTAACCCTTTTGTTATTAAAAATATACAAAGCATTGATGAAGTTGACAACAAGCCTTTGCAAAAATTTATGGAGTTAAGACAATAATAGTAAAAATACAAATTTTTAAAATTAAAGTACCAAAACAAATTTACTCAAGAAATTATCCGCAAACGTAATTAAAACCGAAAAACTACGGAAAACCGCTGAAACAATAAGAACCGTTGTATCAATTGTGTGCTTTGTTAAGGTGTGAGAACCGTTAGAGTATATCGCCAGTCAGCTAGCTCTGCAAATGGATACACTTATATACATACATACATAAATATTTACATCTAATTGTGCATACATACAATGCGCGTTATGTGTTGTAGTACCGTCGAGTCGAGTATAGCCAACCGTTGGGTACCACTGGGCATCATCATCTTCCGCCGCACAATGATGGGACAAAAAATGTGATTTTGTGAAAATAAAGTGATGTCTTCAAAATTTAACTACTCACCTGTTTGTATGTACATACATACATACATATGTATAAATACTTGTATGCACTAATACATGCCACCAAGCTTATGGTGACATGGAAAGCGCAAATGGAAGCACATGAGACTTTGTACAAAAAGAAAGCTAGAAAATTGTTTCGAAGCCACAATTTGAATGTAAACATATCCAATTGTGTTAGCAACAAATTTGTGTTTACATACATAAATAAAATGCAAGCTGCGAAGAGTGGGAGAATTAAGTTTTAAACAAAAAAACTTGAAACACTATATTCTGTGATGGCTCATGCCAAGAATACATTTGTA
Source organism: Philophylla caesio (assembly GCA_963971545.1). Taxonomy (NCBI): domain Eukaryota; kingdom Metazoa; phylum Arthropoda; class Insecta; order Diptera; family Tephritidae; genus Philophylla; species Philophylla caesio. Next base: position 183,636,488 of record OZ020604.1, on the reverse strand, counting down.
TGTATGTATGTACACCAGAAACATAAGTGTATAGCTTCAAGGAAGGCATGTCTTTTAATGAAGGTTGGCGCAATAAAATGCAATACGAGTGGTAAAAAAAAAATTATTTGTAATATAAGTTGTTATATTTAATGAAGTTTCTTGTCATTATGACAGTAATTATATATAATCAAATACCTATTTTCACATAAGTAGTTATATTGCATGTATGCCCAAACTGATGACTTTTCCAGCTTTTTGTTTTGTTGTTGAATGAAACCAACTAAGGCAGAGAATAACATGTTTGGGAACTTAAATAACACAAAAAGTCGAGTAAGTTGGTAAGCAAGACAAGAAAGGAAAAAAGCTAATCAAAAGAGTTGAGCCGTTGGTGCTATTGATGGCACATAAATCTCTTCTCTATATACGAATATATGTTCCTCATGTCAATCTTTTTACCCGGCACCGAAAATAGTAAACTGTTATTTTTATTTCAAGAAGATTGATAGAGAGAAATTGCCTTTCTTATATTAGAATTTAGCGGCGTGAAGCTTTTTAGCTAAGGAATACCAATGTTTCATAACATTTTTTTTTTGTAATACAAACAAAAAAACCAATTGTTATTTGTTGACTAATAATTTTTCAAAAATTACAATTTAAATGTGAACTTACATTTTTTCTATAAATGTTTGTTATTAGGCCTTATAAATGGCCTAATTAAGGAAGATGAACAAACACAACAGTCCACTCGGCTAGCGTAGCACAGCATGTAGTGTGTTGGCTCTGCAACTCCGAGCTCCCGGGTTCAAATTCTGGGAGAAGTGGTTAAAAAAAAGAAATCTGATGAGGAAATGTGATGCTTTCCGAAATAGTACTATAACTGCTACCATTAAAAACTGTTGTTGTGGTTTCACAAAAAATCTTTTTTTCTATTAAATTTAATAGTTCAGATTCAACATTTAGGTTAGAAATGAATGTTAAAAATTCAAATTTTAAATGGCAAATGTGTGCTACATTTAAAATATCGGGCATATTGTTTTGAAAGTAACATATAAATGATATTTTTTTCAGAAAAAATGTACGTAAAGTTTTGTCTGTTTTTTTTATACCAAAAATAAAAGTGATATTTTTAGCTTTAAGCTTCATCAAAAAAAAAATTCGAACGCCTTGAGTATTGTTGTTGTTTTTTTTTTTAAATAAATAGTTATATGGCCAAACAATAACAAAACAATTTAAGTCAAATTAAACTTTTATTTATTTATTTTCTGAACAAAATCGCAGAGACGAAAAACAACGATTATTTATTAACATTTTTGAAAAAAGCCATAACATTAATTTTACTAATAAACTAAATATGCGTTCTCCAGATAGTTAGAACGCATCGCATTTATTATAATCAGTATCTTACTTTTGTAAACTACGCCTTATTTAGGTTAAGCTTAATCAACCGTTGGCACTACTGTCCACTCATGGCTCGAACAGCACCAGTCGCTCTGGCTTGCTCAGAGCACTTCGCTTGTGAGATTTATGTATGTGGGTATCTGATAACATTGGTATTGCCGAAAATTGCATCTCGCATAAGCTCGGCAGAGAGCTTCTTAAGCTAACAAAACTGTCTGCAAAGTTTCATTACTTTTCCAACTAAACTCTGTTTAAAAACCTGATTTGATTTCAAAAAGTTGCATTCTGTTTGCTATATAATATATAATGGTCAAGACACAAACTACATATTATAAGCTAAGGGCTATTAATATTTAGATTTAGTGTTTTTTAGTTAATATTAAGGCGAGTAAAACGTATATAATTTGGCTCCTATGCCGAACAAAATTTAATAAAAAACCAAAAATCGTGATCTACAACGTTACGTATGTTAAATGTGATTTTATTAGAATTATTTTCATCAGCGAACTAAACTTGAAGGTGTATCGTGATGTGCCAGAGAGTACTTTTGTCCAAGCTCGTTCCATTTCTACGAGAACAACAAGACAAGAAAACCAAAAAAATATTGCCCAAACATGTAACAAATACATTCAAAAATCTATTTTGACAAAAAAAAACCGAACCAATCACCTCTATGAGACAACACCAAATTATTTTTAAGACCAAACGTTCAATTCAACCCCACGAGGCGGTAATAATTACAATTTTCACGAGCAAACAACGCTACGACAGCGAAACGGTGGCAATTTCGAATGCAAAAAATTAATTGCTGCGGCCATATCTGCAAACATACATTCGAATACAAAATTATTGAGAAATTAATAAAAAATAAATTTAAAAAAAAATTTATTTCAAACTAAAGGAAACCAATACAAAGACCATGACAATTAGTGCTGGAAAACTATGATTGCTTAATTTCCAATATGCCAACAGCTGGTCATCATGGCATAGAGGCGGTTGCTGCACAAAAGAAACAACCAAAAAATCAAAAAGCATAAAAAATCCAAATAATGATAACAAACCATAAGATATAGTGTAAACAACAAAGTGCAATAATAAACCAAACCAACTATACTATAATCTATTTGTGTATATACTTATGTATGTTTCTTTCGAAGAGAAAAAAAGTACAATGAGAGAGTTACAAGTAGCTAAAAAAAAATTGCTGAAGTTTCGTGTTGAACATTTGAAAATTGAGTGTTGAATGTTTGTTTGCAGTTTGTACACACAATCGAGTAGGCATGAAAATTTAAATAAATGCCAGTAAATTCATACACACTAGGCATGTCAATCCCGGCCTTTTTCAACTCCCGAATATCCCGGGATCAATCTATTCAAATCCCGGAATTGCAGAAAACAGAGAAAATTGAATAACCATTTATTTTTTTAAATTTTTAATTTAAATTTTTTGAAATAAAAACAAAGTTCAAATGATTTCTAACAAAAAGAGCCAAACGAATAAAGCAAATAACACACTTAACATACCTTTCAGAGTTGTATTGAAATAAGAAAATTTAACATGAGAATCAAAAGCAACCAGTTTACAACTTATTGTATTACAATAACACAATACGACAAAAAACACGGTTACCTAAGCTTTGTTTTGCCATTGCCCTTGAAAATTAGCCTGACGAGGTGCTTGAAGTGGATAAGGCAGAAAGTCTCAAAGATAAATTGCATGAAGTTTTAACGAGCAGCTCGCAATTTTTCAATAATCGAAAGGCATAACATTTATCAGAAGGTTTGGTAAAATAAATTGATAGTTTTTGTAATGCGGCGATAAAGGCTATGCCCTACAGAGGGCATTTAACAGTGCTTCACCACTGCAGATATTAAATGCAAAAAATGTAGGTCCAAAAAAAGGCACAAAATTGACATCCCTAATACTCACGTACATAAAAATGCATTTGCGTACATATGTACATATGAATATTAGAGCATACGAGTATGTTTTGTAAGCGTGAATGATTGAAACTATGTTGCCTTGCCTGCTCACGAGCTACTGTAATTTTTCGTTTTTTCTGCGTTTCTCCTCTGCACATAAGTACGTATGTATGCATGAATATATACATACATACATACTTACATATATATATTTGTATATGTATATATACAAATATTGAATCTGTGCAATTTGAATTTGAGTTGATGAAAAATTATTGCAATTTTGCTAGCGGTTGCACGAAAATAGTTATCAGCAAAAAATCATGTAAAATACAAGTGGATTAAATAATCGCGCACTTACTCTCACCAAAAGCAGCAAAGCGGTTTGGTGAATGGACTCTATTTGGGAGCGGTCAATGATGACTGAAGATCAAGTTTTGAAGATATTGCTGTTATTAAAATAAATTTGAAAACAAAAAAATGGAAAATAATCTGCACTAACAAATTTTGGTGCAAATCTATGTATGCACTTATATTCAAAACATTAGCTGTTTGTGCATAGATATATCGAATCGTTTAGAGAAGAAAAAAAATTGCACACAGAGAAAGCAGAGTAAAGTGTCTTAAACTCCCAACTGCGCCCAACCATCTTAAAGGCAATGCGAGCTATTCATTTTTTATAAATTTCCGCAAATAGAACAAAAAACTTTCGTTCGAAATAAAGAATCAATCACATAATATAATCACATCATATGATAACATCATATGAGCGCAACATGTGACCTCATCATATTATACCATCATCAACGACATTAGTACAAAACTGGTTTCATATTTAGTATCACAGCTTTACGGCGAAAAGTGTCTTCATTTTTGAGTGTACGATCAAAATTTTGATATAGTAATTAGTAAGGAAGTTTTAGATGGTTTTGATTTAGTTGTGACTTAGTAGCAAAAATATCCTGTTACAATTTTTTCTTCAAACATACCTGCTTGGGCTTAAAAATGTGCCAGTATGTTAAGCGCTAAGCGCCGGTCACAGTTGCCCGGCGGTTTTGCAAGTAATCTGCCTCATCATATGTCATTTGCTAATTGTGTCACACTTTCCGAAATATGTACCATGAACATTTTTTATGTTTTACCTACATATTTCATCTCTTACATCCTCCACCAAGATTCTAGTGTCGAGTCGCACAATCTCTTCGGTCCGCTATGTCGCAATGACCTGGATATCTTATTTACCTGAGAGTGAAATGACTCGGCCATAACGTTGAGAGAAGTGCGACATTTCATTTCATTTCATTTCCTTCGGTAGGGACTTTATTGCTGTATTGCTGTTAGTGAAAATGTAGAAATTAATTTCGGGTATCGTTTTATAGCCTTGCCGATTGAAGCACTACAGTGACCCGGAAGACGAAAACTAAAGGAGTTCATCAGGTTTTTGGAATATATATTCACCTCCATCTACCCTATCCATGAATTTGAGCCACCGCTCTATACATGGATGAACTCGCTTCTTCTTTCAGCTTCAAGTTTTTACTCTTCCTTTAGGGGCAGAGTAGAATTTCGTTTGAAAATTAAGTATTTAATTTTAGCGATTTGGAACTTCAGTGTGATTTTTCGTTCTTGAAAAATCATATAATATAAATACACACTTAGAGCTTGAGCTCTGTTAACTGATTTGGCAATAATAGTGGTACAGAGGTGTAACTCTAAATACTGTGCCGCGCACAGTACTTTTATAATTTCTCATATCATTTTTGATCACCTTGAGTTTTTTACATTTTCGCAACTTCACATATCTACTAACTGAAAATAAAATTGTATCACCCAACAATCATATAATATCCATCAGCTACCAGCGTTCATATTGAAATGATCGAGACCTATCATCATTACTTTATCAGTTGCTTGTTGATCACCATCACTGCAATCATAACAACTCACAAACCAGTAGTCTGTCTGTGATTTTTCTACACAAAATACAATGAAGAGAAATGTGAAACCGCATATTATGCCATCAGTAGTTTATTGCAGTTATTGTTGCTGTTATATGAGTATAATAACGTATTTGTTTTTTTTTTTTTGTTTTTCAATTTTCCATAACAATCTGTACTCTTCGCTATGCTGTCATTCATCATTCATCAACTGTTTCTTTTTACTTTGCTACTTTGCTCCAATGCATTTCAAATCCTTTCCTTGCTTTGACCAGCACTAATCGGTTGCAGTGGCAACAACGGTTACCAAATGCAATTGCAAGCAATAGCAAAACGCTAAGAGCTTATACTGTACTTAGTATTTCATGTATTTATGTATATGGTAAGTATGATTTAGATATTTGTTGCTGCAATAACGGCGACATCAGTGGCAACTGGACAACCTTTGTGGCAGGCAGCAATATTTCATTCATCGGCCAGATCACTGAATGGGCTCCCGTCGCTCCTTCCGCTGTCTGCCAGGAATGATGGGGTAAAAAATGTGATTGATTTTTCTTCTTTTTTTTTGTTTGCTCGTGAGTAGTAATTTATATTCGTAAAGTTGTATGAAAATAGTATTTACATATAATTTAACAACGATTGCTTGAGTTGATGCAGCTATAAGCAAATAAATATGTTTGTACTCGTATTTGTATATGTACACAACTGTATTTATATACATATACATACTCGTATATGTAGTTATATGTATGTACATATGTATATGTATATTCATTTGCAATTTTGAACCGCACATGTCATTATGCATACCAACTATGTGTGTATGTATTTATTACACTGTACAACAGGCAAAAACTTTCACAAAGCTTTTGAGTCTGCTGAATCCGAATTTGAAGTCAGAATTTTCGACTTACCCTAGGCTTCCTCTACAGTATGTGGTTTGTCCAGAAACCAGCATATGTAAAAAAAATATTCGAAATTTTTTTGTTTAATCCTTGACCAAGTGTAACTTAAGAATTTCGGGGTAAAGGAAACTTAATATAATATTTATTTTTAGATTTGACCGCATACAGATGTTGGTGCAAATACTAATATTTTTTTTTTTTTTTAAGTAAAAACCGGTAACAGCTTGCACATCGGCATCGATAGCCGATGTAGTTAATGAACAACTACTCACAACTGCCGCGAAAAGACAAGGTAGGAGTTCGAATCCTTGTCTCGGAATGAAGTCTGATAATGGCAAGGTGATATTCAACAAAATAGCTAATACTTCTATCTAAGCTGATTATGGTGGATTTAGGTTGTTGTTTTTTTTTACCAACTCAATAAAAATTGTTAAAAATTTATGCATTTTTTGCATTGCAATATAGATACTACTATTGAATAACGTTTGTTTTCAAAAATGAAGTGAGTAAAAAGTATACTTAAAAACCAATTTTTTGTAAGAACTATAGCGACATCTGTAAGCGGTCAAACTTAATTAAAAATTATATTATGATTGCTTGTCCTCAAAAAACCTTTAGTTGCACTTGTTCAATGATAAACAAAAAATGTTAAAATTTTCTTTTTTAGAAATGGCAGTTTCTGAACAAACCACATACTGAAGAAAACCCCTTGGATGACCCGAAAATTCTTACTTCAAATTCGAATTCAGCAGACTCAAAAGCTTTAGACACCGTTGTGAAACGAGATGGGATTTTCAAAATCTTAAATTTTGTTGTACCGTGTTATAAGTACATTTTCTATTGGGAATTGCTCACAATTCGCCATTTGAGCTTTTCACACATTTTGCATTGTTGCTCAATAAAGCGAGCTTTTAAACAATGCAGTGGTTTTTAATAACAACCCGATAAACAATAGCGTTATAAATTTTAAATAACAGTTAATAGAAAACGATATAAATTTTTTTACAAAGCAGCACCCAACTTCTCTTATATATTTTTACTGTATACTCGCTTCGTAAATAATTTTTGAAAATTATTTATGAATATCGTTACCATTATAAATATTGTCATTCTTAACTAATATCGTCACTGATGGATATTCGTTAACTCAGCACACTTGTAAAAGTTTGAAAAAAGTAATGTTCAAAATTATTACAGGTAAACAGTTAAAGTTTAGTACACAGTTTTTTTTTATATATATCCGTGCGTCATACGGATGCGCCCTCGCGACGGTCGGGCGGGTATGGATGGATAAAACCCTTGGGATTTTAATTATTATTTTTATTAAAATCGAAAATTCATATAAAATTACACTCAAGAAATGATAAAGAAATTTTCTTTTACAAAAAATTTGTTAAACCAGTCAAAAGCTCTTAAGAAAAAAATGCTCATATATTTATTTCTTCAAGGAAATAAACGCACTCGGCTAAGCTTACGCAGTGTGGGCTATTTTTGTTTTTCCTATTATTCCCTTCACAACTTTCTGCCAATATTTATACTGGACTGTGTTGCTGTTATTGTACAATTTCTATTATTCTGCTAAGTCTTTAAGAAGATGTTTGAAGAACATTTTGTTCAACGGTGAGATGCATTTTTCTCATAACATTTATAGAATTCAGGAGCTGCCATTACATCCAGTCATCTTTAAATGAACAGTTCATGTTTATAAATAAGGTGAGACCGCCGGAAGATTTATTGTGAATGGTGAGCGTTATTGCGCCATGATAAGGCACTATTTGAAGACGTTACTCGCCATACAGTTTGCGAAACAATGGCTTGACTGAAGAACGATTCGACCAACAATTAATTTTTTCGTTACAGACCAGTAAATTGAACTTGTGACAGGAAAGTTCAGGCTTTTTTTTTCTTTAGAGCTACATAAAGTGCAAAGTCTGCATGGATAGGTTGATTACGATTGTGGCATTGCAGACCACTCAATATGCTCGAAAGCTGCATCAAAAATTATGACTTCGGCATGGACCACCTCAACTTTCGTTTTTAATGTCGTAATCGCTATAGAAATTGCAATTTCTCCCACTATTATTATTGAAGTTTTCATCGTTATTGGTATTTTCAAAGTTATCGTTTTCATTCTCTAAATAACCATCATTATCATAGTCGTAATCGGTATATTTATTTATTGGCATTATTCTCCTAATCGATAGTATTACCGTGAAAAATATTATTTTTATTCTATCGTTTTCTATTTCGTCACAAACGATATTTTTAGTGACGATATTTTTTATTTTATCATTACATTAATTGAATATAAATGTTTGTTTATTTTTCTGTTTTTTATTTTATTGAGCTCAAGGCCAGAATACATAAATACTTTTTTATAATTACTGAAAATCTTTAAGTGGAAAAATCACGATATTTAAAATCTGAGGCAAAGAACAGAAATCCAGCATAACGATTCCGGAAAGCAGTGCGTTATCGTCAATCTTTTTGAGGACCAAAAATTTTGGTGGAAGTTTTGCTTCAAGATAAAATTACGATCATTGCTAACTTAAATGGAATTTGCCACATGTTTTAAACGGCAAACTAAATTCTAATATTACCCATGCGGTTTAAAAAGTCTCGTTGTGAACATTTTCTAAAAAAAAAAACTGCCACCGTTTTATAAGTTTAATATAATAAAAACAAAATTATGAGCTCAATCAAATGTTGTAGTATGGATGTGAATCAGAAGATATTTTTGAAAGCTTAAATTTAAAAAAATATTTTTTGCCACTTTTTTAAAACTTATAATAAAAATGTATGCTGTATGAATGCGATGTAATAAAGCTTCGTTACAAAGATTATTTCAAACAGAGTTGCCAGCTGTTAAATTTTTATATCGCATTATTTAATAAATTGAATAAAATAATGCGATGCGTCTGGCAATTATATTTAATCTTTTAATTTCAATTTTTTATTACGGTCTAATTAAAATTTAGAGCTCGATTGCAAAACCCAAAGACGGTTGTTAAATCTATTTAATAAATAAGGTAAATGACACTCTACTATGTTAGTGTAAAATAATGTTCGATAAAATATGTCAATACTGATGTAAGATGCAAGCACCTTTTTTTACATATTATGAAAGTATGTATTAACATATTATGGAACATAAGAAAACCTAACAATAAATTTAGTGCCTTGGTGACGGAGCCGCGGATAAATGTTCGTATTTGAATATTAAAATTACAATACATATTTTAGGTACAACAATAGTAAAAATTTCAATGTATTTCACACTATGTTCATTTGTTTTCCTTTGTTTATCATTTTCAACGAAAATAAATTTTTTTTCACCAATCAATAACTTACGACTAGCTTCATTCATTCTTTTTCTTTACTTTCATTTATTATTTATAATTATTTCTTTTTCTTTTTTTTTATTTATTATTTGTTGTGTTAACAGTTACTTCATACGCACAAAATTGTTTGATTTGTCAATGCTGGTGACATTTAAATTGTACAGTTATTAGTAAACAATACATATCAATTGACTGCATGGCAATATTAATGCAACTGTAATATGACCTTCAATAAATTTCTCATTTTATTATCATTGTAATAAAATTGCTATTCAATTTCAAATTTTCATTTTCGATTTTTACACAATTAATGCACTTTTTATTGAATGGCTTTTAATGCATACAGACAAGACATACATACATATATATGTATGTGTGTTTGGGTATACTAGCATATGATTTGCTTGAAATTGCGGTTTAAAGTTCATGGCCCTCCCGATTTTTATTTCACTTTCATTTTCAAATATTGCTTATTTTAACTATGTTGACGTTAATTTTTTTTTAATTAATTCTGCAATATTTAAAATTTAAGTGTAAGTAATTATAATTAAAAAAAAAAATCCAGCTCAACTTTAAATTGTTTCATCAACCGTTATAATGCAAATGAATATGTTAACTGCTTACTTTGTTAACTGAAAACTACGAGCATGATGTTTGTGCAAATATTGGCAATCGAGTAATCATAAGACATCAGTTTGTAAATTAAAATAAAATTTGTGAAAATCATGCATTTCTAGATTTAAATTCAAACATTTTGAATATAATATAAAATCTTTGTTTTTGTTGACTGACGGTATACGTCGAACAAAAGATAAATTTAAAACTTAAAAGGAAACTTATGTATTTGTCTCTTGAAAAAATTTGTTTTGAAAAGCAACCAAAAAATTAAATTTTTTTTAAATTGTTTAATTGTTAAAGTCAGTGAGTAAAGTAAAATTTACTAGTTAAGCTAGAAAACGCAAATTATTTTGGCACAAGGGTAAAGGAGTTCTGGCTTTATATATAACCCAAAATCTTGGAGCTCGAAATTTTCACAAATTTTTCGGCAGGTGCATATGTATAAGCAAAAGGCGGAATATCTGCCAAAGATCCAGCAAACTAGAGTACGTGACAAAATATTTATTATAAAAAAAATATAAACAATAATAATTATCTAATTAACGATATATGGCATCGACATAGATAGCAATCACTCAAAGGTGAATGTGCATATACATACATACATAAACTAGTATCTATATATATATAGGTGTGTTTATATAGAACTACTATGTTTTCTAAAAACTGTTACATATGTACATGCACAAATATGTACATACTCGTACATGCGTTGATAGAATAAAATCTCAAAATGAAGTTGTAAATGTTAAAGACACTAGGTGTGTACAATGTTCACATACATATATATGTATGTATATCTAGATACACACCAGCATATTTTATATGTAAATTTAATTTTTATTTTTTTTTAATTTTTATTTTATTAAATGAAAAATAGTAATACAATTAGTATGTAATTTGGGTAGGCTATGTGAGCTCAATGCACGGGATGAGTAATCGATGCCATCAAAAAAGACATTAAATAAGCTTCACGAAGATAACACTACAACTCGATAGAGGTATATACGTATACATACATATGTATGTACATATATACATATATTTGTATGTAGTTACTTTTGATTGCGTTTGTTCGTATGTGCGTATGTCAATGCGTGTATGCAGATAATAATTGTGGCACACATATGACTAGGTACCTACACTCTGTTCGCAAATTAAAGCACAAACTTATATTTGAACAATTTAAATTAATTAAATTAAAATTATTTAAAATATTTTTTTCAATTAAAATATCGGTCATTCTCAAACGAACACCATTTAAAATTTTAAAAATTTTATTAAAAACGTTTATTAAGATTTTATCAAAATTTCAAACTTAAAAATAATTTTAGAATAAATTTAATACCACAAAGTGCCAGTTTCTAGTGGCTAATTATACCACCGATTTTTAACAATATTTTACTGACGCTCTTTTGCAATTATTTCCATATAAAAAATAATAGCTTTTGCGTTGAATGAAGGGAACTGACATTGAAAAAATTGTCAAAAATTAATTATAACTTTTAGATGTTTTAAACTTGCACTTTCTTGGACTAAAATTGAATGGGCCAAAAAACTGCATACTCATAAATATTCTTTTTTTTTTTTTATTTCAAAATTTTGAAAAAAAATGTATTAAATCATTGTAAATATTTTAAATAATGGGTGTTTGTGGATTTTCTTAGAGAATATATATGTTACTTGAAAAATAATTTTTATTAATTACAAGAAAAATTAAATGCCCAAATGTGCCAATATGTGCTTGTGGTATAATTTGTAAACAGAGTATACATACATTCATCCTTACATACATACATATGTACAAAAAAGCTTAGTTCTTTCTACATATAATAAAACAACATAAATAAAATCATCACGAAGTGTGCATAATTTAACAAATTCAAAGCGTTATATACATATGTACATATGTATGTATGTATATAGAAACTTAAAATTTTTTTTAATAAAAGAATTAGATTTTTATTTTGTTTTCGAAATTGTAGATACGAGTACATAAAAACGAGATAAAAAAATTTATGCAGTTTTAAAAAAAAAATGATCATCAATAAATTCGTTTACATATAATGCATGAACAATTTTTATTTTTATTTGGAGGAAGAACGGATATTGCGTTGAAGTGAATAATGGGGTTGAAAACACAAACTACGTTGTACATGAAGATTTTTAAGAATAAAATTTTTAAATCGCGAGATTAATGTACAATTAGCATTATATCTTCTTTTACAGATTATGTGTATTATATTTTTAAACAAATAAAGTATTACGTTTATTATACTTTTAAACAAGATAAATATTAATACGTAAATATGAAAAAAAATTATATAAGATTAATAAATTTTTAATTTAAAATATTATAACTTTGATACATGTTTATATATACATAAATACGATAAAAAAAATAATTTTGAATTAAATCTTAAACTTTTTGAACCAATATAGAACGGAATTTATATATAAAAATATATATACATACATATGTATATAAAAATTTACTTTTTTACAACAAATTTTATTAAAACTTGCCAATACTACCTACTGCTATTTTGTTGTGCGCTGATGTATTAAGCACGAATATTAGCGAATATAGAACTTTCATAAAATACTTAAATTTCTACTCACATAGTACATATGTATAAACAGACAAGTCACGCATGAGCGAACTTCACGTATACGCGCCAATTAAAATGCGCACACACACGACAATCAAGCACAAACAAAAAAGCATGACAGAAATGTAGGTTGGTATTTGTATCGGCAGATAGCTGGTGTACTGAAGCGCAGATTGTGAATAAATATCAACGTAGAATAATAAAAACTGCGAGTATAAAAACCACAAACGAAACAAGTTTATAAATAAGAGCAAATTTCAGTGTAAAAATGCCAAAACAAAATGAGTCACAATCGCAGCTTGCACATTAAAGCAGAGTCACTCCACCGTTTTTCATAAGCTTTTTTTTTCAATTTTATTTTAAAGCTGTTAGATATTGCTGCCATAATCGCTACGACAAGTTATCGCAGACAAAAGTCGTTCGCATTTTCACGACTTCCACAAAACTCACACCTTCAGTTAAAAAAGATATAAAGATAATAAAAAAAAAGAAACATATACGCACCTCCTCCAAGCCTTAAGCAACGAGTAAACGGCTTGCTGACGCGTTCACCGATGTTCGCATAATCCGTTAAGTAAATACGTAACATATCAAAACAAATACCAAAGTGCCTGAATATGGTGCAGGCAGTGAACCGAGCAAGCGAGGCAGAGCAGCAGAGGGCAACAGCAACACCGCTGGTAGACAGGAGCGCAGAATACTCGAATGAGAGTACTAGTGTTTGTATCTATGTATGGATGTAATGTAAATAGCTAAGGTATGGCAAACAATTTTTGTAACTCGTATGAAACTATGAAGCTTTGACAAAAAAAAAAATTACCACTATGTATATTAGGGTGACAATTAAATGTATGGACTATTTTTTTTTTCTTTATTGTTTTGGTCTCAGTGTTTTTTTGTGTGTAGTTTTATTTAAAAAAAATTCTAGTAAAATTTCAAGGTCGTAGGAAGAGGATTAGGGGGCGCGTCGGCCCCCCAAAGTTACACAAAATACGTTTTTTCACGCAAATTCTTACTTTGACTGCTTGTAACTTTCTCTGTGTTTTTTTTATTTAAACATTACTGGCGAAAGATGTTCATTAATATGTCTACAATAACATCTGTCAATAACATTTTTGTCTAATGTTAATATTTAATGAAAAAAACTTAAATATAGGAGAAAAAGTACGCCTCAATGTCGATTTATTATACTTAAATAAAACTACTTATGTATATGATTTCTCTTTTTATTAATATTGTTTAAAGCACTTGAGACAATGTCTTTTTATTACAGTACGGAAACCGATGGCGGTAATCGCTAACAATTTTTAAAACAAATTGTTTTTGGCGTTCATTTTTGGTAAATAGTTTATTATACTCTTCCATCAATTTAACCCCCCTTTCGGCAGTGTCATTTGTAACATTTAATTTTTTCATCAGTTCAGCCGCTTTACAATAAGATTGGTCCTGCTCCCATTTGTCTGGGTTTAATTTAAAAAAATCAGTATTTATTTGAAATCTTTCAAATAATGCTTTTGTTTCGGCAGAGACGAACTGTTCAATTCCGTCATGGAATATTTCAACGATTTCTCTATCATTTATTGTAGATCGCTTTGTGTTTTGCTCTTGTTCAAAATCATTTTCCAAAGCCGCCACCATTTTTTGTTTTGAAAAAAGGGATACGTTGCTGTCAAAATATGCAAGACCAACCGCCTCAGGGCTTAAATACCACAAGTGGTTCCTGAACTTTTTAAGAGCAACATAAGATATAGCAGCATCAATTTTTTTGAAGTTTTCAAGTTTTTGTAAAAATAAAAAATCTTGATATGGTGCTTTAATGGCCAAAGGAGCAGAAAACCACGCTTCGACATAGACTTCAGCAATAAAAACACAAATTTGACGAAGCCCATTTAATTCAGTTGCTGAAAGCTGGAACTCGTTACGGAATAAAAATATTTTTAGACAGTAAATCGCTTTTGCCATCCACCTTGCATGGTGAACAGCTCCTGGCGATCGAAACATTAGGCTGTTTGGATGTGTCTTTTCTGGTTTTTGACCGAGGAAGAGCAAAGTGAGTTCCACGAATTCTTTATAGTCTTCCCTGGGTTGTTTTTCTTCCAAGATATTATTTACTGCACCGATGATGCGAACAGCGGACTCTTTCTTTTACGTCTTGACAGTTGGATCGTTGATGCCATACTCATAGTTTTTAGCATCAATCTTAGCCCAAGCATTTTTAAATTTCTCAAACATTTTAACGTTTGGACTTCCATAACAGCTTATTTTTTCTTCGAAAACGCATCTTAAAACAATCTCGTATATATGATGACGGCATGGTAACCATAAAAGTTGTCTTTGTAAATTATTTTCAATTAACGTACAGGTACCATTGAAACGCCCAGTATTGACCGCTGTTGTATCAAACACTAAAGCTTTGATGTGATTTTGCAGACCATATTCATAAATAGCATCGCATACAGCGGATGCCTGTTCTTTTCCAGTACCGGAATCAAGTGCAGGTATTTCAAGAAGCTGTTCAACTTTACCGCTCGATATTATTATAGGCAACCTATCAACTTTATCATTTCCCGTCAGCGCCGGCAAAAGTTTACCATCCCAATGAAGGCAGATAGCGTCGAGCTCATTTAATTTTAATTTATTTTTTAATGCTGAAATTCTTTCTTCACGGATTTGTTCCCTTTCCTGGTGTACAGACGTTCGGTTTAAAATATAATCTTCAACATTATTACCCAGAGCTTCAACGACTGCGCTTATTAGATGAACCGCATGTCTGTCACTGATTTTACAGACATCGAGTGCGGCCGCCAGTTTTGGTGTTAGTATTTTATTTGTTCCCCTACATTTTTTGGCTGGAGGTTGACTACAACGTGGGTCACATTCCATATCTGGAAAACTGTTATCATTCTCTGAAGATTCAGATGACAGCAACTCTGCAGTTTCATCTAATAAAAACGACTTAATTTAAAGAAAATAAAAAATAAACAATAACATACAACGAACCAATTAATGCAATTTCACGATTATTCCGCTCCACTTGTTGTAATAAATTGTTGTTGCGTTCTTCAAGTCGGCACTCTCCGCGTATGTACTTCTTCGTAATCGATACCATACATAAAGCCTGGGCGCCCCGTTTTTCGTTGACTTATCAAGAAATCAATATCTTCTTGATTCGACATTATTTTTAATGCACTTGCATGCGCCACGTCAAAAAGCATATCCAATTTTTCTTTCCACGTGTTTACTTTGCTCTTATGGAAATTAGAAGTCTTCTTTGAATCTTTTTGAAAGCTTTGCCATTCTTAATACAATTTCTCTACATTTGTAATGCAGTGTTGTTTATCCTTGACCGGAATGCGGGCTTTTTCCCAGAACACGAATAGTTCTTTTACAACTAAATCTGAACTTTCCCGTAAATTTTTTTTTACTACACGTAAATTGAAAAACAAAACTTTCAACACTTCTATATTGGAGGGTAGTTTACTTCCCGTTAATGAGTTGGTACAATAACCAATTAAATATATGCGTTCACGTAAATTTCTAGCAGACATTTTCGACTTTTCACATTCAAATATTCACTTCGAATGATTTTTTTGCAAATTTAATGCTATTAAAAAATGTTTGCGGCTGCTGCATATAACTGTAAAATAAGAATCTATTTTCCGAGAAACATTGGTGCTGATTTTTTGTCGGTAGCTTACGCAAGCATTGAGAATAATATTGTTGAGGTTGTAACGGGAATATTCTCGGTCACAATTGTCAATATTATAGATCGCTTCAGCATACAGGCAAAAAAAATTTGAAGCAAACTTTTAAAGACAATTCTTACACTTGAAAACAAAAGTAAACAAAAAAGTCTGAAGTTCGGACTAGCGAGGTCTTACTGTATATAATTGTTGAAGCTACTCTTACGTAAATCATAAGGAATTTTCTATATGAATCTTTAATTAAATAAATCTGAACAAAATCCAAAATTTGAATCATATAAGTAATTTTATTTAAGTATAATAAATCGACATTGAGGCGTACTTTTTCTCCTATATTTAAGTTTTTTTCATTAAATATTAACATTAGACAAAAATGTTATTGACAGATGTTATTGTAGACATATTAATGAACATCTTTCGCCAGTAATGTTTAAAAAAAAAAAACACAGAGAAAGTTACAAGCAGTCAAAGTAAGAATTTGCGTGAAAAAACGTATTTTGTGTAACTTTGGGGGGCCGACGCGCCCCCTAATCCTCTTCCTACGACCTTGAAATTTTACTAGAATTTTTTTTAAATAAAACTACACACAAAAAAATACTGAGACCAAAGAAAATATCACTCTCGAAATTAACTGTCACCCTAATGTATATGGTGTCAACTCTGATTGTTCGACTCATCAACATCGCTGTCATCTACCAAACAACGAACCTAACAACGCCACTTAGCTACATACAGTGCTGTTCATATTAATGGGTTATCGTTATATACGGCATCGTAACGCCGGTATAGATATTAACATAACGAACCCAAGAGCTGGGCAAATGTAAAATCATTTGAAATTTAAAATCAACAATATTTTGCAAAATATATTTTCACATATATATATTCATCGAAATAATTAAACAAACCCTCATACCAACCCGGATTCATGTAGCAGGTGGTAGCAGTTCTACAAATGAAACGCTTTGGTGGGTTATTGTCAAACTTTATCATCTTTGTATTTCACTTTCGCGAAATAATTTTTATGCTTTAAGAATCACAGCTAAAAGTTCTATTGAACCACATTTTTATTTTCTTGTAGTTCAACAGCATAACTGTTAACTTCTAACAAATAAATTGAATTTGACAACCAACAACCAGTCTGCTGATTGATTAATACAACCTTGTTTGAAATCGCCTTGGCCGCTACATTCATATACATATAACTTCCTCAATTATTGAATGGTTGACATTCAAACAAACTAAAGGTTTCGATTTTGAAAATGTTAAATAATTTTCAAAAATAATATTTTTTTCTGAAATCAAGTCATCTAATTTTTGAATTCAATGAAGAGTGACTGCAAACTATTCAATCGGTGATTCAATAATTACATAGCTCTGATTGATACTCATATGTGTATTTTTTTTCGATACCACATACCCCGACATCCGACTTTTATGACATGTTATTTCATTCATGCCTTCAAAATACATAATAGATCGTGCTGACATTGATTTTCAACGAGTCAACAATTCTGCGAATAGTCGTGCAAAGACTAACCTCGGAAGGAAGGACAACTCTCCTTTAGTGACTTCGACTATGCCTGGAAATAATGTTGTCCGCCCAACAGTCCACTCGACTAGCGTAGCACAGCATGTAGCGTGTTGGCTCTACAACTCGAGGTTCCTTGTTTCAAACCTGGGGAGCGGTGATGAAGAATAAATAAATAAAATAAAAAGAAGTCTGATGATGAGCAAATTTGTCGATCTCCGAAATAGCAGCAATAACTTCTACAACTAAAACTGATTGGAGTAAGTTGTGAAGGGAAAAATAGGAAAAATAACAACAGCTCATACAGCTTAAACTTAGCTCAGTGCGTTTAGCTGCCGGCTTAAGTATCACGAATGATGTTGTGGGTTCGACTCCCGTAGAAGCCGAGAAGAAAGAAGTATGATGAGGAAATGTGGTGATTACCGAAATAGTACCATAACTTCTACCGCTTTGAGCATTGTTGTTTTTTCCTTAAAATTTTTCCCATAAACTAATCGGCCTTGAAGCTCGTAAATAATTAAAATAAAACTGTTAAATGTTTCATGAAATGGCCTCGAGCTCAATAGAAATTATCAATTATTATACTGAAAATTATCAATGTAAAAATAGTACAACTGAGTATCGCTTAATATTAAATTTTATAATAAATACTGCAGATCTATTAATATTTCTTCATTTCATCCGGACTCCTGATACTACCTCATATTTTTAAAGTTTTCACGCCTAGCTATTTTCGTATTCAGTTGGAAACAACTGCAGTTGTCAAACGCTAATTTTTAAAATTTGTTTGTATCAGAAAGATAAACTCTTCATATTTTATTTACTTCTGATACTTCATTTGATAGAGGTGTAATATATTCCAGGTCAAGAATACTTTGATAGCAAGAAAAGGCAGATCCTGTCACGAAATATATGCTTGCATGCCCTCATCCTTACTCCGGCCCATCTAGAGATTACAATGGAGGCAAGCAAATCATCTAGGAAGGTTTAATAGGAAGGAATATACATAAGCGGGCTCGTAAATTCTGCTAAAGATGGGTTCAAATTGTAGAACAGAGTGGGTGGAGAGGTCTGCCAATCAAAAAACAGCCAATCAGTAATGAAAGCGCTTCGCTACAGATTTAATTTAGTTACTCAAAAAATCTATTAAAAAGTCATTTGTTAACAATATAAATTACCTCTTCGAAGTTTGCTAGTTTTGCTTCTATTAATGTGAAAAAAACTCTAAATGCTAATCTTATATGTATGTACTAATTAAGGATTGTGAACATAATAATAGAGAAAAAGCAACTGTTGGTGTTGGCTGTTAGCTTAGTTCGAGTGAATTCCATTCAATTTGCATTTCTTTATGTTTACAAAAAAATTAAAATACAACAATAACAAAACTGAACTGTGTGAATGCTTTGTTGTCACAGTTTTTGTGTGAGCTACATATTTAGATATTCAACTAAAGCGAGTACAACTTTTGAATAGACACTTGTCACTCGCATACCAAAGGCGAGAATTAACATGGCAAGTTTGAGATTGAATTTTTATGTACACTAAAATAATGTCATTTCGTTTTACTTACGAATTCTTTACGACTCATCCAAAAACGTTTTGAAAACGAAACTGATTTTCGCGCGACTTCTCCAAGACCTTTGTATTTATTTATGCGATGTTGAAATGAGCTCGTCAAATCACATGCTTTAATTTTTTTAAGAATTTTTTTCGAGCGATTGCAAATGATCCGTTTTGTTTTCAGTGAAAGTTTGACGTCAGATAAATTCAAATACAAATTTAAAAAGTTACAGAATGACTTTAAAAAACACCATTCATGCACAGTATTAGTACCTATATAAGTATCGATAAGCTTTCTCGTACGAAGAGTGAGTCTCATGCTGCTTTATTGTGTATTGAAACAAACTTTTCCCTTGCATTAAGGCCGCATTTATTTCGGCCCTCAACTATGTATGTTAAAGAATATTTTACTACCGAGAGTAATAAAAAGGAAATTCAGGGCGTGCTTGGGTATTTCATTAATGCAGCTATCGCGGATTGTTCCGGTTGGCCGAAAGCAAGGGTGCCCACGAACTCAATGAAAGAGCTAAGTGCAGAAGATTAGTGTACACCTGGTATTTACAACTGGCGAAACTTTAGATGATCGTCAAAAATTTTATTTAAAAATGTATAATTATTTTCTTATTATTTTGGTGGCGCTTGTAAAAATTTTAAACTAAATTTCGTTTTTAATTCAGGTTTATATTAAATCTGTCAAAAATAAAATAAAATATTATAGCATTAATAAAAAATTTTAGTTTTATAAAAACATGCACTTTGTACAGCTTTTACTTTTGTTTAGTATTTAAACGACGTTAGAACTATTAAAATTACTAGATAGACCCATTTTATATTAAGATAAAGATATGTACATATGTATGTATGCATTTAATTTTATAAACTACAACCTAATGAACCTTAAAGTGTCGTTGGTATCACAACTTGTTAATTACAATTATTTACGTTGTCCTCACAGAGTAGCAACGCGTTGGAATGTGTAAATAAAGCTAATAACGCCAACAACAACAACAACAAAAATCGTTGTAAATACGGCATTCGACAACACTTGAATGGCGTTGGCGGAATATTATATGAAAATATTTATATAGGAATTTTAAAAATAATTGCTAAAGCAAGCGCACTAGTGTTCACATAATTATATTTATATATGTACATACATACATTCATGGCTACGTACATATTAAAGTATGCATACTGAGAGCGCGTTGCACTGATTCACATTGCTGCGGTTACAAATTGTAAAACTACATATTGACGACACGGGTTAAAGTACAAACAAGCAAAGCAAAAAAAAAAAACAACAATAGCTAGCAAATAATAAACGTTAGGAATAGTAGTAGCAAACAAAAATCGAATAAAAATGCGCAAAAAGTACGTTGACAGTGAAAAAAATAAAACAATATTTACGAGTAGATGCGCACCTGAAAACACCCACGTCTTTGAGATAAGTACGAATACATATTCGATACTTTTTGTACGAGTAAAAGCAATAAATATTTGAAATGCATGCATAGATATGTATGTTTGTATGTGCCGGAAAAAAAGAAATTGTTTACTGATCAGTCAACAACGCCCATGGCTTACTACACGCCCTCGTCAAACATAATACGGGTGGCAGTAGTTCGACACAGCAGACGCAGAATATAGTTTTCGCTTGGTTGTTTTTTATTTTGTTTTTTGCTTTTTCAACCATAAAGATATCAATTGATATATACCTGCCAATTTCAATGGTAGTTGCCGCATTGCAGCCTTCCTGTCGTGCCACAAAAAATACACACACACACAAACATAAAAATGTGGTAAAGAAAAGAAAAAAAAAATCACTTGTAGCATCTTATCGTAAAAGATAGCAATGCAACGCCTATGGACAGTAAAAAGGCAATGTCGATTTTTGGCTTACCACAGCCACAGCAGAAGGGTCACATACGAGTACATACACACACGCACATTTAAGTATATATCCCGCTGTGCATTGGTTTTCAAAATAAGTAAATAATAAATAAGTAAACTTCATTGCAGTTACAGTTTATCAGCCTTAATTGCAAGCTGCCAGACTTATGCTGTGAGTAATGGTAAGTGTACGAGTATAGCAAAGAGCTGACATACGAAATGCATACATACATACATACATACATTCAGACAGATAAGTATATATGTATGTAGTTTGGCACGGTAATGTGAACTGCCTTGTGATAAACATCCGTGTGTACGATATTTACTGTTTTCTCGCCACTGATCGATCATGACAGGAAGAGCAAACAACATGTCCTTAATTTATATCAGAAATCATTTACCAACATTTGTTTAGTTTGTTGGCTTCTGGAATATTTTGTTTGTTTAAAGTTGCGGTTTTCATCTGTATGAGTATGTGCACAGAAAAAAACTGAACAGGAAACAGGATATACATACATATGTACGAGAAGGTATCGAGGAACGAAGGAAGGAGTGAAGAAAGGTAAGTTCTATACTCAAGTAATATTAGTTATATTGATCAAATATATTGATAGATTTGCAGATGGTTTTAATAGAACCTTTTTGAATGAGTGACCAATGAAAAAATATGTGTACACATATCTTCGATATCAGCCAAGTCAGGGTAATATAAAGAAGGTTGCGAAATAAACTTTTACAGCAGCTCCTTTCCATGCAAGTTGCAAAGCGGGATTAATGAGCTAGTTTGGAATTGAAAAGTATGTACATATACATATGTATATGTAGTTGATGATTTTATAAAACAAAACAGCGTTGCTTTCGTACACTTTTAACCATTTAATGAAATAAAAAATTTGTGTAAAATAAAAATATTAGATGAAAAAAAAACACTCACCTCTTCACACTGCGGCACCTTTTCACATTTTCTGCCTCCTTTACACTGTCCCAGGAATCACCAACACCTAGTGATGACATTTCATCCAAACGTTCCTCATCTTCTAAGCCCGAATCCTCCAAACTAATATGACAGCTAGTCAAGGTGACTTCTTTGCCATTATCGCCCACCTCAATCCAATCGGAAGTGCGTATGCGTGCCGAGCGTTCAGTGCCATATGGCGACGAGTCTGATGAGCAACCCGAGGGACAACGCTTTCTCGGTGTACCAACACCATTTAATTTATTATTTCGATTATGCTTTTGTAAGTCATCTTCATCGCCATCTTCTGTATCCTCTAAATTATCGGCATCGACATCTTCGGTGTCGACATCTTGATCCTCTATTGAATTGCACCGTTTGCGTGTATTGTTATTGTTGTATGTTTTTGTGGTGCTACTATTTATAGATGGAATTTGCGTTATCGCTTCAGTTGTTGTTGTTGTTGGGCTGACTTTTGTTGTCGCTAACTTTGTAATCGGCTCCGATACTGGACTACTTAGAGGAGCATTCTCTTTTTTGGTGACTTTCGGTGTTTCCGCGCTGGTCAGGTTCTCCATTGAACTGCTCCTGCCACGCATTGCTGCCAATTCGGAAATGAGTATCTCATGGAAAGCTGTTTTTTTCTCAGATGATTTCAGTAGATTATCTATTTTACCCTGAGCACAATCATTCGTATTAATATTTATGCGCGTACAATTGTTAGTCGCCTCACCGGTTGTGACGACTGTTACCGATGCGCCAGTGCGCTGCGCAGCCGCATCCTGTACGGACAGTGTCTGATGTTGTAAAGCAGGCTCGTGTTTTGTTATTACCGGCGACTCATTACCATGACGCTGCTGATTTACTATAATTTCCGAAAACAAACGCTCCGCCGCATTTCTGAGATTATTCTTCAGCTCTGCCGTCTTGCCACCGAGGAACGTATTGGCCACTCCTCCTGTATTGATCGTTGTAATATTGGCACGTGATGTAAAGTTGTCGAGTGTTGTCTTCGAGCGACGGAAAAGACTCACACTGGAGGCGCTCGACTGTGCAGTGTTGGTTGTTGAAGTGTCCTCCTCCAAGTCCATTGTGGCCACTGGCACCTTTACAATTTTGCGTGGACGTGGCAATGGCTGCACCGACGTAGGTAATTGATCAAGTTGTATTTTGCCAACTCGCTCGAAATCGACGCGCCCCAAGCTGAGTCGTGTATCTTTAAGGCTGCTCACTTGTGATTGCGTTTTTGGTGAACCACTACCCATGGAGTGATGACGACTGAGGTTAACGGCACTAGCCGCGGTTTGGACGATAACAACATTGCTACTCGTGTTAGTCGAAGCTGTTGCGCTCGCTGAACTCGCGGGTGGTGAGGGTGGACTTTTACCGACCACGCTATTAACTGGCACTTTGGTGACACTATAATCTTTCTCTGCTGTGCTGGAAACATCGGTTGGGACGGTTGTTGCTTTCGGTCGCATGGTCGGTATATCTGGTGCCTTGCGCAGCTTCAATGGCGGCTTTGGACCAATATGAGCACCTGATCTAGTGGAAGTAGTAATAGAAGTAGTAGAAGTGGTTGAAGTGGACGAAAACGCTTCCGGACGTTTGGGTGCACTCATTGAGGGCGATTTATATACAACTGTACGACCGCCAGCTACAGCACTAACTGAGCTCAGCGCTGGCTTCTTCTGTATAATCGGATGTTGTGAATGGAGCTGCGCCTCAGCTGCAGTCACATTTCCAATACACACGCGACCACCACTCAACACTGACGAACTCGTTGCAGAACTGGTTGCTGTTGCCGGTGTTGATGTTATTGCTGCTGCAACACGATTCTGTATTGCCGCAGCATTCATAACTGAATCTCCGACGTTGCGTTGTGGTTTTAATAAACTCGCTGCGTGCGCGGTTGCATGCGATGGCCTCGGTGGAACGGGCGGTCCAGCTTTTTTCAACGGCATTGCCGCCACCGTTGCAGACATCATTCTTGTTGGTGTGGTTGGTGTTGCCATAGCTGGTTTTTGCCTAGCGCCTTAGACTAGTATTCGCACTAACCGCTAGCGGTAGCAATGTTTTATTGCTCGTAAATTTGTATGTCAATTTAGTATGTATGTATGTACCATATGTATGTATGTACATATGTTTGATTTGTTGTTTTAATGTTGGCTGCTGTTGTTCTGGCTCTGGCTTTGGTTCAGACCGTCGTCACTCGACACAATATCCAACCGAAAACCTGTATTTGTAGGTCACTTTTTGTTTGCGGTCCGTTGTCGTAGCTGCACTTTTAGTGGCACTAAACTTGTTTCTTACCGCACTGACAGCTCACCACCGCCGCTCGCTCGCTCGCTCGCTCGCTGACTCGACGCCTTTTGGTCAGTTGATTTAAAAAATTTACTATGGCTGCATTCGCGCGTCGCACCGTATATTTGCAAAACTAGTAGATATGTAATAGCGTACGTCAGCATTAGCACCTTTGTGCCTCGGCGAAGCTAGTTTATAGATTCTTGTCTACTCCTCGCAGGCGTTCCTGACTTTTGCTTTATATATTTCACGTAGTTTGACTGGAGTGGTTTTTACACAAGACACGAGCGCGCGCGCGCGTACTTTGAGCAATATCGGAGGCTGAGTCTGTATCTAAATTTGAATGTAGGTTAGTTGGGTACTTTGCCGGTTACTTTGCACGGTTTATTAGCTCTACATACGCTATCTCGGATATGTATGTAGTAGAGAGTGACAACCAACTGGCTGCCGTCCAGCCAATGTACGCTGCGTGGCCGGCTGTACTCGTTTTCACCTATGAAGCGCTAACGTTAAAAAGAAAAGTTTGCTACATTTCGCGCACTCGCTTGATGTTTCAAATATCGATATAGGATTTAGGATACGACTCGCGTAGGCGCAAACTATCGGCTACCGATTTACTACGACCGCGTTCTCAGTCAATTGGCGGGTAAGAGTGTTTTTTTATAGGAGTTTACGTTTTACTTTTTTCGCTCTCGTTTTTCGTTTTGCACGTTGCGCGTTGCGCTCGTTAAATAAATCACTCTTCGCACACACGTCACACACACACACGACTGCTGCTTAGTGGGGTAGGCATATTAGCACAGGCGCAGGCGTAACAGCAAGCAGCATTTTACTGGAAAATGTGGTAAAGTTCGAAGAAAAAGAAACAGATCACAAATACTGCGTTGCACTTTAGTTTTTCGTTTATCTTCACTGCACACCTGGAGCGCTGGAGTTGTTTATATTGTTGTTGTTTTTGTATATATCTTTATTTGTTCAGTTGCTGTAGTTATGTATGTATTTATTTTAGTGCTTTGAATTTTGTCTATTTATAAGAAAATGTTCATATGTGCACATATTTATTTATTTATTTTTAGATGGGTGTCAGTGAAAGGTTTTCGATTTCTTGCTTTGTTTTATATCTTTTATTATTTGCTTGAATGATATATTTTTTTTTAAAGCAGCTTTGTTTTTCACATTTCCTTTTCACCACAGCGTTTTTATATTTTTTGCGCGCTCATATGGAGCATTCGTTTAAATGCACTAAAGATAAAATTTTTTTATTAAGTCGAGCTTGTAAAGACAGGGTTATGAGGCTTGTACTGATTGATGGACATATCTGTGAGCTTTTGAAAAATGCATTTACATATTTCGATTGAGTATTTTTTGTCATTACGTTTTGATTGCTATTTAATTTTCAAACATTTAATATTGAATGCACTAATAGGTTAACACATTTAAATATATGTACATACATACATAAATACATACATACATACATATGTATTTCAATGTACAAGTAAGTACAAAATAAATTAGCAAAAATTCTTTAATTTATATTTTTTGTGTTGTTGGGTGACTTACTGTAAACACGGGCAATTCAGATCATGGGAGTAGTAGGTAAATCTATTGTTAAGCCGTTTTCGTGGTGTTATAATATGCTAAAAAAAAATTTTAGAGCAACGTAACATATATATTTTTTTTTTTTACACTTAATTTATATTTGCCTCTCTTCAAACAAGAATGACACGGAAATATTGGCGGCGAAAATAAAAAGACAAAATATGCTCACCCTACTACACGTAAACTCACCACATCTAAACTCACCACGCACCAAATTTCTTCACCTTACCTAACCTCAACACACCATTTATATTTAGGAAATATATTTTAAAGCGATATTGCTATAAGAAATACTAAATTTACCTTCGCATTGTATTCACCATACGCATCATAGCATTGTACAAATGTGTGTAAGTACTTATAACGTATATTTTCTGATTTACAACGCAAAAAAAATATAAATTAATCTTTAATCTTTTTTGTAAATTTACAATATTTTTCTATATTCCTCCTTATAGAATATTTTTATAGTCCCAACACTCACCTTACCCCATCTAACTTCACCTTGCGTCAAACCACCTCACCTAACCTCGTCTTAGCTCACCTTACCTAAACAAACCTCACCTCACCTCAGAATCAAAAGAAGTTTAACTTCCATATCGCGGCGTAGTAAAAATAATAAAGTATTCTTCATCAGCCAGTGACAAATGTATAAAATGTGAAAGTATTTTAAAATTTACTTTTAATTTACCTATATTAAAAACCGGTTTATGAAAAATTCCGGTTCTGAACTTTAAATTGATCAAAACTTAACAATAAATTGAATCTAAACTAATCTGCAGACATATTGAGGGGAAACTTGGTGTGTCATGTTCTGTATAATTTTTGCAGCCACATACAAAAAGTCTCGATCAAAGTTTACCCAACCAGTCAATGTTATGTTCGCATCTCAAAAAAACCCAAAACTAGCAGAAATATGCGAAAAAATTTAGGTTTATATGTTAGGAATGAGGAACGAAAACTTTCTTTGTCAATTTGATATTTATGACATAGTACTTATACTATCGATCGATATACAATAAACCGTACGTACGTACATATATACATAAGTATATTCATGAAATATTTGACCTTATTGCATCTTTTAGTCACAGAAACTTAAAATAGCAAATTACAGTAACTATTTTTAATACAAAAAATTAAAAAATTCTCTATAGTCACTACGCTAATTGCAAATGCAGCGATCGAAAGGTAATTTACATGTCAGCCTTGGAATGTGGCTCTTGCACACATATCAACAAAAATTGCACAAGTGAGTATGTACATACATATGGTACTTACATATGTATATGCCAGTATAATTACTCAGCTTTTAATTAGCAATTCATAGTAAAATTTTTGCATAGCTGTATTACTTTGATACGACAAAGAAAATCATCTTTATCACTCTTTAGAATTGTCGTTTTCCGTGAGTCACTGCGCTATTAGCAATGCTTGCTTTTAAATAATATTTTGAAAGGAATTTCATACAAATTCGAAATGTTGATTTACCAAATTGAGTGAGTGGATATTTTAATTGACGTTTAGATCATCATTTATGTACGAGTATGTGATTGAATGTATGTACCTTTGAAAATATGAATTATTGCTTATTTTTGTGGTTGTTGTTTCCGACAATACTCTGTCGATGTTTATTTTTTTATGCAACGACTTTTCTCGAAAAAAACACGACACTGAAAATTACACTACGCCTAAAACGCTTATCTACTAGTTTGAAGTTTTTTATGCAAATTTCGACTGACATATTGTATTAGTATCTACCTTTTTATTATCATACTTGTTTCTGTGCCTAATTACCTACGAGTTAACATATGTGCACGAATCTTTTCTCAAAGGAACGTTGCTAATAAAACAAATTAGAACATAGCCAATCGCTGAATATCGGCTGATGCTATTTAAGCAGCAGACATATATGTACAGTGGTGGCCATTTCATTTGCAACCAAATTCTAAATAACATGGTTTTCCATTATATTCATTTATTTATTTTTAAGTATTTTTAATTAAAACTCAATTGAAAACTAAAACGCAATTCAACAAATTTTCAAATAAGTTTTGAACTTTTTTCTCAGAAGTGTTAGACTTTTTTTGAGTATGCTGTTTTATAGCCCATTAAAAGTTTCACACGGCTAAAAATTACCGTTGATTATTTAAATCAGCGGTTATTCCTAGCCACTTGAAACTTCCACATTCCACTAAAATTTAATGGGCTATAAAACTGCATACTAAATTCTAACACTTCTGAAATAAAAGTTCAAAATCTATATAAAAATTTGTTGAATTTTTTTTGTTTTCTAAAAAGCTTTAAGCTTCGATTTATATAAGTAAGTAGTTTATGGCAGAGAATGTAATGAATTTTAATTGATAATTCTTAAAAATAAATTAATTAATATAAATGACAAACGATGCATTTAATTTTCAATTTGATTGCAAATAATATGGTCACCACTGTATGTATATGAAAAATGATTACAAACTTTAGTTCAATGCAAACACCTTTTCAACTTCAGTGAGTCGATAAATTAAAGCAGAAACTAGTAAAGTAACATATTAAATTGTTAAATAAACAAAGAAGCATTGCAAATAAACACAAATGTGTGTGTGTGTGTGTGGGTAGCAAAACAAGAACTTTTAACAAAACTTATTTGGTTAAACTTAAATGCAGTTTTTAATAAAATGACCGACAATAATAAAGCTAGTTTTATATACATATTACTATGTATGTCACCAGCTTAGTATGAAAGGCTGCTTAATCCATTTTTTTTTATTTTACTTTTTGATGTACAAAAATGAAACTAAAAGTAAAAATACTTCATTGCATTTGTTTGTTTGAGAAAAATGGAATAGACACAACAGTCCACTCGGTTAGCGTAGCACAGCATGTAGCGTGTTGGCTCTGCAACTCCGAGCTCCTGGGTTCAAAGCATCGGAGAAGTGGTTATGAAGAATACATAAATGTAATTAATTTATTAAAAAGAAGTCTGATGAGGAAATGGGGTGATTTCCAAAATAATACTATAACTTCTACCATTTAAAAACTGTTGGTGTTTTTTCCAAATAAAATCTTTAATAAACTGGCCTCGAGCTCAATAAAATTGTCAATTATTTATCACTATTCTAATATTTAAAAGGTTCAATGTAGCGGTTGTCGCCCCAAATCGACGATATTTAAATATTAAAATAATTTTAAAATTCTAATATTGAATCGCAACACTTTTGCGGTTACTTATTAAAAAAAAAAAGGAAATTGGAAATTTCGTCATGAAGACAGAAGTTTAATTTTTTTTTATTATTTGTTATTCCACGCCCATATAAAATACTAAAATGTCTACATGTTGGCATTTTGTTTCATACATGTTTATGTGTGTGCGTATCTACACTGCGTTTAACAATTTTAAGAAATAACCACATACTGGCAAATTGAAACAATTTATTTTTCTTTTGGCTAATTTTCTCTAACAAAAACCATAAAAATATAAAATACTTCATTAAATTCCAGCTTTAAAAAAATTTCAACCTTTTGGAGTAAGCAGATCATTCAATTTTAGTATAATAAATTGCAGGTTTCCATATTGAGTTTTAATAAATTTTTACTGCCGCAAAACCACAATTTTTGTATATGGAAAAACATTAATAGAACGCCAAAGTACGAAATTTGAATGGAATTTTGTTTAATCATTGTATGTACATTTTGTACAAACTTTAAAAAATTCGTTTTTAATTAAAAAATAATTAATTTAAATGTATAAGAATAACAAATCATTGTGCAAATGTATATATTAAAGTGACTGTTTTATAATTGTTAAGCGCAGTGTATGTGTATGTTATCGTTTAAAATTTTACCATATGCAAACCGCGCATTAATCAGAAAATTACTAAAACCGCTGAAAGTACTTTGTATAATAACTGTTGCGCTTAAAATTAAAACATTTTTATGAACATTTTTAAGGAATTTGTAATTAGTTGTGCTTTCGGCAATATCTTTTTTACTCAAAAATGAGTGAACATTATCAAGCATTTAATTAAGTTTATGTTAGAGTAGGTTGCTCAGCTATTCTACTCTTAGCTACACTAAACTCTAAATAGCTTCCTGAATTTCGCGTTTACCTAAATCAAGTAGAATTTTTATTTAATACCGAATTCTTTTAAGTTTAAGCAACGAAAATCCATATTTATGTAAATATACATATGTATTAAATGTATTTAAGTGACCCTTACAATTAAAAAGTTTAATATTAAAATTTTAAAAATTCGAACATTTATTTTAGTTTACTTTCGGTATTAAAACTTTAAGATGATTAATGAATAAATAACTTTGATTTTAAAATTTTTATAAGAAGAAACGAAAATATATCTAATAGTATTTTTTATAAAAATCTCTTCCAAGAGCGAGAAAATTATGTTTTTAAAACTAAAAAAAAATTTAATAAAAAATAAACTGATTTTTCGATATCAAACTATGTAGATTTGGAAACAAACCGGATTTGGCATTACGCCATATTTTGTTTGTGCCATTTTTCGCTTAGAATGAAAACTTATTCCTACGAAGTTACATAATTTTCTCGAAAAAAATCAAAAAAGCAATATTAATTTTTATCAACAAAATTTTAAAATTTCTTAATAAATTTTTTGTTTTGTAATATGAAAATAAGAAAACAATTGTTTAATAATAAAAATAAGAATTAAAAACATTTTTATTTTTGTCCTTCTTTTTTAATACAGCTATTGTATAGAAGCCTGTAAAGAAAATAATCTCAATATCTATTTCTGTGCGAGTTGTGGATTTGGTAATTTGACTTTATGCCGATTTTCAAGAAACAAAATCAATTAAAAAGTTGTGTTTTCGCCTGTAACTTTATTAGTTTTTTATAAACATTCGTTTGTTATTGGTTACATTACGACAAAGGTATTTGAAAGCTTTTGCTTATCACAAAAAATATCAGCTATGGATTATTCTAACTGATTCTGCATATAAGTAGAAAAACCGTAAAAAAAAATAATAAAAAAATCACTTTTATTTCGTTGCTAAGTAATTTTGTGTATGTAAATTATTTTTAAAATTGATAAATATTTTTTTTATTTATTTTATATTACTTTCTTTGCATACAAATTGCATATATTCTACTATGCACTCGATCTATTAATGTAATTCATATAAATTATTTTTTATTTTTTGCGCTCAATTGTCGCCTTTGCCAAATAGGTAGTGTCTTTTGTTAAAAATGTTCAAGCAAAGTCGCTGACGAGTTTGCCTTTCAATGGAATTTATTTAATTTAATTTCATTTTCAGCAAATTAACTTGAATGGCAATCGCGCTGAGAATGTGACAGTATGTATGCACACAGAAACTTAAACACTCGTCTTCTTAAGCAGAAAAAACACACCCACAACACTTTTTTATTATATATTTTATTTTTTTTTTTTTTTATTTGTTGTGATTTTTGTTGTAGACAGTCTGAGACATCAGCTGGACACATTTCTAAAAATGTTTATATGTTAGTATTTTTATTGCGTTGTATTCAATAGCATTATTACTAGTTATGTTTGTACTATCATCTTTTGCATTTAATTTTTGTGTTTTTGTTTTTATTGTTGTTTCTTTCACTTTATCACTGATCATCTCGGATTTAGTTAACACATTGTAATGTGCATTTGTACAATTTGTTCACTTTTTTCACATCTCAGTTTCAACTTCAGCCTTCTCTACCATCATCACCTATGTACATACATACATACATATATACTCACATATGTATGTACTTTGTTGTTGTTGTATATACTCCGATAACCAACACAATCTGTTTTTTTTTTTGTCGTTTGCGATTCGTCGTTAACTTTGCTTTTGTGGCGAACACAATTTGTCGATGTTATCGCATCGATAGCGTGTTGTACCGCTTAGCACGAGAGCCCGAAACAAACTGAGACCCTAAGCTCACCTTCGCAGCGGCCGCGCTACGCTTAACCACTTAGCAGCAAGCCCCAATATGGCTCCAATGCAGCTACTCAGTCTCTGTTGGCCACTCAACTGTGCTCGCTCGCATGTTGCATGGGATTCTGGTCGCTCTGTTGCCTGCTACTACATAGCTCTTTGTTGGCGGATGGCTGGCTATGTTGTAAATAAATACATACATATCTAAAACATATGTATTGATTGGATCCCGCTCTTTATAGATATATAAATATGTATGCACAAATGTACTTCGCTTTTACTTTGTTTATTTTTATCACAACTCCGCCGTGGTCATGCCACATAAAAGCCAAACCGAACAGTTAACATAAAATGCAGCTGTGTAGATGCATATTTATATATTCAAATGTATGTGTGTGTGTGTGACTTTGTAAGTATTTATGTTGCTGAGTTTTTGGAGTGCACAAGAAATGCGGCGAGTTGCTTCGATGGGTGTGTAAGTATGTGTGAAGGAACGGTGATGCCACTGAGATAAGTGGTTTAAATGAAATGGTGGATTTTCTGAGTCAGCGGCAGAAAAGCTTACTGTTGATTTTGATAAACAACGAGGTTGAGTCTAGTAGGAGTTTGATCTACTAAAATATTAACTGAGGTAGAGTAACGCGGAGCTCACGAGGCAGCTGGAGCTCTACTGCTACTACAAGTGGCGGGTTGGACCTCAAGGACGCCAATCACAGACCTAAAGTCCAAGAAACTAGCAATTGTTATTTGTGACTGTATTCCATTATATTTTATACATATAAGTATGTAAGATGCCCCTTATGTGCTTGATAGGAGGCTCAAACTCCAACAGGTTCCTATTGCGGTCATAAAGTCGCTTGCCGGCTGCACAAAGAAAAGTTGCTAGCAACATATGTATATGGCGATTAGCTGGTTGGTTATAAATAATATGCCCCCATCCGCAAACCAACAGGATCTGCTCAGTGAGCATAACGTTCCTTTGTGAAATCGGAAGCCTAAGCTACTGATTCCTATTAGTTCCAATCAATGAAATAGAGCTTTTCCGTACTATTTATTACCAACCAGTTTATCGCATTGCTTGTTGCTGGCAACATTCTTTGTGCGCTCAGTACTTTGTTGGTTAATGGAAATGTGGGCGCTGAGAAGAAGAACAAGCTGACGAAGATGAGAAGGTGAGAAGTGGATTCCGTACTTGAAAAAATTTATCAAGTTCTAGGTGATAGCGGTTTAACTTTGAGCACAGGTCATTAATGACTCTGCCGGTAGGCAATATAGTTTCAGTATCTGTGTTAAGTGTTTCGAAAGCCATACAGATCGAGTGCGACTAGGATGGTTCTTTCAAAATGACGGTCATGAGAGATCTCTCATGAATATTTATGGAAGGCCGATAGCCGCCACCCTTGTGCAACCGTTTCCCAAAAGGTATCATCCTTTCACTTTCCAGATTTCTAAGATAATGCATTTTTTTAACATTCAAAATATTAAACCCACCGCTACGGGTTCTCATTAATGCTGGTCTCATTAATATGGCATCTACATACATATATGTTGACGGGTTGGTCTATCTTTGCTGTACATTACTACAAAGTCTAATTTCCTGATCTGGAGGTGGTTAAACATTAAAAAAAAATATGATTTACATAATCAGAAACACCACTTAAATTATCGACATTTTTTGGGAGTATACATATGTACTTGTTTATCGCATCTTTGTAGGGGGTTTCTCTCACAACTCTGGCAAACCCTATTTTTTAGTAAATATTGCATCTGTAGTGATACGAGATGCGAGTTTGTGTTGAGCAAAACCGGTTGCCAGCATGCCTTCGCACGTTTTTGTACGTATTGGTGCGGGTGATGTGCAGATTTTCTGGTAATTTTGGCCCCCAGCACCGGAGAGCATGCTCGCTGTTAATAGTATGTGTGAGAGCACAGTGTAAAAGAAATTGTAAGAGACAGTAAACGAAGCTAAATGCTTAAGAAGTTAATGTTAATAATCGCAGAGAGGGAAATAACATTAATGTTAATTTGTTTAGGACTACATACATACATATGTAGATATGCAGGTATTTATTTATACACATACATATAGCAACTATTTAAATTTTTGTAAATTTTTAGCTGTTTTGTATTTGAAAAATCCAATAGGAACAATAGTTAATGGTAAAAGAGCCATGAACCTTCATGTGGTAAATTAGTTCTAAAATGAATAAATTAAAATGAAATAAAATCACGCCGGGAAAAATTACGAGCTTAAAAAATAAAAAAAAAATTTGGTTTAACTACTTTTAAACGTTTTTTTTTTCTTCGGTCGCTGCGACCGAATGTATATCGGTGCGTGCTATAACACGATATGCCGCTGAATTCGATGTTCGAATCTTAGTCAGGGAAATTAAAATCTATATCATAGAAAAAGTGTTTTTCTAATAGCGGTCACCCCTTGGCAAGTAACTGCAAACCTCCAAGGGTAGTTCTGCATAAAAAAGCTTCTCATAAATAAATATTCCGTTCGGAGTCGACACAAAACTGTAGGTCCCTACATTTGTGGACCAACATAAAAGACGCCCACCACAAATGGTAAAAAAAGCTCGGCCAAACACTATAGTATAAGCGCAAAATTAATAATAATATTCAGTTAGTAAAGCATACATTTAGGCCGGCGTAAGCCACAACACTGGTAGACATCAACTGCAAAAAATTAATGCATTACCTGATTTGAAGATTTAATTTTAATTCCTTTCAATTCAAATTTTTTAAAATCATGTATTCTATAATAAATGGTAACAATTGAAATTTTGAGCTTATATTATACATATATTATTCACAACTCCTTCCTTTTGTTCAATGACCTCCCCAGAGTACAGTCAAAATAACAAATGTTAAAAGAGAAAGACCGCCGGCGATAGCAAATTGAGAAATTTGGCAGAATACCAAATTTGCTTGAACTCTCAAACTTGCAATCACTCGATTTCGATGTGCAACGGTGAAGGCAGACAACTCCTACCACTACAAAAACAATTGGAAAAGAACATTAATTTTTCAAACCAATGTCTGGCGCAAAAACGAAAAGCCCAACATAACATTTTTGTAATGAAAACTCATGATTCAAACTTACTGAATGAAGTATTCCATTAAAGAAATGCACACAAACACGTGCCGCGGGGACATAAAAAAATACGCACACTTAATAATATTTGTGTAAACTGTTGACAATGCAAAGTTGAAAGTCATAAAACTCGTTTTTTTCCAATACCTAAAGTACCAATGTCAAGAAAAGTATATGAAACTAATATTTTTATGTTAAGAAGAACTTGAATATTACTTTTCGCAGCACCACCAAGTCAATTTTACGAGCAAAGTTGTACTCTGCCCAGCACTCATCCGCCCATGCATCCCACTCTACGGGTCAGCATACTCACGCTTTTGCGCTGACACTTATTGCAACAAAGCCAAAATATGTATTCACGTGCCATTCAATCTATTTATTTTTATTTTTTATTTTTTGTTGGTGAGCCTGTGCGGCATGTTGCCGCTTACAGCATATCCTGCTGCGGGTTTCAGAATATCCGTTGGCTGCTTACATACTTGTCAGCGTGCACATACTCGTACAGGCGTAAGTAGCCCGAAAATATCTCATCGGTATGTGTCAAACAAAATGTCATGCACTGCAAGCCATTCGCTTTCAATTTAGCACTCAAAACAATTCTTCAATGGCCCTCTTTTTTTCGATTTCTTCAAGCATTTCCGAGTTCACTTTGCTCCAGCGCTGCACCGCTATCCTGCAGGCTTTTGTCGCTCTTCAATTGACACTGCAGTGTTGGCAATTGGCAAATAGCAGCAGCAGCAGCAGCAACGGCAACACAATAAAAGCAACAACAATGATGGTGATGGTGCCGTTGCCGGCCGTCAACTGTAACTCGTAGCAAAAAAATGGTATAAAATGCGAAATGCTTTATATTTTGCCGCATTGTGATTAAAATCCCGGCGGGAATCGTTTGCCCTAGAATGCTGAACTTTATAGCTAATTTGGTTATTTCAGTGGGGTCAAGCTCTTTTACACAGAAAGCGGTCTTCCTTCGCCCTAACCAGTTTTTGATCAAAGTGTGTTTTGAAAGTAATCTCAGTAAGTATCAAAGAACAACAAATAAGCTGACGATCGGCCGAATACATTTCATGAAAGGCATCACCTAAAACATCAATTTCTATTTAGCAGCTTAAACCTGAAGGATGCTTGATTAGTACGATAATTTAAAAGCAGACAAGAGATACTTATGGAAACGATTGTCGAGTATAACACTTTGATTATTTTGAGGGCTGTGGCGTATGTCTGCATTCATAGAAAACTGATTGATAGAAACAGGTTGACAAGTGGAAGGAAGCTACATAGAAACTTATTTTGAAGCGAGATTGAAATCATTCGAAATACTTCTAACTACTTGAGAATTGACTATACTGATCTGGGGCCTTCAAAACTCCATGTAAGCAACAGTTTAACCTTGTAGATGGAGTTTTCGAAATTTTTATAATTGAATTTTGTTTACTAAAATTTTACACGTAGCTTGTTTTCAATAGTACCTTACCCATTTCTGAAAATCATTGAACATCGGCACACTTTAACTTATACATACATAGCTCACATACAACTGATTGGTTATATTACATACATATCTAGGTAGGTGAAATTCAATACTATTTTTGTTTATCATAAAAATCAACAGATAACTACCGTACAACTAATTGGTCAGACACAAGGAGACCGTAATATCTCTTTAATGTCTGACTTAAAAAAATAACAGTAAGACGTTAACACTTATACCACGTTACTGAGTAGTTCTAAAATTTCTATGTTGTATAGATAGTTAAGATATACGACTATAGATGTATTTTTAAATTTTCCGCACTAATCTGTACGTATACCACTCTAAGTAACAATTCTAATCCAAGCTTGAGAATTATTGTGATTTCTTTCAATGCTGTTTTATTATAACAGTTTTCGAGCTCTCTGCATTGAACAGTCTGTTTTCCTTTCATTGCAGCATCGTCGTCATTGAAAATTTACTCAAATATACATAACATATATTTCTAGTTATTTGGTTTGATCAACAATTTATTAGCCTCATTTCCTAGGAGACCATTACTTATACATATGTCTCGTTTCATTCAGTCATTTCGGATTGCAGACGCCTAACGCCATTCGTCTTCTGTCTGTCTAAGCACGTTTTTACTTTCTTGGCAATTTTACGTATGTATGCGAACTGTACTAACAATGCAAAAGTACAGTCATCTCTCATTAAAACCTGCTTAGAATATAAGTTAATATAGAGAAATAAATGTATAAATATTTGACCTAAACGGAGTGATGCGATTATCATCTGACGTTGGGTTGGTTGCAAAAGTTCTAGCCAATATTCAATTTTATTTTATCCTAATTTGCAAAGGAAACTTCATGTTTAATTTTTGCAACTTTTATGCTTTTCTTTGCAATCAATCATAAACTAAAAATAAATTTTGGCCATTCATTTCATGTGTATGATATCTACTTATTTCGAATTGACTGTGCGCTTTGCAAATGTTTGCTAATTCCCTTTGTATGCTATTTTATATTTGTAGGAATGTGTAGCACCTTTGTCCTTTCCGTTTTGTAAAATCTTTACGACAAACACTCGCTTTGTTCCACTTAGCTACTCATTTATGCATCACTTCATTTCAACCCTTTTTTTCGGCATCTATACATACTTACGTACATTTATGCATGAATGCATTCAAGGCATAGACAGTGCCAAATTAGAAAAGATTAGAGTATGACAGCTATTGGTATATTGAGAATCCTTGCTGCTGCAGGAAGCCCTAACAATGAAGGTTAAGCTTTCGTTAATATACATACATATCGGTTCTGGGTTAAATGGCTTTTAGCAAGGAAATCTTGCAAATAAATGCATTTTCTTATATACCATATTCACGTGCATACAAACATAGATATGCGCTTATATAAATGCATG
The DNA here is from genome assembly GCA_963971545.1 of Philophylla caesio. Lineage (NCBI taxonomy): Eukaryota > Metazoa > Arthropoda > Insecta > Diptera > Tephritidae > Philophylla > Philophylla caesio. Next base: position 183,598,299 of record OZ020604.1, on the reverse strand, counting down.
TTCAGTTTGGATAAGTCATACCTTAAAATGTCTTCGTACCTTTGAGGTTTTTATGTACATACATTCACTCTGTTCACAAATTATATCCCAACCATTAAGCAATTTTTTTTTATTCTAATTAGTTATAAGTATTTTTCAATTAAAACAACGTCCATTCTCTAACAATAACTATAAAAAATAATTTTTTTTTTAATTTTTTACAAATTTCGACTTGTAAAGAATCTTTTAGAATTCATTTTAAGTGTCTTTAACTTGTCATTGATTTTTGACAATTGTTTTACTCACAATTTCCTTCATATTATAACGCAAACCTTCGATTACATTTTTTATGGAAGAAATTGGCAAAAAGCGTCAGTAAAAACATTTTAAAAATCGGTGGTAATTCGTAGCTAGAAACTTCTACTTTATTATGCTAATATCGACGTTTCGATAAACAATTTAACATTTTGTATAAAGTTTAGAACGAACCATGATGCAATAATGAAAGGTGGAAACTTCTCGCTCTAAATCAGCCATCTTGAACGCCCTTAGAAACTGTGTTGTTCCTTATCAGAATTTGGTTACCAATTTTGTAAAAAAAAAAATGTTGAATTGTAGCAGAAAATTAAGTTTTTCATGTGGAACTTATAATATGTATTATCGATTGTTTTGACATTTTTAATAATTTTTCTCATATGTTGATAATTGGTTTTCTAAAAGCGCGAATTTAAATAAGTTTTTGTAAAAATTGTCAAGTATTTGTATAATGAAACATTATTTGTTAAATTATTACGTAGAATAAAGCTCTGGGGCTCATTTCGGAAGACAGGATAAACAGTTTTATTGGCATTTCCAATACAATATTTTATTGGCAAGAAAATAAAATATCCGTTTTTTGATAAAGCATCAAAAATTGTTCTGCATAAAAGCATCGTAATAGAAGAACTCCCATTTCTCAAAAGCCGCCTTCAACAGACTCCATCGTCTTGACAACGTCAATTTTTCGTTTTCTCCGCTTCGACTTTGGAACAAGCTAATTTTATATAATAATTATACCATAAAGGCTAAAGGAACTCCATGGACCTTTATATTTATGCTTTTTCAGTTATCAATTAGTATTTCTTTCCTTAAAATCCTGCATTTAATGCTTGTATGCTCATAACCATTAAGGATTACCTTCAGTTTCCTTTTGATCCAATGATTGGAAATAAACCATATTAATGTGGGAAAACCCGTGAGGTTCTACTTTTCCGAAAAAAAGTTAATCGCTGGACAAACATTGTTATGGTGTTAGTACTGTTTGAATGCATTTATCGAAGAGGTTTGGCTTTTTTAATTTTGGCATCCAAAAACACTAAAAATTCGTACTGTGCGCAGGTTTTACCAGCAATTTAAATACATATTATTAATTTTTTTGTCAGTTTTCATATAAAATTCATAATATTCCAATCATTGTGGTTAAATTTTATGTAAATATCTTCACTAATTTTTACTTTTTCCTAAGAACGGCCTACTTTTATTCCCGTTTCTCTAATACTTCCAAAATACAACATTGAGCTAAGGGCGTTCAAACTGGCGCTGTCACAACGTACAAAACCTTTATTATTCCATCATGAGAATGAACGATATTTTAATGGAAAAATTATTTTATATAATTAGAAGAAAAATTAGTTGCCCAACTATGTCAATACGTGGTTGTGCCATGGCATATTGAACAGGTAGCAGCATGAGAAAATCCTATGTATTTTGTTATTGCTTGAAACCTCTGATGTGTCACCTTACAAAATTTGAAATTTGCCGCTTATAAAAACGGCAGTTTGTTTTGAAAATATTTATGTACACGAAGTGAAAGGCAAGGCAATTTAGGGGTCTCATAAAATAAACAAAATCAAATCAACCTTTTTTGCTGATAATAACTACCTCTTTAATGTGCCTTGGGTTGTGCTATATTTTGTGAACAGAGTGTACATACATACATATTTATGTATACATTTGCAGCCAATTCAGTTTACCAGCGAGCACTTATTTGAAGCCACTTGAAGCCATAGGATAATGATACTCCGCAGGCAATATTCCATTACAAAGACACATGAGGATACGTGTAACAGTAATATTATAGATTTGTATTTTTTGCGTTATTTTAGATAAGATTTTAATCCTAAAAAAAGAGTAGCAAATAAAATCGTAGTTTCCCTTCATCGAAAGCAATATACTCCTGTTTACTAACACTTTCAGTTTCAATATCTGTATAGCTACATATGTCTGTACATACATAGGTGCAGATGAAGTTGCACCAACAGATATTGAGGTTAGTAATCGATAACATTGCGATTTGAGCACAATAAGAGACTAGAAAACTGAAGAAAAAAAATGTTTTTGGGTGTTTTCCCAACTGCTTCTCTCAAAATTCTGAATCAAATTAAAGCTTGAATCCCTACAATAATCGTATAGGCTAGTTAGTGAACTGAAGGGCAGAGGTGAAGTGATTCCTTGCGTGGACTACATTAAACTTATTATAAAGAAATTTTTCTGAGCGCTCAGACATGCCACAGAGATGTTTTAATTTGCCTTTCGAATTGATCGAAAATTGCTGATTAGCTACTGATCCTTTACGCGGATTTATAAGACCATTAATATTGAACATCCTTCGGTAGAGCGCTTCTTTGATACGTCCTAATAGGATGAAGTATCGTGGTGTGAACCCAGATAGGCATTTTTTTGGGACCCCAGAATCGAACTAAGCAGCGATCATGTTGTATTACTGCGAAGATGTTTTGAAAACGATAGATTGTTCAGAATTCTAGAAATCATTACATTAGACTCCCTAAGCAGCCGACCGATATTTCTATTTACTCGTACATTGAATTCGAGTACCTCTTACCCTCCCATATCACCACAAGAAGAGATTGGGCGAGGGGTTACACTTGAAGTCAGTGTTTACATTTCAACGCACAAAAAAACATCGAAAATCACTCTTATATAATAAAATGAATTTTAAAGACCTGTTTTTTTCTGGAACAGAACTCTAAAGCAATGTAACCGTGAATATCTTATTTCTGTTAATTGCTGGGAACTTCTGCGATTGTCTTCCATCTTTCATCGATTTATTGGTAAACAAAATTATGATTCTCAAGTGTGTTTCAAACAATTTTTTAAGGTCGAGATAAATGCGTAATATTGACTCTTAGAACTTTTGTTATTCGATAATTAGCCAAACTATTTGCTTCGTAGCTATTGATTTTTTACAGTTACGGGGTTGAATTAAAAACCCTCTTTTCATCGATAACAAAATGTTTTCCAATTTGCTCCAGATTAAGATTTTGCATGAAAATCAAGTAGAAAACAGGAATATTTTCCTAGTAAGCTAGTTAATGATCCGGGGTCAGCAAAATTACCATTATGCAGCTCCAGATTTCACTTACTAACTGCGGTACTGGAGCGTTGCGACCAACACCAAGCGACGCCTTGAATGTCTTCCTGGACCTTTTACCCTTAGACTTAGTGGGTCAGCAAATGGCGGCTCTTGCCGCGCTTCGGTTAAGGGAGACAGGTCAATGGGAGTCTAGCTTGCGTGGGCACAACAAATATAGAATGCTTCCGGGATACACAGACCGTTGTGTTGATGCTGCGGTCCCGGACAGGAATTTCGCGATGGTAATCCCAGGTAGCGATGCGTGGTCGAGAGATTTCTACACTCCACCTGGAAGTCTCACGATCTTCACAGATGGCTCGAAACTGAATGGCAGAGTGGGAGGAGGGGTCTACTCGCAGGACCTATCTCTGAACTGTTCTTTTCGGCTGCCGGATCACTGTAGTGTTTTTCAGGCTGAGGTTCTAGCCATAAAGGAGGCTATAGACCTGTTACAGACCGCTTTGAAAGGCAATGATATCTTTATATTTAGTGATAGCCAAGCGGCAATCAGAGCTGTGAGCGCAGCTATAATTAGATCAAAGAGATGGCCAAGCAGAACAGGCTCAACCTCATTTGGGTTCCTGGCCACAGGGACATCGAGGGTAACTGCATTGCGGATGAACTTGCGAGGGAAGGAACAACCAAGCAGATTCTTCCCAGTAAAGAACGCATTGGTATGCCCTTTGGCACTTGCAAGCTGCTCTTAAAAGAATCTACTTATGCTCGTGCGAGCAACAGATGGACACATATCACAACCTGTAGGATCTCAAGGCTGACTTGGCCTAGATGGGACCGAAAACGGTCGCGTAGTCTTTATACCTTAAAACGGGACGATATTTCCCAAGTAATTGGCGCTTTATCAGGGCACTTCCTCATAGGCAACCATGCTGGTCGTCTTGGAGTACCCTTCTTTAGATGCTGTAGAAGCTGCAAAAATTATGAGGAGGAATAAACGGTCCTGCATCTTCTCTGTATCTGTCCAGCTCTAGCCAGAAGCAGGCTACGGTTTCTAGGGGCACCTGTTTTTATGAACCTTGGAGAATTAGGTGAAATAGACCCAAGATGCTTGACGAGCTTCGTCAAGAATTCTAAATGGTTCAGCAAGAGGGAGTGAGCGTTAAGCTTGTGGTATCACAACGGGCCTCTACTAATGGCCTAAGTGAGTCGCTGGATTAGCGGTAACAGCCATTCATACCTACCTACCTAACTGCGGTACTGCTCTTTCGTGTCGTCACCAGCATAGTATATCACATTGTATACCGAATGTCACTTCTTTATTTAAGTTTGAGATAAGATGATATTGCGAAATATACTGCAAAAAGTGTGGATAGATCAACGATGATGGGAAGAGGATAACTCAAATTTCACCATAGATTTGGTCGGGGCTCCCACAGATTATATAAAATTGCGATGAGCACATCTCTTCCTTCAGGTACAAACAGTCCAGTGACGAAGTGGATCAAATAGCTCTTAACTCATGATCGACAGCGATTGACGACAAAACAAAAAATATGCTTGCTTTCGGGAGTCAAAGAGTAGCAACCTTTGGTCTATGATATAACTTTTCACCAAACCAGGCTACGTTGGATTACAGTGCCCTCCCAGTTTGATCCTTAGTGATACCGAAAGAGAACTCAAACACGCGCAATTTTTTGTACAGTATACAGATAATTTCGTACCTTTGTAATACTTAGTGTCTTATTGAAAAAATTCCATTGTAACGTTTATCATTCGAATTATACTTATATTTATATTAGTATGTCTAACTATTTGCTTCACTTAAGTATTCATTTAAGTTTGATTGAAATTCGATCACAGAGTCCTCCAAATCATGTATATTTTCTACAAAATTTAAACCGATCCTAATGCAATGTGCAGTTACTTGTGTTAGGGTGGTGCGAAGTAATTTCAAAATAAAACTAGTGCAAACTTTGATTTCGTCCGTTGCATGCAGTATTTCGATTGATTCCAATTCTATGCAAAGCACTGCGCCAATTTTGAATTTCAGACAATGTTCTTTCTTCTTTGGTGCTTTGGTATCAAAAGCAACTAAACCATTCATTGTTAACTGCACTGATTTTCCATCACCACCAACGAAACATACTGTTTTGGGAAATGCATAGAGAAGCAAAAATAATAAGCGGAAAGTATTTTTGGACATTCTTCATACAAGTATGTTACTATGCATACTTACAAATGATGTACAAATACATACCTTCATTATCAAAGTCGGTGTTAAGTTTGCTAAAGTCCACGCAGCATTTACAAACAATTTTCTGATCGCATTTGCAATTGACAGCATTTACCCATTTGGCTGAAATCTTTTGTATCGCCAACGTTGTTATTGAGACATAAAGCAAAGTAATGGCAAGCTGCATCCTCGGATATATGAAAATATGAATATTGCCCCTATGGTGCGCATAGATGACTGAATATGCATTTGAGAGAAAAAATTTTAAATATCACATTTGATATTTCTACCAGAAACACTCTATAAAAATCTATAAAAATTTATTTTTATAACGATTAAAGCGTGAATAGAATTCCTCATTTGTAACGCATTACACAATGCAGCATGTAGACCTAATCATTTACAAGTATTTCTGTGAGGTAATTTTATATTTTACTTGCAAATTACAGAATTCAACATCATTATTAGTTGTCATTCTCTCTCCCTTACTAAATGTGCTCAATGACCTTTTCAAGGAACTGGAGAAAGATGCCATCGTGGACGACGTTGGACATATTGTAAAGAGATTATTCTAAGAGCTCAGACATGCCACATACATAGATGTTTTAATTTGCTTGTCGAATTGATCGAGAATTGCTGATTGGCAGCTGATCCTTTACGCGAATATACTATATGACCATTAATATTAAGTATGCTTCGTTAGAACGCTTTTTTGATACGTCCTTATAGGGTAAAGTACCGTGTTGTGAACCTTGAACTTTTTTATTGGCCTCCTAGAATCGAACTAAGCAGCGATCATGTTGTATTGCTGCGGAGATGTTTTGAAAACGATATAAAGTTTAGAATTTAATAAATCTTTATATAATACTCCCTAAGCAGCCGACCAATACTCTTATTTACTTGTACGTTGACTGACTAAGCAGCGATACCCTAGGTGAATACGTCGATTTTCAGACCTGTAAAGGCCCTACGGTTACTGGTGGATCAGCGTCGTTCTAGGGCAGCTGTTTTAAAAATTGTGAGGTCCAATCGGCACCTATTTCTCACCTATTCTATATTTGTGCAACTTAGACTCAAACGGGTTACCTACTTTCGTTCTAATTATTTTTAGAGCCAGCGACAGCGGCCGAATGCCAATTCGTCTTACAGTCGATTTCACCATTCAAAAGTCTGTTTTAGAATATCTCGCAGGCGAATTAAAAATTTGTTTACGAAAAAAGAGACATTAATGCCTAAATATTCAATGCTATATTTGGACCACTTTTAATTAAATTCTTCATATCTAATGTAATCAAAGTGTACACGAGAGTTTAATATGTATCAAAGAAAGAATTTGTCCCGCTGTCGCCGTGACCAAATTCCCTAACTAAAAAAAAGGCAATTATTATTTATTTGTATTATTATCTTAATACGAGAAACATTGACATTGAGTAGCGATGCATTTCTGTACTGATTTATATTTTAAATATATGGTATTACTAGTATTCGCTGAATTTATATTTGAAGAAGCGAATACATATAGTTTAATGTCATTCGTCGAATGCAATTGCAACCCAACGGAGCCTTGCAAATGTTGTGTGAACTTTCGTAGTTTTCTTATACCGATTCCTCATGAAGGTATGTAAATTAAATGAAATATTGATTTTTATAACTACATACATACTCGAACATACATACATATGTACTAAGTACAGGAAGCTAATGACCTTTTTTTAACCCATCTAGCATGTCTAATTAATGATCGAAATACGACAATTTCTTTGTCCATTGATGGCAAGGTAACATATGATCCCTTAAAACCGAAAGGATCTGGCGAACAATGCTTATGGATACGCTTTGGTACGAATATTTGCTTCTTATTGCAAAGTCTCGAATACGATAAAGGTTTGAATACTGTCAAGGGTTGTGGTCATGGCGAAATTAAATTTCTACGCACATCTGTATTTAAATGGGATCCCGTGTGTTTGACATTCGGTGATAAATTATATGCTTTACTGGAAAAAGCTGATGCTGTAATAAATCAAGTTATAAAATTATTTGACGAAGAAGATATGATTTATAACCTATAGTGTGTGCATATAAAATAAATCGATTTCAGAAGCAAGAGAGCAAACAATTTAACTTTTTAATAATAAAAAATATGTACGAGGTGTGTTCAAAAAGCATGGCGGGTATGGTGAATGCCAACTGGTCTAAAATTGTGACTTTTGTCTATATTAGAGACTGAGACAGCTTACAGAATTCGGGCAAAAGACTGCTTACTTCATTCGGGCATGAGACTGCTTGCTGAAATCGGACATCAAAATAAATTCTTTACCCCCAAATTCAGTAAGCAGTCTCACAGCCCTTTCCTAATGCCCTCACAAAACTCACCTAACTGACTGTTGTGAGGTTCCTGACTATTGTGAGGTTACTGTGTGACCTGCTCATCACCAGGTCACAATTTAGAAACTTGACATTTTGAGACTAGAGGCTTTATTTTGAAACAAATTAATGCCAACTGGTATAAAATTGTGACTTTTGTCTCTATTAAAACTGAGACTGTTCACTGAATTCGGTGGTCAGTCTCGAGTAGAGACAAAAGTCACAATTTTAGACCAGTTGGCATCTATTAGTGCTAGTTTCAAAAGAGAAGTCTCTAAATTATGACATGGTGATGAGCAGGTTTACGATTTTTGTGCAACTTTGTATGAGTTCCGTTTTTTCCGGTTCCTTTAAATGTAATTAAATAATTTTTTTTTCAAGATTTTGGATATTTAGTTATGTACGGCTGAATTGTTTCAATTTATAATTAAACCAAGCCTGCAAACATTGAAGCTAGTTATCGATTAGCGAACGATTGGAAAACTGGCTTCATATCTCTTCTTACTTGGCTCTGCAAGAGTTTGTTTGTTTGGTGCGAGACTTCGTGCGCAATACCAGCTCCTGGCCGGCATCTTTGAACAGCCAGGCCCATATCCCGTCGGTTACGTGATTTTGCAGTTTTTAAGCCAAATGATTACTGTACATTTCTACATCGAAATCAATCTAAACGAATTTTCCACTCGATAATAAAAAATAATTCCATAGTTCTTGTGCAGTTTTCTAAAAAGTTGTTTAATATGAAAACTTACGATACACCTCTTATGATTCTTGCGCCAAATTGTAATGTATTCTTTTACGTCATTCTCCCCACAAGAAAATCAAAGTTTATCTGAGTAGGCAGGCCTCTTTCGCGATGTACAATTTACACATTTAAAAATTTATAATGTATTACTTTTTATTTTTATTATTGCAGTGATAGGCTAATCGATATATTTAGTTGATGTGCAAGAAAAAACACTTTCTCCATTTTTTCCCCAACATTTCGCTTACTACCTTAGCATCCTCAAGGGGTAATTCTTTATTTGAATATCAACAAATGTTTAGTTTAAAAACGCAGCAAACTCCGCAGCCGTGCCCTTTTTCTTTCTCGAAAGGAACCCCCATTATTCATAAAAACAAATTGCTTCTTGGGATGTAGTTTAGATTGCTTCTCACTTTCATGACGTTTACGTGGTAATTTATTTATTAATTTGTAAATTGTATCTGCAATGTTTAGTTTCATAGTTATAACTGTAATAAGCATATATCCATTATTTGTTTCAGTTTTGTTGAATTACTTAAGACTAACAATTTAAACTAAAGTTTTTTTAGACGATTTTTTTCTGGCTTTTATTTTACTTTTTGTTTTTTTTTTTGTAATTTTTGTTGGTTTTGCAACTAGTTTAATTCGTTTTGTATTTCAAACACACATTTATTTCAATTTTGAACGTAGTAAGATTTAATATTCTTACACTAATATATGTACATACATATGTATGTATGTATGTATGTTTGTTTGTTTGCATGTATTTATGTTTATATGTATGTGTATTGCAATTCGGTGGAAACTGCAGATTACAAAAACGTGTTTTTTAATGATATTTAGTAATCGTCTCCAACTATTATGTTCTGATTTTTTTATTTTATGCATATTTTTAAAAAAATATAGCTTGTTTTAACAACGTAATCATTTTAAAGTCTCCAAATAAAAATTATTAAAAATTAAAACCATTTTTACTCAAACTAAGGCAAAAGATAATGCACGACACATAGTTTTAATTGAGTACAAAAGTGATGCAAAACCACACAGTATTAGCAATAAAATTTGACTAAATTAATAAAATTTACTAATTGTAATATTAGGCATTAGACATATGCATGTATGTGTGTATGTACTCGTATGTATTTAATGTTGTTTTAATAAAAAAAGTGTGTTGCATTTATTTTTGTCTTGTTTATTTCATTTCATTTGTGTTTTTCAATGTTTAATGTTTAATGTTAAATTTATGATGTTTTTGATTTTTTTCTTATCGTTTTATACTTTTCCTTAGGATTTATGTATGTATATATAAATGTTTTTTTTGTTTTTGTTGTCGTTATTATCATTTCCATATTGCACTTAAAGCCAGTGAAGTAATGAATTCATGGAGAGGAGGGACCTGATAGTCGACATTTTATTTATTTTTCATTGCTAAAAAAATTTAATGCTATTTCAAGTTATAAACTTAATTTTATATAATCACTTTTAGGCGATAATTGGGAACAAATTAGATACAGCGTAATTTCAAGAAATTACAGATGTATGATAACATTTTTATGAGATAACTAAAAATTATTCAATAACTTTACGTAATAGCGCATAAGCCAAACCAATAAAATGTAAATTTAATTATAATTATTTGAAACAACTAAATGAACTCCAACAACTTGAGAATGCGTGCTACTAAGCTAAATGGAAGCTGACCAAAGTGTGAGATATTTTGCTAGTGTATAGACGGTGATACCAGAAATCAATTTTAATTCGAGTATAGTAAAAGGTAGGAGCCATAATTTTGACTAATCGATGCTGAAACGGTTGTTTTATTCTACTATTTTGATGATGTGCTTCGCCATGTAGATAATTCAAAAAATAATCCAACTTTTGTTTGAAATAAAATTCGTATTAAATGAATGAACGCATAATTTTAAGCGCCATCTGCAATGAATGAATGTATTTGCCGGATATGATAATTAAATGTTTGATTATTGTACGTAAAAGTGTCTCGATTTCAAAGTACGTGATGTTTGGCGCAAAATATATATTTGTAAAGAGCATGGCATTTTTCCCCATATAATTTTCCAGTTATATTGTTCAATCAATCATTCGAATTGTGTAAAGCTCATCTTATCTCGATCTTAGCATCATCTTATTTCATTTCTAGATCCAATTTCAATACCGCTTCAAGCCAACTTTCTATTAACTTATCTAACTTAGCACATACTCAGAAAAATGTTTTTACTTTTCGTTTTCTTTGTAAATTGCTTTAGAAAATAAAAAAATACATTCAGTGGATTAGTTCCAAAAAAATATCGTAAATAAGTTGTTATACAATATTTTATTCCTTTTAAAGTTAAACACACATACATGTATTTCAGTTTCATTCAATGTTTATAACTATGAAAATAAAAATATTATTGAATGAGCGAGTTTACAAAATTTCATAAACGTTCTAATAATAACTATGTATATTATTTAAATATTAATTTTTTTTTTAATCCGATGTACACGACAATTGATTTTCAAATATCTAGTTTTGTATGAAATACATATTTTATAATTTTATAAACCATTTTCAGATGGAAACTTTAATTTTTAATTTTATCAAAAATTAAGTAAAACTAAGTGATAAAATGCGTAAAAGCTATTGTATACCAAAGCGTTTTTTGTATATTTTCTTTTTGTGAGTTTGATGAGGACTAACAGAAAAAAAAAATGTGTTATGCTAATGGAAGAATACATAATTTTCCATTTAGTAGTTCAACGTTAATTCAATTGAATCAAAGTTAGTTATTAAAATAAAATTAGTTTTAATAATTTGTTTCCAACAGGAGGAAAGTAGCAGAGATAACTTCAAAAAAATTTTGAAAAATGAAAAATGTTCGAAGAACACAAACAAAAATATATTAAGGGTATGCGCTACGTCTAAATTATTTTAAAAGTGAAAAAATGTAAAAAAAAAATCGCACACTTAAATATGCAACTTACGATACAAGCACGAACATTCCATTGTAGAGTTGCACATCTACATTCAGGATTTTTACAACTTTCCGCCGTTATTTTTCCAATGTAAAATTAAATTAAACATTTTTAAAATTTCATTTTTCCACATGTGCAAGTTGGAATTTAAATTAACTTAAATTCCGTTTCAACAACAGGCTTTTGATTTTAATTAAATTTTAATTTTTTTAAACTTCAACTTAAATTAAATCAAACTTAGCTAAATAATAAATGGCATTTTTATTGAATATGTACATACATATATTTAGTAACCAAAAATTGCATTCACATTATGCCATTTGACGGCAAAATTTTAAGAGTTTTAAAAACCTGAATTTTCCTAAATTAGTTTTTAATTTCAAGTGATACTAAAATGAAATCACATAAAATGAACTTACAGCTAACGAATATTTAAGATAAGAAATATTATGGTTAGTTATTAAAATGTATTTACTTAGCCAATATAATTAATTCATCTTTGTAGCGTCTTGATTTTCAACTAACAGAAGCCAGAAATTTCTATACTAAATTTTAGAGTCTTACAAATTTGCCCTTGATTTCGATTTGTTACGAAATACTACTTGCAATAAGATTGCATTTCTGACTAATCAACAACAAGATTTCTGAACTCAAAACTTTGTTTAAATATTTCAGTATCGAAGACTAGTGCAATCCAATAAATATGAAAACTTGATATTTCTATGCAAATACATACACATGTATGTATGTACTATTATTCCGCGTTTCAAGTATTGCCTGCTTTTTCTCAAATTTAAATCAATTTCCCAATTGCAAGTTTTATGCGTGTTTGCAACAGAAAAAAAAAATTAATTTTAAACGAGTTCCATCTGAAAATGGCATACGCGCCTACGTATTTAAATGTATGCATTGTTTTAACAATTTGCTTTTATTAGCTCCAATACATAAATGTTAGCCTAAACAACTACTTACCGCATTAATTCGTTTTTTCTTTTTTCTTTTCAAAAATTCTGTAATATTTATAATACTCATTTAAATTACACACACATATACACGAAGAGATTAAGAGAAAAACTTTCTTATAACCATGATACGCGAATCTCGCTCGCTTTTCACATTCAAACGATGCGCGCATACTCGCACACATATGTATATGCTTTTATCATGCGCCATCATTTGAGTGCGCTTCACAAATATAAACATTTCGTTATGCCAAAAAAAAAGAAAAGCATAATTGTGCCAATACAATTCGCTTGGCGTCGCATCTTTTACGCTTCAACGGTGAAGGGATCGCGCGAATGATGTATTTTCAAATGCTTATTGTGATTGGTTTTCGTTGTGGAACTTTTGCCGCAAATCGTACATTGAAATGGCCGCTCGCCTGTATGTATGCGTCGATGTTCGATAAGATAATAATGCCGATGGAAGGACTTTTTGCACAGGTCACAGGTGAACTTCTTGTTGCCGTGATGCTCGCGTCGATGCCGCATATAATTGTATTTCCGTATAAATTTGCAGCCACAATATTCGCACGTATATGGCTTGATTTGTTTGTGTGCGTTCATGTGATTCTTGAAATCGACTTCGCGTACAAACGCCTTGGGGCAGTGTTCGCATTTAAATGGTTTGGCGGTGCGATTGGCATGTACCCAAGAATGTATTTTCAAGTTCCATTTGGTGGAGAACGATTTATTGCAAATCGCACAATCATGCTGTGTATCCATCGAATGTGTGGCCATGTGCGCCTTTATGGAGGACTTGGCAAAGGTTTGTTTACACAGCGGACACTCCATCGGCTCGGCATAATCGAATTTATCCGAGTGCGCTAAACGAATGTGGCGGCGCAAGGAGTTCGCATGCACGAACCGATCACAACAATATGGGCAACATTTCGGTTTGGCATCGTGCGTCTCCTTGTGCCATAGGAAACGCGCCTTCGATGGCAACACCTCACCACAATGGCAAACATACTCCTTCTTCCTTATGATCTGCTTGCCATGGCGCTTACGATGTTGCGTCAAATTCGAATAACGCTTGAAGTATTTGCCTGCCAAAAGAGATTATACAAAAATAAATACAAATGTAAAAGTAGTAGAAGATAACGAGAGGGCAGATATTTTGGCTAAAAGAGGAGTATAATTATTACTGTCGGTAGCTAGTTGCCATATGTAATGCAAAATGTATTATATGTATGTTTGCCTAGCGGCTACTAGCCTTCAAACATAATAGGTGTACACGAGTGTATATAATGAAAATGAATTATCAAAGATCAAAATAGCACCTGTACTGGCATATTTACCCGCAAGACTTTTAGCTAGTTACTTTATACAATCGTAAAAAATCCAAAATTACTTACCGCAAACTTTGCACTTGAGTGGCGTATGTCCGGTATGCATGCGCATATGTTCCACCAATGCGCTACGCACCACAAACTTCTTGTCACACACATTGCAACCGAACTCTTTCCAGCCCAAATGGCGTTTCAAATGCAGTGAAAAGTTCTTCCATCGCTGAAATGTCTTGCCGCAAGTAAAACATTCGGCGGGATGCTCGCTCAGATGTGCATCATATAATTTTACCGATGTAAAATTACGCCGGCAAACATAACAAAAGAATATCGACTGTTCAATGAGTTTCTGTTCCATCTCGCTCAGATTGTGACTGTCTTTTAGTGTTGAAATATTGTAGGAAACCAACATTCGATAGAGTGCGGCTAATTTGGTCGCTGGTGTAGTCAACGCTAGTGGCTGTAGTGCGAGTTTCCTGTCAACTGGTTCATGAGCGGCAATAGCACCTCCAACATTTGTATTTGCACTGCTTGCTGGTAGTAGCGCCATACTGTGCTTGTCGTCCACAAGTTCTGGCTTAGCGTCAATACCTTCAACATTGCCAGATGTGGACGTTGCAGCCGCAGATGCCGCTGTTAATGGCTGGTACGCGTTGTCCATCTCGATTTTAACTATGTCCTGCTTTGAATCTTCCAAAAATTCCAGGCTATCTGAACGTACCAGCGTGCTATGGTAGCCATCTGCCATATTTACAACCGGAACATTGTCGACACCAGCAGCAATTGCGTTGGCTGATGAAGTAGCAGCCGCAGTCGCAGCCGCAGTCACAGTCACAGTCGTTGTCGCTGCTGTGGCAACCGGACGTTGAATACAAATCAATCGTCGATTCTGACGCACATAATTATGTTGTGTTATCATATGTGAATTACGATCCTTAAGCTTTGGAAACTCAGCTGTGCAATGCGCGCACTGATAAACTTTCTTTCGTTGTCGCCTCTGATCCGCACCCGCGTTGGCAGCGCCTGTACCAGCAGAGTTTGGAGTGCCACTCACCATAAGTGATGTAGATGTTGGAGCATTGTCGTTATGCTGCAGTTGTTGCAACTGTTCGTGCGTCTGTAGATGTTGTTGCTGTTGCTGGTGCAACAATAACTGTTGTGAAGTTATTGTAGCGGTCGGCTGCATACGTGACATTGCCGTCTTTTCTACCCTGCCACCAATAGCACTGCTACTGCTGCCAGCACTGTCACGCTTGCGTTTCTTTTTGTTAGAAGTTGACGTGGAGGGTAATGCATCTGCATGCCGTGCGAAGAGTTGGAAATTACTGTTGCCTGCGCCAGTGCCATTTGCTGCCGCTGAGGTAGTTGCTTCCAAAGGAAGACGAAAATCAAAGCTAAGTGGAGAGTAAAATAATTTACAGGATTAATTTAAATTTTGTTTTTATGCAGATGTGAAATAATGATGTAAGACCTTTTGCCTGAACGGTTCGCGGTGGGCGTATTTCCCGTCGCAGCAGCTGAAGCGCTCAAATCCTGTACGGTAAAGTATTCGTCGTGGTTCCAACCATTCTCATGTTGAAATATCCCGGGGAAGGTGGTTTTGAAGAAGCGGGCCGAAATCTCACCATACATCTAGAAATGTCATAAATATTAATTAAAGCTCATCGTTTATTAAGTAGGGGTGAGGTGAGTGTGAGACGTTGTACTTTTATATGCCCGAGAGAGCGAGCTTCGGAATATAGATTTTATTATTCTCTTTGAATAGTGCGTTCACAAAACATTTTGTCTACCGATAAGGCAAATAATTCGCGTTGGTCGGTCCAGCGCTTTAACTTCTGTATGAGAGTCGAGAACTCTACATCAGCTAGTACCGTTGCATAAATTCAGGGTCCTCAAAAAACTCCACTAAAATTATTCTCGCAAGAGCTGGAGTACTTTCCGGAAGTCCTGTTAAGATAGTTCGTGCAATTCAGCACAGACCTAACCCTGTTTCGTATGACTTATTGAATTTGGTAGAAGTCATTTAAAAACTTACACTTCATTCCACAACTCCAAATTTTAAGGACTACAAATTCGGATACTCAGAAAACTCAAAACTTTCATGAAATTCTATTGAATTATTTGGTCCGTTCATCTAAAAGTCCAGCAATAATTATCCAGCAACGAAATTTCTAAGAAATTTGGAGTATTCTCTCTTAAAGAGAATTTGCAGAAACTTGCAGGTTTAACGAACAGCTGATTGAATTCTTGTCCGCATCCAAATGAAACACATTGCATTCGTGTTTTCTTGAAACATTCTACAAAGGAAACTTCCATTTACTTGCTTCTTGTATGTTTAACAGTCATATTTTATAATTTAAACACCCCTAAAAGTCTTAAACAAAATTTTCGTATTTATCCAAATTCCAAACAGCTGTTTTCTTACTTGCAAATTTGCCCTGCAAGAATTTGCAACTTTCGCTTTAAAATGAAATGTTATTTTGCCCACTCCATTGCACCTTCCATTCAGGTTTTTTGAAATTCGCGAATGCGATTTGACAAAAATCGTGATATTTCGTAACAGTTATCTGCACCGCGAACACTCTTCTAATAAATTAACTGTATGTCAATTGAGAAATATTTTTCAAAATGTCGCATTTAACCTTAAATATAGTACTTTATCACTTACCGGCTGACTCCACGAGTTTTCAATATCGCAATTACTCTCTTGTCCCGAAATCTCACCCTTTGCCGGCATCTTTTCATCAGTACGTATATTCAAAGCATCAGTAGTGCAACCGCCAGCCAAGCTGCTGTCTGTGACGGCGGCGAATGACGACGAGGTTGAAGATGGTGCGCCTGGCATGCCAACTAAAGCTTCTCGTTTGCATGTATCAAGATCCAAATATTTACCAACATCGCCACCATCTACGGCAGCATTGCAATCGACACCCAAAGCCGCTTCAAAATCAGCATTTGCCGTGGCCATTGTGTGGTGATACCAATGCGAAGCATTATTTCCAATATCACCACCACCGCTATGCACACCACCAAAATGATTCGTATGCGGTTGTCGCTGTTGTGTTGAACTGGTGGATTCATCTGTATGGACAGTATTGCTGCCCGATGCCAGCGTTGCAGCTGTGGTAGCGTCCTGCGCCGCCTGCTGATATATGGCTGAGAAGTTACCAACTTTGGCATCCGTTTGCTGTGCACCACCGTTGCCATAAAGAAAAATAAATGGATAATCGGCAAAGTTGTGATTAAGCTGGTGTGGCTGCTGCTGATGTTGTTGCTGGTGTGGCTGCTGGTGTTGCTGTTGTTGCTGCTGCTGCTGCTGCTGTTGAACAGCACGTAATTCCTTGACTTGGGATGTGGTTGTGCTGCTGGTCGCTGTCGTGGGTACATCTGAAGCCGATTGTGATTGTGAATAGGATGATGAGATGACGATTTCTTGCACATCATCATGCGCTATAAATTCATCTTCGCAACGCAATGCGGCATGTGACTCAGTGCTATTTGTATTGGTATTGGTGAGACTTGCCACTGGTTTCGACTCATTGGTTGAGTTCGAGGTGTTTGAGAAAATCGAAGTGGCTGAGAGAAAATTGGTTGCGCTTGTATGTGATGATATGCGTTTCTTTGAATTCGCGAAATCCAATAGCACACGGGCATCATCATTGGCTGCCGCATTATCGTTAGAGTTGCCGATATCTTTAATTTCCTCCTTGAAGGGTTGCAAATAATTTGGTTGTGATTCGTGTTCGGTCTTACATTGAACGGTAGGCTCACAATTATCAGTACTCGAATTTAAATGCTGTTCCAGGATACTGTGCGTTTTATTCGCATTGCTGAGTGCTCTATTCACATTGGTATCGTAGGCTGAAGTGTTGGGTTCACTTTTTATTAATTTGTGTGCTATTGTGTGAACGATTTGCTGTTCCTTGTGTTGTGGCGATACCTTTTGCTGCTGTGTTTTTTCCTGCAATTCCATTAGTGCTTTGGAAGAGGTGGTTGGTTCTTCGCTTAGAGTTTCCTCGCTGATTATTTGGGGTTTTAATTCTTTGTCATCCCTATTCTTATTATGGTTATGGTTGTTGTTTTTGTTGTTGTTGATTTTGTTATTGTTATTGTGGTTGAGGTTAGCATTTGCATCAGTCTTTGTTAATTTTGGCTTGATAATCAGCTTCTTTGGGCCCCTTTTATGCACTGGCAGTGAAGTCGGTGGAGGCGTTTGTTTGTGCAGCTGTGACTGCACTTCCGCCTTTAGCTCTGAATCGCGATGAACAGCCGCTAACTGTTGCTCCTCCTGCTGCTGCTGCTGTTCGTCTCTATGCGCCTGTTGCTCTTCTTGCAACTGTATAATATGTTGCCGAGACAAATCTTGTATAATTATTGATGTTACTTGCGTTTGATTTGCCGGTGAGGTCACATCGCTGTACGTATTTTGTGATTGTGTTTCTGTGACCAACGAGGCGATCGTGTTTGGTTGCGGCTGCTGTTGTTGACTAGTTGTTGCCATGCGTATAACACTGGTCACGTGACTCGAGCATGCTGCTGTTGCTACTTTTGCTGCTTTTGCTACTGTTGTAGTTGCTGTTGCTGTCGCTGCGGCTGATGTTGTTGTGGTTGCAGCGCCGCTCTTAGCGTTTTGCATTTGCAACATGGCCGTACTGACAGCTTTTATATCATCATCACTAACATTTATTCTAACCTTATTGTTACTACAATTATTTTCAACTATTTTTTCAGTCTCATTTTTGTTGGCGATTGTAGGTGGTTCATTTACAGTTGGCGCTTGCAGTTCACTAAGATGTTTGTGTTCATCAAAATATTCCTCCTTGTGTTCTTCAAACTCTTGTTGCTGCTGCTGTGAATGTTCCATTTCGTAGTCATCATCTGGTGGCTCCTCTTTTTCAACTTTCAACAACGGTATGGGCATAGTGCCCGTTAATGTGCTATTTTTTGCCGATATCTTACTGGATGCTATTATATTACCAACCAAATCGAGGTATTCATCCAAATTTAACTGTACATCGCTCAGTACAGTTATAGTGTTTTTAGAATTGCGCTTGCGCGATGTGCCCGCCGATGAAGTAGGGCTTTGACTTGAGTTTGACACTGTGCTGGGCAACGCATTTGATTCAGTGTAAATGTTTGGATTTGGATTCGACGTCAAACCGGAATCGTTGCTTGTGTCTGTGTGGACAGAGCCCACGGCCGCACTAGGCACAGATGTCGATATATCGCTATTTATATTGCTGTTGTTGCTGCCACAGTTGGAGTGCGCAGTTATTGAGCTCTCGCCGCCGTACATTTTTGTTTCTATATTCTCTTCGCTTTTAGCAGCGCCTTCATTGCTGTCACTGGTTTCTGTATCCTTTGCGTGAGTGGTCTTATTTGAAGCTGTCCTTTCGTAATTTTCTTTTACATTAATTTGCGGTGTCATAACATTTCTTGAACTACCAGCACATTCAATATCCATCGGTTCAGTTTCACTAGCTTTCGTTTGTTCATCGTTTGGAAGTACCTTCTTCTCATCATTGTCTTTTATATCAACATCATCGTCGTCGACTTCGTCATCGTCTTTCTCGTTATCTTCGTGTATGTGTAACACACTTAATGGTGATTGATATATACGCTCTATCACTGAAAACTCTCCATTGTCCTTTTCAACGCACTCGACAATGTGTTTCGGTGTCTCCTGTACTATAAAGTCACCATTGTCTCGCTCCAAATAGTGCGCTACCGGCGATTCAGCATAGCGGAGCACTGACGACGATGATGGTGACTGTGCCGCTGTCATCAACAAAGAATTGTATGGTGAGGACACTTGCCTTATACCTCCAGCTGATGCAATGGCTATTATGGCTGGTCCAGTTGCTGGTGTAGGTGGCACAGCTGCCGTACTGTCAGCTGGAACTGAGGGAAGTGTCTGTGGCGGTGTTGATGCCGTGACCATTGCACTAGGTTCTGTGACATCTTTTGCCAAACGTTGCTGCACAGCTGGCGATGATTTGATCGCATTGCCAAAATGTGACAGCGAATGTGGTAAGTGTTGTTGCAGCTGATGCAGGATGGTTGGTGCACATGTGGGTGGTGGCGGCGGTGGAAGTAACACAGTAGGTTTAGTTTCTGTAGCTGATTTCACGCCTAACGCTGGTATAGTTCCAAGCGTCTGCTGTTGATGGTGATGATGTACCTGTATCGATGTAGCGCCGTTGGTTGTTGCTTGTGGTTGCGGTGGATGCATTGTTGGACGCTGTTGAATTTGAAGCGGTAACTGATGCAGATGGTGTTGTTGCTGGTGTTGCTGTTGCTGTTGTGGATGATGTTGGTGTAACTGCTGCTGTTGCTGCTGCTGCTGCTGCTGCTGATGATGATGATGATGATTATGATGCGATAGCGGTTGCTGTTGGTGTTGGTGATTTTTATCACCAATAGCATGCTTATTCTTATTTTGGTTATGTTGAGATCGAATTTGACTTATCGCTGTGCCATAGGCCGGCGGTGGTTTTTGATGTTGCATATGTGTTGATGCGTGAAAGGGGAACAGCTGTAGAATAAATACAAAAAATATTATTTTTTGAGTGCAAAAATTGTATATCAAAAATACGTAGATATTTAAGAGATTCACAAAATATATACTTTTTTTTAGATTTACTTTTATGATTCATAATTTTGTATAACATTTGAAACTCCTTACATTTTTAGTTTTGCATAATAAAAAATATTTTCACTTATTAAAACACACCTGCAGCGATGGCGGTGGAGTCGGCAAAGTTGTAGAATAATATATTTTGAGGTTCTGCTGCTGCTGATGTTGCTGTTGCTGACTGTGTGTCTGTTGCTGTTGTTGATACTGTTGCTGTAGTTGCTGATTAGGCTGTTGGATCGAATGCATTTGAACCTGACGATGACTGCCAATATTGCTAGCAAATAGTGTTGCTGAATGTGTTGGCTGTAGCAATTTGTTGCTCATTTGGCCAACCATTATCGGCATTGATACCACTGGTGGGGGCGGTGGTGGCAATACCGAGCGTTGTTGTGCAATTGCAATATTTGATGTTGCATTGTCTATCTCGTGCGGCTTCGATTTTTTCTGTTGTTGTTGCTGTTCTAATTGACTTGCCGCTAATTTTTTTTGTGTTTGGTGGTATTTATTCGCCGCATAATCATCAAAATTACCTGACAACACTGGACCAAGTACGCTTGGTATCGCTGCATTTGTGGGTGAAACCTTCAATTTATCGTTGGTACTACGTGCACTATCACACTTCTTTTCATCAATATCGTTTACGCCAGCATCCTTTGAGATTGCCAAAATATCAGCTGATGGCTTTGCGTCCGCCGCTTTTGGTTTTAAGCCGGCTGTAGGTGCTGTAGTAGGTTTAGTTATTGCAGTGGTGAGGTTCAGACTATTGTCATTTGACGAACCGGCAGATGCGAAGGAGGACGAATTACTCGTTGTCGCTTTGCTGGGCGTATCTGTTTCAGGACCAGTTGGTGCAGGAATCGATTTTTCATCTGGATCTGATTTTGGCTCGCCACCTGCACTTAGTGATGCCGCAAGCGCGCTACCGGCAGCAGAACCGCCAATGCCCGTAATTGTCATTTGCACAAGCGCCTTAATCACCTGTTCCTTTGGGTGGGTCTCCAAATGATCCGAAAGATTCATGCCAGCGTGCAGAAACAGTGTGCACACTGGACACTGTACGTTCTCCCCCATTTTTAATGTTATTTGTTCTTCTCTATGCTTCGTGATTTATATGTGTGTGTGTATTCGATTATGTTAATATTATGGAATTTCTTTCAAGACGATTCGGCTTGAAATCATAAAATCGTTACGCTTATGTATGAATCCATCTTCGTTAAAACATCAGACTATAAAGCGAAGCTACAAAAATCTAGAAAGATAAAAAAAATATATTGCAGCATTTTTTATATAAATTTATAAATGTAAAGTATAAAGGATCGATCAAATGTAAATTTATTAAATTTTAGGAAAGAAGCTTTAATAATTATTTAAACAGGTGGGCACAAGCAGAGCAATAGTTGGTTCAACTTAGTAATTCAATTTAATTTGACTCTATAAATAGGTGGCAACTCAGTTTGAAAACTTTATTAAAATTAAAGGTTTATAAATCTCTTTTGATTGACACAAATGTTGCAATATTGTACAAAAAATAGAGGGACTTAGAGTATTTTTTTTTGCACTGTGAATTTGACACCAAAAAAAATATATCGTCTGTTTGTCAATGCTTGTCCACCAAAAATTTTCGTTAGTCCGCCCTTTGTTTAAAAATTAAAAAAAAAAAAATTTTACAAAAAATTCAAAATCGAAATTTGCATTTTTTTACGTTAAATCGGTTGTCCATCGTTTGTCCACGTTTGTCCACTAAAAATGTTCGTTTCTCATCCTTTGTTTAAAAGTTATTAAAAAAACAAGTTTTACAAAAATATAATAGTCCGAACTTTATTCGCTTTAAATCTCTAATCCAGCTTTGCTAAATTATTACATAGCAAAAAATTTCGCTTGTCCCCCCTTTGCCACAAAGTTATTTAAAAAACCAATTTTTATGAAAAAACCCAAAAGCGAAAAATTCAACTTGTTTCAAGCTAAATCGTTTGTCTAATGTTTGTCCATGTATGTCCACCCTTTGTTCAAAAGTTATTTAAAAAACTTTTAGTGGACAAACATGCACGAAATTGAACGGGCTACAAAACTGCGTACTCGAAATTTTTCTAAAAATTCTGATTAAAAGTTTCGATACTTTGTAGATCATTTGAAAATTTTATTTACATACATATGGTATCTTTTATAGATCGAACTTTATTTTAAATAAAAATTATTAAAAGTAAATAAATATTGTAAATAAAAGTGGCAAGCAATTTAATTTAAAATTTTTGGAGTTTTAAAATTGTAGGAATGTGACCCTTTCCATAATGAAGTTTCAAACAATACTGAATAAATATAAGATCACCGTATGACACTAATCACTATTTGAAAATAATTAAAACGATTTAAAAAAAAAACGGTATAGATGGTTCACCTTATAGTTGAATCCCGATCAACCAGGATATAATTTCGTCATTTAACAATTTCGTCATTTTAAAAATTGTCTTTTCATCAATTTGTAAAATAAATTATTCATCATCTCATTATTTCGGAATTAAATTATTTTGATTTTTCATCTTTTCGTAATTTCTTCATTTCGTCATAATTATTTATGTATATTCAATTCTTATTTTACCATTTCGTGTTTTCACATTTCATCACTTCATAATTTCATCGTTTTATTAATTCGTTATTTCACTGAATTACAGCATTTAACCATAAGTAACTAGGCCCATCTTCCATTTTATGAAAACCTTTTTTATGATCAAATAATTATACATATGCATACATATAAGTTTTTACCAATTTAATAAAAAGGAAATACCGTAGTTTTCGCAAATTATGGATTTTTATTTAGGGTAATGAAATGAAGGATGAATGAAGTGAACATCGTACATCAGATCTGATTTAATTGTCTTCTTAGCCTGAAAACCGTTAAAATTTTATACTTTTCTTGTTTATTGCATCAAAACGGCAATCTTTTTGTGATTTTTGGTGAACTTTAATTGCAATTTAAGATTCCTTTTAACCCATTCCGCTCTCTCCAAGGATGGGTTTGGCTTCTCCAAGGATGGGTTTGGCTTCCCCAAGGATGGGTTTGGCAGAGGCAAGGTGTTGTCATGCAAGGCGGGGGAGACATTAATCTCACAGCTCCCGCTGCCGGGCCTCCCCCGGGATGACATGCTCAAAGTTATAACCTTCGACAGAAGGTTTGAGGTAGTAATACATAGCAAAGCCACCTGGAGGGCTTCAATTCTGGATTATCACATCAGGGGAAGTACTTTGCGGTGGTACACAGACGGTTCTAAGACTCCGGAGGGTATTGGTGCGGGCGTCCATGGTCCCAGATCAGAGGTCTCGGTTCCATTGGAGGCCTTTCCCAGCATTTTTCAGGCGGAGGTCTTTGCAATCAGTCCGTGCGCGGAGATAAACCTATGTAGGAAGTATAGCAGTGAAAGAATACTAATTTCAAGCGATAGTCAGGCGGCGCTCAGAGCTCTTTCATCATACGAGGTGAAGTCCTCTATGGTACTTGATTGCATAATGAGACTAAACGCACTGGCGGAGAGAAATCGTATCCTACTTCTTTGGGTACCGGGGCATATGGGTGTGGAAGGCAACCACTCCTATTGGACCAGAGCCGTTTATAGCGTTAGGACCGGACACGGTAAGAGAAAAACTTAGCTGGGAGACAAAAAGGCAGAGAAACCTACACTGGTTTAACGTCGCCGGTCCCAAACAGTCCAAGACATCCTTGGGGGGTACAATCTAAGAAGGCTCAAGCTTCTTATGGACCTTCCTAGAGCAAAACTGAGAATCCTTACAGGCTTTCTAACGGGCCACTGCAGACTTAAAGGTCACCTACACAAAATTGGGATCTGGTCGAGCGACTTATATCGCTTCTGTGACTCGGCAGGAGAGACCCCACACCACCTGCTTACGGAGTGTGAGGCTGTGGCACGCAGACGAGGGACAACACTGGGTCGGTAATGGCCGGGAGATCAATACATACAATCCCTAACCCCCGCGACTATCCTCAGATTTCTAGAGATCCTGGGGTTGGCTGAATTGTTGTGATGAGTGCATACCTCTCTTTATATCTATCTATCTATCTAACCCACACCTCTTGAATATTATTATTATAGAGTGTAAAATTATTTGAATTTAAATCACTTTTGTTATTATTTGGGTATATAACTATTTTATTTCAATTGTTTATGAGCTTTAAGTTTGATTGGTTTTTTGGAAAAATTATAAGGAAAAAACAACAATAATCAAATCGGAATTAGTTTTTAGGAGCTATTTTGGAGATCACTACATCTCATCAGACTGATTTTTTTCCTTCAAAGCTTCCGTGAGAGTTGAACCCCATGCATACACACATACACAAGTATTAACCAAAAAGGGTACTCGCATCTGAATATTTAGTAAATTTCTTATAGATTTGGTTGTTTCTGCTTACTTAAGTAAATAGTATGTATACGTACATATGAACATACAATTTATACATACATACATACATATGTATATCGTTTTAATAAAATATGAATAAATACAATAAACAACGATTGGGGTCGTTACTCGATTTTGACCTTCAAAGCGAATATTTAATCGAAAATATTTAAGTTACTCTGAGTGCCGTTTTTGACAAGAGTAACCGCGTACTAAACCACACACGCACACACTCTAAAATATATGTACAATATGTACATACAAGTGTATGTCTATGTACATACAAACATTTATGTATATACAATATGTATAAACATACTATGTACAATTCAAATCCAGTTGCTAAAATGTTAAATTATTGAAACGCTAATTATGATACTCAATTTCAACAAAAAACCTATCCCATGACAAGTGGTTGAAAGGCGACCAACGGCAAAGGTATAACCAAATCGGATAATTACACATTAATTCTAGCAAGAGAATACTAGTAAGTGAAAGCAAATCTGGAACCAAGCAGTCAATAAATGACAAAGACAATGAAAGCGAATGCATAAACGCTGTAAGAATGAAAACATAAAATATGCGATGTCTGTCTCTTATTGTTTATTAAACCATGAAAATACCTACTGCATTATCTGCAGATGCATTCATGTACATATGTACATATGTATGTACATATTTACACATTCATACATAAATGCATTTACTTCCAATTTGTACTTTAAGAATATAAATAGACAAGTACATATGTATGTATGTAGGTACAAACATAGAACATATCCCACCAAAAGAACAATTCACAGTATACCATAAAAAAATTCAACCTGGAGAAAAAGTGTTCCTTTTCGATTAATGTGCGTCGAACGAGAACAAGAACAAAGCATGGGGCAGTGGAGAGATTGCAATCCAAACGGTGAAGTGCACATTGTAGCACACAGGTTATATCCACAAACACATGTATAACTTTGACAGAAGACTGCGAGACATTCATGGGCACCGCACTGATTTGCTTGTTTTGTATTGTTGTGTTTGGTATGCGCTTCTTCAACGATCAATTGAAACCCATATGTACGTGTATATGGTATGTGTATGTACATACATACATATATGTATGTATACGTGCATACAAACATATATTTATGCACATACATACATATGTATATGTACATATGTACGTATGACGTGTGGGGTGTAATGCAACGATAATAATGACAACAACCAAATAAGCAAACACATGCAAACCAAGTGATTAAGGAACTAAATGAACAACAATTGGAATAAGCAAACGAACAACAAAGCGCGAGATAAAAACAAAAGCAAAGTTAAGCATTTAAAGCTTGAAATACATGTTCAACCATATTTATATGTATGTATGTACATATATGAATTTTTGTATGTATATACATACAAATATATGGAAAAAACTCGCGTGTACTTATATATACTTATGTATATATCAATGTTCATACATACAACATGTACATATGAACATAAAGGTACACACATAATATATGTATGTATGTATGTATGTATATAAACATACAAACCTAGATAATTTACATGTACAAAATTGCTTTGACGTGATATATCGAATAATATACATATCTACATATGACAATAGCAATAAAACGAAGAGCACATCATCATATAAGGAGCACGGAAGTACCTATAGCAAAGAAATATACACATATGAAATGGTAGACGAAACAGCCAAAACCAAAATGGAGTAAGAAAAAGAGTCGGAAGAATTTTTTAAATGGGAGCAACAACAGCAGGGACAGGGCATATGTATGTATGTATGTAGGTGCATACGTATGTATGTACATATGTATGTATGTACACATACATATATGTATCTACACCGCTTTTTAATTACATTCAAAATGTATTAATGAAGACAATAATTACACGATATTGCACGGATTACTCTAACAAATCAGTCCCGTCTTCAACATAAATATAGTTAGATTTTTAGATATGTAGTATGTATGTACATAAGTACTTTCCAATTTCTGTACATATGTAGATATGACGTTTATAATTCTACACCGGCTTATTTAGTTTAGTATTTTTAAATTTTATGAGTTTCAAATCTTAATACATTATGTATTTCATTCGTGTTCTCATACATAATGAGGTAAGCAAATGAGGAAGCGAAAATTGGAAAAGTTGACACAACCACTTAGTCATACAGAAATACCATGCAAAGAGTAACAAGTATGAGATGCTACCCTTATTGATTTTCCTTAAAAAAAGACACAAAGATATACAACTACATAATTCTCCATCTCTGAATATACCCCACTGCGTCGAACAAGTATACATGAAAGATTGTGGTGTACATTAACATCCCGATTCCCAATGACAATGAAATTTTGTACAGCAGCCATTGAAGACCTTTATAATTTTATACCTATATATTTTAACAGAGTATTATGTATTTGGAGGGTATTTTTATGGTTGCAAATGTTCAAGATATTGATTGTGAATACCTACATAGTACATATGTTTTCACTACCCAGCTGATTTGCTCCATCAGGCTTACCTTTGCTATTGCATATGTAGTGAACATTGCCGTTGTTGCTGATTTAGTTTTTGTTGTTTTTGCTTGAATCTGCCGTTGGTTATAGTGATCGTTTGCAACGACTTCCACACTCAGTTATTTGCCCTTTATAATCGCTTCTTTCTTTGTATCTTTTTTTTTATAACAAATGCATTATTGGCTTTTTACTCAGCACACATACACAGAGCACAACACAATGTCGTCGATTTTTTAATTATTCTTTATTTCACTAAAAAAAACTTATACGATTAATACAATGGGTGTTCACATGGTCCAGCACGGCAAAGTTCCCGTATGCGACGGTTATGTAGTTTTTGGAGAACAGATGTTAGGCGAATATGTTTATTTTTAATTGGTTTTAGAAGCGAATTTTATTCCGCCGTTCTTTAATCACGCATATATAGTAAAGTAGAAATTAATGGATTTCAATATTATGGAGACAAAATACGCCTACTGGTTGAAATGTTTTTCTTTAATGACATATAGAGCAGGGGGGAATATATATATTAAATTAGTGGTTTATGAGCCAAAATACAAATGTTTTTTTTTTGTGTTGTTCCACTGTGCTGGTGCTGCTATCGTGATTATATTTCCGTGCTGTTGATCCTTGAATTCTACCTCAGCTCCTTCGCAAGAGAGAGCTTTCCTGCTTCTCACAGACGTTCAATGACACAATTTTTTCTTTCTTTTTAACTTATTGCCCATGCACTCCTTCCACAGTATGAAAACGCGACTACTTGAACTTCTGCTTGTGTATGCGAGTGCGAGGCCGTCCGACTGAGTCCCGTTCGTATAGGTCACACAAAAGAATTTTTACATTCGATTTTTCCTATAATTTCTTTAAATATTTTAGACTATATTTGTTGAAATCGATACCTCACAGATTCTTTTTACTTTTTTCCATATTTTCACATATTTCAAAGCAATTTTAATGGACTTATTTCGACTGAAAATATTCTGCACCGAGATGGAAAATTACGACAATGTCTAGTTATTATATTGTAATAGAATACACATTTTGACAATGGCCGACACAGGGTGTAGCTCTATACAATATTTTTAGCTATGTTTACGTACTGACAACTGTTCATAAACTCTCCATATGCCTATGGAAATCATGAATTCTCTATCAATAGATTTATTTGGTAATTGTCTAGTTTGACAACTTGTGAAATTAGAACCAAAAAATAGACAAACCTTTATTTCAAAATCCACAAATTAATGCAATGCAAATTGAACAGGAGAAGTTATCGCCTATATTTTTTTTAACCGCTTTAAACAATGTGCACATTATTTTCGTATCATGACGAACTATTCAGAAATGCACAGTCTTGTATTCGATCATTCTTGTGGCAAGACATATAAAACCACTCTGTTCATATGCTCCCTCTCTTAAATTTTAACTATACATTATTTTTAGTTTTATCATAATATTCATTATCGATACTTAAATTGTTGGTGTTTTCCTTTGAAAAATATTTATTAATTTAGTTATCAACCGAACACTGTTCTCATAGATATAAGGAAGATAATCAGGCCTTTTATCAACACATTTACACAGTAATTTGAGGTAATAAAGTGTAAACAAAGATCGTATATTACAAAGGAGGTGCTAGTTCTATTCCGGCCCGCTATAAAAAAATTTTCGTTTTTCACTATACTAGAACGAGTTCGAAATTCGCTGATTGATATCGGAATCTAATTCGATCTAATTAATTCGCTCTCCCATTCGTAATTGGCTGCCCAATCACCAACCGAATCCACTTGATTCCCCATACAAATTTTTGTGAGCAAATCTGCTCATTTGTAGTTGATTCAATCTGAATCATTATGCGAATGATGAAAAATCGATGCCGTTTCTAATTTAAATCGGAAATTTATCGAAAATAGTTGCCAAAGTACATATAAATCAGAGATCAGAAAAATCACTTTTTTCTTGATTTCATTATACAACAAAATTTTTACTCAGATTTAATCATGCAACAAAACTCTGCATTGAATATAATCAGCATCATGCTGGCGAACACGTCTTTCGGATATTAATGAGTGCAATGATCGAACTTGTTTATATAAATTTTCTCGCTTGAGCGAGTAATATATTAGTTTTAATTTGTATTTATGTACATATACATATTGACATGTGTGTATGAAAATAAATATAATTTTATTTTAATGAATTAATATTCCTTATTTCCAACCAAATTTCGCTTTTTCCCTCATCCAGTTTGTCTACCGGCATTAAAATCAAAGCGTTCATTTGTGCCCTTTTTGATTTATTCTCCATCAAAAAATGCATGTTGAGTTAAACGAACAAATACCCGAATTGAGTGATTTGAGCCGATCGATGATTAAATCATTGGGCGAACACGAACCGCATGGTTTGATTGAATTAAAATCAACGTTTAATATGAGTGTTCGAACAAGTTTGATCGCTTGAGCGTAAATGAATATATTCAGTGCAATGATTTTGTATGAACATTTTACAATCACTCGTTGCTGATCTCTGATATAAATATCAAAACAACACAAAAATTAAACAAAGAAGAAACAATGAAATGCTTAAATAGTTTCAAACGTTGAGTTTGTGAAGAAAATAATTATGTGAAAGAGGTTAACGGGCAAACATATAGTGAACGAAGACGCAAAAGTATGTATGTAAGTATTACAACAGCAACAGATATGCCAAATGAATCACGAGTGAGAAGTGTTAACGCGGCGATTGGCCATTCCTAATTCAAATAGTGAAACAAGTGATTCACTTGCCGTGGAAACACCGTTTAAAATTTTATGTGCGAATCACTCAATTCGTTAAGAAAAATTAAACAAACAAAAAACAATTAAGTGCTAAAATTAATTCAAACATTGAGTTTGTGAATAAAGTAGTTACGTCGAAGAGGTGGTTGCCTACAACTAGAGTGAATGGAGACGCAAAAGTGTGTATTTAAGTATGACAACAGAAACATAAGTGCCTAACCCAGGCTAATTCATTCAAGGTTGTATATTCCACATATAAGTAAACATTTTGTTTATTTTGCGGTGAAAATGTCAGAGCATATTAGAAAAACAAATGGTCGAAATTCCAAGTTTGGCACAAAAAGCAAATGTACTAAGGATTTATGGTAAAAATGTTTAATTGAATGTCTTTGTAATATTATGCAAACGCATGGAATTTCCAATCACGAATGTAAATAGAAATGGAAAATGTAAACAAAATAGTAATTTTGACAACCAGCTAATGGGAATATACCACCTTCTATGAATTCGCCTTGTGCCTAACGAATCATGAATATATCGTGTGAACGGGGTGATTCAACATCCGTAACGAAACACATTCTGTACTTGTTGTGGAAACAACGTACAAATTGAGAAAAGTATCGAATGTGTTCTTAAATTTACTTGTATCGATTCGTACGTAGGTGACATCGATAGTTACTAAATCTGATTTTAATTTTTTGTCTGCTGTGTTGAGCGAAAAATATACATTATCCTTTTAATCTGAGTTTAAAATATAATTACTGTTTTGTACGAGAAATTGAAATAAAATAAAAATGGCAGATAAAAATTCTGAGCAAAGTATAATGGATAAGTCCATGAGATCCGTTTTTGGTAAGCCTTAAAACTTTATAAACATTTTGGCAATATCTACTGATAATAAATTATTGGTAAACTTTTATAGTGGGAAATATTCCATATGAAGCAACTGAGGAAAAGTTAAAAGAGATCTTTAGTGAGGTGGGGCCAGTCCTTTCTCTAAAGTGAGTACGTCAGTTTAATCAGAGATTTGTATACATGTGATTTTTTATTATTACTAGGCTGGTATTTGACCGTGAAAGTGGCAAACCGAAAGGTTTCGGTTTCTGTGAATACAAAGATCAGGAAACCGCCCTCAGTGCTATGCGTAATCTAAATGGCTATGAAATTGGAGGCCGGACCCTGCGTGTAGACAACGCTTGTACCGAAAAGTCACGCATGGAAATGCAACAATTGCTACAAGGACCCCAAGTTGAAAACCCATACGGCGAGCATTGTGATCCAGATCAGGCACCTGAAATTATTACCAAGACAGTTGCCTCATTGCCTCCTGAACAAATGTATGAACTCATGAAACAGATGAAACTTTGCATTCAAAATAATCCCTCAGAAGCGCGTCAAATGTTGATGCTTAATCCGCAATTGGCTTATGCCTTGCTACAATCTATGGTTGTAATGCGTATTGTTGATCCACAAACAGCGCTGGTAAGGACATCATTGACATATTTTCTCAATATACAATTACAAGAAACAAATTTTATAGGGAATGTTATTCAAAGCAAATCAAATGCCGCCTGTGTTAGGTGGAAATCCGCTGTCAGGTGGTGCACAATCTCAGAACATTCAACCAAACATTTTGCAACAACCACCCCAACAACAACCGACTCAACCACCTGCAATGGCCAGTGGGCCACCGTTGCCAGTGCCTGGTCCCAATTTCAATGTTATGCAAGGTGGAGATATCGACTTACGTGCCATGAGCGGCCCAGGATTAAGTGGGCCTGGAGGAATGGATCCACGACAAATGGACCCACGTATGGCACGTAGTATCGATCAGGACATGCGGTCTCTACCCAATCCCGTACCTCCGCCACTCATGGACCCACGTGCACAACGCCAAATTCCACCACAACAGGTGAGCTCGCAGTCAACTTTCCCAACGGATCCACGTCAGCGGCAAATAGATCCACGTCTTCGAGGCTCTGCAGGGGTTTCGACTGGAGTTCCGATGCCGGTTATGTCTCAACAACAAACTGCTCAACAGCAACTACAAAATCGCCTGGCATCGAATTGTGGTATTCCAAACGATGCAACGGATCAAGAAAAAGCTGCACTTATTATGCAAGTGCTGCAGCTGTCTGACGAACAAATTTCACAATTACCACCAGAACAACGTGCAAGCATTTTGGTGCTCAAGGAACAAATTGCTAAGAGTACACAGCGTTAATCTCATCGAATTTTTAACCATGTTTGAGTAAACTATTTTTTATATAAGCATGTTTGTTCCAGCGCATGTTTTGACTGGTTTTATTTCAGACACAATTAAAAATAAAACATTCGATTTGAAAAATATTTTTGTACAATGCATATCTGGCGCTTCAGGGAAGAGTTACCAAAACTTGGTGCAATTTTTGCACTGCCGTATTAACAATTTGCTTCAAACTTTCATCCTCTGGACAATGTACTTGCTAAACAAGAAAGAAAAGCATATGAATAAAGTATTATTTGCCCGCTCTCTTACTTACTAATGTGTCCAAATTCACTTCTGCCCGCTTTCCTGCTACTGTTACTGGCAAGACATCGCCCTTGAACATTTTTGGTACCGAATGTTCACCAAATGTGTCTTGCAGAGTCTCTACTAAACACTCCTTAAAATGTGTGCGATCTGATTTGGACAAGGCAGTGGCGCCTTTAATGTTGGTGCCACCCATTTCAGTTTGCATTACACATGCTAGCACCGAGTCGGCAAACATGTCGTTTACAGGAGTTGCCTGCCATTCCATAATTATAATTTTTCCCTCCACCATCAAGTCGATGCACTTGAATGCACGTAAGCGTTTCTCCTCCTCGAGCACTTCTGTTGTGCCGGCACCACCAATCCTGTCCAACAGCAACTTTAAGGTACCCAAAGGACTATTCCATGGAATGGATTGCCGCTGTGTTACGACGGACATACTCATGTCTGTATACTCTTTAAAATTTAAAATACGTAGTCAAAAAACTTTCTTACATACATATGCCTACAAAATTTCCTTAAGGTAAATGTCTTACTAGATAAATCAGAAGCTCCCAGCAGATGATATTTAAAGTCTCGTTTCACCAACACTCCAGATAACTTCTTACCAACCTCTGGTTTTGTAGCCGCCAAATTACCCATAACTTTGGCTGTTTTTTCGCCACGGAAATACAGTTCAACGGAATGGGTATTGCGCGGATTGTAGAACTTGATATTTGTAGAAGTGTCAGCCTCATATTCGCGCTGCAGTGCCATTTTTAAACGGGACATTTCATTCTGTTCGCCATGTACCAATACCTAAGCGAAATAAATTTGTAAATTATATACACATGCACATATACATAGATAAGTATATTTATAAAAAAAAAAATCCTTAAACTATAAACTCTCACCACATGTTGAGGCTTTAGTAGCCGGATGAATTCGCTTGTTTGTTGGTAATCGGTATGCGCAGAAAACGAAATATAGTCTACTGACATGTTCAAAGGTAATTTTTGGCCAGCCAGTGTCGTTATTTCCTCTGGTTCGGAGAGTATGGATTTTGCTAAAGTACCTTCAACACAGTAGCCAGCAATAATGACACCATTTTTAGGATCTGTACACCAGTTTTCAAAAAGTTCTCGCGATAAACCACTTTGCATCATGCCAGGCGAAGCCATAACAACGCATGGTCCAATATCATCAAAATGGTCGATACCTTTAAGGTTGGAAATATGTCGGAATACAAACGGATTATTCACAGCAATTTGACGGCGAATCTTGTCATTCATAGCGTTAATGTATGTTTGATAAACAGCCATACACTTTTTAGCCAATGATGAAGCATAGTATATCGGAATTTCATGAAGCTCTGGATTCTGTGACCAATATTCGTCCAATATAAGTAGTAACTCTTGGGCACGGCCTAAAGCAAAAACAGGTATCAAGCAACGTCCACCCTGTTGTACGATCTTTTGCACCAATGAGGTGAAACGATTTTCGCGATCTTCACGTTTTTCATGAATATGAGTACCATAGGTGGACTCAGTGATGAGAACATCGGGTTTAATGGGTGGTATTTCGGCGGCCATCAAATGCCGATCTTCCTGCCGTGAGAAATCACCAGTGTATAGTATTTTAACCCCTGCAATTTCAATAAGAAACATAGCAGCACCAAGCACATGTCCTGCATTATAAGCGCAGAAACGAACTCCCATAACATCTCGTTCTTCGTGAAAATTTATAGTTTCTATTTTTTCCATTGAAGCCTCCAAGTCGGCTTCAGTATAAAGCATTTGTTCAGTTGATATGTTACTGATTTTTATATAATCTGATAACATCCAACGGTAGATAGCTTTAGTGGCATGTGTCATAAAGCATCGACCACGAAAACTGGTTTTCATAAGAAACCATGGTAAAGCTCCACAGTGGTCCAAATGAAAACTGTGTATTTGTTTGTGTTTTAACATGGTTGCTTTCAATTACAGACATTAAAATTATCTTTATTACTTACTGTGATATAAAAAGCAGATCGACTTCATCAGCTTCTATTAAATCTACATACGGTAAAGCGTCCATACCAGATAAACCAGGGTGGATACCACAATCTAGCTGTTATTGTATATAAGTATAATTTTGTACCAATTATTGTTTAAAGCTTCGCGAACATACCATAATCTTTTTTCCTTTAAAATCCAACATAATACAGGATCTTCCGACCTCTTGACCGGCTCCACTGAAATTAGATTTACCATTTATTATATGTTGCCTGTCTCTGTAATAAGAAATTTTTTTACAGTGGCTTTATTTGGAGCAAATCACTTTCTTCCGCCGGAACTCTATCATCATTTCGTTGTGCCATTGTACTTAGAGCTATTACAAACAAATTATTATTTTATGGAATTAAACACGCTCTTAAAATAAATGGTTGATGGTTGATGGTTGATTGTGCAGGATGGAGATACAGCCGCTTAATATATAAACGCCGCTAAACAGCTGATAACGAGATCATTTGCGGGTTGGCGAGCATGAAAAAATTACAGAGTAAAACGTACTATTTAAATAAGCAACAATTTACATAATTTAAAGAATTTAAATTTATTCCAAACAATTTAAAATATTGCAATCGAATAAAACTGATTTTTAGTGTTAAACGTTTGTTAAAATATCAGTTGTAGACAGTTGTGTTATCGTGAAAATTACTGTTATTTTGTTATATATGCATATAACATAAATGTTAAGGGAGTTTACATGCAATATAGTTGTCGTTCGCAATATATGTATTTACATATTTAAACATTTTATAATTATTTGCCGATAAAATGTAGTTTATTGGATTTCATTTTCACTCAAGCAGTTTCAGCAACCAGCTGAATACTGGATTAGATAAACTTAGTTCCACCAATGCAGAATGAGTTTTTGAACTTAGTTCAAACTGCTTTTAAATTTGACTGAAAATCTATACAAACATACTTAGGGCCGTTTGCACCATCTCCGGTTAAGCGCTTAATCGGAGCTTAAAGCGCCGGTTAAGACCATCCGTCAGATAAGTAAGCGCTGAGCGATAAGATGAATTGTAGCTAACCGTAGGCAATTTTAACCAGAGATGATGCAAACGGCCCTTAAACTTCCACTGAAAAACGAATATCGCACTTTTATGTATATTGATAGCAACGAAGTAGTAAATTAACGTGAGACCACCCTTTATGTCTTATTCCGAATGAGATTGTGAATTCAGTTTCCAGCAAGGCGAATTTAAAAAAGAGGTGGTGAGCGTATATAACTAAAACGCGTCCATGCATTTTGTTTTTGTTTTGATGACCTGAATGTTAAATTTCTGTATGTGATTTTTATCGCTAGCCAATCAGAACAAAGCCCTTTGACATTCATTCCAGCAAAGCGAAAAAGGCAGCTGGTACCTCAACACCACGATTTAGAAAAGACAGAGGTTGCGTCTTCCGCAAACCGCTATTCACTCTCAGCAAATTTGACAGAATCAGCTGTTCATGTTACGTCACAGAACGAGGTTAATTTTGTTTGTATGTTTGTAAGCACAAAATTGTTTGTGCTTAAATTCAATGCTTAAAAGCAATTTTATTTAAAATAAAGTTATTAAACATGAAGTGCGCAGTGATACGTGTTAAATCACAGAGTCTATCAATGATACGGGGCTATAAAACTTGATAAAAACGATGAGGGTGTAGCTGCGCACTTGGTTGCAAGTTAAGCTTCTTGTGTTTCCTAATGTTACTCTGCAGTGTTTTTTTAAAGATCTCCAATTAAAGACAGAGCATAAATGAAGTTATTTCATTATATATATGTATGTTGCATAAAGTGCCGAAATTGGTAAAAACTTAAAAATTTACAAATCCTAGCAGAACCTTACCTCACATTTTTGTTTGCAATTTCTTACGATTCTCAGTAAAACCATGTTCGTGACGTTGCACGCATTTTGCTTCACATCATTTTTCGTCGGGAAGGCGCAATCTTGTATTCTATCGTCCTTGCCTCAACACCACCTTGTTAAACTCGCCTCGGTTTCCTGAATCCCATTGGAATTCTGTGTTACTTGCAATTTGTTTTGATCATGTCATTCGCACCTTCTTCTACTTCTCTGTTGGAAATTATTCACAATAATTACCTAGGTATGTGTCATTCATTAGTTGTCACTCCCTTTCATTTTCTCTATTGTTTGAGTCTAAATTTGCAGTCGCGCAGTTTTCCCAAAAAATCTAGTTAAATTATCGTGCCTACAAATTAATTAACTAATTCCTATTGTTTAAAATAAAAAATCCGTCAGGAATCCATAGTGACATGTGTTAAAAATCCGTGTTTTTCAGACGCAAGGGCATAGTAGCCTGATGTGAAGTCGCAGCGGACCGGATACTGTGCAAAAGAATGACGTAAAGTTAAAAATTCGCAAGTGTGGGAAATATAATTCAATAATTCCATAATTAATAAACACCTCGTGAAAAGCCGTGCCCGTATGATATTTTATCGTTCGCACAGCAAACCTAAAAAAAAATGAGTAAGCCAGAAACAGATTCCGATAGTTCGGAGGAATTTTTCGATGCTGAAGACTCGACGCCCAATCGCCTTTCCACTTTAAGGTTCATTGCTTTACCACAGTATATCGCTTTACATATTTTAAAATAGTAATGACATATCGTCAACAGTTTTTAAGGATATGTTAACTTAAATAAAATAGATACCAACAATAATCAACTGTGAAGCTGAATATAATATTTCTTTGCAGCCGAAAATGCAAGCTATCGCTTGAAAGTGCACAAAGCCAAGATGGATTTATTTTTCCCGATCCGGCCGTGCGTGTTAATCCCTCATCCGATAGTGATGCAACCCCGATAGGAGGCGGTACTCCTGCCACCAGTAGTCCGACCAGCAGTCTTAGCCTGGGTGCCCGGGGGCCCAAGCAAGACATCTTTGTCGAACCCAAACCCGTACAGGTAAGAAAATAAACTACTCAAAATTAGTTACTATGCGGCGATAACATTTTTGATAATTTATAGCACTAATGTAGCGGTTTGCATGAAAGTTCATTGTTCTAGTCGAAATTCGATGTGTTGCTATATAAATGTGTGTCCATGGGCTCTGGGCAGTTTTATTTATTTAATAATTTTTTTAAAATAAAACCCATGCGTATAAACAAAGATATCCTCACCAAAATTATTATCGGGGAATGATAAATAGCAAGTATCTACATAAATAGGAAATGTGGAAGTAAATTTTAAATTACATAAATATAAAAAACGCCATTACTTAGGTATATGTATGTTATAAGCCAAATCCAGTGTTTACGATTTCACTTTCTAATCCATTTTCGGTAATTAGATATTGATCATACATATGAATGTATGTATGTACACAGTTTATATGTATTTATAAACGTTGCATTTTTACCATTTTAAACGTTGTCGATGTCAATATGTACATACGTGTTTATAAAGTAAATTAGCATATTTTCATTATAAACAGAGAAAGACGGCTCCTTTCACGCGTTATTTTATGTATTATATTGTTGTTTGCGGCAAAAGTGTCAAATTTAAATTCTGTAATTTAATTATGCTTAAATAACTACCACTCAAGACGCATCGCCTAGACTGTTGTGAATTTAATTCATTATTTATATAGGAAGAAAGTACGCACCGCCGTTGACAAAAAATTTATAACAATCAATGTTATAATTAGCCCATTAAATAGGCTACAAACCATTTTTTTCAAATGCCAAATCCGAGCCGAAAACATGGTTCGGTTCGATTCGAAGCAAAACACAATTTATAATAATTCGAATTCCTAACCAAACATGTGTCATATCAATTAAATTGCAAAATACATTTTTATGTGATTTATGTGATAATCGCAATATTAAAAGTAAAAAAATACTTGGATTGATCAGTACATATGAATGAAGTTATAAATCTTTCTAACTTTATAGTCGATTTTAGCTTTACTTTAAATTAAAGTAATTCAAAGGTATTTATAAGATCCGATGATGAGCTAGAAAATATAAATGAGAAATTGACAAAATTTTTAACATACAAAAACCATTTTATAGATAAATACTTACATACATAATCGTTTTGATAAAGTTAAATTGATATTTCTCCACACAGAAAAATGTTTTTATAATCATATAGAGCGATCAACAATAGTAATGAATTTCTGAGTGTTTTTGTTTTGTTCAGAAATAATAAATATGATACAAATTTTTTTTATTTTTGTGCATTGCAAGGCCATGTTGCTTCCGAGTTTGGTAATGTTTGGGTTCTAATTTTAGTAGATAACATTTTATAGCTGAATTTACAAAAAGTACTATTCTTTAACTCATTTTGAAACTTATAAATGAACGTTTACCAACATATATTATTAGCCTTTAAATGAAACGATCTTAATTTATAAAAAAGTTCTTCGAATGAACTACATAAATCTAATAACTTATTATAATGTCTTCTTAATTAAATCCACACAGACTGTCCCTAAAATGGGACAAAACGAAAACTGAAAATTTTATAAGTTTGGGTCCTAAGTACATAATCATGACTAGAACAAACAGTCCACACTCTTTATTTAACGTATCTCCGTTCCTTGTGAAAAAAAAACCGTAGACCCAGTATGTGGTGGTGAAGTTGAAGAATACAAAAAATAAACGATAAATGGTCAAATACTTATAAAAATCAAAAACCACACACAAGCAAAAAACACAATACAAATTCCCCAAAAATTCCGTAGGTGTTGTAACGATATCAGAGGTCTGTCCGAAGAATACTTTCTTATTGTTGAAACTGGTCTCATAATAATAACATTTGCAACAATAACCCTAACTTTCGAAATTAACATTGGTTACAAAAACTACTGCAGATAGGGCAACATGGCTAAAATATGAAGAAATTCAAAAGTATGCCCAAAATTTGCACAAAACAACCACTTCAACGACGAAACTAATTGCATCAGTGGTAAAACACAAAACTAAGAATCAAACAACCTTTCAGTCATCTACAAAATGTGTCCCCTCTTCATAATAGAAAAAAAGTTACAAGCCCTAGAAACTTTTAACAAGGTTGACCACAAAACAGCTGTAAACATTTATAAAGAGAGACACAACCAGAATCCCCAACAATACCCATCCGCTCTACGTTTGCACCAGCCACAACTAAATGTTCAAAAAACAAACAAAACTCATACATCCAACAAAAATAATGTAACTGCCTTAGTCACAAAAATTAGAAATGAACTTTCAACAATAATTCCAACACCGCCATCGATAACGATACAACCATCAACAATACTACATACTACCAAAACCTATCACATCACAGCGTAAACTAGTAAGCTACTCAGATGCTCCCGACTCTGAACTCCAAGAACTACCCACTGCTTCAACGTAATTAACGAAAAGCACCACAAAGATATTCTCATCTCAAAACGTTTAAAAAGAGAATATAACACCAGACATAGCAAAAAACAACATGTGGGGATCACAAAAAAAAACAACCATAAATTTAACTCTGCCCAATTATATCCTCCTAAACGACGGGTATCCGACATACTTTTCTACAGAAAACACATGTCAATGTGTATGGACTTATCTTTTGCCAGCCCTGATATATATATTAATATCGCTGCCAAATGATAAATACAGAACGACCTGCATAGGAGTGACCATCTTCCCATAGTAATAACCACCATCGTACATCCCAAACCTTAAAAAAGCATAATTAAAAATAAAGCAATCAAAATGGGACCTTTTCAAAGCCTATAAGTAACTTAAACAAAGA
Organism: Philophylla caesio; assembly: GCA_963971545.1. Taxonomy (NCBI): domain Eukaryota; kingdom Metazoa; phylum Arthropoda; class Insecta; order Diptera; family Tephritidae; genus Philophylla; species Philophylla caesio. The sequence goes on along the minus strand of OZ020604.1, from coordinate 183,557,700 downwards.
ATGAGCAAACTTCTGGAAAATAATCTTGCAGAGCGCATATATTGCAATCCCACAGAGTGACCCTAGCAAGCAAACGTATAACGTCCCATGGTGGAATAAAAAAACTGCCAAGAAAACTTAATAAAGTTTAGAAAAGCAGCATCACTATTTAGAAAAGAAATCACCCTATCCAAAAAAATTGCAATTTTTGATTTCAAAACAGCGATCAAGTCATCTACCCTAACCGAAAAAAAATTGGCAAACATAAATGGTTTACAAAGCCCAAATCTAGACACAACATACACTGCTTAACCAGACACAACAAAGCCAACACATCATTAACACACCTTAAGAAATAGCTAACGAATTCGCATCACTCTGGTCCACTAAAGAGTCTGCCAACGTAATGGAATAAAGTACGAGTGTAAACCTAAACGACTTTCACCTATCATTAAACGGCCACAAAGAAATTACACTAGGACTATATCGCATCTCCTATCCCATGTTCCGCTGTACTTTTCCCAAGCGCTCGACAAGATTGACATCAACTCAATAATCGACCAACTCTCAAAATTGGTCCAAAAATCATAAAGTATATCCTGAACTTCATGAATAATAGAAAAATCATAGTTCACGTCGTTAAACATATCTTAGAAAAACAACCACTACACAACTGAATACCACAGGGGCTCTCCCCTATCTGTTTTTTTCCTAATTTCCTAAAATACATTATGTGACATAATTAGTTTACACAAATAAATCTTAAATATCACAACTTTGAATAATATTATAAAAATAAAAAATAAAACTATGCAAAAACACTAAATTATACGATAGGAACAATAATATCAAATTGTATCCACCACGGCACTCCCTACCCGGTAACCTAATACATTTTAAACTAGCCAAAATTCAACAAAAACACAACACCAGCAGAATCATAACGGGTAGCCTTCAACCAACTCAAAAATGAGCTGCGTAACAGAACCCGAATAAACACCGAGCAATCCCTATCGCACAACGGTAACTTAACAACAATAGTCCACATACCCGTCCGTACTGCAATCGCAACACACACCTCTCAGTCCAACATATATTGTTGGAATGTCAATACTTTAATGTTTACATAATTCGAATTTTCAAAAACCAAAAACCTTCAAAACCCCTTGATTTAGCCTTCCAGAAAAAATATTCTAAATGTTACCAAATTTCTAAAAAATCTACAATAACCTAGAATTTAGCTTAGGCCCTGGCAACAATAGCTCTTTAGTCTCTTTGTTTGTAATTTAAATTGCAACCTTCGGATTATAAATAAATAAATATACAACCATACATATTTAATGTGCCATGAGCCGCTTGAACAGCACGGAACCGGTGGACAGCAGTTAGTACGTACATACATATGTACATATGTAGGTGTAGCCACGTGGCAGTAAGTCGTGCATATAGCGGCACCGCAGTACTCAGAGTTATCTCTTCACGGACGTCATTTAAAAAAAAAACATAATAAAATTTTGTTTAAAACCCACTTTTTTGATAAAAGAGTATTCTAAATATGTATAAGTTTTGAGAAAATTGTCTTCAAAAGTTATTAAAATATTGCGTTTTCGAAAAACTATCATTTTGTTGGAGGTAAGTGTGGTTTTAATATGATAAATATCGACCAACGAGCCGAATGAACATGCATACATATAAGCATAAAACTTGTTCAACGGCCCATTGAACGTTCGTTTTTAGATAATTTTAGAGGAGGCCTATTTTCTGTAGTGGAGCTCACTAACTTTAATCCGACACAATTATTACGTTAGACGACCATATCTGTCGAATACAATTACGATTGCATATGTGATTCTTTTAACTACTTTTTAACGATAGCAGACCGCCTCTTACATACGAATACTTTCAATGTCAAAATGTTGAATTAACTTTACTGAACAGCTTTAAATAATTGGCGTATAGTTTTCAATAATCGATTGGACAACAGCGATAATGGGTGACAACGTTTCTTCGATCTTCGCTAAATCATAAATTTTGCTTAACATTACTTCTAATACACCCATATAACTATTAATTTTGAGCAAGTTATCTTTAATGATTGCTGCAATATTTCAGTTTTTTCTTTCTAGTAAAATACGGTTACATACTCGTATGTCTTACAAAGGAGATATGAGTGTTTACTGTCAGATTTCTCCAATTTTCAATCCATCCTTAGTTAGAAAGAAACGTACAAACCAAATTTAAATTTTGATTCGATAGACAATAACTGATAATTACTTTGCTTTTCATATCCTTATGTACAATGGCGTCCGTGTGTAATCTAGTCATAGCACAGTCATGTTTTCAGTCAAGTTGAGGTTGTGAATTCATTCGCAGTTCGATATTTAAATTAGATATCGAAAGTCATTTTCGACCACAATATTGGGAGTTTATACTTCAAAGCAGAAACGCAATTATTATAATAATATAATATTATATCTATAATTTGTTTCAATGTATTCACGCACTTTGTGCTCTTTGGCTTTTTGTTTGTTCGTTAAAATTTCCCTATACCATTTAGAAGCAAAATTATTGAAAATTTCGTTAAGGTGATTCATAAAATGTACATACGCAGGCCCGACGAGAGGGGGACATCGGGGACAATTCATCCCGGGCCCGAAGTTCTCGGGGAGGCCCGGTGCTAAAAATAAACAAAATATAATATAAATAAATTGATGGATCAGGGGGACCGCATCCTATACATACGAGTCCTGTACATATTTGCGGTCGCTGTGGTCGAGTGTATAGAGGTGCGTGCTATAACTCGACATGTTGTTGAGTTCATTTATCGAACCTATCGAAAATCTAAATTATAGAAACATTGGTTTCTAATAGTGGTCATGCTTCGTTCGGAGCCGGCATAAAACTGTAGGTGCCTTGATTTATGGTAGAATGTAAAGACGCATACCACAAAAGGTATTTTTTAAATTTAAACCAGATTGGTTGGGCTATTCATACGACTTTGATAAACAACCCAACTCCAGCGACACCTTTCAAGTGTTACAAATTTGGAATTTGAATGAAATCAGGTTATAAATTCGACGGTTATAAATAACTCGCCCCCAGCGACACCTACCGAGTTTTCTAGTAGCGCCTATAGGAGTACAACATATGCTAGCAATAATAGGTACGTTCTTTAAAAATCTCCAGCAGAATATATCTAACAGCAAAATTCAGTGGAAATGTCTTCTGTTCTCTCACAAGAAAAAACTATCCAAAATAGTATGCGAACGCAAAATTAGCAAAAACTTGCAAGTCCAACGAACAGCTGATTTAATTATTGTCCGCATCCAAATATGTAATTTGAAAAACAGCGCATTATTCTTTTCTTGAAACATTCTGCTACGGAAACTTAACCAAACTAACATTTACTTGCTTATTGCTTGCTAAATATGTATATATACTCATATTTTATAATTTTCACCTTTAAAATTCTTAAACAAATTTTTTTATTTTTCTAAACTGCAATCAGCTGTTTTCTTGTTAACAAATTGCTGCTGGCAAATATTTTTTCAGCAGAAACCAACTGCTTTCCCTCAAAATGAAATCTCACTTTGCTCTGTCAATTTCCCCTACCTTGCAAGTTTTTTGCGTACGCGAACGCTAAAAGCTGATAGTTTTCCAAAATTTTCAATAATTGTCAGCTACGCGAACGAAATACAAAAGTAATTTCAAGGCGAATTTATTAAGGTGGTGATAAGCTTATATAAGTAAAAGGACTCCATTTATTTTGTTTTTGCTTTGCTGGGTTGAAATTTAAATTTCTGTAGGTGATTTACATCGCCAGCCAATCAGAACGGATCCCTCTGACGTTTAGTCCAGCAAAGCGAAAAATGCTAAAAAACCACCTTGTTAAATTCGCCTTGAGTAATTCCCTTAAAAAAGAATGCATTTCAGTTGACGATGTATGCATATTTATTTGAAGATATGCGCACACTTTAACGAATTCTTCTGTGGCTCTACTACGCTAATCAGTTTCGGTCGATACCATAAAATTTCATCAGTTGCCTCTCACCTTTTCGAAGTTATGTCAATTATTCATAACAAGCGAAGACAGGTCCTTATGCACTTGGTAGTTCCATTTCGTTCTTCGTCGCTGCGTCGAAGCCAACGAAATTATTGAATTTGTATAGCTTTGTCTATGCCCATGTCAATATATACGCATGTAGTTAGCTCATACAGTTCATCATTCCATCTTTATCGGTATTTGTCGCCCACTCGATTATGATAAATCGTGCGAAGAATAGTTCGTTTTTAAGCACCCAAAGCTTTCCCATCGCTAAACGACATAGCCTTATGAATAGACAGGCATCAATAGAGATTTGTAGAGCGATTACGTTCATCAACATCAGATTAAAGAAAGTACCCGAAAGAAAGTTGCCCTGACTATAACCTCATTTGGTCTTGAACATCTCAGAGAGGCCCTTTCCAATTTTAACTCACTTAGAATCGATGAAACGGTGGATTGAGATTACAATCTTCTGGAATGCACTCTTCAGACGAAAATCTTGCTTAACAGCTGGTACATGCGTTCTACCCAACTTTTGGTCGCCGGACTTTGAACAGCTGGTTTGCCGTGCCATCCTAGTACTTGGGTACTCTTAAGCCACCTTACTATTGTTTTCACCTCGTCTGATCCGGATCTTTGGTATCAGATCTCCATCCTGTACTTTGAAGAAAAATACACAAAAACTCTTGTTTAAAATTAGTACCAAATCATTAAAACAAATCGATATGCTTTCGATACATAAAGGTCCGATTTCCGATAAATTTATGATTTTTGATTTGGTTGTTCTCCTCGATCTATTGCATCATATATACAAACACACAGACAAGTATGTTCAAATGCACGTGGTTAACTGTTGACCCATAACTGTTATCGTCTGTATAAAGTCCATACATTTATGTCTCGTTTTTGATCAACGGAAACATATGAGTACACATTTGTACATTTTAGGTATGTCAGTTTTCGGCATTTTCTTGATACCGGGATTTTTGAGTTCTGAAAACGAAATCCCGGACAATCCTGGGATCCCGAAATTCACGAAGTTTTGTTTCGTAAAAATTTGCCAAAAAATGTAAAACGGATAATCTCAAAGAAATAAAACCCTTAAATGTGTTATCCTCAAACCTGGACCTAATTTTTATTTAATTTAAAATCTGCAGTGGAAAAGCACTGTTATATGTTATAAGTTAAATGCTCTCTAAAGAACATAGCCTTTATCGCCTCATTACATAAACTATCAATTTCTTTTACCAAGCCTTCTGATAAATTGTATGCCTTTGATAATTGGACACTTGCGAGCTGCTGGTTAAAACTTAAGGCAAATTATCTTTGAGACTTTCTGCCTTATCCACTTCAGGCACCTCGTTTTTAGTTCTATTAACATCGATTTCATAGTGAGGCTAATTTTCTACTCGAGTGGGATATTCTCCAGCTCATTTATAATTGCAATGACAAAACAAAGCGTTAAGGGAGTTAACAAGCTGTGTTATTTGTCGACTGTGAACTCTCTAACGGTTTTGGTTTGCCTTTTAAAGAGGAATTTTTAAGACCTATCCCTTAGACCCCACATATGTATACATGTATGTACACACATGTGGGCAGTTAATACTCAAATTAAATTGTTTAAAAAAATATAATAATAAACACAAGATTCAAACTTAGAAGAAAACAAGTAAAAAAGGGCGGACTTCGCCATACGTTTCTTGAATGGAAAAATTGTATAGGAGCTGTTTGTTATATTTCTCTGATCATTTTGATTTTCACTGCTAATAGTTATATTGCTAACAATACTTCATATTTTTTTAAAATTTCAAGCCTTTAGCTCTTTAAGTAAAAGAGTTATCATGCAAAATGTAATATCTGAACGATGGGTTATATGGGAGCTAAATGTAATATATTTCTGATCTTTAGGATTCTCGCGTATAATATGCTGCTAACAGTGACTGATATTTGTTCAAAATTTTAAGCCTTTAGATGAACAATCGGCTCCCATATACTTTATTGTCGTTCGATCTGACCGATTCCCACAAACGTCAAAATAGCTTTAAAATTGGTGGAGTAGTTTGCGTTCAAACAGACGGACAGATGAACACACAAACGGAGACTATATTGACATCCCCCTGATCATTTAGTTATACTTGGTACTTTCAAACATCGTACTTAATATAATATACCATTTCTATGAAGGTATACAAAATCTTTAGCGATTTTCATTGAAATACAATTTTTTTTCAACAGTTTCAGATATTTTTTTAAAATAATTTTTCTATAAAACTGTGCAAATTTCAACTGTCAAAAATTTACCCTCATACTCGTATGCTTATAAACATTCAGGTTTCTTCATAATACAATGGTACCGATCACATGAACTGAATATGAGACCGCTTTTGAGGTACTCTCTAGCATATAAAGAGTAAGAGTTATCGAAGTCGGTTCATGTGGTCCAAAGTTATGCGTTAACACACATAAAAAAAAAGAAAAAAAAAACATTCCAACGAATTGATAGAGGAGGTTAGGAAAAATAAAAAAATCATCCACCATGTATTATACATAACACTACTGCTATGTTTTAAAGTTATAATTTGAAATCATTGAACAAAAAATAAATAATAAAAATTAATTAAAAATGTCTACTTGGACGTCAATATAACAATATTTTGAGCATATTAAATAAATTTAGTTAAAATAATTTATTTTAATAAATCTCGATTTCTTCTATCGAGTAAATTTTATTTTGAAACGATTCATTTTATGAAGGTAAAGTATATAACAAATATGCGTCAAAAATAATGTTTTTAAATGCCTCTTATCGCCATCTTAAAGAAATACATACTACGAGTAGATATTTAATGAAATAGGTAAAAATCGTTTTTATGGTTGAAATTAGTAACAAATTAAAATTTTTAAAACTTAAATACGAAATAGGTTCCTATTCTTAACATCATTTTATGAATGTAGATATTAAACAACGCCGTTTCTATCGGAAGAAAACGTTAGTGAAATTAATTGTGTTTAAAAACTACATACCACAAAAACTCTAATACTTCTGAGACAAAAGTTTGAAATTTGGAAGCACATTTGTTTATTTTTCTTTTAACTTTCCAAAAAGATTTAAACTTGAGTTTATGTATATGGATTTTGTTAGCCAACACAATGCAATTTAAATGAAGTCGCAAACATTTTAATTGCGAATGTGGCTGCAAATTATATGGTCGCCATAATGAGTACATACAATACTGCATACTCCAACTATTTCTAATAATTTTGTCCAAAAACTTTTTTAATTCTTAGTAAGTGATAATTTTTTCACCTTAGGTTACCCCGCCGTCAATGGTGTATGGTGTCGTTTAACCTAACTTCATATGGTTGCTTACGATGCCAGATGCACAGAGTTAAGGTTTAATTTTATAGTTTGACACATTTGTCGGGTAAATGTAAAAAGGAATTCTCAAATCAATGGGCATTTTCAAATGCATAATCGTAATCATTTTTCCCAAAATATTTTTATACCCGAGCGTACCTGTACACAAATGTAAATATATAAACTTTGTTCGCAAAAGAGTTGTTTGTAGCAGCCAAAAATAATCGAGAAAGATAAAGACATACATATATACCAAAATGATAAAAAGAGGAATGGATTTAGCCTTGACTGTCTGTCCGTGGTCACGATAACTTGAGAAAAAATTGAGATTTCTTAATGAAACTTGGTAGATATATTGCTCTTTGGCTAGGGTAGATAGGTATTAAAATTAGTCAAGACCACGCTCAACTCCCATATACTCGTAACTTCGTTTTTTCAGTATCTATTTTTCAGTACCTATTAGAAACTGGATATTTTTAAATTTTGAGAAATAGGCGTTGTCAAGCCTATCGCCAAAATTTTGGTATCTCAATAACATATTGGTCTTTAATTTGCTGTTATCATCGTTAAAAATCGGACCATAACCACGCCCACCTTCTATATAACGAAATAAACATCCAATCTAGGATACAATAAATATATAAAATTTTATGTATATTAAGTTCTAAAGAGTGAACAAAGCTGATCCTATTATGTGAGTATCATTCAAATTTTTATTGCCCTTAAATTTAAGTATATTATAGCATCGAAATCAGTAGCAAAAAAAGTGCAGTTAAAAACAATGGGTACAGGATATTTAATTAAAAGTTTAGTATTTACGTGTTGCCTTTTCGAGCACATATTAATAAACGAGTTAATGCGTAGAAATGGCAGCGTAATGTGTTTAATTATTGTTACAAATAAAATTTAACGCCAGTAAAAAGCAAAAACAATTTTTTAATGTTCAGTAAAACTTAGTATATTTTTTTTTAAATTGTGAAATTGATAATAGATAAATATGTACATTGGTCTATATGAATTAGATCACATAAACGAGCGGGCACTGTAACAGTTTTTGATAGCACAGCGACGATATGTATTTATGTATTGATAAGCATATTATCAACGTGCCTTGTAAAGCGGGAAACCTTATCGGTGGGCAAATTTGGCTTTTAAGAATTCGCGCGATTAGATTGAATTCGTTGCCCAGAACTGGGTTAAAGTATTTTTAAATGCATATCTGATGACCATTTCATAGCGTTCCTAATTTAGCGTTATATTTGCATTGAATTTAAAATTTATCAGACTTCTGAAATTTTAAGTAAAACAGTTTTCTTAGGAAATTGTTCTGTTTTAAATTGCAACAGTCTAATAAATGATACATAAACCGGGCATAAGCTGGGCTGTTTGTTTAAGATGATTTCGCTCCCATATACAAATTTCATTGTTGGTTACAAAACAAAATGTTGTAAAAATTTCAGCTCACTATCTTCATTTTTCAGTTCCCCTCTCCTTCGCTAGGTTAAGCCAATTACTCACACCAAGTGAAAACAGTCCTTTCTGCATTTGGTTCGTGCAGTGAGTTCGTGGGCACCCTTGACTTCGTTGCCCATCCATAGGTGAAGGATTTTTTCATCGGTGCATCATCATTCTTACGAACAACATCCCGAGCCATCGCAGTCGTTGAATTTTTATGCGTTCCTCGTGAATGGGCTATGCTTTTCACTTGCCTACCGAGGCTGACATTATTGGTGGCCTTAATGCATCCAGCAAGGTATTAAAAATCCTTTACTACTTTAAAGTTGTAACTGCCAACAGCTACGTAGGTCTCAAATACGCGAGGTTTTTTTGTTTATTGTCACAATGTACATGGTTTTGTCCTCGTTCACTGCTTGCTTGTTTCCTTCTATAGAGAGGAACACAAAGTTGTGGTCAACGTCACTTAACATAGCCGTAATAGTTTTGCAGGGGTTCCAAATTTAGTAATCATCGTACCGGCAGCTTCTATTCGTGCTGTCAATAGTGGATTTACCAGGCTTGAAGCCACACTGATTACGGTTTCAGTCTTTCACATAGCATCGTCGATAGGGCCTTATATGCAATATTTGTAAAGCTTATCTCACGGCAGTTGGGGCAGACAGCAGGATCACCCTTCTGTAATTCCAATTTTCTGGCAGGCACTCATGAGACCAAATTGTGCTTGAAATTGTACATACCAGCTCTTCGTCGCCGGCTTTGAACAGCTCAAATTTACGCTGTATGATATTAAATGAAACAAAATCGGCTACTTTATCAAAACATATAAATGTCTTTTTAAGTTAAAAAAAAGAAGCTTGAACGTCATGGATCAAATCGAATTATTTAAAATTTGTTGTTTACAATTCGAAGTTAGGTTATGCCAGGAACTGTAAATTGTAAAGTTGTTGCATGTTTTGGAACTTTAGCAACATATATATTTGTATTAAAATAATTTCAAATGCCTTCTGCTTTTGATTGAAAAATCTAAAATAAACGGCAGAGCAGCATTGGAAGACGAAAAAGTGCAACTTTTAAGTGCTCTTAATAGTGAATCATAAACATTTTTGAACAACGATTTCAAAAATTTGTTTCTTAAAATGTTATACTAGTTTTTGTTTTCGACTTGAAAAAATATTTAGGATTGTGGAGGGTAGGGCGGACCTTATTTTTAACAAGGTCAAATGTAGATATCCAAACATATATACAACTCCATACACGGCAGCTTGCGAAAAAAGTGTTTTGCTGAACATTTTTGAAATCGAGCTATACTCTATTTCCCGTACAAACGATATTTTCCAAAAAGGAAAAAAAATGAGTTTTTTCAAACATGTAAGAGACAAAAAATCATGCTGTCTTACAGATAGATCAACTAAACGCTTTACACGTCTAACGCAAAAAAAAATTGCTTACTTTGCATTCTGAAATAACTTAAAACATTCTGTGAAAAAATTGTCTTTTATCGTTTGAATTTTTTTGCGGTTCGTGTTCGATATGTTCCGGAATGGTTGAAAAGAATGAAAATAAATGTTCCAATAGTTATTTTAAAGGAGTACATACGTAGGTATTTTTTTTTCTGTGTTGAAAATTTACGCTTACTCCATCGAACCACGATGTAAACTAAATGTATTTGGTTGCCTTGAAACCCATGAACAACCTTTTTTTTTTATTTGTATTTATTGGTGTTCTGTATCGTTGTTGTTTGTCTGCGCGCACCAGCACTGTTACGTAGTTATAGCCATTTATAGAGTTTTTCTCAACTCAAACTTTTTGTTTCGGTTTCCTGCTTTCTGTACTTAAATGTACATATCTACATTTATAATAATACAATACAATTTTCTGAGTTTCGATGACGCATATGTGTGTGTAGTGTTTTGATTTGTTAAGTTTCTTAAGTTAATTAAATATTTATTTCAACTGTCTTTGTTTACTTTCATATCTTTGCTGAAAATTATGAAACAAATAAAAAAACAAAAAACCAAATTCGTTTCGTAGTTTGGTAGGCAGCGCTTTCACGAATTGCGTCAATGCATGCAAAATGATGAAGATGATAATCCCGGAAACACACTCACACCTGATTCTCAGGTATTAATTATCACCAAATGTTTTTCTTTCACTTATTTCATTTATTTATACTTATACTCGTATATATACATAAATGCAATATATTAAATACATATATTTATGTACACCTATTCTAACACTAACTTAATTTGTCTTACCTTTCTTATAAATTTATAATATTTCGTACATCTACTTATCAAATAATATTCCCTTCCCATACTCGTTGTATAACAATATTCATGTAATATTTGTGAAATTTATAATATTCTTTATACGCGTGTATATATGTATACAGAATAGCTCCACTGACGGCGTTTTCACAAATCGTACAACACATCCCTTCAAGGTGATAGAGAATGATACGATGAGTATACAGAGTATGACCTCGTTGGGACGCGTTGGGCGAATATTAGCAGGCAATATAGATCCGTCAGGTATGTTCTTGTTTAAGATAAGCTCGTTATAAGCTGCATTTACTTATGATTTGATTAACTTTCACTTTGAAGCTTTGAGCATCGATCGTGAATCGTTGGCGGCCCATTCCACCTCATCTGCAAATTCTCATCAATTGCAGCAGCAGCAACAACAGCAAATATACTTGCAACACTTGCAGCAACAACAACAACAGCATCAACAGCAGCTCCAACAAAACTTGGGCATAATGGTATCATCTACCAGCAACAATCTGGCGGCACTAGTTGAACAACAAAATGTCGCGGCTGCTGCAGCTGCTGCTGCGGCGATGGCACCACGTAGCAACAATATCTTACGCATTTCTGGAAAACATACTACAAAACCCGCATCATCGCCATCCCATTGTCAAACTTCCAACTCTACAATAGGCGTTGCAGCTAGTGCAGCCACAGCGACGGCTGCTTCAACAGCAATGCCCGAAAACAAGATAATATTCCAAGAGCCTGATGTTATTGCGAGCACAAAGTTGGCACACTCAAAAACAACAGATTCCATCACTTCGAGTGGACCAATTGCACCACCACGACGTAAGAAAAAGTCTCGCAAGTCCACTAGTTCATCGGATCAATATAGTATAAATGATGGAATGCACATGTCGGGTGCCCCGGACACCGAAGACACAGACAGCGACACTCGTTCGGTGAAGAGTGTGCTTGATGTGCAGCAACAGAAATTGCGTGACGATATAGCTGAGGAAATCGAACGTTCATGGCAGGAGACAAGCTCTATTGCAAGTGGAAATGCCGCAAGTGGCATCTCGCCAATAGCGTCGACTACAATAAATAGCACGGCGATGCATATAGCTGCAGCTGGTGGCCGAACGCATAGCCTTGCTATGAATGCAATTACAAAGGGAATATCGAATATACCGTTGGGGCCATCCATGACAATGACCTCGTCATCGGGCGCAGTATCTGCATCGATTGCATCTTTGGCACAAACATCCACCTGCAATACACGTCCCGTTACCACAGCCACTGTAGGTGGCTCTATAAATCGTATCTCACATTCGTTAGGTAATAGTTCCACATCGGTTTATCCGAAACCAAGTCCATCGAATTCAGCTAAAAGTAACTCAGCGCCCGGACGCGTTAGATACTTGTAAGTAAATAATCTAAATTCAAAAGGAAACTTAGACAAGTGTTATACATTAAAATAAGTTATGCTGCTGGTTTCATTTACAGTTCAATCGATCCTACACAAGGTCTGAACTTGTATAAAGCCACACAAGGTGGTTGTGTGGTTAAGCCACGTGATGAGGCATGCAATAAAGCTGAAGGGCCAACGCAAGAGGAGATAAAGCGTATTGAGCAAATTCTTATGGATGAAAGTGCGCGTCCAATTTTGGCTGGCACGGGTTCGAATAGTTTAGGCAGCGGTACAAGGTAAGGCTTTGCAATGTGCTTGATTTTTTTTTTAATTCGACAATACCCTTTAAATATTTACATTACACAATTTGGTTATTAAATAATAAAAATTAAAATAAATAGAATATATGTACATATCATGATTCAATTACATATAAAAGGTTGGATACTTATTGACGTTTACGTTTTCCAACTGCCTTGTATGGTTGCATTTAAGAAGGTCTGATAAAGGGGAAAATATTTTATCCCTTTTCGCGCAAAAGTAGTTGAAAAGTAGGTAACTAGTAGCGAAATGCGGTTTGTACATAGAATGAAACATATTTGCAGAAATTTGATATTTCAATTTAATATATACATAGCACCTTAATACAACAAACTATATAAACAAAAAACGCAAGTGTGATTTAGAAGCAAATATTTTTTACACATTTTATTAACAAAAACAATGTGATTTGAACCTTTTTTAAGTTTTTTGGAAAAATTTTGATAATAAATTTTTCTTTAATTCAATATCAATTTTAGCAACCAAAATAAGGATTGTATACATATTTCATTACAATTTCTAACTTTTTTTAAAATATAATTACAATTTTTCTAGATCATAAAATTGTAAGATTCAAGTCACTAAAAATGTAACATTAGTTGTTCGAAAAAAATTGTGTTTTATATGCAAAACACCACACAATACCTTCGTCAAAAAATCATCGGAATTTTTATTGATATACATCTGTTAGAAATCAAGTAAAGACGTTAGTCAAAACTGTTCAAAATACTAATAAATGTTTTTCTATTCGATAATTTTAAAATTACAAAAAGGCACCAGTGTTGCCTGCCAGGCCATTTCACAAGAAAAGTACTAATTTCCACGTGTTTGATAACATTTTTTTTTCCTAAATTAAAAGAGAGCACCACAGGCTACCTTAAGGCAGCGTGCAAGTGTGAGACAACTGCCTAATTATCCAGCCTTGTATGATTGAATCATGTGTACATATGTATAATAAAAATAAACTGAAAGAAGGTAAAGTAAAATAAAAGGAACATGTAAAAAAAAATAAAATAATTGCTCGGTAGATTACAGTTCAACATAATATTCACTGCGTGAATTTTACTACGCACTCGCGAAAGTTTTTGCGTGCGTGATTTCTCTGCGTAGTTTTTCTGTCAAATTTTGATTGAATACGATTTGAAGCTGCATCTAATATTCACCTATGCCGCCAATATACTGTCAAAATCGTCAGATCAAAATGTCACCCAAAAGAATCCTTAAATTTTAGTTAGCTTTTTAGACATGACCGGCTGAATATTAGGCCTGTTGGCCTATTAAAAATTGTATAAAGAGCTCAAAAAGTGACAAATACTCAAAATACTAGAAATGCAAATGTGCCAATAAATATTCAAAACATATTCAAAATAAAGTTGGCGTTTTTTAACCACTCTAATGTTTATGCTAGTCAAATTGTAGTACTCTGATTTGATTGTTGGCCGTTTTTCTAGCGGCACTGTTGCGACTTGACAAGCTTTTCTGAAAAAGCATGCGACCATTTATTTAGAAATGCATCAAGCGTGAAATCGATGATTTGTATATAGTGGGTTTATGTGGGGTTTTGCAATATTTCTGGCTTTACACTTAACGATATCTCTGGTGTTGCTGATCTCCCAACGGAACGGCCCTGATTTACTATATCCGACCAAGGACTATCGCTTTGGTAGAATTCGCCAAAACTTATGGGATACGTTATAAAAATGTTGCACAACAAAACCAGTAATTATACATATCTGGAATCTACTTTCAATGTCGTAATAAATAATTGTCCGAAGATGATCTGAGGTTACTTCAATTTTTTCGCTCAGTCTCGGCAATTGTTGGTATTTGGTATTTATAACCAAATAAAAAAGGTAAAATTGATTGAAAACTAATAATAAGCGCTTCAAAAAATATTGTTTTTTGTACATTCCGAAAAAAGACACATTAAAAATGTTGGCAAACTACCACAAAAATTAAAACGAAGAAGGATTTGTAAACAAATACGTTAACAAATACACGGTTGGCTGATTGCCTGATCTGTAGTAATAAGCTCATGCAAGTACCCTAGAATTTATTAAAAAAATCTACCAAATTGTCAAAATCTGTGATGGTTAGTTAAATATTTTCTATGAAAGAAATTGTTACTAATTTTTACCAATAATAAGAATCAATACAAAACATACAAAATTTAAAATAAATTTTGAAGTAAAATACTTTAAATACATTTTAAATATGTACGTATAATAAAATAAACAAGCCTTGTTGAATTGTTAAAATCAACATTTTCATTAGCATCTAAATGTCAAGTAAGTTCTTATTTTTAGTAGTAATGACCGCATATATTGCTAAATCACCTATAGTTTTTGGCTTTATTTATAACATTTAAAACAAGATAATTCAAATTATGAACTATTATACTTACTATGTACGTATAAAATATTTTAACAAATCCATTATATCCGCACTGGAAAATTATTTGCTTCATTATACTAACACCATTATTGAGTTTAAATGAACTTTAGTAAACTCTCAAATTCTTACAGCAATCCTCTTGACATTTTCATAATATACAAATTGACAACATTGAAAGGGCCTTGGCACTTGAAGATCAAGTTAGTGTTTTAATTACTTGGCAGTGCATTTTTTAAAACAAATCTATGGCTCAAATTTCACTTACTACTTAAATGTATGTACATAAATAAGTATCTATAATGCACATTTTCATATTACTGATTCATTTTTTTTTTCTAAGCGAATTTTTTGTATAGCTATACTAACATACATACATACATACATATAATCACTGTTTTCAAACGTCTCAAGCAATTAGACTTTTCTAAAGTTCATTTAGATTGCTTAAAATATGCGTCATTAAATATCTTGCTGTTGACAGTGAGTCTACGTGCATAAATGTATTTATCATTAATTTCTTACCTTATTACTATTACAGATATCCATCGCTTGTGTACCGTGCGAGTAGCGACAAGGAGCGCCGCAAATCGGCTGGCGATGAGGATGTTCTCAAGCAGATGAACATCTATGTGCGTACGCGCACTAGTTCTGGCAAGCAATTAACCGATTTTGAAATACTCAAACAGGTTCCCGTCAAAAATTTAGATACTGGTGAGAATATGACGTTGTCTGAGGTGCGATCTCCACCAGTTCCCGAAGGCTGGAATCCATTGTCGCTGCATATACTGAAACTCACCTCCCATTTGGAGGTGAATCCAAAGGAATCAGATGAGGAGAGTGTGATCGGTATACCGCCGAGCAGTGAAGGCCAACCACCGGACGAGGAGGAAGGCGAGGCGGAAGATGGGAACCGATTGAAAAAGAAGACGGCGCGCTTTAAACGTTTCCTCGGCTCTACTGTGCGAAAAACGGTCGATAAGGCGAAATCTTTGGCATCCGAGGTGTCACATGCACGACATAAAGAAGATGTTGCTGATATAATGGACGTCATGAATCCGGAGGCCAATATAAAAATTAAAGCTTCATCAACTAATAAAGGACCATACGAATTTACTAAGTTACAGCATGTACAGGTTTGTAAATCATTCGATTTCTCCGGATAGGATTCAAACTTAATTATCTATTTCTCGCAGGATTTGTATGGCGAACACACCGGCGCTGTTTGGTGTATGAAATTCAGCTCCTGCGGCCGTCTACTAGCCACAGCTGGCCAAGACAAAGTACTACGCATATGGGTGTTAAAAGATGCTTATCCTTTCTTTCAGGTGAATTCTGTTATAATAGAAAAAGTATTATTTTAAGTTTTCAATTTACATTTGTTTCACATTGTCTCCTTCAGGATATGCGCACAAAATATAATGCTGATCAGAAATCTTCTCCCACGCCTTCACAAGAATCACTTGTGTCCCAACACTCTGAGGAAGCGATCGCCATGGCTGCTGCGGCTGAAAAATGTACCGGCCCATTTATGCCAAAAGCATTTTGCACTTATATTGGACACACTTCCGACTTGCTGGACGTTTCGTGGTCCAAAAATTATTTTATACTATCCAGCTCGATGGATAAGACTGTGCGTTTGTGGCATATTTCGCGAAAGGAGTGCCTTTGTTGCTTTCAACACATTGATTTCGTCACAGCAATCGCTTTCCATCCGCGCGACGATCGTTATTTTCTAAGTGGCAGCTTAGATGGCAAACTTCGTTTATGGAACATACCAGACAAGAAGGTAGCACTATGGAATGAAGTCGACGGTCAGACCAAATTAATAACGGCTGCGAATTTTTGTCAAAATGGGCAATTTGCTGTAGTCGGCTCGTATGATGGCCGGTGCATTTTCTATAATACGGATCAGTTGAAATACCACACGCAGATACATGTGCGCTCAACGCGTGGAAAAAATCGTATTGGACGAAAAATTAGTGGCATTGAGCCAATGCCCGGTGAGGACAAGATACTTGTCACATCGAATGATAGTCGTGTGCGGTTGTATGATTTGCGTGACTTAAATTTATCCTGCAAATATAAAGGCTATTTAAATGTGTCATCACAAATTAAGGCATCCTTTAGTCATGACGGAAAATATATAATTGCTGGATCAGAAAATCAATGCATCTATATCTGGAAAACGAATCACGATTACTCCAAATTGAGTTCGGTATGTATTAAAAACGATATTTAATTTGTACATTACAAGCTAATGTAATATAAATAATTTTAAGTAAAACAGAAATTAAGTTTAAAGTACTTTTGCTAAACTAAAACATTTTGGATCTTTACATAAAAAATTTTCTTAATTTTTACATAAAAACTCAATGGAATAATTTATTTTCAGGTGCGCCGTGATCGTAGTGATTTTTGGGAAGGTATTAAAGCCCATAATGCTACTGTGACTTGTGCCATTTTTGCACCACATCCAGAGGCCATCATAAAATCGGAGCGCGATGAAATTGGACCCAGCGAAAAGGTTTGTAACACCAATTACATTTTAGACGCACTCAAAAACGAAACTCACTACGCACATCTTATCCTTTAGACACATACCAGGCATATTCTTTGACTGTCATTAATTTTTGTGAAATATTTTATAAATAGTTAGCAGCTAATCTGCATATACAAAATTCGCTTGCTAATACAATCTACCGTATCGACACCCCGCTTAAAGATCGCGCTCCGTGCCCCGCTTCAAAAAATATTGTTTTTATTTTGATGATTCTCGAAGTCGGCGAAATCTCGTACTCGGTTCACGGACTCTACGGAGCCTATGGGAAATCTTTCGAAACCGTACACCGAGATATACATATGTAGCATGGCATAACATAAAAAAGAAGAATGAAACGAAAGAAAAATTATAAATTGTTTCATCAAAAGAGAGTGACGACAATTTTTTGCGAGAGCAGAGTGACACTATTGGAAAAAATGTAAAATTTTTGTTGATAGCTTTTTTGCTTCACTTTTTCCACAGAAATATTGCCATTAGACCTTATTTCTCAGTTTGAAGTGTAATAAAACCATATGGCGATATTTCCTATGGTCTTACATAACTGCACCTGATGCTTGTTCTATGGAACAATCAATTATTATTAGTTTGTTGTGACTTTTTGTGAGCAATAAAACCACAGTAATCATTTTTAGATGCTTGAATTGTTCCACAAAAATATTCCCCACGAAATTTCTCATATTACTTTTGAGCATGTACGAGTATACCATAAATGTAAGGATCGCATGGATTTCCTATGCCGATGTTTCATAATAAAAAGCAAAAAGAGAAACCCTAGCTTATAACCGAAAATAGCAAGTTTTCAGTATTTATTAATTTCCAGCCTTCTTAAATTATTGAAAAATCATTTGCTGCTGATTTTATTCCTTATTTTATTATTAAACTAATTTTCGTTGCGGTAAATTGAGTAGGAAAAAACGCAGAATTTGGGAAGCACATCTGTATAAAGTGAGCGCGGTTATTGTTTTATTATGCATATAGAGAATATGTGTTTTGCCTTATTACTTTCAGCTAAACGGTTTGTTGCTATTTTATTTTTATTTTTTTATTTTTAGCTGCAAAACCATCAGCCGGATCCACTCGTCGAGCAGCATAAAAAAGGTTGTGGTTATGTTATGGTTAGCGCCGACTTCAATGGTGCCATCAAAGTGTTTATCAATAAAACAAAACCTAAACACAGCAGTTTACCCTACACAGCAATCGCAGACTAAGCTATTTTTATTTGCGCTGAAATTTCATGTTAACTGAATTAAAAATAGGAAAGTGATATTGATTAAGGAGGCAAATGCTAAGTACAAGTTAGCTAGCCATAGGTATTTCTTTTAATTTCGAAGCGTCGAATGTTTATGGGGAAAAATTAATCCGCCTATATAAACAGTTTTTGCCGAAATGCACCAATTCAAGAGAAACAACTAAAAACAGTTTTAATATAAATATTTTACTATAATATAAAAAAATTTAATTTAACTGCGCCGCTTCTGGTGGAAGAATAAAGCACTTCTTTAATATTGTTGAGATATGCACTTTTCCCTACAATTATCAATATGTTGAATGGAGAATGTTGATTATCCATTTGAGATCAAACGAGTATTAAGTATTGTATTGTATTGTATTGACTTAGCTAATGGATTTCTAAATTATATACAAACATTTATGTATGAATACATTATAGATAGTTATGTTTCTGTCCGTAATTTATTTTATCCCTTTCTCCACTGCACTGTATTGTCATGCAAAAGTGTTCCAATTATTGTTGTATAGTCTTTTTAGTATTTCGTAAGTTTTCTATACACTTTTCTAAAACTTTCTTTCAATTGACGTATTGATCTTGGTTTTTATTACTAACATACCAACATAGTACATCCATGCATACATGTGTATCATGTACGTGGACTAGTCTCGAAGCATTAATTGTCGCTTATAAAACAAATAGAACTCGAGGAAAATAATTTAACAAATAATGTCAATTCGTTCAGTTAGCACTTTGCATAGCATTGCATTGCAGATTTGTTTACTAAGTTTTAAAGAAGCCAATTAACTACATATATACAAATGTACTATAAATTTATAAATTTATGTATGTCATATATTGCTAATATGTATGCATGTATGTAAAGAGAAGTGATCATGTAAAGAAAAACAAAAATTATCAATCAAAATAAAATGCAATTTATTTTATTTACAACTATTTAAAGTCGTTTAATTATTTACATACATACATATGTATTGATCTGCATCAGAAGCTCTCACATCTACGACCACAATATTAAAAAAAAAAAAACCAAATCGCCGAGTGAATTTCGTCGGAAGTAGCTGCGTCGTCAGGTGATATTCGTCACAACATTTTGCTCAGTACCCAAAGAAAATTCGCAACGATGCTTTTTTATGGTCCTTAATACGAGTGGCATTAAAATTTCGGTCTTCAAAGGTTATCGAAAATCGAACAAATACATATAGTCAGCAAAATAATTATAGCAATATGACAAATTTTGTAGAATTTATATTTTTCCATTGTTTTTTTTGTTTAAAATACATTTCACCCTGTGCCAAATTCCATAAAACCCCATTTATTTAATATAATACAAAATTAACAATAATTTACCAAAATTTCGAACTTAAAAAAAAAAAATAAAAATAGTTTTTAGAATTTTTCGAGTATGAACTTTTTTGGCTCATTAAATTTTAGCCTGAGAAAGGGCAAGTTTCAAGTATATACAAGTGATCATTGATATTTGAAATTTTTTTACTGGCAGTTTCCTCTATACAACGCAAAACCGCAATAACTTTTTATTCAGAAGGAATTGCGAAGAGCGTCAGTAAAAAAATTATCAAAAATCAGTGGTAATTCGTGGCTAAAAGAAAGTTGAACTAAAATTAAATTAGCTACAAAACTGCGTATTCTGAAAAATTCGAAATAATTTTTTAAAAAGTTCGAAGTTTCGCCCGAAAAAAAATTCATCCGAAATTTTTTCATTCTCACGGATTGAATTCGCCTATTGTGAGTTTCACCCGGAATAAATTTCGCTTCGAAAATTCGAACATAGAAAATACAACTCTGAAATGTGTATACTTGAAGTGTAAAATTATCAAATAATTCAAATTCAATAGTAATTTGAAATATAACAGTCAATATAAGTATTTATTAGATCTTTGCTAACCTCTTAAATACCACCAGCACGACTACAATTTGCTATTCCGCCAGTTGGGAAGCGTGCCTGCGATGTTTCGCTAAAGGTGGATACTAAAATGGTGTAGGTAACAGTTTTGAAATTGGTCTGGCGCAATCGTATTTTAGTGAGGTTATGCTGGAAGATATACCGTTTTTTGGCCAGTCCATGTCTATTTTGCATAACAAAATTTTATTTCTGCGCACATTTAAATATAAATTGTCTACTCCTTTCCATTCGGACTAATTTTCCATTGCAGGCCCCAAACTATGCTGCCTCACCTTAGCCGTTTTCATAACTCAGCTACATTTTCCTTGTTTTCTTTGACAAACCCGTTTGCAATATCCGGATTTTCCCTAATATTCTACTTAATATTATTCCTTTTTAAACTTTGTTTACTGTTTTGTTCTTGGAATAAGCGATCTTATCTAAAAAAAATTTAAATTAAATTTCTTGAATTTTGAATCCGCGAAAGTTTTCGCCTCTGAAAAAATAGTGAACAAATTCAACTAATCCGCCAACTATTTCCCTAAATAAGTGTTGCCGATAAGGGAAACAATGTTCGAAAGCGGAAAATTTCCGCCCGAAATTTATAATAAGCGAACAGAGAAAAGTGAACTACAATTTCGGGCGAAAACAAAACTCACAATAAGGGTGAATATCAAATGAAGATCGAATGGAAGTCATAATAATATCTAGCCTTTACATTTAGCCTTTTTTATGCGGGTTTGGATTTTTTTCGCTTAAGTGATTCTTCTTATTTATGTATAGTTAGATATCACTTTATTTGTCATTTCCATTTTGATGGTCAAAATATATTCATGAATTTATTGTAACACTGACTGCAGTCACTTTTTATTAAATGTTCCATTTGTCAGTAACTGAAATTTTATTTGTAGAATATACTTATGCAGTTACATATGTATGTATGTACAGTGGCGGTAAGAAAAATAGCATTATAGTTCAAAATAATATTTTTTTCAAATTTTATTTATAAATTAAAAAAAATTTTAATTTAAAATATAGTTCGATCTGTAACGGAAACTATATAAATATATGTACATAAGTTTAAAAGATTGCACAAAAAAAAAATCAAACTTCTATTTAAGAAAATTTGTATTCAGCTTGCAGTTCTATAGCCCATTTATTTTAAGTGCAAGGTGCAGGTGGCTAAATATAATCAATGTTTTTTGACAAAAATTTTTTCACTGTGGGTGTTGCGTATTATCTTCTATTTAAAAATGAATTGTGTTCATGCGTTTTATGGCCGAAAATGCGCAGAACCATAAGCAAAAAAGTGTTATCAAAAATCAATGCAATTTTCTGCAAATTAAAACTGGCACTGTAATTGAATTTTATATACAAAATGAGAGTTAAAATAAATTTAAGATCTACATATTTAAATTGCTGCTAGCCCTGCATACTCAAACATTTGAAATTTTTGATCAAAATTTGGTTTCTATGTAATATTTTTGTATACACATACATACATACATGTGTATATAATATGACCCTTTAAACTTGTATCTAAAGTGAGTATTTCACGAAAATCGAAAAGAAAACAAGTTCAACAACATTTTCTAGTGCTTTAATCGTCAGAAACTTTCAACTATTTTTCCATTAAATATTAATGTATGTACATGTATTTTCATTTTTGGAAACAATATGGAAGTTCGAAGATATATCTATTTTAGGTCCCAAAAGAAACAAAAAGATAACTCTGTTAAGATTGTGTTAACTGTACAACTTAAATCTTTTTAATAGATATTTTTACATAAAATGCGTTGAAAATTCACAATAATGTGTCATGAAGCTGCTTTACCAATGTGAACTGCAGTACAACTTTCGCCAGAATTGCCGTTACAAGTGGTTAAAATTTTCGGTAATAAAATTTGCTAACTACAATCGTACTGGTAACATACAGAATAGGCTCATATTTGTTAAGAATGTGAATCACTCTGGCAATACAAACATATACACATTTCCATTATAATCTCGTTCAACATCATGATTCAATTATAAAAGGTAAGGTAAGGTAAATAATGACATTGGAAAACGGGTTACATTTTGTTACCCTTTTTAAAAAAGTAAATAATAAGTAGTAAAATGTTAATGATTTTTTTAATTAAAAATTTCGAAGACATTTCATTTAAATTAAGAAATACAATAGCTACGCTTACAAAATTTAAATAATTATGTACTTCTTGGTAGAAATATATTTTTTAATTTTTAACTAACGAATCAATTTTCAATCTACTATTTGTCCCATGAACTAAACTATTTTATGATATAAGGCAAATATAAGTTATTTATTCGGTTTATTCCTTTTATTTATATACCATTGGTATCAGTGTTATTCTTAATATTGTGATGAACCCCCGGACGGAATTTTATTCCGATAAATAGTAAGTGACTTAATGGAGTTGTAAAAAAACCACAATAATTCGAAATTTTAGAAAGAGAATCCTTATATATTAAAAGAAAAATAAATCAAACTTCATAACTTAAGAATTTATTTCTTACAAATTCTTGTTTTTGGCATTTGGATGATTATTATGTCACATTATTTTTAATTTCTTTAAACCTATTCCTTCTAGAAATTGCAAAACTTTCCACTCTTATCACATCGAATTTATATGCGCGTAAAAAGCGTTCAATAAAAAAGCGTGTCATTTATACACACTTACATGAAATATTTACGAGACGGAGTTAATCTTGTAATCAGAAAAAATGCTGTCATTAAATGCCGGATTTATACTTACAGTTTACGCGCACAAAAGAAACAAAAAGTGTTGCCTGTAAGTTTTTGGTATTAAAAAGTTTTGAGGTTACTACTATTATTATTTTTAAGAAACAACACGGTTTGGATGCTAAGGGAGCCGTTTGACAGAAAGTGAGGGAGGAGCTAGCTGCTTAGTTACCAAACCTTTAATAATTGAATCAAATTTTTTTCAAATATATTGCGTCTGATTTTTAGAAACAAATCCACACAAATGTCAAAAAATAATTTCCAAGTCAAAATAAATTAAAGATGTGTTTTATGACAAAGATACTCCTTCTTGCTCAATACAAATCGAAAGTTTTGTAAGAGAATATCTCGAAAAAATTACGTGATAGAAATAAAACTGAGAATGAAGGTTATCTACATTTGAATACTACTTTATGGCTTCCAATATCTTTTGTTTTTATAATTTGTACGTTACCACAGTGTTTTATACTCCAACCACCACCTCTTACTTGTATCGAACTGTCACTTTGATATCTCACTTTTTCAGCGATGGAAAATTTGTTGATGTTAGGGTATTCACAACATGTCATTATTATTATAACCCAACGGAAACCCACTTTCCCGCCCAACCGGCACGAGGGGCTCAATCCGCATAACGTACGGATGTTTTTTAAATATACAAATCTTAGGTGCCGAGTCGTGACAGAAGAAAGTTTGTTAAGCGTCGAGATCCCAAGCTGCTCAGCTACAGAATAAGAATTCATCAGCCGAATACAAAGTTAGAGAAATGCAAAGTAAGAAAATTGGATCGTTAGCTGTTATTAAGAGAGGATATAATAGTTCTTTTAATTATAAAAAGTGAGTCCGATACATCAAAGGTGCTGGAATGATTGTTAAAGTCTTGGCATAAACCCCGAAACGGTTCATTCAACTCAAAGTTAGTTCTGCATAGTTTCAAGAAAAGTGGTTTAAAGTTTCTCGTTGCACGGGAGGGTACATTAAAATTAATTTGCTCTAGAAGAAATGGACTTGAGATCCATCCATTGACTAATTTTACCAGAAATATTATACCTAACATTTCTCTGTGACTCGAAAGAGTAGGAAGATTAATAAGTTTTAAACGACTAGTGTAAGGGGGAAGATTGTATGGCGAATCCCATCGAAGATTTCTCAAAGCAAAAAGTAAGAATTGTTTTTGTATTGACTCTAGTTGGTCTGAATGGACCTGATAACGAGGATTCCAAACTATGGAACCATACTCCAGTATTGGTCTTACTAATGAAGTAAAAAGTGTTTTAGTTATATACGGGTCGCATAATGAATCGTACAATAATAAAATCATTAACTTTAACATTGGTCTAAAAAATGTGTTTTTGGCTTGCATAGAAAAATTAATTAAAATAAAAACAACTCAACGCTTCTTCATTGTTTTTGCTCGGCGTTGCTGCGGCATTCTTATTGCAACGCTCTCTATACTCTCTATACTCCGCTCTCTCTCGGACCATAATTATTACAACATACGATAGCGGTTATTTTTTAAGCTTCTTCTTTACGAATTATAACTTAAGGGCCAGTTTTTCAATAAAGTTTGTTGCAACCAAAAACGAAGTAAGTAGTAACCACACAGCTGATAAGTAAAACTAAGTTTAACCGTGTGCAATCGGGCGTTTAAACTTAGTTTAAACTCCGTTTAAAGTTGACTGAAAAACTGCATACTGAGTTTAAATTTAGTTTAAACGACAAACAGACCTGGCCCTAAGAAACTTTGTGAATACCCGTAAATGATTACCTTTAAATACCGCTGTAATATTAATGTTTGCCAATTGTGATTATAATTTTTTGTCCAAAAAATTAACAGTTTGCTACATTTTCCACAGGATACGCGATTAATTAATTAAAATACACTTGGATTATAATATCAGCCTTATGAGGAAAACAAAATATTTTTTTTTATAAGTTTTTGAATAAAATTTTTGGCAAGATGGAGATTTTAAATACGCAAGCAATGGTATTTGCAGAATATGAAGTCGTATACAACTCGATTATGTTCTACATATGTCGACTGAAGCGGTTATTACTTCTGAGCACAGAAATATTTCACTTCATTATGAGCTTTCTACCGTCTTTTAATCGAACCTTTTGTTCAGTAAAATTGATAAACTTTATTGCTGTTAAATCCGTTTTTGTGATTATTTTATATTTTTTATCTATCGCAGAATGTCTTCTCCCACTTAAATCCCGAAATAAATGTAAAACTATAAATTAACTACTACGTACTACCTCCAGACTATTTTTCATCAACGCGTTTAGGGTATGGAATTCGATACCTGATTCCGTAAAAGCTGGACTAGATTGATTCAACTAAAAGACACTCACTAATTACTATTTCAAAACAGATTGAATGCATTAGGTATATCAGGGCGGTAAACTTTTTTACTCAGTCGTGCTTTCAGTTTCACATTTCACAATGTTGAAATTTCCCATTCGGATTCAGCTATGTATGCTTTTTTGAGGAGTCATCAGCAAAACACTTAAAAATACGCATATTTCAATGAAGGACTAATACAAAAATGTCATAAATGGCTTCAACAAACATCAAAGAATATTTTAAAAATTATTCCAATCGAAAATAATTTTACCTTCACACACTTTTTGTCATTTACTTTTCATTTCACATACAACCAAGCATTCGGATTCAATTCTCAAAAATTTATGTGAATATGAAATTGGGAGCACGGCTGACTATTAACTTTTGTATTCGTTTTTTAATAATTCTTTTCTTTTTAGCTAATTTTTCAGTTGTAGCAAACAATTTGTTAGTCAATTCATGTTTAGATCTAAATTTTAGAAAATATAATCATTGTACAATTGATTGATGAAGTACTTTTAAAATGCCTAAGTCTTCCTCTGTACTACTAAACGAAAGAAATAAAAAATAAAATAAAAAATGTATCGTCAGTAAAAAACTCTACCTCTTGGGAAAGGGATTGTTGATATTTTTTCAAATCAATTCCAATCAATTTTTAAACTTCTAAAACCTGCCATGCTTTGTTTTCAGGTAAACACTAATCCAAGACAACCGAACCATTTTTAAAGGTCAAAGCTCCTAAAGTTATTTATATTTAAGTTTTTTTGTATTCATAATAAACATCTTTTGTAAAAGGAGTTCAAGAGACAATTTTAAAATGCACTATTTAGATAGGCACTGAATAGTTTGCTAATGAATTTAAGTTATGGCGCTCCAAACCGGCCTTTGCACACTTCAATTGATCACCAAACGAATCTGGTTCGACCTTACGACCAAAACGATAAATAGTTTTGTACATACATACATACATGCTTAGGGTTTGTAAAAAACAAAAAATATAAAAAAGTCGATTGTCAAAATATTCAAACTTTTATTATATATAAAAAAAACAAAAAAACATCTCAATTTCTATAAAAATAAAAAAACTAATTAATAAGAAAATAGTAAATAATTATGCGTCCTAAACATCCGAGGTTCTTGACGAAACAAAAATAATGACGAAATTATAAAATTCAAAATTCCTTTGTATGAGTCGTATACTCGCATAAAATAATAATATTTTAGGTATAAGTATAGATTACAAATATCAAAAGTCTGATATATATACATATGTATTTGAATAGTTATGTATGTCTATATAAATAAAAACCAATAAGGCGCAAAAGTTTAAATTCACGAGCTTTTATACGAATAAAAACTATCCTGTATGAGCGTTTCGTATACGCGAGCGTTTTTCAAATTTTGAGCATCTCCACTAAATAAATCGACTTCCATTATGTTAGCAGAGTCCTCCTGAAGAGCGTCGTCTTCACCACCGATGTCACCACCGCTATCACCACCACCAACACCACCAGTAACAGTGCTTGTCGCTCCAACTACTTCTCGACCTTTAAAATCTTTAATACTGGCTGCAGCGTTGCTTCCCAAACGCTTTGGCTCCTTGACAAGGCGGGCAATCAATATGCGCTTGTACACTACATTTTGCAATGCCTGTCGTATGTCTTTTTCGCGTAGCCGCTGATTCGGTATCAGACCGTGTAGGCGTGCGCGCATAGTACGCAATGGCCAATTTATCAATTCGAGTGGACATTGCTTCAGATTTGTGATGGACACCGAAGCGATATTCAAATAATCAACATAAAGTACATCCACTTGCTTGGCGACGGGATTGTACGAACGTATGAGTGCTCGATACCACTTCTTATCTTTGTGATATTGCGACAGGCAGATGGTGCGCGGTTCGAATTCGGTGAGTGGCGGTGCTGATTTTACCAAATATTTGATACGTCTTTGCAGTTCCAGTTCACGATATTCAAATTCGGTAATATGTGGCAGTATCTCAACAATTGTTGGTGTAATGACAGAGACGACGCTGCATTCGAAAGTACGTTTGCCGACTGGCAATTGTGGACTTCTGAAACTTTCAATGCCGCTAAAGTGTGAGAAAACCGATGAAGTCTCGTTAGGGTGGAAATTGTCGAAAGCGGAAATATCCAGACTCTGAAAATATTAAAATTAAAAGTAAAAAAAAAAAGAAGAGCGCATCGGGTTGTAACATAACCTAAAATTTAAAATTCTTTGCGAAAATTGAAAAATTGGAGTATATGGAGTGGAAATGGTCGCTCTAGTGCTGCTTGAACTGGAATAAGAATCGTTTAAGATTTCTTAGCTTAAAAAAATCAAACTGCTATATTCAAACATTAAACAAACAAATTCGTCCATGATATTGAAAGGGGAAAATACGCCTTTTTTATTAAGAAGGCAAAGCAAAAAAAGTACCTCAAAGCTGCCGTCGAGCGCGTCTTTGTCGACGCAGGGTCTGTTTAATAATTATAAAAAAGGTAAAATAAAAAACAAAAGAAAATTGCATATTTTTGTAATCTTATCGCCTTTTTAAATATAATTTTCCGCTGCATACTCACAAACGTAGGAAAATGTAACTTATACCCCCCTATTATGTATGGAGACAAGGACGAGCCTAGTAGCCGCTAGGAAATCATATTAATATTTCCATTATGTACACATGGCAACCAGCTACTGAATATCGGCATTTTTTACTTTAAAATGATTTTTATATTTCTTTTGTTAAATCTCATTCATATTTGAACGCTATTGCCAATTACTTCAAAATATACTTGTCAAAAAAGTAAAATCTAGGATGTTGTGTGCGCGTTTCAATCGCTATACATAATATGAAGAACGGTTTAATTAGCCGTGGCTAGTAGACCGGCAACTATACACTAGTCTCCATACATAATAGGCGTATTAAGTAATAGTCAAAAATATAATTAGGTTATTAATGAAGGCTACTGCGAGAGCTATTACCCCCTATTACGGTTGTCGTCGTCGACACTTAACGACGACGACTTGTTAAAATCGGCTTTGGCGTAGTCGTTATCGATAACTATTGACAGCTATTGACACACATTTGGTATTGGCTAAGCAAAATTGCTGTCGACGTTGAGTTCAAGCGATGCCATTTCAGTCGACACCGTTTTTACTGACGACTAGAAGAAAATTTAAAGGTATAATTGTTTTATTTTAAGAAATTAATTTTTATTAACAAACAAATATTTAAATTGAATTATTACATGTGTATCTGTATTGATTTAGAAATGAAAATTACAAGTGCAGAACAATTTGAAACTCTTCTGGAAACATATGTTTTCCAGCACATATGTACATAATCGCAGTTTTGCTGAGACAAAAATATTCTTCAAATCT
This sequence comes from Philophylla caesio, assembly GCA_963971545.1. Taxonomy (NCBI): domain Eukaryota; kingdom Metazoa; phylum Arthropoda; class Insecta; order Diptera; family Tephritidae; genus Philophylla; species Philophylla caesio. The sequence continues at coordinate 183,528,278 of OZ020604.1, read as the reverse complement.
GGAAAAAATTATTTTTAACAACCATCATAAAAAAATCCAACAGCCTTATCCACGAATGTTAATTGTAACACATACTTGTTATCTGGCAAACTAAATATGTACATCTGAATTCAACCTTTTCATTTTTCTGAGAAAATATTCAATTAAAATATCCCGACGAATTTGAACAATGACATTTTTTTGCATAAAAATTGTAAACAAAATGAAACAGCTCATGCAGAAAGGACAAAGATGGTATTTCTACATTGATTTTATCGATGAACTGTCGACGTCGTCTCAATACGTTTAGCCAAAACCAATTGTGGGTCGATGTGACGTCGACGTCGACACGATGTGATGTCGACTGAAAAGCGGCGACGACATCGACGACGACAACCGTAATAGGGGCGATTATTTACGGACAAATTAAAATATATTTCAAATTTAAATGCTTCTTAAATTATTTCGCAAATTATATTTTTTCGTTTTTTTTTTTTGCCAAATTATGCTTCGAGAAGAACAATAACATACATTGTACGTATGTACTTATGTAGTAAGCTCAAACCTTGAGCTTGACCATTAAAAATTACTTACACGCCGTGGACGTAGGGCAAAGCTAGCGCTATCACGTATTTCCATTTCTCTTTTCGTTGTCTTCTCGAGTTTCTTCTGCTTCTCCCTTGTCTTCTCATTTTCCCTTGGCTTCTCCTTAGGTTTTTGATGATCTGGCTCGTCCTCATTTGCAGTGTGCCAATAGTTTAGAGCAAAACTTTGTTCTAACTCTACAACGGCTGCATCTTCATCGTCATCTCCAATGCCCCAACCAGCAGCACCGACATCACCATTACCACCATTATCACTTTGCATTGCAGCCAATTCACTTTCCATGAAATTCTCACTACCATACAAATTCTCATACAACATTTGCTTATGTAGCTGCTTGTATTCGTTGGAGTCGAACATGCGTTTCTTGCAAGGTGGCACAAAGGTTTGTTGTTGTTGCTGCTGGTGTTGCTTTAGCGCCATTTGTGCAGCTTGAGCTGCTTGCTGTGGTGAAAGGGCAGTATTTAATATGTCATTAACGCTGCCATCATCATCTGAGCGACAATCATCTTTGTCCAAATTATAAATTAGCTGATCGAGGCAATCATTGACTGTGTCATCATTGTCTTCATTATTTCCATCGTCGTCGAAAGTATCTAACTCCTTTTCATCGTCTTCGAAATTAAGTTTGATGTGTTTAAACTGGAACTATGCGAATGGAAATAAATGTATATCAAGAAAGAGTCATCAAACTAAAGTACAATTACTTTAAATAAATAAACAATTAAATTACTCTCAAAACTTTTGAGCTTTAGAATACATAGGCAGTTTATTCTATTAAAACTGAATATCTAGAGGATTACACCCAGTGGTAGCTACAGAATTATGAGCACGATCAGCCAATTTATATTTAAATGCATCTTAATTGAGTCGCATATGCATTGAAAATTAGCAGAAAAATGTTGCAAGGAGCTAAATTAGTTGTAAACTCTCCTATGAGGATATGCTTGAAAGTACAAACGTTAATCGTGAATCAAATTATCAAAAAGTGCATGATCAAACATAAATTGTGATAATCAAAAACGGATAAAATATAAATTTACCGATCCTATGCACGATATGTACATTTTGGGTAATTAGTAGTATTAAGTATTTATCTTATATCCACGGCTGAGCACACGACAACATACTTATGTATGTATGTACGCTTTAAAAAAAAATATAAAATTTTTTATTTTATAATTTTCAAGAGCAGCGAAATATTTGGTATAAAAATTGTTATTCTCATTTAAGTTTCATGTAAAAATTCAATACAATGTTAAAGTAAAAATTCTAGTGCGTTACGTTGTTTCATCAAACCGAATTGAATTTTCTGGTCGCTGTTTGATATAACAATCTAATTCTATCCAATTGGTTTTAAGTCTAACATTTCCATTTGATTCATCATTCAATCATAAAGCATCATTAGTATTCGAAAGTAATGAAATACATAAAGAAATGCATAATATTGAAATTTGGAATTGACACCGACTAATTAAAAATCAATAATTATATGTATATAATTTCGTTTGACATGATATGTGGCTGATAATGTCAATTATACATATCTGTTATAGAGCACATCTACGGTTCGAGATCGGCATACAATTGTAGGTTCCTCAAGTTGTGTTACAATAGGAAAACGCATACCACCAATGCTAAGGGGACCTCGACGACACAACGAGCTGTTATTATTATTTGCAACTACTACATACATACATACATGCATTCATACATATATTCTTACCATTTTATCCGCTTTCATGTTCGGTAGCACTGTGTCAGTGACAATGTCGTTATCATTGTCAGTTGTCGTCCCAGTATCAATTAATGGTTTTAGTTCCGTTTGGAGTTGTTTGCTTTTAATATTGGCTCGTTTTGAAGTCATGTTTTCTCGTAGCACATGTCCAGCGTTTAGAAGATAGTCTGCCACATCCATATTGCCTAAACGCATACTACACGCTTTTATTGGCTTTTGTAGTTCGGTGGTTTCTACGCGTATGGAAACAAGTTTTTCAACAATAGTAATGTGTATAATATCTAGCACATCTGTGGTATATACACCGTTATCGGATTTGGCACGTATACCTTCAATACGATATTTATGCGCAAAGCGTGGCAGCTTGGGGAATGGCGCAAATGGACGTAAATCTCGATATTTAACTGATTCAATATTGCCATAGTCAATGAATTGTACAATATACTCATCGCCTTTTAGTTCTTGTATAATGCCACGATATAACCGTTTATCAACATGATAGCGCACCAAACATCCCTGTCCGGGGGTGTATGTAGGAGTAATGTCCTTGGGCAGTTCATATTCACCATATATCTTCATGATTTTTGCTCGCATTTCGGTGAGTAGTTCCTCGTCGTTAGCATCATGTAAATAAACGAGGGCGTCGTAATCAACGTAGGTCGGTATGGCGGCAAAAAGAGATTTGTCAATTACTTTGGACTGCATCCATGCTCCGGGTGCTTTCGAAGTAAAAATCGTGAGCCCCTCACAAGCCATAACATTTGTTTCGATATCCAAGGTAAAGTCCATTTCAGGTAAACGTTTGTAATCTTGATACCCAGATTTTACAGAACAATCTGCATTGGCTGCATTTAGGTCCTCTCTTCGATTCTGTACACCGCGATCGATTTCTGTAAATACAAAATGTATGATTAAAATTAGTATCTATTTATTTTTGATCATATTTGATTTTTAGTTCAAACCAAGGAGAAGTAATTTGTTTTTTTTCATTCCATTACCAATTCATGATGCAATAATGTAAGGTGTTGTACGTTGGCAACTTTTCGCTTTAAATTGGCCATCTTGAACGCACTTGTTGTTTCTTTGCTGAATTTCTTTACCCATTTTGTAAGAAAATGTTTGTAAAAAGTTTTTGTATAATAAAAAATTATTCATTAAATTATTAAGTGAAATATATCTCTGGGGTTCAGTTCGTAAGGCAGGATCAACAATTCTATTGGCATTTTAAAAACAATACAGTAAATCCCCTTTTAACGTGGTTTTTTAACCCGGAGTTTTTTACAAATGCCCTATTGTCATGAGCGTGAAGTTAGCTAAGTACCCATCGCAAATCGAAATTTGCCGCTAATTTGTTGTTCATTAGTTACGCAAAAATTATTTTTTTTGGATAACATTTTTTTTTATTGAATTTCATATGGAGTTGGCATACTTGGACCAAAAATCTGAAAAAGTTTAAACCGACCTTAAAAAGGTTTTAACCACGTTTGTTATTTGTTGCTAATTAGTTGCTTAGTGATTACTAATTAGCGGCAAAATTGAGACTAATTTTGAATATTTTATATCGCGATTTACTAATTTTTTAGGGGGGTGCTTAGCTAACTTCATATCAACTTAGCAAAGCACCCAAAAATTTAAGAACAAAAAGAGCGACAAAATTAATTTTTGCGCAACTAATTAGCAACAAATTAGCGGCAAAATTACAGTAGTATACCGTTTCGATTTGCGATGGGTGCTTAGCTAACTTCACGCTCATCCTATTCTCTTTGTAGACGATTTTACTTTTTCAAGACGGATTTTTTGAAGACGGATTATTCTGCAATCCCCTGTTGCTTTTTTAATCGCGATTTTACTTTTTTAACGCGGTTTTACCTTTTTAACGCGGTTCGCGACTCATTCTGATTTTGTCCTTTTGTTTTATTTTAAATGCTATGGAGTGCTACTGGGAGTTATATGAAGACATGCAGAAAGAGAAACATGAGCGTTTATAAACAGATTATTTTAAGAACTGAAGTGTGGATATTTTCGTAGTTTAATATAATTTAAGTTATAGGTGATCTCAATATCATTTTAGTTTTTAATGTGTATTAAAGCATAGCGAATATGTGCATACATGTGTAATAAATTTGTTAGATACATTCCAAAATTTAGGTTTTGCGGAAATTTGAACTGAAATGTGGTTATTTTTACACGTTTTTTTTTATACGAGACAAATTTCTGTCCCAGTAAACCGAGTTAAAAAGAGATCGACTGTACTTTACTGGCAATAAAAATTAGTTCTGTTTTTGAAGACCATTATTTTACTTTTGTAACTTTTTATTAACATATGGACATGCATAGATTTACATTATGAAAAAGCTGATTTTTGCACCTTGTAATATTTGTTATAAAGGCTAATGGAACTAATTTTGTTTTCCCTCCAATCAATAAGTATTTTTTTTTAATAAAAAACCGACTTCAGTATTTATATGCCCTTAAGTATGGAGGTTTACCGCTAGTTTTTTTTTATGAACCAATGCTAGGAACGATGCCAAATTGATGTGGAAAACCCCGTAAGGTTCTACTTTCCCGAAAGAAATTAATAATCGAGTTTTGTTTCTTTTAATTTTGGAATCCAAAAACTAAAATGTCGTACTAAGCGCAGGTTTCACCAGCAATTTCAATAATAATTATTATATTTTTTGTCTGTTTTCATATAGAATTTATAAAATTTATTCATTGTGGTTAAATTTTAAGTATATTGCCTAATTTGTACTTTTTTCGCGTTCAAACTGGCACTGTAACAACGTACAGCACCTTTCATTATTTCATCATGTTACCAAATGAAATTTTCAAATGATGCCTTTTGCTCAACAAAAAAAAAAAAGTTGATAAATATGTACATATATCATCGTTGCGTCAACAACAAAAAAAAAGAATACAATTTTTGTAAAAATGTTTTTTTTTTTACATTTTTTTAACACTATTTATTAGCTGCATTTCCGCATTTGTATGCTTTTTTATAACTCTTTTGGCTTGGTAGTGATCAAAGGCAGTAATGCGCTCGCAGAACTTGAAATACAAGGCGCAGCGAAAATACTTACATTGCTTTTAAAGAAAAAATAAAATACACGTAGTTTATTTTTCTCTGTTTGAAAATATATGTAGATTTTGGCAAAAAAAATAAATATCGTTTTTATGCTGAAAAACTATGATTCGCTAGAGAAGAAATATCCTTACTAAAACCTACATAAATGTTTTATGGGAAAGTTATAGTTGACAATAATCTAATACATGCTTCCCCAGATATATCCCCGTGGAAGCAAAGCACCTATGACATTCAATTATTTATTTAGATAATACTTCGTTCCTCACCTTTCAGTGCAGCATCAGCAAGGAAATTTTTATTCCACTCCTCTAAAGTAATTTCGTCTTCTGCTAATTCCATTTGCAGCAATTTGTCAAGTTGCTCTGTTAGATCCAAACGCTGCACAGAATGTGCGAGACCTGCTTTCACCAAAATACGATTTATTATCGAATGTTTCGAAATGCAGGGTGCTAAGGGATCCTCAGTTTCAGTGATTGTGCCCCAAAGTACCGTGGGCAATGAATTGGAATTAGGTAAGCGTTTCCCTTGCAAAGTAGCCGAAAGTGACTCAAAGGAGGTGACAGTGTGCATAAAACAATCTATGGCGGAATGCGACCAAGCCGACATGCCACCGGTTGGCTCCACACAAGCCAAGTGACAGCGATGCACTGCATTTGTTACACGATCCCATTGTTGATCTATAACTCTGAGCTGGTCACTGGTAATGTCAGAAATATTTGCACCGATGTCTCGCAAAAATAACGTATATGTTTCGTATTCGATTTCGGTGGTTATAGATATTATAATACCACGATACCATTCGCATACACTGGAAGTATTCGAATTTTTGATAATACCACTCTTATATTTCGTATAGACCAAGCAATGGTCGCCGACAAACCACTTCTTTGCACCCTGCGAGCCTAGTGATAAGCTTGATGCTTCCGATTGCACTTCGTTTTGTGCTAGCTGCAACTGATTGTGGAACTTCTTAATGCCCGCTGTAAGATTGGCGATTTCTATGTAAAACTCGCCAGGATCCACGACGTGGATAATATTTACCGATGTGCGTTTGAGCACCTTTACAGGGTGGTTAGAAACTGCTGCACCATCTGTATTTGGTTTATTGTCTTGCAACGACATGTTGTTGCCCTTTAAATTGGCATCTATGTGTCCTGCACATGTTAATGGATTCATGGGCAAGCTTGATCGTTTTTTTGGCGTCTTAAAAATTTCAACAACTTGTGAACCATCACCCGTCGATAGACAGTGCCCGTACTTGGCCAGCACTGCTCCTATATTGATGTCCATATGTTTTTTGCTTACATGCAGCGTTACACGCGTTGCACCTTGACTTGTTGAGAGTATGGTCATCTGTAATATGGGATTGGCAACCAATTGGCTAAATTCACGTATAGCTTCAGCGGTCCATGCGTAGTTGTTTTCTTGCAATGGCTCAACGTCTGCCAATGCGCATTTGATAGCGAACTCTTTTTGAGTGCGATATTTGTTTGTGAGCGGATAAATTTGACGCCAGTCGACATCGTGTTGAATGCCTTCGTCTACAAGATGTACACAAATTTTTCCTGCAAATATGTAAAATATGTGTTTGTACTGCAAATTCAAATTAAATTCAAAATAGGCGTAAATAAATGTGGGCGACAAAATAAAAAAACAATTGATCACTTACCACCATCACGTACTTCCTCGATGCACGCCCGGTGCCACATGTCGGCGATACGCACAGCACAACACATTTGTAATGGCGCCACAAAAATCGGTTGCAATGTCATATTTGTATGACTGTATTTGAAATTTAATTCGGATTTCATGGTTTGTGCCTTCTCAATGGAGTCCAACTGGAAATAAAGGACTTTTTTTGTTTGAAATACGTAAAATATGCATAGTTTTGAATACATTTGTCTACCTTTGTAACATAAAACATATGTGGATTTTCGATATGCATCACCTTCACGACCAAAAGATCGCCATTATGAAATGAGTATTTCGGCAATCTTTGACTCATGCGCGCCACGGGAGATATTTTCTAGATAAAAATTCATATATAATTAAATAAGTAAGTAAATATAAAGAAAATTTAATTTGTCTCGAGTGATTTAAAGAGTTCGCTGAATTTGGATAGTCAGAATTTTTTTTTTAATTTATTTCTATTTCTAGTACAACTTTTTATATCCAAAAGGTCCCCTGATTCAAAGTCAATCCGGTAAATCGATTCTGAGAAAAATGGAACTACTGAAATCAACTCGAACTCCAACCGAAAGCAGATTGCAAGCATTTTTGAAAAGCCTATTATATTCTATGAATAGATTTGCTGCATATTTAAAATACATATGTACATACATATGTAAAATAATTGAAGACAATAGCAAATTTTTGAAAGACTCCACAAAGACGTATTGTATTAAAAAATTAGTAGTTCTTTATTTGATTTGTTATCTTCTTTATCTGATTAGTTAAATTGAAAAACTCTATCAGAAATCCTCAAAAATTTATAAATCATAAAGTATAAAGTTTTGAAAAGTTTTATGACGAATACTTTCGTTTTAAAATTGTTCAAAATACAACAATACGAAAACTGTATTCCGAAATATTATACATGCAAACTTTTAAAATATTAAACAATACTCAATAGCTTTTAATGAAATCTGCACAGTTTATCAATGGCGATTTTTTTTTATTTTAATTGCCGATAAAAAAAAACAACCCTAAAATATGTTATTTAAAAAAAAAAAATCTCCAAACCAAATGAAACCTGGTCTTTCAGTTCATACTCTTAAATTTGTAAATAAATTTAAAAAAAAATGCGTATTCGAATATTCGAAAAAAAACTCACACATGTACTATTTGTGTCATATTTCTTTATCATATTCACAGAGAAAAAAAAACTGGTTGAACCATTTGAACCGAATCGAATAGGAGGTTCAATAGTACCAGCGAACTGCAGTTATACCTTGCTCTTTAAAATGAGACCGAGTCCGAAAGACTACCCTACTCCATTGATCAGAGGTGAACACTTAGCTTTAGTAATTCGTTACATGCGTCTTATAGCCAAACGCACTCATAAACTGATGTGATCACCCTTGCTCAATATTAAATAACTTATATGTATATGTACATATATACTAAAAAAAAAAAATATTTTACCTTAAGGGGTGACGGCATGTCCACTGTACCTGACCTCTCCCGCGCCAGGCCAGTGTATAAAAAAGAATCACGAACCGAAATTGTTTCTTCACCAGAAGTAGTAATGAGATCAATTGATAAAATATTCTCCTTGAGCCGTTCAATAATACTTATGCGTGCGAAATGATTGTGAGTAATCTCGATCAGTAAATTGTTACTCTCTTCGTCCCATGCTCTTCCAACGGGCATTATGTTATTTAAAGCACAACGTATAGCAGCGAAGGGAATGCTAAGCGATTTGGTGTCCATTTCACAGAATCTAAAAAAATTAACAATTTGCAAAGTCATTGTTTTGCCATTGCATAGTGTACACTCGCGTACCTCTCTCTTGGCATCTCTGCGTGTATACCAAAATCGACTAAAAATACTTTATACAAATCCATCGATACTGTCTTCTTCACCATGGCGCGATACCACTGCTTATCATCCTCATGATATGTCATATAACATTGACCCTCAGCGATAACTTTGGGTATAACATCGGTTTGCATAAAATTTACATATTTATTGGAGAGTTCACTTATATGGCGAATTGCATTCTTAGTTTGCACATAGAAATGTTCCGGTGATTTTACATAGCTGATGCGTACCAGCTCTTTGTCGCGCACCAAATCACCTTGTTTTTCAGAGTCCGTCGTGTTGTCATTATTGGACGCTTCGTCTTCGTTATTAGGCCGCCGTTGTGTCTGTCTTTTCTTTTGATTACGTTCATTATTTTTACGCTTGTTATTTTCAGTGTAACGATCGACATCCATTTCCTCCGATGTATTCGAATTTATGTCACGGAAGGTTTGATTTAAGTCGCCATATACGGAATCAAACTTAATTCGTATCTCTGGGTCTGTGTAACTATAGTTAAAGGATTTTGAAAAATCTTTGCGCAAATCGTATTTCACTTCAAAGCTGCACACACAAAGAGAAAGACGACAATATTATAAATACATAGTTAAATGGTTGTGAAGACAAAATTTATGATTTTGAATGAATACAAAACAAACTATGTAAGTAATCAAGTGTTCTTTTGTACTTACATGAATGGATTTTTTGTAAGTTTAGATGTTTGTGCGCGGCATTCAATATGTTCTAATTGGGTATTGTAAATATCGAACAAGTTACGTAGATATATGTTTGAGGGCACCGTTAGCTGATATTCCTCCAACTCGCAACGCATTTTCTAATGAAATCAGAAAAAGTAGATACATATATAAATTTGATTAACATTATATGTACTTTTAATTGCAAAAAGTAAAGCTACATTTAAAGTGCTCTGCGATTCGCTTAGTTTTGAAAATGCATTGCGAATAGTTTGTTGTGGCTCCAGGCATTGGTCATGAAAGTGTTCCAAAATGCGTTGCTCCTCATTTTGCAAGAAACTATGTAGTTGTAGAAAATAATCGGATATATCTTTAAGACACTGGGTGGCGTATTCTTCAAGCTGCAATTCAACGGTTCTAACATCCTAAAAATAAAGGAAAAATTACAAGATAGTAACTAAAAAAATAATAATAATATAGCCAACTGTCTATAATAAATGCTTTCCACTAGCACTCATCCTGATTAGAGCCATGTAAAAATATCTATCAACATTTTGAGATAGCCTGGAGGCCATTTGTATTCGATTTTTATACATAAATTAAACTTAGATAGATTATTTCGGCTTTTCAAATAAATCAAAGACCTAAAATGTTTTAAGAACTGTGGGAAAATATTTGTAGATATAGTTAATTTTTTTTGGGATATCGGCATTTGATTATTCGCAAAAGAGAGCTAGCTTTACTGGCTCGTATTACGAAAATCATGTTGTCATCAAAAGAAATAGGCGGGTCAATTTGCGAACAAAATCAGTATTAGTGATTATCATTAATTTCCTAATAAATTTATGTTTTGGCGATTTATTTCTCTTTTTTTTTTTAATTTACATATAATATTTTCCAATTACTTAACAATTTCAATATTTCTTCGAGTATAAAGTTTTAGTACAAAAAAGTGTAAGCTTTGTGATAGACGAACCTTCTCTTTTTTTGCCATTAAAAATATTTCCGTATATGTTTATTGAATGTCGTACTCTTTGACGCAAAATGAAAACCCGAAAGCAGTATCGTTCTGTAAAGTAACCAATGATAGTTTTGATATTTTAATTCACCGCTGTGATAGGAAGTGCAGACTGAATTTTTAAATCTTTGGCTAAACCAGAAGTAATTTGTTTTGTTTTTGCAAAAGTTTTTAAAGATTTTAATAATGACTTCTAACCAACAGCGTATAGTCGCTACAGTTATTTTGCAATTTATTAAAAAAAAAAAATTCAAGTCAATAACAACATCATAGACAAAGGTGGCGCCATTGTACGGTGCATATATGATAAATAAAAATATTAAATCAAATGCCAGTAAATACAAAGAGTATGCACATACAATACCGAAATAAAAGACTAAAGAAACAAACTTGCTCATTTAACAAGTAGCTACAAGAATGTTCGCTTTAAATGAAAGCACTTACAAAACGGCTAAGTATTTGAGTAGCAAACAGCAAATCATTTTGTGGTTCATTAAATTTAATTATTTTATATAGCATAGGGGCTAGTTTGATTGGAGATAAATGCATATGTACATACATACATACATACATACATATGTGTGCTCATATGTGCTATTCATAAGCATTGTGGCACGTACAAATTAAACCGGGTAATTACAGTAGCTGCCAAATTAAGGGGGATTTTAACGCATTTCTTAGTACATACATATGTACATATCGACATGCTATGCAGATATCTTTGTAAGCAGTGAGCTCATAGAGTTAATGCGATTTTTATTTATTTATTTCTTTTTTAGCTTTTTTTTAAACATTTATGGTTTAAGTAATCGATTTTCGCATTTAACTACAACACATTAAATGAAGAATATCTTTGATATGAAAATGTTTTTAATTGCTTTTTTCTGTAATTATTTGTTATTCAATGCATACACATACATACATATGTAAATACATATAACACCTATATTATGTATTTAAATATGAATTTACAGAATTATTATACATGTTAGGAAAACTGCATGGTAGGCTGCAAGCCAAATACTTACTGATTTTACTAAAAAAGGAGGCCTAATAGCAAACTTAGTTTAGAGCCATATTAAATCCTGACATATTAAGCAAATATTTCTGTATCCGCTCCTGGTCACAGGAAATCTATTATAGCTCCGGTTTTTGACAAAATTAACCCTTTTGAACGGTAGAAGGGCCCATCATTTTGTTATATGATTGTCATTCTTTCTTTTACTGTGTTACAGTATTAAATATTCTGCGGGCTCAAATTTCTCCACCCAGGGTGCAAGGCAACTTGCTTATCAGCTGTTTAATTAAATATTACTTTCAATATTATTTTTTCCATTCGCAGTTATTTGATACCGAAAAAAGGAAACGATTAAAATTGTGATAAAAAAAATTTAGCTGATTGCAATTCGTTTTCTTCTCTTGCTTTGATATTTTGTAATGTGCTACATATTTAAACGGCACAACCCACAGGTAAACCTCAAAATTGTTGATTTATGCCTTTTTCAGCATTACATTTGGATTTGAAATGTATCAGCTTCCCTTAAAAAATTGTATACTTGCGTAAAGTTCCTATCAAAAGTGCATCTAAAATAAATTCTACTGCTAATTTGTTGTAAAAATATTGTTTGGGAAGCCAATGAATGATTGATTAAAAGAGGAAAAAATCTTTATCCAGTTATATTAATAAATGTATGGCGTTTTCACTATATAGTTCAGTGTTTGGTCGAGCTTCTTATACCATTTGCGGTGTACGTCTTTATATTCTACCACAAATGGAGGGACTTAATGTTTTGTGCCGACTCCGAACGGCAGATGAATTTTATGAGAAAATTTTCCATGGCAGAAATACCCTTAGAGGTTTGCCATTGCCTGCCGAGGTGTGACCGATATTAGAAAAAACATTTTTTTCTTTGATTAAGATTTTACTTGCCCCGGCTGAGATTCGAAACTTGAACTCAGTGGCGTATCGAGTTATAGTACGTTAACTCGTTAAAAAAAAAACAATCAGTAATTTCAATTTTAAAATCAATTGGAATTTTGATTAAAGCGAAAACTGGAGTGATAATAAAAGCTGAAAGTAAAAGAGTCAACTCTGAAACGTGTCAAAATGAAATGGATTAATCGAATTATTCGAGTGATTTTAAGAAACATAATGGGCCCACCAATAATAACCTATTGAATGCAATACTAAAAACCTCGGAATCACGCATAAAAAAATCATGCTTTTATATGACTTTAAGTATATAACTGTAATCAAATCCATCGTTGAATTGACCCGCTTTGCTTTTCCCAAGCAAACATTTTGCACAAGCGAATCGCTGAATTGACAAAAACCATAAGTGACATACAGGAAATCGACGAGAAAGAAGTCAATTAATAAAATTGTGAAAATCATTGAAAGCATTGAAAAAATGTGCAAAGCATCCACCGAGTGCACCATCAATCAACACAAGCAGTAAATCGTTTGAGGAACTTCCGAGACTTCTTGCGTTCGCGGCCAGACACAAACCATTTCTTGCTAATAAAACTTTAATTATTTCATTTGGTTCTGAATAAAAAATACAATTAAAATGCAATTAAAGTACTTTTATGGAGCCAATGAAAGAAATCAGCAATTATGACAGCAAATAAACGTTTTTGGCAGCAATCTGATATTCTGTGTGAAATCGAAAACAACAAAAAATACTCAACGACTTGTCTTCTTTAATTGACTGTCGTTTGCCAGCTTTGTTGGCTGAAAGAGGAGGCGAATACTGGATTGCTGAAATTTACTAATCATAGCTGATTTGCTACAACAGCGTTAGTCTGCAAGAAGCATTGGATATGTATGAGTACATTAATATCTATTTACCTCTTCTAACTTCTCAGGTGCTACAAATTTTCGATTTTCGTAACGGAATTAATTGTTATTGCTCAAAAAATATGATTTGCGAGGCGCAGCGTGAATCAAATGCTTACGGCCTATTGGATTGACTTGATGACTGGCTGACAGCTATTCAAGGCTCATTTGTGCTCGATATTCGGCATGCTTGCGAGCCAAGTTTTTTTCTCTGCTGATAACCAGGGTTATGGAAAATACAAATATACATTGAACAAACATACATACATAGGTGCCTACATCCCAGCAAACACTAGCAGACGTCTGAGAATATATTATTGACACATTGTTTATCATTTTAAAATAAATACTTTTTAATAAATGTTTGTCACAATGTTCTTTTTCAACTTCAAAGCTGATTGAGAAACAATGTAAACAAATAATTCAATCAGAGTAGAGTTAGAAATTCAATACATATAATTTCAAAATAAAAGAAAATTCCATATTCAAAGCACTGCTCTTTTTGTTTGAGAATGCTATCAACGGGTTTTTGAGTTGAATTTGAGAACAAACGTTTGAGGTTTGAGAAAGGAATTGATTTCAAAAGATTTTTCCAAATGATCTTTAGCAAAAATGTTTATTGGGATACTACATATGTATGTACTTACATACTTAAATACAAGTAATTTTTATTCACATTGAATTTAACATGTGGGCGGTCAGGCAAGAACTTTAAATTTGTTATTAAATTCTTTTTTCATTTGATTTAGAAGATTAATCTTCAATTTGGCCTTGATTTTAATTCAGAAATATTATTTCAAATTAAAATTGGCGTGTATATCTTATAAAATTAGATGTGTAAGGAAGCAAATTGTTAGTGGAATAACTAGGTAAGAAATTAATTTGCTTCTGGTTTTATTTAAGGTTAAAAAATGCCAACGCTATATTAAATGTATGTACGAATATGTATGTACATATGTCTACGTGCTTGGTTTTTGCAGATTTGGAGATTTTTTTTGTATTATTTTTTAATTAAAATACAGTTAAACCTAAGTTTTAAACTTTGAAAAAGACGTTTAAAAAAGTTTTATCATTATATTTTATATCAATTATCAAATTAGTCTTACAGAATTTCCTGTTCTTCTGCATGCTTTAGTAAATGTATCCAGAAGCCGGATACCGATTGCTACACACTGCAATTTGAAGGAGGTACGAGTGGAAACATTAAATCCGTCAAATAACACTTGAGCTTCAAAATTATTCGGATATTTACCAAAGACTTTTGGCTAGGAATGAGTGTGTGAAATTTCTTAGCACTGAGGGCTAGAGGTTAATATTCGGAGAACTATTTAGTGGTATTACAGCTAAAAATTTAATTATTTAATATTCACAAAGTTTATCAAGTCAATTATTTTGAATCTTCTGTAGCTGTAAATGAAAGACTGCTTCCTTAACTGCCATTTGTTAATAGATTTTCAAAAAAAATTTAACCAGTTCGCGTCATTGCAAGTAGCAAACTTGTGAAGTAAGATACATGAAAAGCATATAAAATCCATTATTAAAACAAAAGAAAGGGTTAAAATAAAACAGGGGGGATGGTGATTATCAGAAAACTGAATATTTGAATAACAACATGAACGAAAATTCATTCGTCATTCAAAGTTGTTTGTAAAGTATGATGAACTAAATATTATTCACCAAAAATAGAAAATTTCGGAATACATTTTTATTTGAATAATATTCCACTCAAAAATGCCCATCCCTGATTTTACAATGGGCAACAAAATATGCGGCTGAGCTGGAAGTTCGAATCATAGCCATGAAAAAGCTTCTCATAAAATACATCTGCCGTTCGGAGTCTATTTGTGGTACAACATAAGAGACGCACACCACAAATGGTAGGAGAAGCTCGGCCAAACACTGAGCTAAAATAAAGTGTAAGCGCCAAATTATTATTATTATTAACTAAATATGTGTTGGTTAATAATTATGTACATACATATATACGAGTATGTACATACATTTGTATATATTTACTTTCTGTTTCTTTGTGGACAATTTGTGCCGGTAGCTGGAGTGGAAGACATCGCAAATATGCAAGTTAATAATATTTAATATAAATATCTTGACTTGAAAAGGCTGTCGAAACAATGGATTTGTCTGCCAGCTAATGAGGTTATAGTCGCGGTTTTTTGTGATGTAATATTATTTAAAGCTTATGATCAGATTCGATATTGGCATGAAGCAAAAAATATCAATCACATTTTTCAAAGAAATTCCCCTAATACCATCTCGAATGGCCGAGGTGTTGTCTTTATGAAAAAAATTCATCAATTGGGCTACAAAATCATAGGCGACTATTTAGCCTACTTTGAAGGCAGAAGGAATTTTGCTGGTGATAAGCGATTTGAGTAGAAAGAAACGGTCATCATTGAAGCAAAGGCGCATTTTTGTGACCTGGGAAAAGCTTATTTGGAAGGAATTGAGCAAATGTAAAGAACAAACTTTTAATTTAAAAACTTAATAACTTAGGAAATTGCTCTCGTGTTGTCATCTGTTTTTAAGCCGTAAAATTTTCATTCAATATTTTTTTTATATGTAAAAACGTAACTTGAATTAAAACTTTTGTTAAAATGTGTCAAACAATAGAAATGTATGGGTTTTTTTTCTGTAAAATAGTAATTTTCACAGCGTGGCAGATGCCAACTAATGCGTTTTCGTTCATAAAAATATAAGGAGAAATTGGAAATCTTGAGCAAAACTAGCCGTATACCAGATATATATTTTGTTGTAGAACATTTCTAATATTAAAGATCCGACTATACTTTTTTTGGCCACTCAAATGTACATATCGCGACCTAACCAAAAACAGTCACAACTCAAAAAATCTCAAATGTTCAGGAGAGGTAAAACAAACAGTCTCTACAATAATGATGATAATTTTATAATCATACTTTTCCAGTAAAAGAAGATAGTAACTACGAAAAAATTTCTGGAGCAGTTGGGGAAGTATTCCGTGAATTAGTTTATGTGGAAAAAGGATTTAAATTTTTATGTAAAAATGGTTTTACTATTTAAACGTACTTTTCCAGTAAATAAGATAGTTACGATGAAGAAATTTTCGGAGCATGTTGGGAAGTATTCTGGGAATAGGTTTATGAGATAAAAGCGATTTTATAAAATTTTGAGTTGTGACGGTTTTTGGTTTAGGGTGCGATATGTACATACATACATTTATATGTGTGTTGTTAAATATTAGCATATTATTTAGTAAAGTTGCCGTTTTAAAAATTTGTAGGCAAAAAAGTTTAAAATTTTAAATACACTAGGGACAAAACTATTGAGGCCATCAAGCATTTCTGGTATCTACGTCATTCCATTTAGAAGTCATCAACTCGCTTTGAATACCAACTATAATATTAAAAGAAAAAATTGCAATAATCTTAAAAAAAAAACATGTACGTATGTATGTATGTTTAGAACAAAATTGTTGGAACTTAATTAACTCCGAATGCGACTATTAAACTAATTAAGAAATAGCAAAAAGTGTATTCGTTACGGCCAAAACGTTGCTTGTATATAAATTAAAATGATTAATTACATCGATGACATACATACTAAAGCAAAGATTTCTATCGGCTCAAAAGAACGATGTGCGTGCATTCAAAAATGTCTAAATTATTTGTACGAGGTATTATTCATTCACCTTGCTTAGACCAATTTGAAATCCTTTCATTTGCACTTCTCGCTCGAGTAACAGCTGTATGTTTAGCAGTTTACTCATTCCGATGCCAATAAGTTAAAAGTTGTATAAATTTACTCGTACAAAAAAAAAACTAATTTTTTAAATTTAAATTATTGTAACAACTTGTAAAACGCCGCAGATTTGTATGTAGTACATATGTATGTGTGTATGTATGTATATACACGGCGTTTCAAAACTATAGCACCCTAACGTGTTGAAGAAATTTTGATAATTTGTTATACACGAGCGTACTTGTAAATTTGTTCGCATAACGGTTGTTTGTAACATCATAAAATAATCGAGATAGATATAGACATATGTATACTAAAATTATCAGAATGAAAAGAGGAATCGATTTAGCCCTTATGGTCTGTCCGTCTGCCCGGCCGTCTGTGCGTGGTTAAAATAACTTGAGTAAAAATTGAAATATCTCAATGAAATTTGGAACATACGATAATTCTTTGGACAGGGTTGGTTGGTAATGAAAATGGTCCAGATCGTTCAACAACCACACCCACCTCCCATATAACGGAAGTTTTGGAAAATGCAAAAACTTCGGTTTTTCGGTATCTATTAAAACAAATTGAGTGAAATTCGGTATTTGGAGCGATTTTGAACTAAAAAATTAGGTATTTATTTATTATACATTTTGAAAAATTATGAATAAATTTCTGTATCTCAATAACGGTGTAAGGTATCGTCACAATATTTGGTAAACACATTTTTCTCAATATTGCTGTTATCATCGAAATCATTGAAATCGGACCATAACCTCGCCCACCTCCCATATAACGGAAATTTCGTTTTTCGTTATGTATGGGAACATATTAATTAAAGTTTGATATTTAGAGAGATACATAGTTAATTAAAACTTGATTTTTTTGAAATTTTAAAAAATTATACAAAAACGTCGAAGGTATCACAATAACGATGTAAGGTATCGTCACAAATTTTGGTGAAAATATTGTCCTTGATATCACTAGCATCACCGTCAAAAATATTTGAAATCGTACCATAACCACGCCCAACTTCCATATAACGGAAATTTCGAAAAATGCAAAAACTTCGTTTTTCAGAATTTATTGGAACAAATTGAGTAAAGTTTAATACTAGCAGCGATTTGAAACAAAAAACGGGGCTTTTATGAAATTATGGGCACCGCCTATACAAAAATACATTGCGAGGGTATATAAAATTCTGTTTCGCCTGAATCAAGCTTTCCTTACATGTTTTTCTTTACAATTAAAATACAGTTTATTACATAACGAAAACCTTTTAAGCCCAAGTTTAAAGTTTAATACAAAATGTATAACAATAAACAAACTAATTTTCATAAAAATTTCAAACTTAAAAATGTTTGATTTTTTTCGACAAATTCAGTCCAAATAACACATACAAATATTTTTTTTTATGGAAAAAGTCGACAAAGAACTTCCGCAAAAAAATTGTCAAAAATTAACACTTGCAACTATCTTTAAAATTTAATGAACTGCAAAACGGCATACTACAAAAAATAAACCGTTAATCTTCTATATATCTATGTACATATGTATATACTCGTATGTATATGTATGGCTGTGCTACAGTTTTGAAACGGCCTGCATATGAAATATCAACAAATGTTAGAATGTGTTGTCAAACAGCTGGAAGAACAATAAATCAAGCGCTCCAAATGGTGGATTGCTTATTGCTTACACTTTTCGACTGCCTTTTGCTGCTTGGCTCAGAGGAACTTTGCGACGTCTGCGCAAGCGCCTTGTTACCATCATCATTACATGAATGTTAGTACTTAAATATAAATGAATAAGTAGGCAGGGTATGTACGAGTATTCCACCAACTCTCGAAAAGAAGCTGAGACGATCGTTTCGGAGTCTGACACGCGATCGCGCGACTGCCTGCTGCGACTGTGACTGCCCGGAGAGGGTAATTGTATGTATGTATGCACGCCGTAGTGATTATAAGTGTGTAGTCACATTCTCATTGAACATCACGTATGCTAGTATGTACATATGTATGTATGGCGGCCAACTTGCAACTTTATGTGCAATGTTTAGTCGCGTTTGCTATTGCGGCATAATAAACACTTTGAAAGCACACCTACATATGTACATACATTTATATTCACATTTAAAGTGGGTAAATTTATGTGTAAGTATGGGGACGACCTTGTGTTTGATGGGTAGATGTCTTTGTCCCCGTCACCGTCATCGTCACCATCAAATCGACACTGGCGTATAAACGGTTATTCGAGAGCATCGTCCCATATACGGAAAAAGAATAAAAGTGTTATAAATGGAAAGGAATAGCGATGTGTGGGTATTCGATTTTTGTAATCGAATACAGATTTTAAAATTTACGCAAATATGTAGTTGGCTTGGTACTTAAAAAATTAAAAATTAAAAAAAAATAACAACATGAATTAACAATAAAATTAAAGTGTGAATATACTTCTGTGAGCTTTCTTAAAAAAATTTATATATTTTAATAAAGGGTGTTTTTTTAGACATGCGGTTTTTAAGATGAAATAAAACGCATATAATTTAATGCTATGGGCAAGAATTTAACTTTATTATAAAGATAAGTGTTTGCCATTATGTTTTAAAAATGATTTCGGCTAAGTGACCGCCGCGGCTGGCTCGAATAAATTCCAGCCGAGAAGCCCAATTTTCGACCAGTTTTTGCCGCAATTGGGGCCGTATGTCAGCAATAACGCGCCGAATATTCTCTTCCAAGGCGTCTAGACATGGCATGCCAAACTGAGTATAAATCAAGTAACAGCTGTCAAAAAGACCAACTCCGAAGAAGCATTTCCTAATTGAAAACCAAACGTCTAAAAAAAACACCCATTACATACTTATTCGGCTTCTACACATTTTGACGAATTTCAACAATTTAAAATTTACATTTTATATTAGATATTATTAAAATGCTTTTAATTCTCTAACTAAATCTATAAGAAAAAAAGGTTAATATATTTCTACAATTTAAAAAAAAAATTCAACAAACTTTCATAATAAGTAAAATTTTTCTTTAATTTATAGTATAGTATTTTTGAGTATGCAGTTTTGTAACTTATTCAATATATTTATTTAAATGTGCCAGCTTCGAGTGGCTTTAATTTTTTTTAATTTTTCCTGACAAGCTTCCACACTCTTTTCCATTAGTATATTGCTTGTTACAGATTATTTATATGACATTCTATTAGTAAAATATTACCAACATTTTTAGGAATTTGTAACTTGCACTGTGTTATACTCATACTGAATGAGCTACAAACTATATACACACAAAAAAATTGGGAAGTTTATAAAAAAAATTAGTTCAATTTTTTTTGGTGTAAAGTTCAAAACATGGATAGAGATTAACAGACCGAGCAAATGTAAAACACAACATCTTTGATATATGTATGTATATATATAGATTCACGAGTAATTTGTAATTTTTTTGTTTTGATTTTTTTTAGTGCATTTCCTCAACTAAGTAACTATCGAAAAGTCACACACACTCAGCCAACCGAGTCATCGCAATTTAAATTCTGGTGTAAATTTTATTGGAAGGAATTTTTCATATTTGTTTATTGTTTTATTTATTGAATAAATTTTAAACTAATACGAATAAATCACCATCACTATACTAATTATAAGAATATATAAAAATATTTGCATAAACTAAGGGCCAGTTTTTCAGTGCAAGTTGAACTCTGTTTGTCGTTTAAACTCAGTACGCAGTCTTTCAGTCAATTTTAAACGGGGTTTAAACTAAGTTTAAACGGCCGATATGGCAGGGTAAAACTAAGTTTAATCTACCACTTGATTGCTGAGTACTTTCTTTTAGTTGCAATAAATTTAATTGAGCACAAAGAAACTATGTTTATATTTAAAGTGAGTTTAACTAAATTTAATTAAAACTGTTTAAATAATCGACATTTTGCGATAACTTTTGTAGAACAATAAAGTTCATGTAAAAATAAAGAAAAAATGCAGTAGTTTTATGAAAAGGTGTACAAACTTTGTGGCTTATGATTAAAAAATCATATTTGCGACATTGACAATGTTGTACTTTTGATGAAATTTGGTATCACGTACTCGCATAGTTGCGTATCTAATACGAGTATAACAGCTTAAATATGAAAAGTATTTTTTTTTTCGTATCGCATTACGATTAACCTTCTGGGACCAATTGTAATCTTCATTTCAAACGTCTAAGAAATTTTTTTCGCAATACAAATTTTTAGGCAATGAAAATTAACATTTAGAAAAGTACGATAAAGCAATCAAGCCACTGTCACTCGTTGTTATTTCATTTACTATAATTTTTGATGGATATTCGGAACCCCTAATATAACTGTTAGTTTTGTTTAAGTATTTACATACTCAGGAATATGAGAAAGCGACTCATCGCAAAATTGCACAAACATTTTAAATTAAAACTCTGGTTTAAAGACCAATTAATATGATGAAAACCATTAAACCTTTTATCCTTGCAACTGTCACAGAAAAACCGCATCCGTATTGTGATAACTACTGCGCCTCAAATTTGATAATATATTCTGATATGTTGTACATTTATTATTTATTAACGAAACTATTTATTTCTGGCATGGGTTTAGGCCTAGTTAGTTATCGCAATAGAGATGCGGATTTGTGATGCCGTAAGGCTAAGGGGTTAGTAAATTAATATTTCAGACTTTTTTTCGGTTTTAGGTATCGTTGAATCCGAGTTTGCCAAATTAAAAATGCTGTTTTGAATATCGGCTTTGCTTAACTTCGAAAACGCCAAATTCGATACAATTTCGCGACACCACATTGCATCGGCATCGGTATCGGGATCGGGTCCCATTTCGGAATCTTCGACGACGCATTTCTCCACAGCAGTTTTTTTTTACAAAAATACTGACTTTAATACACACAAATATTTCAACGTATTAACAATCTCCAGTTTTTTAAAGAAGCTCAATAGAGGCGTTATACTAGTGGCCGACACTGTATTAATAAAATTAAAACAAAATACTTAAATACAATTCTCTTTTTCGCCGATGAATTTATTGGCTCGACACAACATTTATATAAAGTACTTCCTGGCACAAATGAGAACCGATTAAAAGATTATTTATTTTTAGTAGCAAATAGTATAACAAGATTATTTTCAATAAATTTGAAGTGCAGCTGTATATTTTTTATAGCAATATATATTTTCGCGAACAAAATATACAATCCATTCCCTGAATTAAGCCACAAATTAATATAAAGTACAGAAGTGTACGTTGCAATAAATTCGGAGGCACGGCCAACAGCTACATACAACCGCAGTCACAAGTCACAGCGCGCCAGCCAAATGCCATTATGAGAAAATAATAATAGATATAAATAATATAAAATAAGAATATTGCAAACAAAAATCAACAAAAAATAGTCATATTTAAAGATTTAAGCTAAAGCGCGCCTTTGCAGCTCAACACGATCAGCTACAATCGAAACAATAAACCAGCCCAAAAACTCACTCATCGCTTGGGGGCAAAAAGCGGTAAGCAGAAAGTATAGCAACCAGCACACAGTCAGCAGCCAGCAGCAAAAAATAAACAGTGATCAGCGATCAGCGACCAGTAGGCACAGAGCACTAACAAAGAGGCAGGTGGGAGGGGGGCGTCGCGGCGCTTTTTAGTAAGCAGTTTGGGTAGTACTTCATTTAACGGGCTGACTCACAACCGGAGGCCGATGTTGTTGCTGCTGTTGCTGCTGTTGCTGCTGCTGCTGCTGCTGCTGTAGCTGTGGCTGTCTCACGGTTGTTACCACTTACAATTGCCAGGCTTGTTTGTGGTGGTGTTAGTGAAGTGGCAACATCCACTTGGAGTTGTGAATCTAGGTATTGTGTTCAGCGCTGCAAATTTTCAAGTGGTGAATTTAGTTAGAGAATGGCAGTCGATTGATTTGGAACGTTGGACGGAGGCTTAAAAACACGATTTCTTCTAATAACTAAATTATAAATATAATATAACAAATATATACATGTGTATGTACATACATATCTATATAGTATATATAAATAAAGCGTTGCGATTAACAGGAGGTTCTTCAAAAATAAAGGCATTGTAAAATAATCATTTGCAAAACAAACAAACAAATACTAATCTTGCAACTGGTTTCAATTGTGAGAATTTGGCCTAAAAATTAAAAAGGCGTTAGTGTAATAATTCGTAAATAAACGCGCATGCGTCTCGTGTGCACCTCTAAGTAAAGTGCGACTAAAATTTGCTTTGACTGTGGGGACAGACAGACAATAAATGCGGAAAACAGCGAGCCTTTATTGGCAAAACGCAACACAAATTCACAACGAAAATGTACAAATATTAGCCAATTGCGAATTCCCTGCCAAATAAATATACACGCATAAAACCAAAGCGTAAGGCAATTGGCACTTGAATGCGGTCAATTCACTGAATTTTCACTACAACCAGTTGCAGAAGTGAAAAGTAGTAAATTTTTAGCGTTTTGCTTCAACAAATTACGTCAGGAAAAATTCGAAAAATAATAAAATAAAATAAAACAAGGAAAACGTGAAAAAAAAATTAAATACACATACAAATATATCATAATAAATAGTAGTTATTTTGAAAATTAGTGCTTGAGCAAGCAGTTAGTTAAGTGGTTCCATAGTACATATGTATGTATGTATGTTTTTTTTTTTTTTATAATCGCAAGCATTGCGCATATGCGCGCCTTTAACACCAACACAGGAGCGCAACAAATCGCATCCGCTAATGGAGTGAAGCAGGCCAGGCCAGTTCGTGACATACACGTTATTGTTCAATATTAAAATCGAGCGTGTGTTTGTTTGTTTGGCATGTTATTTAGCGAGTTTGCAATTATACCAAAAATATAATAAAATTTCGGGTTTTGGTGTGGTCAAATATATGTATAAAGCTAAAAAAAAGCAATAACAGGCAAAAGCAGGAGAGTATTATGAAATACTTTGTAACTGAATATTCGGTTTGAATTTTGGTTAATAAATGTTATGAAAAACCTTTGAAAGAGTTCGTTACAGCTCGTTAACTTCAAATGAACACAAAAAAGGAAGAAATTAAAAATATATTTACTTTGAAAATATGCAAAAGAAAAGCACAAAAATGGGCTAAATACATAAAGAAAATACATACATATTTAATTTACAGCACCGCAAGCTGACCTTTGAAATATGAAACTTACTACAGTTATTCATTTACCTTTGCATTTAGTCTGGCACTGGCGCTATTGAAACAGATAACTACCGCCAAAGGCCGTTGAGTGAAAACTCGCGTTAGAAGTATATAGATAAGTACAACAGTTAAGTACGAATTAAATTAAATCAAATAAACAAAAAAAAAATAATAATTTAATAGAGTATAATGAAATAAATAAACAATAAGTAAAATTAACTAAACGTAGAAACATATGTACATACGTCAGGAAAAATAAAATATAATAAAACCAAATTAAATTAAAAACGCAAAAAATATAAAAGAAGCTATAAAAAATCGCTTTAAGTAAATTAATATACTTAAACAAGCGAGCACAAAACGTTTTTTTTTATGCAATACTCGCATTTTTTACGCAACAAATTTTAAACAAAAAATCTTATATAAGTTTGAAATTTTAATTATAAAAAATATAATATATAAAATAGTATATAAAAATGTAAATTATTTTTTTTTCAAACTATGTTTTTTTTTTTTCAAAATTCATAAACATTCAGGAATTTTTTTAATGAAATTCAAAAAATTTCCGGAAATTATAACTTATGTATTACGCATTAAAATCTGAATAAAAAATTTTGGCTGCAGGTTTAAAGATGGTTTATTTTGAATTTGATTTTGGCGATTTTTGTTAAATTATGAATTATATTTCTTGGAAACCAACCACGAGGAATATTGTAACAGCTCTTCAGATTTTTCTGTTTACGCAGTTTTCTGGCCCATTAAGTTTTAAATTAACGCTGATTTTTGACAATGTTTTTAGTGATCGCAATTTTTTTTTTTATATAGAAAATGACATATGTACATATATGGAAGAAATTGCGGAAGAGCGTCGCAGAAAATTATAAAAAATGTCGGTAACTTGTAGACACTTCAAGCTGGCACTTTAATTAACTGAAATTGAAAGCACTTAAAAACAGCGTACTCAAAAAAATATCTAAAACTTTTTTTTTAATTTAAAGAGGTTTATAAATAAATATTTGCTAAATCATAATTCAATTTTGTATAACTTCTGAAGCTCTATTTTATGTATTGATTTTTGATAGAGAATGAAATAAAATCGAATAGCAAAATATAATAAATTAAACAAAGGAAAAATAAATTGGTCAATATGTGATTGTGCTATAGTTTGTTAACGCACTGCACATAAATATAATAAAATATATTATATTTTAAATAAAAAGAAATAAAACAAAATAAGTGAAATTACTAGAAAATAAAAGCAAATACTGTAAATAGATCTGGTGTACTTATAGCGCGCGTATAACTTCTTTAATTTTGAATTTTATTGTTATTGAGTTTTTATGTCTGTTGTGAGCGTTGACTCAAAGGCTACTGTCAGCGATTACATACATATATGTACATATATAACTACCAAGGTGAATTCATGTAAGGTGGTAGCGATGCGAAATAGTTTTAAAACTATTTTAATCACCGTAAAAAGTTTTATTGAACCACATTTTTATTTTCTAAAAGTTAAATGGCCGAACTGTTTACTTGTAACAAAAAAAAATAATTTTGGCAACCAATCCGCTGATTTATGAGCACACCCTTGAATGAACTCGCCTTGATAACTAGATAAGAATATGTAAGCACCACTTTTGTCGAACACAGTCGAAGCACCCTTCTTATTTGTTGCTGCCGAATAAGACAATTTTTTTTATTAATAAGGGAATATCGTTTTTTTTCCTTCGTGCTTTTTATAAACTCGTTTAAAGACAAAACAATTTGTAACATTTTCCTTTTTCGTTTTTTGTTCTTCAAATTTATGCAAATTTTTTCATAACTTATAAACATTTGCAAGGTTTTCTCCGTCTTGCTTTTGTTTTTATTTGGTTCTTTTGTAACAAATGTATATAAAACCACCAGCTTTTCCATACAACGTCTTTTTGAAGCAAACTCAATTAATTTATATAAAATATGAACTACAAAATATTGTGGAAAATAGTGATATATAGAAAAAAGCAAACAAAATTTATTTAAAACAATTTAAAAAAAGTTGCTACCAATTTAAAACAGCAAAAAAAAAAAACAATACAAATAAAACTTAAAAAAAAAAAAAATTAACACTGATTGCAAGACAAAACAATTAAAGTAAAAAACAAGTTGCTACCCACAACTTTTGGTTACTACAAGCAACATAATTCACCGCTCACCTAAACAGCAGCAGCAGCATCAAAAACAGCGAGTGTAATTGCAATATACTCGTATAACATACATATGTATGTATGAATGTATGCAAACAAGTGAAATAATATAGTGAAACCTGTTCTCATTGCAAACACACTGCGCATGCGCAACGCTTCTGTATTTGGCGGCAATAGCAGCAGCAACAACACCAACAACTTCGGCGACACCAGCAACAACCTCAACCAACATTCGCGTCACCTCGCATATCGCCTCGCATCAGCGCATTTTTTTTTTCTGAAAATCGCATGATTTTTTTTCTTCTTCTTAATTTTTTTTTTTATATACAAATAATTGCATGCGAATGTGATTTTCGCGCACGTGTATATATGTATATATGAGTGAGTTTAAATGTGTGTGTGTATGCGTATGTGAATTTGTGGAATTGTCCTACCTCAACACAAGTCGACACTCACTTAATTTGACTGCTTGTAAATAGCATTAACAAGAAAAAAGAAAAAAAACCCAAGAAAACAATAAATACAGTGGAGCAGCAACAGCAGCAGCCGCAAAAATTGCCCGTCTGGCCACAGCCCGTATTGCATAACATTTTCAATTCAAGTTGTTCCATTGCTATTGTTATTACTGTTGTTATTTTTCCTTGTATTCGCTGGGGTTTACATATGTACATGTATACTTGAATTTGTCACCCGTGCGATAATTGTGTCACATTAACCTAATTCTTTCACTTTCTCGATAACATTCGATTGACTTTCGTGGTTGTGTTGCGTTTTAGAGGAGGTTTTTTTTTTTACGTAACTTTATTTATGTTTGCGGTCGATTAATTTGCTTATTTATTTGCAATTACGAGTAATACATTTCAATTGCTCCGTTATTGATAGTTTGTTTTATTGTTGCGATCATTATTGTGGGCATTTGTTTTGAACGCGTGCATTGATAAATTGTAACAACGAAAATGTATAAAACAACAGCGATTTTACTGATCTTGTTGGGATATCTGCTCATCACAGGTTAGTTAAATTTTTTTAAATATATTTTTAATTTTAAGTAATTTTAAATTATTTGATATTTTATAAGAAATTTCCTAAAGCTTGAAAATAAACGTGAGTGGGACATTGCACGCGCTTTTTTATGCCAGTCAAAACAATTTAGCCCTTTATGACTGAAACTTCATTTGCAAGAATTTTGACTATATAAAGAAAAGGCTCTCATGGGTTCGGTAAAAAATTTTTAATGTGAAAGGAGCTTGCAATAACGTTCTCTCAGAGGCAATCATGAATTGCTAGGAATCAGAGGGCTAAACACTGATATAATTGTTACAGCAGATTTGGACCGCGCCTCCATCCGGAGATGAGCTCAAAGGGAATATCTACATACATGGCGTAGTGATGTGCGGCTACTTTAGTTTGTATTTGTCAATGATCTGCTGTGTGCTTTGGAGAATAGTGGCCAATGGGTATTTGCCTAGGCGGATTATGTCGAGCTTGAACATATTTATGTACTTAGGATAATATTTATATGAACTTACGGATTTACATTTTCAAACCTGGCTAAGTATCTGCACAGTTCGCGATCATGGCAGTCGACTATGGAATGATTTTTCCTTTAAAAGATTGGGGTTCCTTAGTAACCAGTTACGGTAGGTAAATCACAACCAGATCAGCGAGCGCTGAAAATAACCTTAATGTATGTATGCAAGGTTGGTTGCTAGACCCCTCTGGCCATGAGTCGACGGGTAGGGTAAGGGGAAGCTGATGAGGCTTGGTAAGCCGCAACTCTTGGGTGTGCGAATATTGTACTTTTGGAATCTATGCGTAACAGACCAACATGATTTCAAGTCCTAGGATACCCTCTGGAAGATTTACTGAGATGCTTTGGAAACTTAAGTTGTTTGTTCGCGAATCAGTTATGTATATATTTTTTAATGAAAACAAATTTTGTTTAATTTCTTGATATAAAATATTATAAATTTTCACTTTCATAACCGAAACAATTGAATTTATCCACCAAACACAAATTAACGACAAACTTAAAAGGTTGTTTTACCAAAAAAAATATATGTACATATTCACAAAAAATATGTATAGGTCTAACGTTTTTAAAAACTGACAAAACTACGAGTACATCTGCAAACTATATAAACAAAACCATTATTAAGTTTCAACGATAAGTTTTTATTTCTGTACTTTTTCGATTAATATCGGTCGCCTTGCGTAAATTCATGTTATCATTAGTAGACAAAAATAAAAAAGGGCTGCAAATTTTTCAATACTCTACTAGTCGAAGTTCCCTATTAAATCGACCGACGCAGTAGTGTGCGACGTGGCGTATGAGCATCATAAACTAATACCATGTAGTCGAGTCATAATTATTGCAAACTCGCTTAAATGCATTGCAAGCGAAAACTATTGCGTTTTCAATAGTTCGTTTGTAAAGAAATTACTGCGCTAATGAAATGGATGGATTAGCAGTTCATGAAATTTATCACTTATTATAGAAGAAGACATTCCGAAGGAGTGTCGGTAAAAAAATGTTAAAAATCAAAGATAATTTGTAGTTACTTGGAACTTGTACTAAAATTGAGCGAGACACAAAATTGCATACTCAAAAAAATTCTAAAAATATCTGAAATTTTGTTGAATTAATATACATTTTTTATTATTATTTTTATTAGGGCATAATAGCGTTACGACCTAACAAGGTCTATTGTGCTATCCCTTTAAGTTGTAACTCCACTCTAAGGCTGCTTATGAGGTTAAGCACTTTGGAGGGTATCGGTGTCCATATTCTGGATGAAGATGATAGTCCCTACCCAAGCTATATGCTCAGAGATCTCCTCATCCAGGCCACAATACCTGCAGTACGCAATTTCCGAGAGTCGCATTTTGTGAAGATAGTGACCTGTCAAGTAGCCAGTGAGAGGTCTTAGACCCTCTCTGCTGAGTTTGGGTAGTTTGTCAGAGGCTTCACGGGATGGATATATGAACCTTTTGGATTGTCTATTAACTCTTGACGATCGCCATTGGACTGCGATTGTTGAGTCCTCTCACTTTCTTAGAAGCTTTGCCGTGTATCGCTTGGAAGGGCCACAGAACGGCTGAGGGCCATAAAAACTTCGTTGGCCCCTCTTTTAACAAGTTAATCCGGCCTTTCGTTGTAATTCACGCCCTCGGTACCCGGAACCCATTACAGAGTAACTCTGTTGTCGGTTCTTAATAAGTCTAGTACCGTTTTGAAACTGTCTACAAACTTTGACTCCGTCTTAAAGGAGTCTAGTGTCCCTTAGGGATAACTGACTGTCGGACATGATGTTTATTGTGTGGCACTTTTAGAACTTCTGCGAAAACATTCGTGAGCGCGCAACTCGATTGCATAGACTTCCGCTTGGAAGATGGTTGGGTATACATTCATCGGAACCCTTTTTGAAATCTAGAGCCGAATACCCCTGCCCCAGTGCTCCCGTTGACAAGTTTGGATCCTTCTGTGTACCACACTTCTGACTCTTTAATGATTGCTTTCACCATAGCTTTACAGGTGTCCCTTTCAGGTATTATAACCTTGTTGGTGCTTGGTAAAGGACCTTAATTGAAAATATTTAAAATGCAACGCATGAATTTTAAAGATAAAATTTTGTGAATTATTTGTATTGGAAAACATAGCAGTGCGAAAATTTTTTTGGCCTATCATATATGAATGCTTTCGCGCTTTAAGGAGCAGAAGCTAATTAAAGTTAAAATTAAAGCTAACTAAAAAAAAATCAGTGATCAGCATTCGGTAAAGTTTTAAAAAAATTGGAAGCACAAGATTCATAAAATATACCCACACAAATTCGACTTAACTTAATTAGCAACAGTTATGAGCGCGTAAAGACAATATGTAAAGTGGCGTGTAGGTGTACTCCCATATCTTTAGAAGGGGCTATTAATAAACACTAATGGATGAATACAAAATATTTGATAATTAAGGTGTATAAGGCAATTTGAATACAGCCAATGGCCACACCTGCATGGCCGTTGAAATATTGGCGATTTTCCCATATCTAATGCAACGCGAAGGCAATTAATCTTCGTAAGCAACGCTATCTAGTTGAAGATTTTTTAAGTGGAAAATGTATACATAAATACTTGAGAAAGAAAAGCTATACGAAATTTTGTAAAAAATAAAAAAATGCCACGTCATTTGTCAGCCGTAATGGAGTAATGGATCATTAAATCACAGTGAGTGCTGCAATTTAAACAATCAGCTGAGCTGCACCGACACATAAACACAGAGAAATATGTATGTTAATGCCACAGTTGACTACCAACATTGTTGCATGTTGCAAAAATAGGGAGAAGAGAAGGATAGATAAAAAAAAAACAGCAGCGCCAGGCAGCAAGCAAATGAGGAATCTTTTAAGCGGCCAACAACCATTTAATTTTTTCACTTTGTTAGCCAGAGTCAGACAAACACGCGATCATTTGCATAGACTAGCAGACGAGTGCAACAGTTACGCATGCTTTGGCTTGTTGTTGGCACACTCGCGTTACCTATTGACCCAATTCAGCCGTTCAGCCGTTCATCCAACCATGCATTCATTCACTCATTCATTCATTCATTCATCCATTTAAGACAGATCGTTTAGCTAAGCGGCTCGTTGGTTGTGAGGTATCACTGCTGCTGAGGTGGCTTATGGCTTTTTTGCTTGCGAAAACTTAAATGATTTACAAGCTTTTAAAAACAACAACTACTACTACACACACAAACACACATATATAAAGTAAAGTGCTCACTCCGCAACGCATACTCCCTCGGTAATTTCCATTTTAATAATTATGCGAATAATTGTAGTTGTACTTTTGCATAATTTAACAAATAGTCGTTTTGAAACGATGCTCGAGAAATGGACAGAGAGAGAGAGAGAGGGGAGGAGCAAGCAAGTGAGTGACCGGCGCCGGTGGGACGAGTTGGCGATGACTTGTTTACCCGCCGCCACGAATGCGGATGTATCTTCCAGCGGCGACAGATGCACTTTCTAGCGATGTTTTCAATCATTTTTGCATAGCTTTTTCTTCTTTTTTTTTTTGCACGCACTCACTAAGTGGCAATAATCTTTGAACATTATGGCAATCGCTGTTGGTGTGATCAGTGGTGTTCATTTATTATGGAGTATTTATGTACATAGGTGTGTGCACGAGTGTGGGCAATAAAATTAAAAATGGTTAAGCGGTATTTCATATATTGCATCTCCTTTAGTAGCTGTTTTTTTTTTTTTTTTGCAGCATCCAATTATGAGACTATTATGTAATTCCTAATGCCTTTAGCAAGCCGGAATTGTATGCGACCTTTTTATTGTGATGCTACTTGATGATGGTGGCCGCTTTGGTCGAGTTGGTAGCGGTGCGTGCTATAACTTGGTATTCCGGTGAGTTCGAGGTTCGAATCTCAGTCAGGGCAAGCAAAATCTTAATAATAAAAAAAGTTTTTTCTAATAGCGGTCAGCCTCCGGCAGGCAATGGCAAACCTCCGAGGGTATTTCTGCCATGAGAAAAGCATCTCAGTAAATACATCTGCCATTCGGAGTCGGCACAAAACTGTAGGTCCCTTCATTTGTCGTATAATATAAAAGACGCACACACCACAAATGGTAGGAGAAGCTTGGCCAAACACTGAGCTATATAGTGTAAGGGCCAAAATTATAATATTATACATATATACTTGATGATTTATACTGCTATGGTACTATTATTATTGGTTCCTACATAGGTTCGTTTAGCAACGTGTACTAGCTTTGATATCGTCTTTCAATAGTCGAGTGCTTTTAAAACTACCAGGCTATCCAACAAGATGCGTATAATTACCTCATCAGATCCACATGTTTGGCATGTAATAACGTAGGGTTTAAGCCCATCCTGAAGCTTTTCTAAAATCAAGGTCTAGAAAATCTTGAGCTTGTTCTGAAATTTGGGTTCGCAAGTGTACCAAAGTTGAGATCCTGCTAGTTTGACAGCGGTATCAATAGTGAATGATTTCAAGATAATTGACTCCACGATTGAATTAACTATTTTTAATTATTTCTCTTTTCTAGCTGAATCACATTTCAAATCGAGTTTATTAACTTATTAAACCTTGCTGCAAGGAGGAAAAGTTCTGCCGATTGTCGCGTTATTTTTTTTGTTATCAAAATAAACTGACTTATAAATTTATTAAAAATATAATAATGAAAAGAACCAGAAGATTTTTTTGTGATTGAAAATGTTTGCTGAGGATAGGTCGTAGAGTTTCTAGGAATTGTTTAAATTGAGGAGGCACAATTAAGACTTCCGTCAAAGTTTTCTAACCAGGTCTCTACTAAATATTTGGCGTCGCTAGTAACCCTATGGAAATATTCTCACTCAACGCTTGCAATCAGAAATTTATTGGGTTTTACAGAAATTTTTATTTTTACTGTGACATCTACGACATACATACATACATATTAGTTTATAAGCATACATACAGACATTGCTAGGAACGTTAAGAAAATAATAAAAAATCCTACTACTCTGTAGATAAGTGTAATTTTTGTGGCGACCACACCTAATAATAAAAAAAAAAAAGTTTTTTAAAACCATATATCATACTACATACGAGGACATACACAAGTACTTTTATATACACCTCCGGCCAAGTACATCTTACCACTCAAGGTTTTGAATGCTTTTCAAATTTATCTAACTTCTACTGGGTCAAGCTTCTTAAAATTTGGCATGCACATTTAATAGACCTAAAGTCATCAATAAGCGGTATCTATCAATAGTGAATGATTTCAAGAAAATTGACTCGACGACACTTATAAAGCAACTTAGTAACGGAAATCTCAGGGCTCTCCAAAGAGAAAGAACAGAAGATTTTTTGTGATTGAAATTGTTTGTTGAGGATAGGTCATAGAGTTTCTAGGAATTGTTTACATTGAGATGGCACAATTAAGACTTCCGTCAAAGGACTCTACTAAATATTTGACGTCGCTAGTAACCCTATAGAAATATTCTCACTTGCAATCAGAAATTTATTGGGTTTTACAGAGATTTTATTTATGCTGTTATGACAATGGCGGACTTATGGTAAGGCTTTGGTGGTATTCAGAGAAGCTAACATCTATCTTCTGCGACATATTAGTTCATAAGCATACATACAGACACAGCTAAGTACGTTAAAAAAAAAAAAAAAAATTCGACTACTCTGTATATATGTACTATGTACAATTTTTGAGACGACCACACCTAATAATAAAAAAAAAGTTTTTTAAAACCATATACGAGTACATACATACATACCCAAGTACTTTTATATACTTTTTCATTGCGTTCTAAAACACATACATATGAGTATGTAATTTATATTTGTTGCATCATATTGTGATTTAAAAATCTGCATTTTGCCTCACCCAAGTTTCAGCTGTCGGCTCAGTTATAAAAACAGCAAACTTGAAGAATTACATTTTTTCATACAAGAAATATGCAAATGTAAATACAACGTACACCTTCTTCAAACTGTAATCACATCATTTGGTTTTGTATTTGTGGATGTGCTTAATGCAGATTGCATTGCGACGATAAAGAATTTAAATATAAAAAAAAAACGTAGAAATAACATCGAACTGTAATTATAAAATATGTGAATGCTAACATCAGTTAAGCGAATCTTAAAGAGTAAAGTGATGATCAAATACTTTAATTTGGACGATTCAGTTGCAATGTGTAAACTTATTTTATGAAGTGGGTTGGTAGAAGATTAATTAATTATGATTTGAATTTAGTGTTTTTATAAAATACCGTCGAATATAAATAAGCTGTAAAAAAAAATGAAACTTTTTGATCAAGCTATTTACGTACCCAAATTTTTCTTGATCACGTTTTTTTTAATTAACATTTAAAAAAAAAAGTCTTGCCGTTAATGCCTCTTTAGGCGCGTTAATACCTCACTAAGGCGCGTAATAATTATTTTTTCTTAAATAATTTAACGGCAGCACGCCTTCCAAGGCTCCAAAGAGCTCAGTACTATATGTGTACTCAAGTATAAATATATTTAAGGTTGTTCGAAAAATTTGGTGACAATTTAAAAACAAACATTTTTTTATTAATTTGGCAAATCTCATGAAAGCTTATTGCTTGAAAACAAATACTACTGTTTTTCCGCATGCGACTTAAAACAAAAAGACGCCCAAAATTGTTTAAACCCAAAAAAATTAAAAAATACAATATTTTTTTGTAACATTTTTGGTTGGAATTTTAATAATTTGGTATTATAGAAGACTCCTGAAGAGAAAAAGTTAAAAAAAAAAATTGATTATCAAGGATTATATACCATTTCTATGAAAAAATTTTAATTTTCCTATATAAAATACATATGTATACCCGAGCTCCTGGGTTCAAAGCCTGAGCGAAGTGGTTATGAAGATTCAATTTAATTAATTTAATGAAAAGAAGTGTGATGAGGAAATGTGGTTATTTTCGAAATAGTATACTATAACTTCTGCCATTAAAAGTTGTTGTTGTTTTTACACATAAAATCTTTCATAAACTGGCCTTGAGCTCAATAAAATTGTCAATTATTAACATTAATTAGGCCGACAGATAAATAACGAAGTATTTTAATAATAAAGATAAAATGTATAGGTCTTAATAGGCGGAACTTGTTTAACACGTTTTCGAGCCTAGTCCAGAGCCAGTGCGGTACTAATTTGCGCGACTTTTTTGGGTCCAAGCACTTAATAACATAAAACCATTGCATAGAAAAGGAGTGCACATTATATAACTAACGCACTGTCATACTTGAAAGTCGGTACTATGTAAAACTCAAAACATTCGTGGGTAACCCGGCCAATTATGGCCACCATTTAAAACAAATAATCTTTAAAAAATTATTTTAAATGTTTGGGGCAATATAAATAACTAAAATGGAAAGAAGTTGGCTATTGTCGTGATTTTACGCGCAGAAGATGAATCGTCCAATTTGTGCCTTCATTATTTATGATTGAAGAGCATGTGTTTAGGCCATAATGACCTAAATCGATGAGTTTTATGCACCTCGCCACATTTTGAATTTCATTGAGTGCAAGTATGTACATACATATATACATATGTACATACATACAAATGATTGAAATGATGCCAACGATTGCAAAGCTATGAGCAACACAAAAGTGAGTATGAAATTACTTTATAATAAAAACAACTGACAAAACTGATTATTAGGAGTATAAGAAGTGCTGCAAAATGATTTAATGAAGTGTGAAAAACGTTGGTGAATTTTATATTCATACACTTGCATCAGTATGTGTTCATAAATACATAAACTCGTACGTAATTAAATAATTTGTGTAGTTTGTGCGATTTTTGCTGAGTGCAAGCATGCCAGCGAATGTGAAAATATGTGTAATAATGAACCAACAGACAATGACTTTGCTTTATGGGAGCAACATTTGATATTTAAATACAATTAAAAACTAAAAAAAAAAAAAAAAATGAAACTGAATAAAAACAAATAAAATAATGAAAACAAATGCCCCTAGCGTTTTTTTTTAACCAAATATCTACTCATGCGATTCAAATAGTAGAAATTGTAACGGCAAGCTATTGTTTGCATAAAAGCATGTGAGCATGGATATATACATGCTTTGTACATACATATGTATGTATATATGTGTGTGCAGTTACCTATTTGTATGCTCCGCCTTAATTTCTGTATTTCGCGTTTTTTCTTTCTTTTTTTGTGGATAGGATTTGGCGGCAGCTTTTTGGACGGGATTTAAAGTTGTCACGATTTTTGTTGAGTGTTCACATTTGGTTAATACTATTTATTATTATTGGAGTAGTGTTGCTATTGAATTTTTGTGTTGTATATTATTCACACAGGATGGAAGTGGAGCATTGGGTTTTACAAATCGAATTATTATGCTTTTATTTGTATGAAAAATAGCTTATGGGCAAATTTGTACCTACTCATATTCGAATATATTGAAACTGGTTTAGATTGGCAAATTGTGTATGGCCAAAAGAATTATATTATACATTTGCAATAATTGCATAAATATATATAGAACTACGTAAATACATATGTAAGTACATATACCGAAATTGTAGGGGTTGCAGAAATCTGTTTTCATATACAGGGCAGCTCTTAAGGCATCCAGAAGCAAACTATAAAGGGGCCCAATTTCAGAGAAGATGGCGCCTGTTTTAAATTGTCAGATTATATTTGCAAGTATTGCTTTATTCTAAACCTTTTGATAGTTTTTTTTTCTATATTCGTGAACACAAAATATTGATAATCTCCAAGTTCTCGTCGGTAAAATTTTGTATCAATTTAAAGACACTTGCTTATAAATTATAGGATCGAGAAGAATTGAGATATTAAACCAAAAAGCGACTTAGACGTTCTTCAATTCATAGTGGGGAAAAATGCTACGCACGTTGTCCCTAATATTAGGGTTACTCTTCCAGAAAGCAATTTATCAAAATTAGATCTTATAAAAACGTATTTCAGCATAACTGATTTTCTTGATTTTGGCGTATGTGGATTGAAAATGAGACTTGTCACTTCATTAGGTTATTTTATCTGATTTTGAATTGATAATGAAAGTCATTTGTAGTATTTTATTAGCACTTGTTAGTTTATACCTCTGTTAATAAAATTGGTTTAATATCGAAATCTTAATATGTACATGGAAAAAAGCAATATTTTGCGAAAATTCAATTTCAAATCTAAGTACTCCAGCTTGTTGCAATAGGGGTTATATTTTTTACAACAGAGAAGGGTAGGTTCAAACTTAAGTCTGTCATTTTATTTAAAATACACGATGATTATGGATAAAAAAAAAGAAATTTGATAGATATACAAACATACGTCCTAGACAAAGAACATCTAATGTCCTCACAAATGTAACATGAACTTAGTTTGCGAAATGTGATACAAATTTTTGTTTGGATAGTAAATACGTTTCAACCTAAATAAACCCGTGTCCATCTTTAAGAAGGGAAGCATTTTATATAAGTTATACTTACAGGGCACCGAAATAAAGTCATCAATCTGCTCTAATTGTTAAAACAGCAGTTTTTGGTCTTGATTAAATTTTTCGACAGAATATGGCCGTAAATCTTTGAACCAGGTGGGAAGAACTCTTTTTATGAAAGCAATATTCGTAGCTTATAACCATCAAAAGGAATTAAATTAGACTTGGGGAGCTTTTGAACCAAAGAGTGAAAGTGCTAGCTTTTAAAATTGAAAAAGTTCATAAGTTCGTTCATTAAAGCGATCTAAACTTTTTGACATTACTTTTTAATATGTAAAATTATTTTTTAAACCTAGAAAATATTATTATTTCATATTATAGAAGGCGAATCGTTTTTAATATATTAAATATATTGTTAAATGTCAAAATTCCCAAATTTTTCAGTATGTACAGGGTTTTTAGTATTAAATTAATTAAATTCTGATGCTCTTTTATTTAAAAAACTCGAATTTAAGAGAAATTTACAGTTCTTTATGTTAAATTTGCCTCTTAATGCAGCTGTAATAGACTTCCAACTTCTGAAAGTATTGATGAAAAACAAAACAATTAGATGCCTTGTGCGCTCTGATTATCATAAAGATATGAAGTGGTTTTGGGATTGATTAGCTGGTAGAGAAAATGCTGCAACTCCTTGCCGTTTGGTAAATGTGAATTTCATATCCTAAAGTATTTTCCACCACTTGCATATGCATATAACTTACTAGAATTTAGAATAAGGTTATTGTCCTAAGACCATCGCTCAAAAGAATACTAGTCAAAGTTAAGTTGACGGTAAATAAAGCTGTACATCGTCATATAATTGGGCATGAATATTTACAAATCGGCATGCGTGGAAAATATCATTTATAAACAAACTAAAAAAGCCCTAGAACTGAACCTTGATGAACTCCTGCAGATATTGCATCAAGCCTCGAGATAAATATGCAGACTTGTCTTCAAGCTTATTTTGGTACAGATTTGTTAATTGTAATATTTTTATTATCAAAACCGATTTTTTTGTTCCGTGTGTCAGATCGGAACTACTGAAAAGTTTAATAAGGTGAGCTATCGTTCAATAAGGTAAACGAACAAGAGTTAGGCCTTTAAACTCAGCGAACCAGGAATAAACTCATCTTTGAAGTGAACTAAAAAATTCAACTCTAATGTGAATTATTGAAAATTTCCACCACAGTACGCTCGTGGAGGTTCATTTAAAAAAAATGTTAGAACGGGAGCAGTAAGCTTTCGTTTGCTACACATTTTTTTTTACAACAACATAAACTGACCATGACTGTATTAAAACACAAAACTCATGTTAAACATTGTTTTATATCCTTTTTGTAATTGAATGCGCAGAGGAAGTAATGTACATATGTTTATGTTTTTTATCCTTCGTCGACATCTTATAATTGTATTGTGGCCAAGCGAAAAACTTTGCTCTGGTGAAACGCTCGTTAAGCCTTTAACATCAGCAGGAACAAATTCAGAAAGATGAGAACGAATAAGACATTAATTAATTCATTTTATTATGTTTCCCCACAGAGGCGGAACTACATAACAGTACTATTTTGTGCTTATTTTTTTGTAAATAAATTTCGTTGTTAATAAATTATTAGTAAATTGACAAATAAATTGCAAAAAAATTTGTTTTCATTTATGATTGAGATAATTCAAACAAGAAACTAAAATTATAAAGAACTTCATTTAAAAATATTTAATTGCTTTGCATATTAAATTTCAAAACGGATGAACACACCAGCAAAGGTGAATGAATAATAAAATGAAATTCTGCTTAAATTATCAAACATTTTGTGCAATTCTTTAAAGAATATACAGAAGTACATATGTATGTACATACTTAATTATGTTTTATGAAATCAAATGGCGAGAGCAAACCCAGTTTGCTTTTTTTTAATTACAACCTACAATAATTATCTGTGTACAAATTATCCAACCGCTTAATAGCAGATTAAATAATTAATTTTGCTTGTGAACAGGAAAGCGGAGGGAAAGTGGTGAAGCCTATATACACACATTCATACATAATATTTGACTATTTTGTGTGGAAAAACAGAGGGACACTTTATTGTTGTGTTGCATTTATAGTTGTTGCAACTGCCGGGTGGGATATCCTTTGCATTGAGCATTTTGGCTGACCACAGTTAATGTTTATTGTTGATTATGGCTTTTACCTGTTACCCTGGTTGCTGTTTATTTTTGTTGTTGTCGGAAAGATCTCACACCTTAGCGCATGCGATGTGCGAATTCAATTTTAATTCCACCATTTTTAATGTAATTAAAAATCTGATTTATTTAAATTGCATTTGCGTCGTTGCCCACAACGACGGCATTTATTTTCACTTAAATAAAAAAGAACTTATAAAAAATCAATATGAAAAAATTCATATTTAACGATTATTGCAGTTTATATTTTATTGCACATCAAGGCACTATTGCATTGCAATAAAATAAAGAACAACAAAAATAAAATTCTGCAGAAAATCAAAGCATAAAAAATTTGATTATTCCAACACATTGGCCGCAATGCATGTGTTTTAATCAAGAATTGAAATCAATTGGCCACAAGTTATTTGGGGCAACGCATATTTACATATTATACTACGTACATACAAAATTATTTGCAGCAGTCTTGCACTACAAATGCGTTTCATTTCTTTCACTTTGTAAATTTGTGGTCGAAGTTGAATTACATTCGGCCTCATTCTGAAAATCGTCAACGTCATCGTAAATATGTATTTCTACATCCAAGCATTATTTCGTCTATATTTTAGTTGACGAATGAAAACGATGCAAAAGGACGACGATAACGGTGAGGTGACGAGCATCCAAGACTAACATTACCCGACGATATTGCTTCCAACCAAAGAACGACTATTACTACATAAGAAGGTACAAGAGCCGTTCCGTTCCGCTAAAAAATTATCTCGGCATTTATCACCATACTGGAACGAATTCGACATTCGTTGATTGATATCAGAATTCAATTCGGGAATGTATTTCGGTGTGGTGAAATCGGCCGATATAACTTACCACAGGGAATGAAACGGCATGTAAATTCTTTGTTATGTACGTTTTTTGCTTCCAACGACGATCAACGAAAGTGGTTCGTGTCATTATTTTTATCGTAAGGACGATTCCACAGCGGTAAATATAAAGTAGGAAAACTATGCGAAATATAGAAAACTTTCGTAGTCGGTTAAAGTTAAATTAGTTTATCAACAAAGTCTTCTTTCAGCTCAAGGCATTTTACCTAGTTTTTATACAGATTTTTTTAATTCGTTTCATTGCATACGAAATGCTTAATCTGCTTACCCAATATCACTGAGTTAATATACTAATTCTGGTGTGGGGTCTCGATTGCTTCAACCACAGCGAAATTTACTAAAACACAGTGCCCATGATATTTCAGCTTTATTTTGTTTTTAGAAAAGTATGGTCATACCACCTCAGGAAAAAAACAAATAGTTCGCCTAATCTAAAATATTCTTGCAAGGCGAGTTTTCAATGTCAAAGGTCACAATTATCTATGGCATTAAGTATGGAATGCAACGCAACTTCTAGCATAGAAAGAATTATCAAAGGCTCAGTCACATAGATGCGTTTTAATTTGAGCCATGATCTGGGTTATATTTATGTAAGAAGCATCGGTCGATTTTGCCCTATTGGTATAGACGAAGACAAGAAAAACCCTTACGAAAAATCGATAATTATTTTTCTTTAGCATTTGCCTGTGGATTGTGATGACGAAAGTTTCTAGTTTTTGGATCAGTTGTAAGGGTATAGACCCGGATTTTGACGAAGCCTGCGAGAGGTTAAGTTTTAGAAAAGGGCAATGAGTCGTTAACTCTCGATCGGCACACTTTACTAGTCGGCTAAAGTGACTTTTTGGTTTAAAAGACTAATTGAGGCCACGATACATAAGTAAAAAGATACTGATATCACTTGATCGTTTCTCTGTGATTATCCCTACCGAAAATAACACTCCCAAAAGGAGAATTGGAAACCCTTAGAATGTTTTTGTTTTGTCATAGTTGTCGTGGCGATGAGAAGGTGAATAGTATGGCACATTCTTTCTGTGAAGAGCTTTAGAAAAAAAAACGGAGTCCAATTGTCATAAAACTTTGTTTCTGTACACACTCAAAATATTAAACGTAGTGGATGGATAGAGAGCTCACTATGTAGTATCACAATGACTCTAATGGTGATAGTTTTGACTTTAATAGGAAAACGTCCATTTAACCTTAGCATTTGAGTATGCAAGTCGGCATTAAGTTTTTAAAGTAGGTCGTAAGTATTTATGATACCCAAATTAAAACCTGAATGCAAGTTATATTATGAGAAACTGAAACTCCAGCCATCTGTATGCGGCTTTTCGTACTATGTGGACTTCATTAAATATTACCGCATTTCGATTTACCATCGATTTTCGACAGTAAAGCATCCGCTTAATATTATAAAATGATTTCGTGATGCCACGAATAAAATGTAGTAGTACCACAAGCATTTGCATGCCATTTCGATAGACACTCATTGACGAAGTTGCAGCAGCAAACGCCAACGGATGTCATAACATTATGTGGCATCCGCAGCTGACATCATCGTTATGAGCGGTAAGAGCGGTATTATTGCAGTAAATTATTTTGCTTGTGTTTTGTTTTTTGTTTACTATTATTTTTTTTTTGCATAAATTTTGTGTAAATAACTACATAAATGAAATGGTAGTTAATGTTTGCGTTGCTGATTAATTCGAAAAGGAAATGCAGTAACTTTGTGCAAAACAAGTAAAATGATCAGCGAAGAGGAAAATTGCATGCAATCTTCATCATATCTTAGTTGGTTAGTTAAAAATCACAAATTCAGTAAACAACTGCAGTAGGTATGTACACATTAGGGATGTCAATTTTGGGCATTTTGTTGAACCCGGGAGTTTCGAGATTTGAAAACGAAATCCCGGGACAATTCCGGGATCCCGAATTTCACGAAGTTTTGATTCGTAATTTTTATTGATATTTTCAAGAAAAAAAGGAAATCAACGTAAAATTTTACACACACAAAATAATTTATACTTCAAGTACAAATATAAATATTTGGTACAGAAGCAATACGTAAAGTAAAATAATTTTTAACTACTTTTTCAGACCAATATTTAATATTATTGTATTACCACAGTAAAAAAAGAAATACATCTAGTAAAAATTAAATACATCACCCATTCCATTTTCAGTGAGGCAGAATTATTGATATTTGTTGGAACGATTTTCTGTCATCCCTTGTTAAGTTTGGTTTGGAGATGACGTTGTGCCATCTTCAGTGTCAAGAAAAAGCGGAATTATTCCTTATTTTGATCAAAATACAATCTTAAAGAAACAAAAGCTTAAGAGTGTTATCCTCCAAGCTGGACCTAAATTTGTTGCATTTTAAATATGCAGTGGAAAAGCATCGACTCAACACTTGTTGGTAGGATTGTCGACAAAAAGTTAAATGCTCTCTGTAGGAATTAGCCTTTATCGCCACCATTACAAAAATTTCTTTTACCAAGCCTTCTGTTAAATTGTATGCCTTTCGATTATTGGACAATTGCGAGCTGGTCGTTAAAACAAAACAAAGCTTTAAGGGAGTTAACAAGCTGTGTTATTTGTCGATTGTGAACTCTATAAAGACTTTTTTTTACCCTTGAAAGTGGAATTTTTAAGAATTATACAAAAAAAAAAAATGGCTATCAAATTCTTTGTTTTCTACAATTCCGGAATTTGAATAGCCTTATTCCGGGTGTTCGGGAGCTAAAAAAGGTCGGGATACCGGGATTGACATGCCTAGTACACATGCTTGAATACTCGCAACTATATAGGAAGTCATCAAATACTTATCTATGATTTTAAACTTATTTACATACATATATTGCGCAAATTGCCACTGTGAGTTCTCAGACCTGAACTTAAGCGCAAATGCAAACGAGTCAGTCAATCATTTTACAGCGCCAATTTAAGCTCTTTATATTAAACGAATTAGTGATTCAAAATGATCTTACAGTATATATTTAGTTGATTTTAAATAAACACATCCTTTTTGTAAGTACAAATGTTCGAATCAATTCTTTAGTTTATTCCCATTCATAAAATCATACTATTTTTTTAAAGCTTAACAAACACAGAAATCCGAAGAATTTGTCCAAAAACGGCCGCAAAAGTTTGATTTATCATCATATATTTCTCAAGTATTTAAACACCGCGATATGCGAGCGTTTCTTAACGGTTGCAGGGTTGCTTTCCAAACATTAAGTGTCCCACATACAGAAACGATGATTGGCTAAATGAGCTATAGTTATATCCAGTATTTCTGCTTTTTCAACTGTTGCGAACAACAATGATTGTGATTAATACTTATTTAACTATAAAAGCCTATCAAGGACAGACTAATTTAATTAACACTCTTCAAGATGGTGTATTTTTGAGTTTTTCAGTGTTGCACGAATCTTTTCTATAAGAGAAATGCTTTCGCATGATTTAACGGGGTCGGTTCATTTAAATCTATTTTTTTTTGCTTAATCTCTTCCAAAACTATCCAAAAACATATGTGTAAGATATAAGCTTTGATTTCGAAGTGGTTCAAAATATATTTCAGGTAATAGACAAGTGCGCCGAAGAAAATTCTTCTTCTATTTTGTAAAGTATGGAAAACTGTTTAACATATGTGACCCAAAGATATGTATAATTATATATGTTATACAATTATAATGATTTTTGTAATTTTCATAAGTAAAAATATGTACAAATTTAACGTTAAAAATCGATTTCAAAGTTCAAGGTTTTTCTAAATGTTCCGACCCCCCTAAGTATTTACAACAAACCTGGGATAATGCAGAATCTTTTTAGAATTCGTTCATTACCGCATGAAGCTAAACAAATTTAAACTCTCCTTTGACACACCTTCTTGATGATTAATATTTTGATCTCACTTAAATTGCAGTATCATCAACTATCATATTAAAAGACATTGGTTTAACTGACTAACATACATACTTAGTAAGAAAATAGTTAGGTTTGTGTCCTATGAACCTCAAATGCAAATGCTGTTTTTATTTATATTTTCGATAGCAAGCAAAGCGTGCAAGTGAAAGTTTAATAAGGAATTAAAGTAGTAGTCATGAATGAGTAATGAAC
Organism: Philophylla caesio; assembly: GCA_963971545.1. Taxonomy (NCBI): domain Eukaryota; kingdom Metazoa; phylum Arthropoda; class Insecta; order Diptera; family Tephritidae; genus Philophylla; species Philophylla caesio. Next base: position 183,483,506 of record OZ020604.1, on the reverse strand, counting down.
ACATGACTCTTTTTGTATCCTTATTTTAAAATGAATAAATAATGCCAACCACATTACAATTAAAAAAAAAAGTTGTATGCGCTTTGTCCTAACGAGTTTTGGATGTGAAACTGCTAGCCCAAAACTGCGAAAATATTTGTTAAAATTCTTTTCAAATTCCCTACTTCATAACTATCGCTGTTATAAATTTTTGTCTAAAGCTGCTGAAGCAATAATCTTTGTTCAGAAATTCTTTGTCGTATTCGACGCAGTTATCAATAACCAAATACCTGTGTATGTGAGTATGTATGTAACTATTATATCAGCATTGCTAACGGTATTTTAAGAAATTATAGCCAATAAGGGCTCAAGTCATCATTTATATCATGAACAAATTACTCTAAATTCAATACATACAAACTATGGTACTTACATACGTAAGAAGCGAGTATTTTATAATATTAGCATTGCTCCACTCGGCTCTTGTGTGGAAAGTATAAAGTACTAAAGTATGTATAGTACTTATTTGAATTCAACTTAAAAGAAATTAAAAAAAAAAAATTAAAATTAAATATAAAAAAACAAAATTTTAATAATTCGATTTATATTGGTGGCCACTCATAGTTTGATTTGATTTTTATGCAAATATATTGTATGTATATACAATTGATTGACAGGGAACAAAAGTTAACACAACAAAAAAAACAGCTCCTGAAGTCGAATGTAATTGGCCAATGCAAAATATTCGGTGAATGTAGGAGTTCAGTTTTATAGAAAATCCAAAAATCAACAACAACTAAAGCACAAATTCTATCTCGTTTTCGAGCACATTTTACTTGTGTTATTACTGAAGAATTACTTGAAAATAAAATGTATACATACGAGGGTGGTCAAAAGTATCTGACCTAACAATTATACGAGATATTTTTTCTTACATTTCTTGTTTTTTAATTTTCTACATCGTCTCCTTGTAACTCTACACACTTCTCACAACGATGCTCCTATCTCTCTCATCGGTCCAAATTGTACTTGACGTTTTTTATGCAAAACAATTGTTCACGAAGGTTATTGCCTTTTTATTTGATGAAATTTCTATCGGAGTCGTTAGATAAGAAAGAAAAAAGAAGTCGCTTTGGACTGGATCTGGTGAGTAAGGAGGACAGTGAAGCAGTTCAAAGCGTAATTCCTGAATTTTCGTCATGTTTCGAAATGTTCATTCGAACACGTTTTTAGTTTAATGTGAACAAACGCGGCACCCAACGCGCAGACAGCTTTCTCATGCCTAAATCTTGATTTAATATATTTAATTTTCACAAAACCACTCACATCGACTCACTCAAACAACTGTCAACTAAAAACCGCGGTGAGTAACTGTCAAAAGTTGCACATCTACATTCACTAGCTTTCTTTACCTTGAGGTGTAAAATTTTTCAAACCAACCTCGTATAAATGCAATACTAAGAACATTCATACATACCATATATATGCTGAGCAGGCCAGAAAAAACTGACTGCTGATAATTTATACCCATTTGCTTTTCATACATTTTCACTTTTTCACTCTTTATAAACGTAATGGGGATGTTGGGCCGTCAATCACTGTGTCGTTACTATAAATGCTGTAAATAGAAAGGTCTGGTTTTCACAATTAAGTCTCATATCGGCCATTGATCATATTTACGCAAAACAGATAACTCAATTCATTATTGGTTAGGAATAAACGACGCCTTTTATTCGCTGACATAGAAGAGTACACAAATCTTTAATTTTTGTTTTTACAAGATTGACCACGTTTTGACTGCAACATAAATCGCTTGAATCAAAGTTACACACTTTGAAAAAATTTCACACATTTTAATCGAATTAAAAAAAAAATGGGTAACGTTTTTATAGCTCAATAATTTTAGTGTAATATTGTGCAATTCTGAAGTGCTTGAAGATTCTCGAAATGAACAAAAATAAGTTTGGAATGTTCTCTATTAAAATTGGTCTTGAAAAGCGATCTATTGTCGAATATATATGTTCATGATATTAAATTGGAAAACAATAAACAAATATAATTGAAAAAGTTTAGTCTAGAATAACTTAAAACTATGGTGTAGCAGTAAAAATATATATGCTAATTAAAAAACAAATGGAAAATGTGATGAAATAATCAAAATATCATTCAAAAAGCTTTTATAGAAATAAGGAAAATAAAGAGCAATGCCAAAGGTTAAAAAAACCTCAAAAATCAAACGTAGTTTTAGGCAATTTAAACAAAAACTTAAAGGGATACAAGTTAAAAAAATATATGTATATTTCATTAAAAAGTTGAATGTTTTGATGCATTTTTTGTTATAATTGTTCGAAGTTTTATAAATTTTGTACAAGGTTTTAAATAATTATCAAATTATATTTAATATTTATATACAGTTTTTGTTATAAATATTACTATATTTTAAATGAAACGCATTATCTACATAACTGCGTTCCCCAAAATGCTAGAAAATCAAGTTTAAAATATTGATGCAACTTTTTTAAGTTTTTTACTTGGGTTTATAAAAGAAATATTATAAAATTATTAATTTGTGGGGAGTTGGTAAACTTTAGATGCTATGTATATAAATCAGTTATATTCTAAATGAAGCTTATTAAAAATAAATAAATAAACAATATATTTTTTTGAATTTCATCTAATAAGATATGTTCGACGTTATATCAAGCAATGAAATGTCGCATTTTTTATACTCACAATAACATAACAAGCAGATTATTTCAGATGTTTTAATAACCAACGCGCTTTATCGCATTTGTTTATGTACATATTTCTTTATACTTACATATATATATGTATTTTTTTTTTGTAAATTGGACTTACCTGAAAGAAGAAATAAAAATTACACATTATTAGAATAGATCAAGTCTTTATACATTAATGTATGTACATATGTATGTATGGATAACTAATAAATAAGTATAATAAACGTATCGATAAACAGAAAAATTTTAAATGGAAACTATGTACGCTCCGTGGGAAGGTTAAGGCCAAATCAAAATTTGAGGCAGCATAACGCTATACGTACGCTGCCAAACTGATTGCTACCAAATCAGCGTGAATATTACAAAATCGAATTAAGAACACAGAAAAATGGAAAATTTGCAATATCATTAACAAAACAAACAGAAAAAGCAAGAATAAAAAATAAACAAGAATTAAGTACAAAAAAAAAAGAAAAAACGTAAACTGTCGTTCACCTTGCTGGCAATCAACTCTGCGGTAGGTTTTTTTTTCTTCACGTTTACAAGCAAAATAAAAGACAAGCGAAAATTCTAGTCACAATGGATGACACAAATTGCTGTTGTTACTGCATGTATGTACTCGTATTTTTTTTCCTGCCCGAGCATATTCAGAAGGGGCAGGTGTTGAGGGATAATTTCGGTAGTAGCAAGAAGAAAAATTGCCTTGCACACGCCAACAACAGCAAAACAAGGTCAACAACCAACGCGGCAGGCATAAAAAACAAAAAAAAATAAAATGCCACCAGTAATTTAGCATCAACGCTTGTAAAGCAAACAATCAATTCATTTAGCTCACTCGCTCAGTAACTCATTAACTCACTCACTACTCACTCAATTTCAGGCAACTGAAGTTAGCTTGGTTGTTGAGTGATTTGGTGTACAAATTTATTTATTGCTATTTATACTCTTTTAGTTAGCATGATTACATCACGAATTACATTGCAATGCGCAGCAAGATTTTTTGCTCTCTTTTGGTAGTCAACAAAAGAAGCCGGCAGCGGTCTAAAAACATTGCTGGAATTGGGCAGAGGTATAGTCGGAGAAAACAGCAACGGCGGCATTAATGTTAAGCGCACCCAAAACGCGACGTTTAAAACGTTTAAGGAGGTTACAGACAGACAAGCAGTGCCGCCAACATAGTTTACAGCCAACTAAAATAAATACGAAGAATAAGAAAAACTAAAAACGATAAACACACAATAATCAAAAGCGCAACTGCAAAGACAAGGCGATGCCACCATTACCACAGCAGGCAGTAAAGCTCAGCCGATAAAAAAAAATAACAAAATATTATGAGACTACTAACCGAATTAAGTAAAAATAAAAGGAGCTCTATGTTTATACAGCCAGAGACAAATGCACATGTACACAGGTACACGATTTCCACAGCTTAGTAAAAATTTCAAAACCAATGAGAACAATTTCAGTACGTTGGATTTACCCGTGTTACTTTAATCTAAATTCTTAAGGCACCAACTTCTTTAAGAATCTAAAATAATAATATAGTTTTGAAATTTTTTGCTACCGCTTTTATTTAACTGCCCATGAAGGACCTTTGTGTTTTTCAAATTACCTCGCCTTCATTACTACCAATAACCTTTAATGAATTTTTAGATTTTCTTGTACTTCAAAAGTAAATGTTTAGAATCGTTTGTTATAAAATATAAAGTTATACGAAACTTAAAGTTGAAAAAAAACAAACAAACAAATGATTTGTTATTAATGCATAAAGCTATATGTTAAGCATTTTTAAATAATTTTAATCGATAAAACTGTCAATTTTTTTATAAAAATCTTTCATGGTGAAATTGTTTGATCGAATTGCGCGTAAGAGTTAGTGAAATATTGAATGCATGCGTCATACATATGTATTAGCTTTATGAGTTGGTTAAATTATCTACGGTTCCCTCCGTCCCGCACAATCCACATTCCAGTGGTGGAAAATTGTATACAATAGTTTTTTTTTTACGATAAAACTTCATTGGTATTATACTTTAATACTCCGTAATACTCTTTCAAGAAATTTGGTTAAATATATCTGATTTAATTAAAATAAGAGATTTTCTTAAACTTTGTCAGGAATGTATCCGCAATATTTCAATTTCAATATCTAATTAGATATTATATGAAAAACGTTACCGCTCGCAAATAATCTAATGGCACTTGTCTAAACTTTCTTTCGTTCTTTATAGTCGTATTCCGCCGCTTTCACTTTTCGTTCACAATACACGTCCTATAAGCTTGGAAGATTTTTGTAGTTATTTAATAGTACTGAATGACACAGAAAACTTCTTTTTCCTTCCTCATTTCTGACAATTTGATCAAAAAACATCTTTCATGATTCACAACATAAGTAAGTCAAATGAGCATTATTTGATGAAAAACATAAACCTTTCGTCGGAGTAGAAAGGGGGCATTGTCTGCTTCGGTTGGGGAAGAAACCCTCAGGAAATTAAGCTGGCACCCAAGTGCTACTAGGAGCTTACAATCATAAACAATAAAAATAATTACAGCAATTCCTACAAGACAATGCATTATCACCTCACAAAATTGGAAATATACGAATACTTACAAGATTACTTTTTATTTTGCTGAAAGACACATTCTGGAACCCCCGTGCACCTTATTGATGCATGCACCTAAAAAACTAGTAATTGAATTACTATCTGATTACGATGTGACATTTTCCAGAGAACTAGGTTCGAAACTAAAATGTCTCTCTTAAAGAACACTCTTTCAAAAATAATAATGTTAATACGATTAATAAAGCGGACATTTTTGTCCCCTGATTTTTGTAATCCAAATTTTAAAGAGTTGTATTATCAACCCTGCAAATAAAATAAGCGAACAATTTACAGAATTTGCATATGTATATGTTCACACATATGTACAGTCATAAATCCAAAACAGTCGGTATATTGAAATGGCTATTAAAAGCAAAATAACCCATTTTTTTTGACGTTGCTCGTGGAACTCTTTTTTCATTATAAAACTAAATAATATGTAGACGTTGAAGCGAGTAAACTTCACATAAAAAGAATGATTCTTGACAAGCGCTGATAGCTCACTGAGCGCCGAAAATGCAGCTGTCTAGTGCTATAATAAGCCATGGTGTGGCAACCAGCTTTACTTATCGTTCACACACGCGCAGTGTAGTTGCGAAATATTCTAAGCACGTAAAACAATAAACAAAAATTTGCAAAAAATATAAAAAAAAGAAACCGAAACGTTTGCATCTTTGCAATGAGGCTAGGCGGTACTGACTGCCATAGTCAACATAACATGAATTTTCGACATGCTTACATATGTACGTATTTTTAAAATTATACGATATTTTAAAGTAAATGCTTTTGAAATTTGACATTGTGTTAGTTTTTTTGTTTGACTTATTAACTTACTAGAGTGTTGTTTTAATACTACGGACGTTGGAATAGTGGGGACCGGGACCACTTTCGAATCTCGAAGAGATACATTTAGCCTCACTCCCTAACGCCATTTCTAAGCACCCTTCTTTTTCCATTTTTCGACCCATTTGAAATTTACTTCCCCTTATGCGAATTTTAGAAAAAAATATGTACCATTCGTTTGTCCATGTTTGTCCACCTTTTGTTTAAAAGTTATTAAAAAATATTTACAAAAAATACAAAAATCGAAATTTGCATCTTTTTTCCGTTGAATCTTTTTCCACGTTGGTCCACCAAACATTTTCGTTGGTCCAGCCTTTGTTTAAAAGTTATTAAGGAAAGCGATTTAAAGCGAATTAAATTTTTTTTAAATAACTTTTAAACAAAGGGTGGACAAACGAAAGTTTTTGATGGACAAGCGATGGACAACCGATTTAACGTAAAAAAAATGCAAATTTCGATTTTTGAATTTTTTACAAAAAAATATTTTTTTTTAATTAAAGAGTGGACAAAACATGGACATACGGTGAACAAACGAACGATATTTTTTTGTCTAAAATTCGCATAAGGTGGTGACAACCTCACAGAGCTGATTAATAAAACGATAAACGAACGACTATTCATAGAAATCTTGAGTTTTCGAAACTTACAGATAAAATCGATAGAATCAATGTAATCATTTTAGGATTGCAATATCAACAGAATAAACATAGATTTTTTCGATTTCGATATTAAAAACAAAAATAATCGATCAAAAACATCGATAAATATCGATTTTTCAAAAAATTCGCAAATGCTGAAAGGGGAAAACGTTTCAATTGCGAGAGGTGGCTTTTGGGTGTACGAGGTGTATTGGGTGGACGAGAGAGTTCTGATAATAATTATAAATTTTTCACATGGGCAAAACACTCACGTCAAAATTGTAAATTCTTGTTACTCACCCCTCAGTGATTTGAAAAAACCGGTGCCCGAGCGAATGAAGTTATCGTAATGCAACAATTTTTCCGAGAGATTGTTAAAAAAAGGCATTTTTGATTTTAATTATCCCCTTTGTACATAATTATTTACATACTTATGTATATATGTTGGCTAAACAAAAAATATTTCAAGCTTCTCTAATATATGTATATTTTTTTTTTGATAAAATATGTTATTAATTTTTTTTGTGTTTTCATTTTTTTTCACAGACTGCAGTGAAACAACACGCACGAAGCGGGCAAAACGACCACGTGCGCCCGAACCGGTTAATTTTGAACCGGAACCACAACAGGATCTAGAGAATGAAGAGAGTGGCAGTCAAGAAAAGGATATACCAGAAATTCCAACAAATTTTCTAAGTCCATCTGTGCGAGAATATCTCGAATTGGGCAAGTCAATACCAGGTGAGTTTATAAGAATGTTAAATATACATATAAACGGCACTAAAATCAGTAAACAAGAGGCAGCCGATCAGTCCGTTTCCTATTCCTAATTATACCCATTTTGAATAGGTGAGAAGGCAAATGGCAGTCAATTGCCAATAATATCATAAGATGTACGGAATCTTCTGCTTTGCAAGATGAAAAGATGCTAGTGTGTTTACTATATTGCGTTTCCCCAAGATATTTTTGCAACTTGGCAGTCCTATTATGTTTCCACACTCCACATATCTGCCTTCTGATACAAAATTTAGCTCGTCATCTTAATAATTTTTCTCCAACATTTTTGGGCAAGTGTCTATATGGCTGCTTGGAAAACTAAGGAACGATTTATATTTATAATTTTTCAAATAATTTACCAAAATTTGGTTAGTTTTTTTGAGACAAACTTCAATGCAAAACTTGAACTTTAAACAAATTTAAGTATTGCAAATTTCAATTAAGACTAGCGGTAATGGAAATTACAATACCATTGTTAACGTCACTACCATATGAATCACAGGATTTTTTTTTTGAACCACCGAAAAAGCCATCGAATGACAATGCATATGGAATTAGTGTTAAGTTACAAACAAAAAAAAAATACGGCAAAAACCTCTTGACTGGCATTCACAATTCAAATAAACATTTTAATTTATTTATTGATTCGATGCCGGCAGATATGCGCTTTTGCATAATAGCGAACAGATAGCAAATATGTACTGAAAAAAGCACTACAAAATTGATACTGATGGAGAAATATAATTTTTTTTTTGCCAACTGTTGGAAATGAAAATTTAGGAGAAATTCTGATTTTTTCTCCATGTCATTTTAACATTGGCTGCGGGGTGACCAAAAATGCAATTATTTTGTGTTAAGAACAGACGACACACAATGACGACTGATGGTCACAAAAACATATTGTATGTATAGACGTTTGTGCGATATAGTAGATACATATGTATGTAAAAGCAAAAAAAAAAAATCGGTAAAAAGTAGAAACACTCAAAGTGCAGTCGTTGCTCGCCTTGCCTAGCAGGGATTTGGAGGCTCCAGAGACCGGAGGGGGGACTTGATTATATGCAGAAGCCAAAACTGGCACGGTCGTGTGCTAATATTTATGTAGGTATGGAGCATTCAATCCATTGGTGGTACTTTCCTCCCTCTTACGGTGACACTGATTTACAAGCGAAAAAAGGATTCCGTAGCCTCTGCGTAATTGAGCGCAACGAACTGAGTTTTGTTTGTCATCGAATTTTGACCGAATGCGATTCAGCGACTTCGCGGCCACAACAACCAATACAAACGAAAATTTAATAGTTATTTGGGCAAAAAATGCGTATGTTTCCTAACTTCGAATGCAGTCACAATTTATCAGTCGAATGTGCTTTTCGCATTGAAGATACATACATATGTTTGTACATATAGGGTGGTAATTTTGGAGTGCTAAAATGTTTTTGTTTCTGATTTATTTAAAAAAAAAAATAAAATCTTTGCACTACGTTCTTCGAAATGTGCCATGGAAATGCGCCAAGCACAATGTTAGGTCACTTAGTTAGCAACCATATGGCAATGTAGCATTTCCAGTCTAAATAACAAACAAATAAAAGATTTTACATTAAAAGTCTATTCGAAACTTCTTCGGTCATATATTAATAATAATTTTTTAAGATTATTAACTTGAATTGAGTGGGCTAATTTTGGAAGTTCTAAAAATTTGTTTAAGCTGAAAATTTTCTTAAAACTTGTGCAATTATTATAAATTTTGTATAAAGTTATAAACTTGGATTTACAACATATTTGTTAAAGAAGAAACACTATTTATTTCGATTAATATTCAAATTAAATGAAAACAAGTATAAAAAGGCTGTCTTCATACCTTTCATGAATGGAAAAATTGTATGTTATGTTTCTGTGATCTTTTTGTGATCTAATATATTGCTAACAATACTTGATATCTGTTAAAAATGTCAAGCCTTTCGCTGATTAAATGAAAGAGTTATGGTCAAAAATGCAAAATCTGAACTATCGGTTATATGGGAGCTTTGCTTTTCACTGCAAAAAAATGGAGGGGTTTTGGTGCTAAATGCAATATCTCAACAATCAGCTCCCATATACGTTATAGTCGTCCGATCTGGCCGATTCCGATAAATGCCTATTAAATTATAAAAAGGCACCTGATTGCCAAGTTTCATCCAAATAGCTAAAAAATCGAGGGTTTGCGTTCAAACAGACGGACTCAGCTCATCATTCTGATCATTTCGGTATACTTTTTAATGGATCTAACTCTTATCCAGCTTACAAACATCGAACCAAACTTAATATATTATTTCTAGGAAATCTAAAAAAAAATAACATTCCAATCTGTGGTTGGCCGGTGAGGAAGGATATTAATAGAAATTAAATAACTTACAAAAACTGAATAGGTTTAAAAACACATATTGTTTAAACCTTCGCTAAATATTACAGGACTTTGAAGTTGTGATCCTCAAATTGTATGACCCTGTAAAAATAACAAACAAAAAAGCCAACAAATACAACCATAAAAGAGAGCGAATTTCATTGAAGGCTTTTACGAAGGCAGCATTCAGCTTGCAAATTCATTTACTGCAGCTGTTAGCGGCTTTTTATTGCTTTAACTTACTTAGTCGACACGTGTTGCGAATTTTTTTTATTACTTGTTTCAATCAAAATGCATTATCTTGCATTCTATGGGAGGAAGTTTTACCATAGTCACAATAGTCACGACAAACAAACAAAAAACTCGATTGGGCTCAACCGGGATTTGAACCCGGGACCTCTCGCACCCAAAGCGAGAATCATACCCCTAGACCATTGAGCCGCTTGTATGAAACTAACGTTCATTTGCATTCGTTTGAGTTTTTGTTTCGACCAAAAATTGTGCTATTCAACATTTTGTTGATTAAAAACGAAAATTTACTTAGTTTTGCAAATATTTTTCTTATTTGCACATGTGTTATGCCATAAACTTTCTTGTAGCATAAACAATAGAAGTATGTATAAACAAATCATGAATAAGGGAAAAATATTGAATTCATAGCTCATAAAAGGCCACGAATGCACGTGTGTGCATATCTATACATAGTACATAAGTATATGCATTTAAATTTAAATTAATAAAGCTTTTAAATACTATCACTAAAAAGTAAAAAAAAACATTACGTACTTTCTCAAAAAATAGTAGTCTGGGCTCAACCGGGATTTGAACCCGGGACCTCTCGCACCCAAAGCGAGAATCATACCCCTAGACCATTGAGCCGCTTGTTTTAAGCCAACTTGCATTTTAACTCGTCTTCTGTGCTGGCCTTCGTTGGCGCGCATCTTCAACAGTAAATATTTATAGTTAGTGTCTGGTTATCTACTTGTTGTTTGCATTAGTGAAGTCTCGTGTTTTCAAACTTGTTTTCGCTGGTATCTTTCATGTTTACATTATAAAATGTTAAAAAAAGTGATATAGAAATCAGTCAGTCAGAAGAGAAGATTAAATTTTCACATTTTTTTGTCATTACAGTCTGAAAAATTAAACAATTTTAATAAATTTTTTGTGTTTTTTTTGCTAAGATTCCTTTTTAAAATTTTAAATCCCCATTCCCAATGATACTTGCTCGACCACTCGCAGTTAGGTGTTGTCCTTTTTGAATTGTCTTTATTTAGCTAATAAACTTTTGTGTATGAAAAAAAACCATGTTTTCGTTAGGTTAAGTTTCTTTGAAAAATTAACTAAATTCATACATACAAATGATAAATAAACTGTATATATGTATATAATATAATTTTGGCGCTTACACTATATAGCTCAGTGTTTGGCCGAGCTTCTCCTACCATTTGTGGTGTGCGTCTTTATATTATAACACAAATGGAGGGACCTACAACTTTGTGCCGACTCCGAACGGCAGATGTATTTAATGAGAAGCTCTTTCATGGCAGAAATACCCTCGTAGATTTGCCATTGCCTGCCGAGGGGTGACCGCTGTTAGAAAAAACTTTTTCTATTATTAAGATTTTGCTTGCCCGGACTGAGCTTCGAACCTCGAACTCACCGGCATATCAAGTTATAGCACGCACCGCTACCAACTCGGCCACAGCGGCCAATAAATTGTATAATTACTATAAAATGGACCTCTTTTTAAAAGGTTGGAAATGGAAAGGTATAAATAAAAGAAGTTGAAACAAAGCAGTTTTAAAATAACTGAAAATAAACACATTTTATTGCAAATGGAAAAATATCATTTTGAAGTTCTTTCAGTTAAAAATATTTGCAGAGTCCTGGGACATCGCCATATTAATAAAGTTGATTACAAGAAAAAATGAAATATGTAAAACACTTGAAGTTGGAAAAAATGTACTTTTTACACTGCTTTTAAAGTACTTTGGTACTTTGATTTCCGACAGTGTATACATACTATGTACATACATACATAAATGTGTATGAGTTTTTACCTTTTCAATTTGATTGACAGCTGTCAGATAGACAGTAGTTAAATTACATCACATATTAAAAAAAAAAATTGTGTTCTACTTGTTATTTTACTACCAAAAGAATATGTATGTACACTAGATAAGCTAGTAGCAATTACTTTATATTTGCGGTGCGAGAAAAATGTACGAAGGAGGACCGATAAATCCCTACAAAGGGTAATCAACGAAAAAGAACACGATAACTCTTTATTATCAGTTGAAAGATTCAACACTTCCAAATTCAAAACCTTCTAATCGCTCAATGAAAGTTGCCACATGGTCTTTGATAAAATTTAAGTAATGAGAATGCACTGCCGGCGTATGGAGGTGCGAGATGAGAGATGTAATTCGAATAAATTTTTACACTGTTTCGTAGCAATTAGAGGAAGAAGTGTTCTAGGAACATTTTTTCTGAATTTCCCCTTTTACTTCTATATTCTGTATTTTAATATTGTATCACAATTAGAGAGGCCTACATATTATTACCGCATCCAAATGAGAATCTGAAGTTCAGCTAGGACGTCTAGTAGGACACATACTAAATAAAAGTAAGATTTAGCTTTAATTTATTCGGCTTTTCAAGCAAAAGGAGACAATAAAATTCGTGTGCACAGAAGTTATTTTATTTTATTATGAATTGTAAAAAGCTATCTCAGGTGATTTGAAACTAAAAAGTATCTTTTCTAAGAACAGTGTTATCGCATTAACTTCAATTTTAGTATATTTAATCTCTTTGGTAGCCTTCGCCGCTTCACCTCACTTATAAAATTACTTCACATCCCAATTATGTTTAAAAATAAAAAAAAACTTTGGAATAATGTTAATGAAAACATTTGTTCACTGTGAATCTGTGAACATAAGTTGATGTTTGTTGGAAGGATTTTCCGTCATCCCTTGTCAACTTTGGCTCGGAGACATTCTTTTTATTTTTATCTACGGCCGCTATTGAGCTCGAGATCAATTTTGTTGTTAAAAGAAATTTTAAGTGGAAAAAACAACAATGCTTTAGTAATAGAAGTTAAAGCTGTTATTTCGCAGACCACATCTCCTCATCAGACTTCTTTAATTATTCTTAAACACTGCTTACCAAGTTTGAACAAATGGTACTCGGGTTGCTTAGTCGACACACTACATGCTATGCCGCGCTTGCCAAATAAACTTTTGCTTTTTTCTATCTTCAAGAGCACTTGTCACTTTTTACACTTGACCGCTAAGTGGTTTTCCATTTAAAAATCTTCCACCAACAGAACTGGCCTCGAACTCATTAACAGTCGTTGATACAACTTTATTTAAGCCGAAAATAATTGAAAATCATTTATATTCCTTTTATTGTGAATAAAATGAGGAATTAGTACCAGATGTGTAAACATATTTATTTGTACGGATCCACAAAGCTTAAGGCAAGTAGTATTTCCTACATAACAAAAACAAAATATAAATGTTTTGTAAGTATTTCATTATCTACTTAATACTTAGTACTTTATAGGCATTGCTTTGATCTCGAATTAGTCTTGCGCTAGCCCTGAACTGGTACTGAAATGATCTCGTAAAAGTTATAGAATAGTATCCAATGGATTTTGAACTAGTCCTGAAAAAGTGGTGATTTTGTCAGGAAATCATCCTAAACAAGTCCCAAATTATTTTTAAAGTAGTCCCAAATTGAACTAATAAAGGAAATATCCAACCAGCAAGCAATATTGCTAACTGATCAGGTTCGTTTTCATTTGTAATATTTGATTCTGAATTCGTCTCGGTTTACGCGTTAAGATTTGCTATGATATTTACATATTTAAAATAACGTAAGTCAATCAAAATTGTTACAAATTGCTCGAAAGATGATGTACGAGCATATTTGAACGATTTTGCGTCATCTAAAGTCAAATATTTTCAGTTGAAGTGCCGATTCAGAGTATATTTCATAATAATAATAACTTGGCGCTAACACATTAAAGCAAAGTGTTTGACCCAACTTCTCCCACAATTTAGGATGTGCCGCTTAAGTTTTCTTCATGAGAGATTGCTAGTAGCATAACAATAGAAGTATACACTTTTATGAAAAAGGAAAAAAAAATGTTAAAATCATAGTTCGCTATTGAAAGCGAACAAATGTGCATAAACTTATAAAACAATTTAGAGGTCGATCAAAGCGCTTAAATATTCCAATGCGATTTAAATAGGGGGAAACCAATTTTTCTTAACCCTACAGTTACATGATCAAGAACTTCTTTTCTAGTTGATCACACGTACTGCTTGTCAAAATGACTAAACTTGAACGATGTGACGCATGTAACTTAATAGTAAATTTTATTTTCAGATTCCTTCATCAATAAAATAATTTAAAATACTCGATATATTTCACTATTTTTATGCCGTTTAATGAGAACTTGATTGTTTGACAGTCGAGTAAAAATTGTATTTGATCGTTGAACATTTGTATCAATTGGCAAGCCAATTTTTTTCAATAGGTTCACTTTTTTCTCTTCAATAGACAGGAAATACGAGTAATAATTACCATTTGTTAAGTTAAATGCTTTTAAAATTGAATATTTGTTAAAGGTCTACTAAAATCATAAAACATAAATAATCGTTAATATTAAATAATATATATAGTAAATTTTATAAAATGTTTAAATAAACTATTACTATTTCCTGTAGAGTAACTGTCTTTTCCGTTTGCAAAATATTGATTTTCGTTTTATCGAAAAGTAATTTGAAAAAATAGTACCCATGCTCTGTCGATTTACTGGATCAAACTATTTACAATTTCTATGGCGAAAAATAAGCCTTAACAACCCCAACGCCGAATCTGTCAATATAATGTTTACTCCCCTAAGAATGTTCAAACTTTATTAACTTTCGGACTTGCTTAGTACGAATCCGAAGTTTGTTATTTAAAAATTTAAAATGGGTATCCTATATGACGGATTTTTTATTTTTATTTCTATTTCTATTTTTATTATTTAATAAATTTTTATTTTTACTTGCATATCTTTTTTAGGACGTCCGGGCGTGGACTACCCCATACTCTCTGCTATACCTTACACGAATTTCTACTGTGACGAACAGGAATATCCTGGCTTTTTTGCCGACATGGAAACCAGATGTCAAGGTGCGTTGGCAATTAAATTAAAAAAAAAAAAAACATTAAAAAAAACAATTTTTAATACAGTCACCCCTTCAGACCATTGCACACTCATTCGCATGAAAATGTTGTAACTTTTCCATTTTTTTATCGACAGGTTGGCACTACTGCGACATCGATGGCCGACAAGCGTCCTTCCTCTGCCCGAATGGTACACAATTCTCTCAGGCAGTTTTTGTATGTGACTGGTGGTTTAATGTACGTTGCGATTTGTCGCCACGTCTATACGCCATTAACGCACGACTTTATCAGCGCCCCAAGGTCAATCCGACACGCCCGCATCGCATCATTACTAAAGAGTTGGTCGATGATATTTTCAATTGAGGGAACGAGCGTGATTTGAGGGAGCTCTCATTGAGCAGACAAGTGGAAGAGTGGTGCGAGGGTAGGACCATGAATGTGGGAGAAGAGGAAGAGAAATGATTTATACATGCATACTTACATACGTACGTATTTGTGGGCTATGAGGGTTATTAATGGGATTAATTTTTAATTGAAAATTAAAATCAAGCTCAAAAATTTATATTAAAAAAAATATAGTATTAAAAAAAAATTCTAAAAGAAAAAGCTGAATTTGGTGCAATTTTATGGAGTGCAGTTACAAAATAAACTATAAACATAGATAGTTGTATATTTAAACGTAAAATTCGTATCTAAACTTTCGAAAAAAAAAAAAATTAAAAGAAACAAAAACCGCCACTAATTTTAAATATGCTAAATACTGTAAAATTCTATTGTGTATAATATATAACAGTAAATAATTTAGCATTAGTATACCTACATTTTTAGTTTAGCATTAAAAAATGTGTAATATTTATGAGGTACTTAGTATTATTTTTTAGTACATTTGTATATAGTTTTATAGCACAGTAATCAATATGTCTTCCATCGCGGTCAACTGCATGCATAAATATGCCAATATACATACGTATATGTATACATACATACATACATATGTAGGTAAATACTCCTCTCTTCTTCTCATTAAATTTGCTTGCTTGTAATTTTAATTGCATTTAAATTGTATTTGTATTTTTAAGTCAGCTAAACTACTTTTTATATTTTAACAACTCAAATGCTTAGTAAGTAAATATAAGCTTTTATTTGAATTTCGAATATTGAGTAAAGCTTATTAGCGAAAGCACAAAATGTTTGTACGTTTGTTTTTAAATCAAAGATAAAAAAATGTTGTTGTGGTAAGTATGATGATAATATATGTATATATAATAATATAATTTTGGCCGAGCTTCTCCTACCATTTGTGGTGTGCGCGTATTTATATTATACCACAAATGGAGGGCCCTACAGTTTTGTGCCGACTCCGAACGGCAGATGTATTTAATGAGAAGCTTTTTCATGGCAGAAATACCCTCGGAGGTTTGCCATTGCCTGCCGAGGGGTGACCGCTATTAAAAAAAACTTTTTCTATTATTAAGGTTTTGCTTGCCCTGACTGAGATTCGAACCTCGAACTCACCGGCATATCAAGTTATAGCACGCAACGCTACCAACTCGACCACAACGGATAATGGAATGAGATAAATAATGGAATATAAAATAACAATTGATGGATAAATATTTTCTAAAAGCTATTGTAATAGTTAGATAAGGTTCGAATCCAGGATCCGTCTATTTAAGCTTGATCTTTTGGAAAAGTATTTTTCAGTTCAGGACATCAGTTGTACTGCCTCCTTAAATGTCTTTGGAAAATAGTGCTGGCACCACAGGTCTGTTACAGTAAGAGCTGACGTCAAAAAGTTGAAAGACCAAGAGATGGCCGTTGCAATAGATTAGAAGGATCGTTAAAAAACTACTGAGACCATCAGGTAAAAGCCGATAGATAGTGTTCCTCCAAAATTTAAGTGAGCATTGCAGTTTTCAATTTGAAGATTTGAATGAATTTACAAAGTGACACTTTAACTAAGTGAAAACTGCCTTCCAGTAGGCGTTAAGACCATCTTCAATTAAGCAATTAAGCAGGGCAGAGCCGTTCAAATACAAGGTGGCGCTACAAAAACAAAACGTAATAACTTTTTTTCTGGGTGATTAATCGGCTTACTTTTTTTTATTTGGCAGGTTATTATTTAAATTTTTTTTTTAATGAATGATTGGGAAACCAAAAAAGGGATTTGGATAGTGCAGCGTGCCATGTTTTGCAGTCCGTCATTTCCGTTCAAAGAGAATTCAGAGGGGAGTTTCATGGATTATTTCTGGAATTGATTCACTCCATATACGGCAATTTTGCTTGTTTACATTGCCGTCCAGATCAAAAAGGGCCTTATCAGACATAAACAGGCAAATTTATCAAGTCTTCTTCGGCCATTTCTAGATGTGTAGCAGTAACTGCCAATGGGAATCGTTATTTAAACATGTTGAAGGAGCTTTTTTTTACCCAGAACTGCAACGAAGACGTATCCCTTTCAAAAGCGTTTGGTTCCAGCAAGACAGAAACTCCACTTTCCGCTGGCCCCCAAGGTCACCTGACCTAACTGCTCCATTTTTTATATGGGGTTATGTCAAGTAAAAGGTTTACAAAACAAAACCAAGAAATTTGACTGAACTGAAGCAGTCCATTCAATCGATAATTGAGGCAATCCCGACTTCAACTTTATATGTACATATATACATAGTAATACAAACATAAATTAAATGCATTGATTAAAAAAATGTTATTTAAGTTTCTTATTATAGCACAATTGGTGCGCCACCCTGTACGTTAATTTGCCCAGGGGGGTTTCAAACTTTCAACACATTTGCATCAATTTTCAAAAACCCACGGATTCAATTACTATTATTTTTTGTAATTTGGTGCTCACACTATGTACATATATAGCTCAGTGTTTGCCGAGTTTCTCGTACCATTTGAGGAGGTAATACCCTCGGAGGTTTACCCTTTCCTGCCGATGGGTGACCGCATCCGCCATTTTCTAATTTTTTTTGAAAGTTTACAAAATTTCTTTAAAAGTTTTTTTTTTAATAATACATATGTACGTAGAAATAATTAATCTGGAAAAAATGTTATTTGATCGGAAACACTTCTTAAAAAAAAGTTTTATATTCATATTCAGCCAACAAAAATTACTTACATTTTTTTTAATGTACTTTTCATTAATTAAACAACTAGTTTATAGATCAGGACCAGTGCTCATAAATTTAATAAATTAACAATAAATAAGTTAATTGAAAAATATTATGAAATTGCGACTAAATTGACTCTAAATTATTACTTCAAAATAAAAAAATACACAACGTCTTTGATGCCAATGCAAAAATAAGCGGGTTTTTGTTTTTTTTTTTTAATTTTTTCAAGGAATTTTCTTTTTTGAAATCTTGATTTTACGAAAATCGAATAAACCTTGTAAACTTGTAAATTTGTGGAGCAATCGGGAAACCACAAAATGATTGTGCAAGTAGGAGCAGCAAAATAAATGAATTGATTTTTTTTATTTTTTTAAGTTGAATTGTCAAGTTTTGTATTTTGTTTACATAAGCACTCTTTCAGAACAATTTAAGGGAGTAATTAACATATAAAACTTCAGCATACTAACGCAAACAACAAAATACAGGAAATACAAATTTTCTTGGTATCAGACGAACATTCATAAATACATACGAATAAAGTTAATGTTATAAACTTCAAATTAAAGTTAATTAAAGCACCGCTGAACGCTGCTTTATCGACTCACTTCATCGCATTTCCGCCTAAAAGTATGCAATGAATAACGATTTGCAATGTAAAACAAACGGACACACAAAGACAGAACGGCATTAATATGTATAAAATACAAAGTATCTCCATTTTTATTATTACCTACAATTTTTGTGTGCTTGGTAGAAAAAGATTAAATATATATTAATACATATAAGTATAATTATTCTTAATTTCAAAAAGTTAAGAAAAACATACATAAATACGAATGTAACAGCTCACTGCATGAAACTGCGTTTTGGCTGCAAAGTTGTATGCGGCTCAATGGTCTAGGGGTATGATTCTCGCTTTGGGTGCGAGAGGTCCCGGGTTCAAATCCCGGTTGAGCCCAATCCATTTTTTTATTTTTTAAACTTAACTCAAAAACAACTTTTATATTTTTTGATGCCGTATCAAACTTGCTCGTTATTATACCATAATATAGACATCTTGGGAATAAATTTTAAACTTGATGCTTCCGTTTTTATTCCGTATAAGTAATTTTCACTTTTAAATTTAGTAGAAATGTTGCCAATATGTAGCGCAATTAATTTCATTTACATCCAAACTTTTTTCTCCGAATTTTGAGAAAATAGTATGTATGCTTATTTTTGCAAGTTCCACGTTGTTCAAATAAAAAGCATAAACAAGATTTATTTTTTGAAAGAAAATGCTTAAAAGCCTCGACGAAATAACTTCTCAAAAATCAGCAGTATACTTTTGCGACCGGAAACATGATCTTTATTTAACTAAAAATTAAGGGTCTATAAACGAGCTACATAAAAATTAAAAAAAAAAAAAAGGAAAGTTGAATGCCAATTTTTCTAGATTTTATAAAATTTTAGGATCAGTCAATTAATTGCACAACTATTACACGAATGACATGCATGCTGTACTACAGGGAGACTCCGAAGGCTTTAATTTTCATTAGTTAACTGAAAGAGCAGGGTGACGCAGTATTTTCAATGTCGACAAAATTAATATTAGGCAAGAAATATTCAAGCGGCTCAATGGTCTAGGGGTATGATTCTCGCTTTGGGTGCGAGAGGTCCCGGGTTCAAATCCCGGTTGAGCCCGGATTTATATTTTACTTTTTTCGTCTTTATTTTCATTTTTCTTTTTATTTGAGTGAACAATAATATAAAACAGAAATGTACATACGAGCTTATTATCGTATGTGGATACTATAACCAGATATGATTAACCATATTTACATATGTACATTTGAATGTATCTATGTATGTATGTACGTGTGCTCGTACAGTCGATCTCCTTTTAACTTGGTTCTTAACGCGATTTGATTTTAACGCGTAGTTTTCTACAATCGCCCATTGTCTCTTTTTACACGATTTTAATATTTAACGAGGAATTTTTTTATCACAGATTATTCCGCAATCCTCCATTGCTTTTTTAACGCGGATTTGCTTTTTGAACGCGGTTAGCGATTCATTCTTTGTCCTCGTTTTACAAGCGCTAATGATGAAGGTTTAGCGAAATTTCGTTGAGATTTTAAAAATGCTGTGGAGTGCTACCGGGATTTATGTATATAACGACAGCAGAAAGAGAAAGTAGAAAGAAAGTTTTAACGGATTATTTTAAGAACTGAAGTATGGATTTATTCGTCGTTTAATATAATTTATGTTATAATATAATTTTTGTCAAAATCCTGTAAAACAGAGGGTTCTTAAGATGTATCAAGGCAATGCGAATATGTACATACATACATACATATGTGTGTATGTAAGAATTTTGTTTTTTTGTTCCCCAAACTTCGGTCTTGGGTGGAAACTTGGTTATTTTAACGAGTAATTTTTTTTACACTGATTTTTCGCAAATTAAGAACGAACAAACAAATTTAAACGGTGAACCGCGTTAAAAAGAGATCGACTGTACTATTTACATCTTCCTATATATGTTTTCTATTTTGATTTTATTTTCAGTATTTTTTCATATAAAAAACAGTAGATTTTCTAACAAAAAACATATACACTGAAGTTTGAAACTTTATGAAATCTGATTTTAAGAGATGACAGAAATATTTTTATGATATCGGTCGATCACTTTTTTTTTTGCATAAGCAAGTGGTTTCAATGGGTTTTAAATATATTTAAAGTATTCTTAAAATAGCGGAGATGTCGATCTGCATGGACCGGAAATATTCAACCACTGCACATCGTCTGAAAAAAGTTTGTAGTTTTTGTGAGAAAGGTACTCCGAGGCGCTCTCCTTCCTTCTGAGGGTATATACTTAAACAACGATGCCTTTTTGGATCCCACCTAGATCTAATTTACCTAGAGATGTAACAAATGAGCTGACAAGTGCTTTAATGCATACAAACAGCGGGAAGAGATTGGCGGCTTTCCAGCACAATTTTTGATTAAATCGCAACATGGCTCATAACTTAAATTAAAGCTTGGTTGCCACGAAAGATAAAAACATTTTTTCCTTTTATACTTTAAAAACAATTTACAATGAAAACATGCACAACAAACAACCGCCATTTCGTAATAATATATTTATATTTTTCAGGCTTTAAGTGGCAAATTTGTATGTACATACATACATACTTATATAAATAATATCTAATATAAGAATAAGGAACTTTCATTTGCAATAATTTGTAAGATTATGGATAAGTAATGCCCTGACACAATACACCGGAATCAATTAGCAGACTTGTACATAATTATTTCTAATCAAATAAGAATTTGTCAAGTATAACGTGAATAAATCAAATACTTAGGTTGATGCCGAGGAACAACTTTCACTGCGATTGCGATGCTGGTAGTGTTGATGGAAGGATCGTATGGCCTGTACAGTGGTGCAGGTGAACTGCTTAAAATACTGATTATTCATTAAATCACAAACAAGCAGCACACAAATAAAAATATGAACAAGCGAATAGCAGCAAATCACCTGCGCTGGCAAAGCAATTTCAACGAAAAAGAAAAAACTGACATTGCCGCCGCCTAATGTGATCGTGTTGAATGCAACAGGCATGTTGGCCATTTAGTTTGTAGCAACAAGTATTGCTTGCCGTCCAACGTCAACAACGAAGCGAACCAGTTGTAAAGTTGCTGTTGCTGCTGATGCTGCTACTACTACTTACTTATTGCAATCAGTAATGTTGGCAAAATCAAGTCAAGATTGCGGGCAGCTATTTATCGCTCACTTGTTCCAAAGCACAAATGTCTGTAGGCATGCGAGTGTCATCGTAAGTGAACGAATATACATAAGTATGTACACATGAAGTTGTGAGGATCAGCGTGTGGCAATAGTGGCAGCTAGCAGCTAGCAGCAATCAACAGCCCAAAAGCGGTTTATTAACGGTTAACCAAGCCAAGGCAAGTGGCAACCTCAACATCTGTTGAAGCAAACAGATGCTGGATGTTAGTAGGTTTTGGTGCTATTGACAAGCCAACATTGTCAAATGTCTGTCGAATTGACGAAAATTATAACTTAACATTTTAGTGGATTTACGATGTAAACGACTTCCGTCTAACATTACTCAAAATGTTTAGTATGAAAAAGATAAAGAGCTCAGTAAATTGGTAGGAAGCATGCAATGCAGTTATTAATACTAAATATATTTAAAGCTAATCAAGAGCAGGAGCATTGAGGAAGTTAGAGCTAAGATATTTAAATCTTACGCTCAAAAATGCCATTAAAATCGAGAATTGAGGCTCGAGGCTTGGTTGACCTGAATCGCTCACAGATCCTTGTCAGAAAGGACTTAAACATACATTTGTATATATTTATAGCCGTTGTAGGGCTAAGGTGATTAAAGGCCCATCTGTCTTAGGGTAGTTTGCAGGTTACCATTGTGATCGTCGGCAATTCTTCGTGCTGTACCAAGTCTTATATTTTTTTTTTTTGTAAAATTCGCAATAAAATCTCTATTGTGCAGACTCATACCTTTAATTAATGGACATTCAGATTTTTCTTTTTACCGAAGCAAGCGAAGTTCTTATAGACCAACAAAATAGCTGTTGTGTTTTTTATGTCTTCGAAGAATATCCTTTTTAGCTGACCATTTTATCGTTGTGAAATCCAAATTAAATAATTAAAATTTTAGAGTATGCATTTTTATGAGCAACAAAATTAAAGTATAATTCTTAATTAGCTAATTTCAGTTGGAAAAAATACCGTTAATTTTTGAGAATTTTTTCCGCCACCGGTGTTGCGCATATTCTTCCATATAAAGAATGGATAAAATCTGTTTTTATATGAGAGAAAATGTTTAACACCCCTCCGAAAAAATTCTTAAAAATCAACTTGCACTTTATTATAACTGAACTACATACTAGACAATTTTTATAATTATTGTATAAAGATAAACCTTTGGGTTTTATGGTTTTACTTAAAGAGTCAACGATATTTTTATTAAAAAATATTTTAGCTTAATGAAAAAAGATACGTCGGTTATTTATGTTCTCAATTAGACATACTGGGTAATAATAACGTGTGTATTAGCCATGTATGTTAGTTTGTTGCCTTCAAAATTTACTGTTAGTACATACATATGCCTTCCAAAAGTAATGAAGAGATTGTAAAAAATCAAAGCCACTGATGTTCGATTTGCGTTAATTTCAATGGTCACCAGTCGTTAAAAATTAAATCACATAATTGAAACTCGAAACGAAAGAGTTGGGTTTAGTTATTTGCCGATACATTTTTATTAAAAATGCAAAGTGAAGGCGCATAAGTAGCAAAATTAAAAAAAAAAATCGTATACATTTTGTACTTGGGAATTCAATCCCGAAGCATTTAAAAAGATCGGGATTTTTGGATGTGACATACATACATACATATTTGTTTAGGCCGCATGCCTAAATGTCGATATGCTGCATGCGGACTAAACAATACTCGTGTTGTTATCCTGGGATTTATAGAATAAAAATTAATAAAAATTAAGTCTTATCAAAAAAAGAATAAACAGGATATGTTAAACAAATACTGTTATTTCATAAAACAACAATTTTCAAATAGCATTAATAGAGAAAGTTTACATTTAAAAAAAAACATACATACGTACCGTTAACGAAAAAGTTAAATTTAGGGCTTTTATGTTTTTAATCAACGATAAAAAAATGGCAATAAAAACCGAGAAAATTGTGATTTTTTAAATTAGAAATAACATTTCAAGATAATTAAAAAAAAAGTTCTCTTTAAAGATATACCACATAAATCAAGGCTTCGAATTTGGAAATAAAGGGTGGCGCAAAAGTAATCCTCCTATCAGAAAATGCTATAAATTTTGCGATTGGCCCCTAATGGCCCTAATGGCCCCTAATAAACAATGTTACGCTACACTGCTCCAGAACGCGGAATATTTTCTTTAAATTTGTTTTTTTTTTTCATTTTTTCTTTAAATTACAGCCAAAAAACATCGGAAGTTTACTTTTGCGCCACCTTGTATTTTAAGAATTTCATCAAAATTTCGAAGATTTTAAGTACAAATTTTCAGATAGTTTTTAGTTTGCAACAAGTTTCCAAGGTTTTAAAAAATTCCAAAAAGTAATGCAAATTTTGAGAATTTTTATATATTGTATACTAAAAATTTGTGAAACGGTCTAATTAAAAATGTCGCCATATATGTAGATATGTATATGTGCATAAAAATAGTAGCGCTTTAAAAAAAAAATTTCCTTTATTTTATTTTTTAATTAAATTACACTTTATACGAGTATAACATTAATTAATAACAATTTCAATCCCTTTTTTTAGTCTCCAGTTATTAAATTTATTATTAGCCCATTCCATTTTGGTATAAGAAAGTTTCAAGCGGCTGGAAAGTGTCGCTGATTTAATTTGTTTTTTTTGTACGCGGGATATAAAACTTAATTTTAAAAAAAGAGAATCTAACGCATCTAAGCGGTTTTTTAGAGAATTAATTAAAATAATTTGTCGAGGTGTATTTACTTTGAAAATAAGATGAACTTTGTTGTATGTGGGATGTCGGGATTGATTGCCCTATTCAGTACGAAAGCAAAAATGAAACTTCATGTAATTGTAAATAAACAATCACACCTACAAACAAACACAATCATACACACACACACACACATATACTAAGCATGCATGAAAATAATCAGTGCTCTGTTCATTCGCAAGTGATTTAATTTTTCTGCAAACTCTGGCCATAGACAAACTATGGCCGACCAGACGGTCAACCAGCAGCCAACATTGGTCGGCGGCGGTCCTCTGCCATTTGGTTGGTTTGCCACACATTTATTGTTTTTTTTGTTGTTGTTTTGCGATTTGCCATACCAATACGAGAGTAAATGTTTGGTATTTGGCAGGGAGAGACCAACAGTTGGTTAGTTGCTACTGTCTGTTGTTTAATTGCAGTTGCGTTGGCTAAAAAGTGCTTGCGGCACTTAATCGTGGTCGTCGTGGTCGCAGCGGTTGTTTGGTTGGTGTGGTGGGTCGACGATTCGCTGTACGAGTAGTTCGAACGTCACTGTTGTTGTACTTGTAGGCAGAATCACAGTCATCGAAGTGAATGCACTGCATCCAATTTGGCAGAAAATGTGAAAGGACGAAATGTCAAAAGCATGTTGTACATGTGTTTAAGAGTGTGTATGTACATATGTACATATGTATGCACATATGTACATATATACGAGTGTGTTTGTAAAGCACGCGTGAGTTAGCCATTTACCCGCAAGCCACATAGCGGTAGTGTTACTTGTAATTATTATTCGAACCAAATACGTACGTAGATGAAATAAATAAAATACATAAATAAAAAATTCTTGCATATTATCTATTCTTGTACAAATGTACATGCTTACATAGATACATACATATGTATGTACATACATTATTTCCAATTAAATAAACGAAGCAAAAAGTTTTTAAACATTTTGTCACGTCATAGATTTTTGAGTTAGGAGGCATTAACAATAAAATATTTTTCAAAGATTTAAAACAAGATGAAGATGAAGAAACGAGAAATGGAAAAATACGAGTACGAAGAGCTTTCGGAAAATAAGCATTTCATCCAAAGGTTTTTCAGACTGGCGCTGGTTTCAGCAAAGACGAGGTTGGAAATCGGGCGGAGCGAACGTTTCACGAAAACGATGCCAGACCAATATTACGGTATACTGTTCACATTCACCTCACTGAATCAAGACGCGGTGAGAGCAGCAATCATGAGAAAATAAGGCTTCCAGAGCCGATGGTATACCGGCCTTCGCGAAAAGCTCCAAATTGCAGTTTGCTTTTATGCCAAAAGATTGAAATCTCAATTTACTATCCCCAATCGCCAATTGTACCACATAAGAAAAAACGTTACACATCATATCTTTGTTGACTATAGATAATATGACATCAGATTCATTAGGGCATCATTCGCCAATTTAGAGAAGGTGGTAGAAGTAATTGATTTCCTTTTGAAGAGAGTTCGTTTGCGTTAAAACGATAGTAAACTGAATAATTTTAAAAGAAACGATATTTTTTTGCTTTGAAGCAGTGAAGGCCTTTGTTTTAACTTTGAATCCAACATAAACGATGTTGGGCAAATGAACTTATTTTTAGTTAAATGTCGCTTACAACAATATTTGCAAAATAATTTATATGATAATTACCTTTTAACTGGCATAACAATATGTATTAAGGAGAAAATTAACTTCACCTCTTGGGATATAGCATACCGTTGTCTAGCTATTTAGTACGACACCTAACTAAAGCTTTATTACTTTAAAATACATAAATGTATGACATATATACTCTAACCTAACTGTTCATTGATTAATATAAACAAAATTCTAAATAAAAACAAATTAAAAGCCACAGTCTCACTGCCGGTTGATTGAAGTTTAGCGCAGTTTTTCTTAAGTAATGTAAACATATGTTAGTAGAAACCAATAAAAAGTGCAAACTGATATACTTTTTCCATTGAATACAATAAGAAAAATCGCAGGCAATTAAAAATTACAGTAAACACACTTCTAATGTAATGATGACATTCCAATAAGAATTGAGAAATTAGAAAAAAGATAAATTTAATTGTCATTTTTAAAAACGCCCTTCAGGTTAGCGAGAACCTAATTTGTACATATGTATGTACACATGTATTAGGCATGTCAATCCCGGGATCCCGACTTTTTTTAACTCCCGAATATCCCGGGATAAGTCTATTCAAATCCTGAAATTGTAGAAAACAAAGAATTTAACAGCCATTAACTTTTTTGGTAAGATTTGTTTCGGCCAATTTTTTTATATAAATTTTCGATGTATTTGAGGTCAAGGCCGTATTATACATAAATAAAACGTAAACTGCAAATTTGATTTTTTATATTTTATTTATTATTGTCGATATTTCGCTCTCATCAGCATCTTCAGGAACTAATGGATTTGTCCAGTCGACCGGACGATGCCCTCAAAACAAATTTGCAATTTACGTTTTATTTATAATACGGCGTTGAGCTCAAATACAACGAAAATTATTATATTTTTATTTTGTGTCATTCTTAGAAATTCCCCTTTCAAGGGCAAAAAAAAAGCTTTTAGAGAGTTCACAATCGACAAATAACGCAGCTTGTTAACTTCCTTAAGACTTTGTTTTGTCCTTGCCATTATAAATGAGCTGAAGAATATACCACTCGAGTAGAAAATGAGCCTTACTATGAAAGCGATGTTAATAGAACTAACAACGAGGCGCCTGAAGTGGATAAGGCAGAAAGTCTCAAAGATAAATTGTTTCTGGATTGAAATTTCATTTACGAATACGTTTCACTTCTTTTCATATTCGTGACTTTGCCTACGGGCCTGATATATAATATTGGTTTCAAACAGTGAATAAAAATAATTTCTCTTTACATTTGCTTCTGTACCAAATATGTATGTATGTATATTTCTAATTGAAGTATACATTATTTTGTATGTGTGTGTAAAATTTTACATTTATTTCCTTTTTTTCTTGAAAATACCAATAAATACATACATGAATTACAACAAATCGTTCTTCTTTGTTACACGAGGGGAACTACATATGTACATATTTTTAAATGGTACTTCTAGTATTGCCAGATGCAAACCGACAAGACATTCGAAAAGTTTGACATTTTTTAGCATAAGTCTCTTCAGTCAACTTCTGTCAATTCGCATTAAACATTATTTTTTATCAAGTTGAAAAATGCAATTCATTGAAAAAATGAAATTAAATCGTGAAAATTTTCGTGCCCTGTGTTTTTCGACTTCCGAAAGAGGCTAACTCAACAACAGTGTTTCGAATCAATTCATTCAACTTTTGGCAATGAAGCAGCATCCAAAGCAAGTATTTACAACTGGTACAATGAGTTCAAGCGCGGACGACATTCGCTCAAAGACGATGAGAAACCAGGTCGTCCAAAATCGGTTGTTGTGCCAGAGAACATCGATGCGGTGAGAAAACTGATTGAGCAAGATCGTCATGTGACATATCTCGAGATAGAGGCAAGCCTAGGCATATCGGCGACTAGCATACATAAGACTTTTCATTAACATATATGTATGTAGGTGTGCGAAAGCTGTGTGCTTGTTGGATTCCACATAAATTGACAGACGCTCAAAAAAAGACTCGCGTCGATTGGTGCCGAGCAATGATTGGATAATTCGACGTGGATTTATGCGTATGAACCCGAAACCAAAAACCAATCAACTGTTTGGGTCTTTCAATTCGAAGAAAATCCAACGAAAGTTGTGCGTGTGTTTCTTCTTTTAGAAAACTTCACCGCCTGAAGAAGCGGTTGAAGCGTTCGAAAACCATGTTTATGAGGTATCCTCTTCGGACTGGCAAAAGTGTTTCGAAAAATGGTTTGAGCGCATGCATAAGTGTATAAATCTTAAAGGCGAATATTTTGAAAAGCCATAAATGCGTTTAGAATGAAAAACAATTTTCTTTCTTATGTTTTCTAAGTTTTAGTATGTATAATACTTGAATTCTCTTTAGGAATTATTGCACATTCATTGAGTACAAGCAATACACTAATCTCATATACATATGTATATTACGGCCGTGATGGCGCAGTGATAAGAGTGAAATTTCGTATGTAAGTCAATAACAGAAATACATTAAACACATCAGGTTTGCGGGCCAACTGGCACGTTGGATGTGCCACAACATAACAGCATGCAGGTGAACTAAATAAATCTTTAGCACTTGGGTAGTTTGTCCAAAAAGAAAGCATTCCATCAATTTCACACGCAGCTGAAGCTTAATTCAAATAACTATACAAATACATACATATGTACATATACGTACACAAGTATATGTACTTAAACATGTATGTATGTATGTATGGTATATGCGCATATGAGTGCTATGGTTCTATGGTGAAATGGTTTATTATATGGAATTGCTGTGAGTGTTGCAAGAATGATGCACTGAGCGACCAACAACAATTTGCCAGCATCCGTACAGCCTGGTTTCACCTGTGGCTTTATCACAAACAACAACTCTTCTTTCGGGTTTATTTTAATCTCACTCTACATTTGCATTGTTGCTTCAGATAAATTTTGTAGAGTAAATTAATTTATTCGCCGACATGTGCCACTTTATTGGCCGTTGTTGTTGTTGTTGTTGGTGTAGAGTTGGCTCGTGTCAGTGCTAATGATTGTATGTTGTTGTTACTCTTGTTATTGTAGGCTCATGGTTTTTGGTTATTATGGTATTATTGCACAATTATTAGGTTTTTAAGTACGACAATGAAAACTGTTGAACAACAACGACACACGTATACAGATATACATACATATATATGTACATACATAGAATTATACATACATATGTATGTATGTACACAGGTGTAAATGGTTTGACGACAAACTAGCAATGGAAGAGAAGCCTTCAGCAGATACTTCATTTGCTTTAGCTATTTCACATATCCTAAATACAAAAGTACATATGTATGTATGTACTCGTATGTATGTATGTGTATGTATACAAATTTATATGAAATTATTAACGAAATGCGTGCGGACAAATTCGCACACACATAATTGGTTATTTATGCCATTTCAGGCATACATACTTATTAATGCTTCTTTGCTGGATTATTATTATGCGAAACCATCATTTACTGTTATGATATTTCGAATTTTCCAGCAATTAGCTTTGTTTACATTGGGCGTTTGTATTACTTACACATATTCACAAACAAATACCGTATGAGGGTTAGCCAGAAACTTTACCAATAAAGATTAAAAAAAAAAGATCTATCACTCTTGCATTTGAAAAAGCCAGTTGTGGCAACTCCGAAGTAAGTAACACAAAAACATGATTTGTGAATGTCCCAACCACTCATTGTGAGTTGGTAAAAATTGATAGCCATCATATAGTTATTAACAAAGCAGGACGTGAAGACATCAATATATGATATTAGGACCAAGCCTCATAAATTTTTTGTTTCTTCAAATAATCAGCTGTTTCATGGGCTTAGTGAGAGCAGGCGCATTGTTGTGGTAAATGATTATGTACCATTCGCTTTTTTTCTTTTTTTTATGACTTTAGGAATGCAATTGTTATTCAATTCTTAAGAGCAACACCAACAGTAGCAACTGGTCAAGTTTTCCAGAAGAAGAAAGCGATATTTTCATTCGAACTGCTACGTGAACGAAACTATTTTGTTGGATTTAGCTTCACGACACTGGATTGCTATATTGTTACGTGCAAATATGTAAACACAGTTTAAAAACTAGACTCACCACCGAGCAAGTAATGCCATTCGGGTTGCGCCACCCATCACCAGCGTTTCATGGCCTCACTCGGCTTGACCGCTTTGCTCTCAGATTTGTAGTTGGAGTAATAACCGTTGATAACCGATCTACATGGAACTCATCATTGAGGCTAACGCGCAACCGTTTAAATTCTGGAAAACATTTATGAACAGTGTTTTTTTTGTGGTGCCGATTCAAGTTATGCAGCTTTTAAGATCTTATTGCATGCAAATTTTTATGAGAAAATATAATTGAATTTTTTGACCAACAATGTTGTTTTATCTCATAATTTAGCAAAATTTGTAAAAATCTTAGTTTGACATATAGATAAACGTCAGCTTAATGGTCGTACTCGAAAAATTTTAGGACAACCCTCATATTCTTATTTTATTGCATTGGAGCGTGCCATAGTATGAAGAAGGTACATATGTGTATTTTTTAATAAACTGTTTATTTACCATACCAATTAAATCTTGCTACATACTTGTGTTTTTGAAACACTTCACTTTATGTGGTAGCAGTGCATATTTACATTGGCCAGGTTGTTCGAAATGTGTCATTTGGTAGCTTATAAACTGAATTTTGTAAATATCATAATCTTTTAAATGGTTTTAGATTAGTATTATTGCCATTTTACATACATTTATATGTATGTATACGCTAAACTCCAGTTTTGTTGTTTCATAAAACGAAGTAATCGGCGTTATTTATTGTGACAAGTTAAAATGGACATCGTGGGTTTCTGAAATAATTTTGAAAATGTTTCAGACCACTACTAAATGCAATGAATCAAACAGATATACTCATGATGTGCTTCGTTTTTTTTCTTTTCTTTGTTTTTGCAATGCTGCAAGGTTTAACAAGAAATTTTCAGTTATATTTCGAAGTTTTAATCAAATAATTTAAAAAAAAAATATATTACAAACGTGCAAATCGAACACACACTGCAAATTATCTCTGAGCCATTTTGACCAAATCCCAATCGAACTGATCGAACATGGCCGAACCAAAGGCTTTAGTTTCGTAGATCTCTAATACTAGGCATACGTGTATACTAAGCAGATATTCTTATTACTATTTGTTTAAAAATTTGCTATGGCGTTTGATTTTTGTTGAGTCTTAGTTTAGCAGGAAGTTGTACATACTTCTATATCAAGTTGTACGACGAAACATACGAAGAAAAAAGGCAAAAAAATAAATTTATTTCCTGAGAAAGCTGACATTTATAAGTGGCTGAGTTTGTTAATATGCACATGACGTATACAAATACAAATTAATTTTCAAAGACTACATGTCTACATAGTTTGGAATACAAGGAAAAAATGGTGAGGTTCAGGCCTAAGTATTCCATTTTAGTATAATAAAGTGTAAGCCACAAATGGCTAAAAGTTACCATTGATTTTTGACAATTTTTTTTGTTAAGGATGTTGTCATCTATTACATCTTATTCTGACTCATCGCAATATTATGGAACGAATTCGATTGACTTTTGTAAAGAAATGATGACTATCCTTGACTGGACTGCGTAATTATAATTATGAACATACTTATGTATATGTACCTATAACCCGACCTAATTACTTAAAACATTATTCAAAAAGCACCCGTCATAAATCAATCTACAAAATAAAAAATTAATCCGTATTATTTTTCTATCCGTCATTGATGTGCCAATTACGGTTCGACGTTTGAGATCTTGTTTACATTATCTTTCCTCCTTTCACTAAAACAAAACAAAATAACCTTTTTCATTTGGGAATCATATGCCAATAATGTTAATAAACATATGGAAGATAAAAATGAATAATTATAAGCCTTTGTTGCACAGCTAGTGAGATTAACCGATGACGATTAACTTATACGATTTTTTTTTACCAGTTGTTTAACTTGTAAATGGAGCACGGTAGCTTCATAATCGTATTTGTATATCTTTGCTGCTACTGATTTTGTTTTCCACGCTAGCAGATGCATAATTAATATGGGGGCAGAGAATAGGAAGGCAGATACTTCAATCTTACGTGTTACTACTTTTTTACATTGTTTTTTTCCTAATCGATATCTATTTCTTTGTTTAGTTACATAAGTCGTGTATTTAGAATAGTGACCAGTGCTGGTATTTGACAGTACGAGTATGTTTTAAATTTAAAAAAAAATGCACGACTTTCAACCAAATTTAATATGAATAACAGTTATTGAAAGTCAGCAAACACTTCGTTTGATTGCAAATGTTATTCTAGCTTTTCACACTCAATATTGAAAAATTAATTGGAAAAAAGGCTGGCAAAAATAGAAAAGTAATTGAAAGATTCAGTGTGACACAAACAGAACTTTTTCATAGGATTTTTATTTTAATTTTATTTTTTTTCAATTTGTCGGCGCACAGGTCAAGAATTCGTTTTGCGTTTTTTTTTTGTATCTGCATTTTGTTTTTGCATCAAAGATGTGGTTAAGCTTTTAACATTTTGATTTTGTACAATTTGTGGCGATTTCTGTTAGTGCCTGGAGTTGTAGGCAGACAAACCTGCAGATGGACGTCAGGTATCATTCCCTGTAGGAAAATTCTACTAAGGAGTACAATGAGATATAGAAAATATTTAAAATGATGTACATACATATATCCTCATCAAGCATGTTTAAGTATTTTTACATATACATACAATATATACATACATTTATATACATATATATATATGAATTTTTTTTAAGACAATATAGAAAACCGCGATTAGTGATTGGACGTAAAAATTAAAATTTATCTTGGACTTAGCTTTTACTGATCGATCCTAAGTGAATTGAAAAAATTTAAATTCTCCAAGAATAAAGCATAGCCTAAGGGAATAGGTTAATAGGCTTCTAGAGTAAATTAGTTTGTATAGGGTTTAGATTTTTTATAATTGCCGCTACGTCATAATTTGAGCTTTTTCTTAAAAATTCGACTTTTTTTTTAAACAGCCAGGCAATGTTTAAGCGGCTGAAGTCCCTTTATAGCTTCTCTAATCTAAACTCTATTTTATGAAATACCTAGTGAACTGAAATAAAATTTACTGCTATTATACAAGTCCATGGATAAAAAAATTCGTTAACGAAGCTTTTTTCTAACTGGGATGCTTTTTCGTTTTCATATGACTATTTGATTATTGAATGGCTTCTTTTCATGGTGCATTATTAAAAAAAAAAAAACAAAGAATAAAAAACAATTTTCACTTTGATCGCTTTGCTTGCTCATAAAACTGAAAAAAGCAAAATATTTATGTGGTACGCGCTTTAGGCGTATAAACCAAATTAAATCGTTTTCTTGCTTTTTTCGGAAAATATTACGTACACATAAAATACAGTTTATGGCATTTATTCTGGCTGAAAAATAATTAGAACTCCTAATGCTTAAAATGTCTAGTAATTCATTTTGAAATAATTTATTGGAAAAGCCACAAAAAAAAGGTAAACTTAATTATAATAAAAATTAAAATTAATAAAGTACGAGTAACACCGGTTTTGAAAAAAGGTTTTTCAGAATCATACAC
Organism: Philophylla caesio; assembly: GCA_963971545.1. NCBI lineage: Eukaryota > Metazoa > Arthropoda > Insecta > Diptera > Tephritidae > Philophylla > Philophylla caesio. The sequence goes on along the minus strand of OZ020604.1, from coordinate 183,449,414 downwards.
AATTTTTACTATGACATTTTCCTAAAAATGTGCAAGGTATATTCAAAATAATTCTATAGCGAAAACAATTTCGTTGATCTGAAACTATTTGCTGATTTTGTAATATCTTTTAAAAAATATTAATTTAATGTAAAAAAAATGTTGCAACGAAAAATTTTCCTTTTTTTTTTGTATAAATAGTATAAGAATTTACAATGAAGATGTATTAAACTTAACTAAACTTTGTACAAAGCTGGAAATACAAAAAAAAACCTCAAAATATAACGCCACTTGAAACTTGCACTTTGTTAGACTAAAATTGGGCACTGCATACCAAAGAAATTAGTTAAAAAAAATTTAAAATTTTTAAATCTTTTTGTGAAATCTGAAAAAAGTCTGAAACTTGAATTTTTATAAATTTAGTTATAACATCAAGTAAAGTTTTATTTGAAATTACAAATTTTCGATTATTATGAAAAACGTTTGTAAATATTATAAAAGCAGTCATATATTCAAATTTTTTGACGCACGCTAAATTTTTACATATTTTACATAGTAGTGTGAAAGTTATGAAGTCTAACAAAAACAAAATAAAACCAAAAAAAAACATTAAAAAAAATGTAATTTTCCAAGCAAACAATAAAGTTCAAATTAATAATGAGTCAAAAAAAAATCTGAGCAAAATATACATATATGTATTTGACTCACTAAATAATTTTATTTTTATTTTCTTGGGCCATAAAAAAATCGCAAGTCCACAAAACATATGTTGTACGTTTAAAACTCGAAAAAAATAATTATTCATTTCATGCAAAAAGTATTTTTCCTAAACAGAAATAAAATTTTTCAGCAAAAAGTTTTACTTAAAAATTACTTTAATCGTCTTATAACACACAGTAACTCAAAAAATAAAACTTTTGTGTTGTGAACTATGTAAAAATATGTACAACACAGGAAGTATTTTAAAATTATTAAAATTTTTTAAAATGTTTTGTAACAAGTGAATAATTCTACTATTTATGTACCTACAAGAAATTAAAAAATATGGTTCAATGTGGCTTGTTACGGTGATTTTAAAATGTTAAAATTAATTCGCATAAGTTAAATACTAAGGAGATAAATTTTGACAATAGCCAACCAAATCGTTGCATTTTAAGAACCGTCACTACCTTACATGGATTCGCCCTGTTTGATTGCTTTGCAAAAAAGGTAACTGAAAAAAATACTTTTAACCAAAAATATAAGTAAAAAAAATGTAGCTAAAGGCACCCGTTGTCGTACTCCCTAGGAGCGTAGTATATTTATACTATATGTAACTGAAATGAGAAAATTATTTGCTATATAATACTGATTACGAGTATTAAAGAAATAAGCCGAGGAACAGGGTTAGACTCAGGACAAGTAGTTACATATATGAGGAAGTCAGATGAGGATAAATATGTGGTGGTCCAAAATTTCCAATAAAAGCTGTCCTCAAATATCCATCAATTTTAATAGTACAAAAATATACAAAAATTATACCTTTAAATTGATTTCTCGTGCCTTGATGTTTTGAATACATTGCCATTGCTATAAACATTTATACACTTACCTGAAAAGAAAGAAAAGTTAAAATAATATTATATTCTTAAAAATGTACAATAAATCTATATATGTATTTAAGTATGTATGTATGTATGTATGTACCCAGCAAGACCGACCTAACGGATTCTCCAATACACTCACAAAACACTAACACATTTTTATATATTAACGATATTTATTTGGCATTCTTTGCGTTATTTAATAAGTTACTTATCGCATAATATTGTTTGATGGAAAAGAGACAACTGCATGTAGAAGAACGTGCCAGCGAATTCCCTGTAAATGAAAGAGGACGCTGCTCGCTTGTATGGCGAGTATGCGTCAGATTTGTCCCGAAGCCCTAAACAATATGCTGGAAAGTTTTTGAATTTTCACACAAACTTTATGTAGTACTAAGCATATATAGCGCATTATTTTGCAGATAGCGTTTATGTATATATGTATATATTAGAGATGAAACGGATATTCAGTAACTATCCGGCCGCCGGATAGGCCGGATACCAGCGCATAAATTTGGGTATTGTTTAACCTCTCTGAAGTTGACAACTCAACTTTTACTTAAGAAAAAATTATCTACTGGATAATTTGCCGTAAATTTTCCGTGAAAAGAAACCAAAGAACAGGGATCACAATTGCAATAAATTCGCACTGACTTAAATTAAAATTCAAACTCACATGTTATGGCGTTTCATCCTTCATGTTAAACCTGACTAGAACTGTTTTTATTTCCTACCTCATCAAAAAAATCCCAAAATGTGTGATGAGCTTTGCGAGATATGTTACATCTGACAGTATCTTCTCCTCTACTACGGTGTTGAAGATGAACTGCTACTGGAGGATTCTTCAACAGACATTTGTATATATAACATTTTAAATATGGTTTTGACTCTTAGGTCTAGGTAAATTGTATTCAATTGAGTCTTGAAACTAGTTTTTAGTTCATATTTTTACGAGACCTGCATATGTGATAAATCAGGAGTTTTTTTGCTTAGTTTTATCCTTATCTAAGTAAGTATATTTTTAAAGCGGCAATGTGTGGTATAACTTCCGAAACGCAGGATAGACCAAAACTTTTTACTTTTGTAATTTCTTCCATTAAACTCTCGTGTTGAGCTGTCAAATTGACGAGTGTAACGTGATCAGCAACATACAAGAATATGGCCCGCTTTTGTGGTAACAAACGTTCAATTATATAAAAGGTGGAACTTTTTCCCTTTCGCCGTAAACTTATTATTATCACTGTTAACATCAAAATATTCCCTGAAAGGTAATTTTTTCTTCACCGATGTCAAGTAATTGCTAATATGTACGTAAATCCTTCTTTCTTTATTTTTTATATATTCACAATCTTAACATTCGTGGCCGCTGTGGTCGAGTTGTTAGCGGTGCGTGCTATAACTTGATATGCCGGTGAGTTCGAGGTTCGAATCTCAGTCAGGGCAAGCAAAATCTTAATAATAGAAAAAGTTTTTTCAAATAGCGGTCACCCCTCGGCAGGCAATGGCAAACCTCCGAGGGTATTTCTGCCATGAAAAAGCTTCTCATTAAATACATCTGCCGTTCGGAGTCGGCACAAAACTGTAGGTCCCTCCATTTGTGGTATAATATAAAGACGCACACCACAAATGGTAGGAGAAGCTCGGCCAAACACTGAGCTATATAGTGTACGCGCCAAAATTATATTTATTATTATTATACAATCTTAACATTCCATATACATATAATCTTCTTTATGCTTTACTATTCCTACTTAGTTCTTCTGCTAATTCGCTTCATATCCACTATGAACTTACTCTATGTTAATATTAAGATCATTTATTTAATTTCAAACACTGTAAAATAACTTTTGGTTGTGTGTTTGATAAATGAATAAATAAATAAATAAAAAAAAAAAATATCTCGTCGATAAAACTTTTGAGAATTATAAAAATACATCGGAGAATAAGACCACAAATAAATTAATAATCTCAAACGTTCACGCACGAGGCTGCTCTGCAATTGTTAACTTCGCTTATCAACGAAAAGACCCGAATTGGAGCGAGTCCACCCGATCGTTCACGCGCGCCTACGCAAGCGTGCTTCGTGCGATGCCACAAACGAAAAAATTCTGCTATCCAGTTTCAAGATTGGCCGAATATACGGTAGCTGGTATCCGGCTAAACTTCTATCCGTTCCATATCTAGTATTTATATTTGTATATATGTACCTACGTATGTGTATAATGTAACTACTCCTTGGTGATTCATCAACGCACTGACCAAATGAAAATAACTAAAAAAAAATGGTTCTATTTCAGCCAAGTAAAAGCTTCTTATAAAAATATTTGTTTAAAAAAAAATCTTAAAGATGAACACCGCTAATGGAGAAATCTAAAGTTTAATAACGTCTCCGAACATCAGATTTTTTTTATTGAGAAAAAATACACACGAAAGTTCGTTATGTCCTGTTGATGGGCGTTCGCTATTAGAACTTCAAAAAGCTTACAAGCTTGAAACTTTGGGAAACGATTCATTCATATTAAAGTTCACATTAAGAAGGAAAATTTTAAAGTTTTCAACGTTACTATTGACAAAGAAATATATGGTATAGGCGTAGACCGAAATTTCCTAGTAAACGCAAAATTCATCTCGAATTGGTCTGAAGTTCGATAACAATTGTCGATATCAAACTATCAGAAAATGAATGAAGGCCAATGTAAAAATGTAGTATAAGATTATACACATGTACATATGTATGTAGCACGTAAGAGCAAAGAAATCATGCGAAATTTGAATTTGAACTGTAAACAAAATAAAATTAAAAATATACATAAAATTCAATTGAAAGGAAAGTCATAAGATGCGCTCGTTAAGTCACAATGCATGACAAGTTAACGCATACGTAAATACATATGTATGTACATAAATAAACAGTTGAAGTTAACAAGCGTTATGGGTAGCTTGCTGACTTTTGTCGGATACATACATACGAACAAACATACATACTCGTATCTGTCCTGACTCCGGAGGCCCATTCATGAATTGCCTCACGCCATCGGGCCGTAAATGTCTTCATTATGTTAAGTGTGAAAATTGCAATGAAATAAGTAAAAACGACAGGTAAAAAAAAAATACATTCCAAGTGGCGCATCTAAAGACGTGTTTATATGCAGCTTTTAGCCAATGATAACAGTAACAAGTCAAGTCAACGTCATTCAGCCCTCAGCATTACGACCTACGCCAATGCTAATCAAGACAAAGTCCGCATAACGCTTATATTTGCAAGTAGATGTATGTACATGTGTATGTATGTATGTGTGACCGTTTAAGCGCGGTTTTTAGTTGACTTGGCGGGTAGAAGATAAACACACGCAAGCCACTTCCAACGAACTGCATTCGCATCTGCTCCCTCATAATGTTTAAGTCTACTTTGAGAGTTGCTAAAAAAAGAAAAAGCCAAACAAGCCGCGCTCAAACACGTGCAACACGTCGGCAATGCAGGGCAGTTGCTACATAGACCACATTCGCTCTTTGGCATGCATCGATGTATGTACGTTTGGTAAGAAATACTCCCAGCTTGGCGCTGAGTGTTTTAATTCATGTTTGTGTCGCTCAACTCGTCTTGGCTCTTGGCTATATCTTAACCAAATTCACTTTCATTTCTGCCGGTTTGGTTAAGTTCAAACGAATCGTTGAATGCGGCTTGAATCAGTTTTATTGCGCGTGTTGAAAAGTAAAAACGTAAGCTCGGTTGTTCGGCGAAACATTTCGAAATTGTGAATAGCTGCAATTTTTTTTATTATTAGTATTACAAACTTTTTTTTTATTTTTAATTTCAGCGATATTTTATTACTGTGTGTCATTTATGAAAAGTAATTATGCTTCCACATATGTACTTGTTTCTCATTACGCTTTTTTTGAATTTTGTGGTGTGATGCGTGAATGAATTTAGACAACGAAATCGTGAAATTAATTAAAAGCAAAAGTAATTTCATAAATAAAAAAAACATTTAAATAATAAAGCAATGTGAGACGCATAACGGTCGTATAACGGTCACATATTATAATGGAAATCACTTAAAGAAAAAATTAAATAATTACAAAAAATCTTTATTTATAACAGACAATATTTCCTAGTGTTGGTTTGACCAATCTCCTTATTTTGGAAAAGTGTCTGCAATGAAATATTTGAAGTAAGAATATAACCAATTTTATAAGCTTAAGGAGGGACCTACAGTTATGTGCCGACTCCGAACGGCAGATGAATTTTATGAGAAGCTTTTACATGGCAGAAATACCCACGAAGGTTTGCCATTGCCTGCCGAGTGTTGACCGCTACTAGAAAAAAAAAACTTTTTCTATGTTTAAGATTTTACTTGCCCTGGCTAAGGTTCGAAATTCGAAAATCGACCAACATCTACAAAACTTTTCCCAAAATGTATCCTTTTCTTCTTGAAGATGGCTTGGATAGAAGGAAAGGAAAATATGTATAAATAGACTGACCAATTTGTATTTGGTCGGGAAAAACGATACTACTTAATCACTTTGATGAGGCCAAACATCAGTATGTATGAACACACGCTGAATGTTGGTAGGTATTGCTTACGAGAACAAAAGAATTCCCGCAAAGTTTTTATTTCCTTGTTGCTCACCAATTCACACCATTAAAGGACATTACCAATCATTAAAATTAGAAGTATGATTGGTCACCGATTGTAATAAATAAATATAAAGACTACAACAATCGACCTTCAAGGCTTTGGAGATAAGACTCTTGAGGTTTATTAGGCAGTCTTGAGGTGTCTGAAGGTAGAAATGCCTTTAACCACACACAGACTCACGCGAACAATTAGGCTCTAATCAGGACAAAAAGTGGAAAATGTGCATGCGCAAAGTCCTACTGGCAGACTTTCGGTCGACAGAAGTTGCAAGCCTCACAAAATCGCTGTTCGGGGTCAAGGTGGAGAATTTGACACAATAATAGAAAGAAAAGTGTCCTTTGAAGAACAATTGGCTTTTATTACTCTTAAGATTTTCTAAAAATAAGGTATACAAATTATCGTCAGGTGATTAGCCGATCATAAAAAATAAAAACAAAATTTATAAAAGAACGTGCAAGCGAAACAGATAATTGTCTCAAATGAATAGTCACACAAATTTGAAACTTGAGATTTTACCATAATACAGAATGCCAGTGTCTTAGAAGATTGAAGGATATCCAATATTATCCTACCATTGCAGAATTGTGGGCCAAACATATCAACTAATTTAAAAACTCGTAGGATCTCCCTGGACTGAAGTCAACCGCACGCAAAACCTAACCATACTTAACGTAATTTATATAATTTCGAAGCAAAGCTTTCAAACACAGAAACTTAAAGCAGCTGTAAAAAATTAATAATTGTCATTAAACCAAAAACTTCGCTAAAAATTGACATACCGTTATTTGTAGCTGTTCAATTCAATTCAATTGAATTAAAAAATGCGAAGAAACTAGCTTAACTGTGGTTGTTAATACCAAGCAAATAATTTACATACAAATATTTAAATTCAAATTAGTATGATGTGGATGAATATATGTAAATAAATAAATGGTTAATTTATTGTGAATGAAAATAGTTTCAGCAGGCTAAAAGCACAATACGTCAGTCAAGACTTATTGAAATGTGGAAACAGTTTTACTTTCACGAAAAGTCGTAGAAATAAACGAAACGAAACAAAGAAAAAAAAACAATAAAACGATTCAACTAAACAATAAAAATGGTAACATAAAACAAACACGAAAAAAAATACAAATTGAAAAATTAATATCAGAATACAAAAGGGAATAACATATATCCGATTATTGAACGAGGTTAATGATTGTTTAAGGCTCATACATATTTATTCACTCAGTTTGAAAGAGAAGGTGAAAGACTTGCAAAAAGGGATATGTACGAGAATAATATGTGTAGAAATTAACAAAAGTGGGGTTTCGAAATTTTTAAAACTGCACTAATTTCTGTTTTTTATGAAGTGAAATTTTGGATACAAAAACAAAGACTTGAAAACAAAATAACTAACAATTAAATGAACAAAATGGAAAAAATTACCTACTTTAACCCAACAAACAACAAGCAACATTTCCTAAACCTTTGAGAAATGCATAGTTCTCAAGTTGATATCCAATACCATTCTCCAATTCAAAAGTGTAATTTCAACTCGTTTTTGTGCGACAAAAATAAATTGTTAACTACAGAAATTTTATTAATTTTATGACTTTAAGTACGACACGTTGATTTTTTTTTAGACATGTAGGTTTTAAGAAGAAATAAAACGCATATAATTTAATGGTGTGGCCAAGAATTTAGCTTTATTATAAAGATGAGGGTTTGCCATTATGTTTTAAAAATGATTTCGGGCATGTGACCGCCGCGGCTGGCTCGAATAAATTCCAGCCAAGAGGCCCCATTTTTGACCACTTTTTGCAGCAATTGGGGCCGTATGTCAGCAATAACGCGCCAAATATTATCTTCCATAGCGTCAATCGTATCAGGCTTATCTGCGCGGACAAGCGACTTTACATAACCCCACATTTATTTAACTTATATATATCAAAAAATAGTCCTGCGGTGTTAAATCGCACGATCTTAGAGGCCAAAAGTTTCATTCAATAAATTGATTGTTTCGTTGGCTGTATTGCATGTAGCGGTGTCTTGTTGGAACGAAAGATCGTCCACATCAACATCCTCCAATTCAGGCACGAAAAAGTCATTATTCAAGGCTCTATAGCGTTACCCATTGACTGTAACATTATGGCCGGCTTAATTTTTGAAGAAATATGGACCAATGAGAGCACACCAAACAGTGGCTTTTTGAGGATGTAACGGCGTCTCAACAATGGCTTGTGGATTATCATCACTCCAAATGCGACAATTTTTTTTATTAACGTACCCATTCAACCAAAAGTGAGCTTAATCGCCAAACAAAATTTTCTTGTGAAAATCGGGATCGGTGGCCATCTCATTTTGGGCCAAATCACCGAACGTGAGACGAGTTTGATAGTCGTCCGGCTTCAAATATTGCACGAGTTGAATTTTGTAAGGCCGCAAACCAAGATCCTTTCGCAAAATCTTCCATAAAGTGGATGGGTACAGCTCCAATTGTTGCGCGCGATGGCGGATGAACTCTTCGGGTCTTCTTCGATACTCTGCTCCACTGCAGCAAACACGTCTAAACAAAATTGGTTTTACAAAAAGTAAATGTCATATTTCAAAAAAAAAAAAAAAAAAAATGTGGAGATACTCGAACGTTTGAAAGCAATTGGAGTTAAAGTTGGAAGCTAACTTTTTCTCAAATTGTGAAATACTTAGTCCTATTTTCATTCATACAAAGTAAAAATGGCATTTGTTCCACTCGAGGTACTGTTGAGAATCAGCGTTGGATGTTTTAGAAGTACTTTAGTTCTCAACTTAAACTCGAGTGGAGCTTTAATTTTATTTTTAGTTGGGAAAGTATGTACACATGTTATATTTTTTTTTTCTAAAATACAATATCAGCAAACCTTCAAAGTTTCAACGCTGCACAACGCAACAAAAACAAAATAAGTAAAATATCTACGAAAAACAGCGGTAATTTACATTTCTTTAACAATGCGACATTTAACTGGGCTTACTGATGCCAATGCTGTCGTACAGATTCGGCGTAAATAATTACATTAAAAGTTGTCATCTAATAAAGTGAAAAGTCAAAAAAAAGTAAATGCAAAGCAAACAAATAAAGTATTTCAAGTGTAAAAAAAACCACAACTAGTTATATCAAAGTAGACCACAAATCTGTCAAAACCACAAAAAATCAATAAAACAAAAATACTTTTAATACAATAAAAACAAACCCCAACAATAGGCAGCACAAGCTGTGTGAAACGAAGCGCAGCAAATCGGGAGTTAAACTACACAAAGGATGGATGCAGTCAATTGGTTGCGGCTCAGCTTGTTGCTGACGCTCGGTAAGTAAACTAAAAAAAAATATTTTCTATGTAAAAACTATTGTTTACAACCGTTGTTTTGCCACTTCATCGAAAAGTGTTTATTTTACGCTTGCAATGCTGTTTTAACTAAGTAAAATTTTTAAGTAGATTTTGTGAGTTTCGAATGCCGCTTAAAGGGGATAACGCAATACGCCGCTGGGCCGCACTAATTCCCTGGAGCATTTGAAAAAAATTTTTTTAAATATGTAGCAAAAAATGCTAGAAAAACTAGATTTTACAAAATTGACTCTAATCGCTCAATTAGTAACGGTCTTGCTGCCAAGACGATGAACTCAAGCAAATAAACGCTGAGCTATAACGAGTGCAATTGCTTGGCAACTTTTTACCAACTGTGTAAAGAGTAGAGCAAGGTCACGGCAGAAAAGAAGATAATTTAATGATGATGACGATAATAATAAGATGACTATAATGATGCAATAAAAAAGGGTCATAAAATGTAAGCCACGTGCATTGTGAACGAATATTGCTTTAGATATTACGTAGCATAACGTTGTGAACGGGGTAATTCATTGATTTGATTGATGGAAAATCTCCAAAGAGGTTTAGTGGGTCGCTGGTACGAATATGTGTAATGGGAAGAGTGAAGAAAATATATTTATTTTTTGCCTAATTATATTTCTCTTAAGCGGCGTACAGAAATAGCCTTAATTGAGGCAATAAGCAAATTGTCTTCGTGTATTTTGAGTGGACAAAATTTGTGTTTTGCATCTTAATGTTGTACCACAAATGAAGGGACCTACGACTCCGAATGGCAGTTGTGTTTTGTGAGAAGCTTTTTCATGACATAATTACCCTCGGAGGTTTGCAATTGCCTGCCGAGGGGTGACCGCTATTAGAAAAACCACTTTTTCTATGATTTAGATTTTATTTTCCTTGAATGAGAGTCGAACCTCGAATCTCAGTGACATATCGAGTTATAGCACGCACCGCTACTTACTTGACCACAGCGGTCAGTGAACAAGTCTGTAGTAAAGATGCAGAAACCCCATGCTGGCGAAACAAAATCCTCTACTCTAGCAATCCGAAATACTATATCTATCTAACCATGATTTATATAAAATTTGAGATCCATAGGTGCGGGGTCGGTTTTTACAAATCTAAAGTATAATTTGAGAAATTTAAATTTCAGAAGTTATTTCAGCGAGTCCAAATACACCCACAATAATTACACTTATCACAAAAAAATATTGAATAATATTTTATCAAATTCCTTAATTAAAAGAGGATTTTCTCACACCATTAAAAGGAACAAAAAAAAAAGCATTTATCGAAGTGCAAGCAATTCAAAGAAGTTGTGTGAATTTGGGCTTCAGAATTGTCAGACTAGTTTAGTAGGTAAGTCACATTTAAAATTAAATTCTATCGAGATTTTTTAGATTTACAGTGAATGGAAACTCCGTTATTGGGCACCCTGTTTATGACCTGATGGAAATGTCTATAGTTTATGTTTTATTTTCTGCATTATTTAATTGATTTAGCAGCGACTTTTTTTATATACCGCTCAGCCGGTTCACTTTCGTTTTCTAAGCCTCTATTAAAATTGTATATGTATTATAACTACTCATGCAGGCGGTGCTGTAATTATTTTATACATTTTTTAATTTCTGCTGAAATCATCCATACTCTTTTATATCTAGACTAGTTAAACTAGTTAGTGGTTGCACTGTAATGCATTCAACAATTGTGATCGCCACTTTTAATTAATTACTTCAACTCTGTTTTACAACACTTATGAACATACATATGTACATATATAGATACATATTTACGCCGTTCGGTGACAATGAAAGTAGCGGTTTCTCGGTTAGGAATTTCTTTAATCGTTTTATAGTGAAATTGTGACAGTAATCGCTTATTAAAGAAATTAGCTATTGGCATAGCTTTTGATTTATTTACTTACGATTGCAGTTTATTGCTCCCTAATTTCAATTAATTTAATACAAGTTCATTTTTAATGATAACGGTGAGTTGCATGGACAGACTTTTGTATAAATACAATCGAGTAATTATAAATACAATCGAAAGAACTAAAATTAAATTTTTTTTCGTTTTGATTTTGTTATTCTTATTTTTCGATTAAACAAGAGTTATTTAAAAAAATTTGAAAAATTAAAAAAAAAATATTGAAAAATTAAAAAAAATTCTGAACGCAACGAACTGATATTTGGTCTGAAAATATCGATCAAATATGATAGCACATATTAAAATCGATTAGCAACGATCATTAAAATTTAAAATCGAAATCTTTAAAATATCGAATATATACAAACGATAAGAAGAAAAATAAAACTAGAAAGGCAAAATATTAATGGACGAAAATCAAAGAAATTCTACAAAAACATCTAAACAAAACAATTGAAAATCAACATACTTAAACTCACCAAATCTGAACTCGTTAAACCTTAGTTCATCTAAACAAAAGTCATTGCACATCTATTTACCTTACCCACCACACTCCACCATACCTTACAACATTGCAATCCTTCTTACTTTACATGACCTTATCACAGTGAAGCGAAAGTAACTGAAAAAAAATGCATTTCTTAAACTGTGATTTGGTCAATTTAAAATGCGCAACCGAGCGTTGTTTTATATTAAGTTCAGTAGATCGTATAATAATAATTATACATATATATATTTAAAGATAATGGAAAAACTTAAAAGCTGAATCAATTGAAGTTTCACAACCTTAGCGTGTCTTAGGTGCACTCTTTTTTCGTTTTTGAAATTCGGCTGGATTATTCACATACCGTAATCTTAAACAATTAATTTTCGTAATTCGTTTGAATGATTTGTGAAGTAAAATCAAATTCGTGGACAAGAAAGCTTCCGGAAAAGGCTGTATACGTATTAGGCATGTGTATAAGTTTTTTTTTTACATTTATTACAAAAATGAGAAGCTCAAAACTTGAGAGTTGAAAAGTGTCAGCAAAATGATATTTTCCGCTTTAGTGAATTTTCATGCAAGTATTTGAGTGTATCTTTCACCACGAATCGAATTACGAATTCACTAAATACATCAGCTAAGTACATGTCCCCAAACATGTGAGGCATGTTTTTTTCTACGTGCTTTGCCTAGCACTAAATTATACAATACAAAGAAAACACTTATGCAATCGAATACATATGGCGTCATTCACTTTGCATAAATCAATAATAGGCAAAACAAGATCCTGGCCGTCGCGCCACGAGAGATGAGGCGGATCGAAAGATCGTGTCACTAGAAGTTGTTTTTACTATGCAGATTCGATCATCTGAAGAGACACAAGTTGACATTGACTTTTGCTAAGAAAATATGTAAATTCAGAAGGATAAGTGTAGATGTGAAAAGTTTAAATAAATGGCAAACAAAGTTCGAATGTCTGCAAGTTGTTAAATTTTCTTATTTTGTATGCAACTCGCCATGGGACTAAGACTATGTGGTGCAACTGGTTTGCATTTTGCATGTGCAACAAAAATGAAAACATGAAAATAACTTTTAAAAAAATAATAATCCTATCATATGCCTCCGCACCGTGAGCTCAAGTCCATGTAACAGGTGGATTCAGATGCAGCGTGTAACGGGTAAATCGGTTATTTATATGTAAGTGTGTGTGTGTGTGTGCAATGGTAGGTGTGGATTTAAAGATTACTGCTCTATGAAGTGATTATCAACGAGGTGGATTTGCGCTACTTTACACGAGTTCCGTTCAAAAATAGAAAGTGCTGAAAATTAAGGAGGCCCGCAAAATGGAAAGTTATGTAAAGGAAATAAATAAAGATAAAATTACGAGTAGGGATTACCAAAAGTTATTGTACTTTTTTTTCAAAATCATATGCGCATATACATATACCCTGCCGGAAAAAAACAGACAGTCTTAAAAATTAACCAACTTTAAAGTAATTGGATATCAGCTGCTTTGAAACAAATGTAGCGCGCGAATATTTAGTTCTTCATTTATTTAATTTATCGTAATAAAAACTTTTATTGCAGTTGGAAAAAAAGTAATTTTGATGTTTTTTCAGTCAAATATATTTGAAAGTGGTTGAAAATGTAGAGTCGGATAATTGACTTGCTCCTAGGACATCGCCATGTTAAAAAATTTAGTTGATTGCAAGAAAATAGGAAGAATTTAAACCACTTGAAGTTGGTAAAAAGTGCTATTTAAATTGCTAGGGTAGGAACTAAGTTTGTTGAGGTATAGGTGATAACCCTTTAAATGATATACTTAAAATTGTCACAATATATTTGCATCTGTTTTCAATTATAAATTTATTTTTATTTCTATTCTTTTCAATTAAAACTTTCAAGATAAACCTTTAAAAACAGCTCTAAAACCAAAGTTTCAAACTTTGTAAAAAATTTAAAAAAAAATTTAGAAAAATTCCCTTAAAGCTTCCGACCCTATAAACAGAATTTTTAAAGAAAGTTCTTGATTATAAAGCTTTGTAGCTAATTAGATTTTATATGATGTGCAAGTTTCAAGTGCCTAGAAATTATTGTTTATTTTTGAATTTTTTTTTTGTCGCATTTGCATCTGTAAAACGTAGGAACGAAATTTATATTTTTGTGCTGGTAAGTATGTATAAAGCCGCTGTTATCGAGTGGGTAGAGGATCATGCTATTCGTCGATATGCCGCTGGGTTAAGTATGCGTATGAAAAAAAACTTTTTAAGTTTTATACAAAAAAAATTATTTTAAGTTTTATACAAATTTTAAAACTCTTAAAGGATTGAACAGCATTTTTGTTGAAAAAGAATGGTTAATAAATATAAGAAAATATATTACCAAAATTTCTTAAATAGTACCACTTTTATTGTGAACACTCTGTTCCTGTGAAATTATGGGTATTCAAGCTGCTAGCTTTTTGTTGCTGTCTTAATAGCATACAACTTTTTAGTTTGCTCTGATTGGTTGAAAACACCTATCTTTGGGAACCAGACACTTTCCATTATATGTATTTCGCCAACACATATGCAAAATATTTAAAAAAAGAAAAGTATCATAAAATCATAAGGTTTTAAGAGACAGCTCTAAAATTCGTGAAGATTGGTTTTAGAATTTTCTAAGATGAGTTACGAATTTTTTGGAATAACAACATAACAACAGTAGAAAACCAGTATGTCACTATTATTAATTTAAATTGGAATAATCTGAGGCCGAGAAAGATGGGAAACAAATCAATGCAAAGTTTGGCTCGTAGGTGTGCGACATAAAGAAGTACGAGTAACTGCAGCGCTCAGAAAAGAAATGAGTATAAGTTGAAAAGGATCGACTACATTTTGCAACAATCAATATGAAATTACCAAAATGACTTTTTAAAAAAATCGAAATAAAACTCAATTCTTCTCGAAGTGGTGTTGGTACATAAACACTTATGCACATTTTCCAATTGTATATAGAATAATCACACAAACGTATGCAAGTTTCACGGTTACAAGCACTTACGGTACTGGTTTTATTCGATACCCATAAGTTGACCACAGCTGCACTTGAGCAATTTTAGTCAATTATTCAATCAAGATGAAAGGCAAAAATGCTCTAGTTGATATATACACTTGTATGTACATACATATGTATGTGCATATGTATATTCATATGTATACCATACACTCATTCGAGTATAAGTTATCGACAGTGTTGCCAGAAACAAAAATCTGTTTGAGCTTAGACAGTAACTTTAGTAACTTATGTAAAAAGTTTATTTTTTTTTTTACACTTTTTAATGGATTTGTAAATTTACATGTTTAATACAACTCTTACCAAAAAAAAAAAGGGACATCGATTTTAATTCATTGTTACGACATATACGTTTAACAGTTTGAAACTCAATTCGAATTCGGTTTAACAAAAATTGTAACTTCACTAATAAAAAAGATTTAATTATCAAAATCAAAAATGCATTTTGGTAAATATTCTTACTATGCATATGCGGAACAACCAAACTAGAGACATGCAACAAAACGACAATAAAATGAAAAAAGATAAAAACAAATAAGGAAAGCTTAATTCGTGCGAAACCGAGTTTTTTATACACTCGCAAAGTATTTTTGTATGGGCAGTGTCCGATCAGTTTCCAAAATATCATAAAAACCCAGTTTCTTTGTTTCAAACCGCAGGAAATATAAAATTTTACCCAATTTGTTCCATTAGATACAAAAAAAAAAGTTTTTAGCATTTTTTGAAACTTTCGTTACATGGAATTTGGGTGTGATTATGGTCCGATTTTAAACATTTTTTACGATAGTAGTATCGTTATCAAGGTCAATATGTTTACAAAATTTAGTGACCATACCTAGCAACGTTATTGAGTTCAGTTCAGTTTCTTTATTTACAATCGATCTTTACGATAAATTTTAATTAATTTGTTCAAATGGATAACGCAAAAACATTTCATGCATTTTTCAAAACTTCCGTTATATGGAAGCTAGGTGTGACTATGGTCCGATTTAAAAAATTTTTGACGATGATAACGGCGGTATCGAGGAAAATATGTTCATCCAATTTTGTGCCGGTACCTAACACCGTTATTGAGCACTATTTTCATAAATGGGCGTGGCAACGTCTACTTTTCAAAATATCATAAATACTTAATTTCATAGTTTAAAATATTAAATTTAACGCAATTTGTTTTAATAGATCCCGAAAAAACGAAGTTTTTGCATTTTCCAAAACTTCAGTGGTTATTGACCGATCATGCCCATTTTCAATACCAACCTACTCAGGCCATGGAGCAATCTATGTATGTACCAAATTTCATTGAGATATCTTAATTTTTACTCAAGTTATTGTAACCACGGACAGAGGGACGGACGGACAGTCAGGGCTAAATCGATTTCTCTTTTCATTCTGATCATATTAGTATATATAGTCTATATCTATCTCGATTATTTTTCGCTGTTGCAAACAACCGGTTTGCGAACAAAGTTAATATACCCTTGTGTACAAGTACGCTCGGGTATAATTAAAGACATTAACGGATATCTGTCAAGAACTGATTTGAGTCGTGGAAAGTGCATTGTTTTTTTTTGCGTTTTACTATTTTACAAAAGGCACTTATTGCCTCGACGGCTTAGAAAGGTAAAAAAACGACTTTGAATTTTTCCAACAACAGTTTGCAAAACGTTTCAACGCTTTTGAACGATGTTTTTGATTATTAGCCAAAATAATTAACACGTTACCAACTGGGATTTCAACTATCTATAATATCAAATATTCACAACTGAAACTTTCTGGAGCTAAAATAAAAGTGATAGATAAATTTTGAAAATAGCTTGGAGCAAAATTTTGAGAGCTAGATGGAAAAATAATGAGTTGCATCAATCTCTAAAAGCGTAAACATGGCAACACTGATTATTGATGTTAAAATATAAGTTTTTTTTTCAACAAACGAAGGATTATTCAACTCAAAATTCAAATACAGACGTTACATACATATTTACTTATGTTAAATAAAAGTGTTTCGAAAAAATCGCAAAGAGCAAGATTTTTTTTTTTTTTTTTGAAAATTCGTAATCACAATAAAGTATAAAAAACAATACGAGCAACCAAAAAAAAAACTAGTTGAAAATCGCATATAGTATACCCGCCCCATTGGCGCACGCATGTGCATACATACAAACATGCATATGTATGTACATATGTATGCATGAAAATACATACATATGTATATGTATGTACTATATAAAATCGCTTTAAGCTGATCTTTTATTTTCTCTCTGATGTTTGTACGTACCGTACAGTTATACAACGGTGACTTACTAGCAATGTGACCAAGTCAATGACATTCAATTAAATCGTTAGCCAGCTAAATACGAGTACCACCAACTTGGCTAACATTCATTTGGCCACGGCTGCGTTTAGAAAAAGCGCACGTCGTAACTTGTTTAAAAAATAGACAATATACTTTTCCTTTTTATATTACTAGTCAGTAGTTTTTTGTTTTAATTTCATCAAGAAATCTAGTTTCTTGTAATATTCAAACTTTTTTGAGTAAATAAAATATCAAATAATTTGTGTGGTAAGAAGTATAAGGCAAACCGCATATCATAAGATTTTATTTTTTGACTTTTTATTTCATGCTGCTAATGAAAAGTGTGTGCGGTCAGTTTTCAAAATCAAAAAATTATGAAAACGAACACGAAAATTTGTATTTTGCAGTAATCAACGATTGTCAGCGTTAGGACAAACATTTTTTTGTTTTTGTTTTGGGCAGTCATGAGCGCTAGACAGAGTTAAGGCAAGAGCGAAGAAACCGTCATAATTTAAAATAATAATAATCGTGTGTGCACACCTTCACTAACAAATTTAAAAATGAAATTGCTCGTGACAAATTATGAATGAGACATTCATGCAACAGCAAACCACAGAATAATATGAATTTTACTTTCAGTTTACGTGCAAATTACAAAAGAAAAGCTTACAGGCGGAAATTTTTTGTAAAAACTTTACGTACGATGACAACAGGTGACGATAGTCCAGTGAATTTGTCTACAATATTTGCGTTATTTTTCGTTAACAAAAAAAAACCTTAAGTTCATTCTGTAACTACATAAATCCAAAACATTTATCAAACTTAGAATTCACCACCGAAATTTTAAAAATGTTTTCGTGATGTAGTTTTGTAGTCTATTCAATTCTAGTCTAATACTTAAAGTGTACGTTTCCAGTCGCTTAAAATTATAATTGATTTTTGAGAATTCTTTTCCCTGAGGGCGTTAGGGATTTTCTTAAATGTTTACACATTGAACAAAAAAATTGCGCAGGAGCTTTGGCAAAAAAATTCTGAAAATTAAACGATAAGTTTAAGTACACTTTATTCTTATATTTTGTCGATTGACTGCTGTACGAGAAGGTGACTTAAGAAATTACATAGGCTGGTCTTATTTCTTTGTTTTTGGACAACATAAAAATACCATCTCCAATATATGTACATTGGTATATTATAGTATTATTCTTATTATTGCAAAACTTTTCGAAGCAATTAACCTTAATAATAAATTATTGCCACAAAATTAGCATACTTCAATCAGTGGAAAAATGCTGAACAAGCAAACAATTGAATTAAAAAAAATTAAAGTTTGTAGCTCACTAAAATACATAAATAATAACGAATTATAGTGGCTTAAAACTATAAGTGTAAATGAAAAAATCGTTTAACATAAACCGAAAAAAAAAATCGAAAGGAAAATTAATGAGCAAAAATTTGTCTAACAAATATTAAACATCCATAACAATAACTTGAGAATTAATTTTAAAAAATTCTCTAATAATTTTAGAAATTTGGGTCAATTGCAGGTACTATAAGTATCTAAGTTTATCACAGCAAAAATAAAAAAAAAACGCAAAATCTAACAACAAACACATTTCGCTCAGCGGCTTTAATTTGCTTTGCGTGTCATGTGTATATTAAATTCATAGATGCATTACAAACAGAAAAAGCAAAACCAAAAATAAACAAATGAATGGTGTTGAAATGAAAAAATTTTAATTGCAATTATTACATAAACTTTGCTCCAGTAAAACAACACAGCTGAGCAAAGGGGAAAAAACAATCAGTGCGCCCAAAACGACGCAACAGGTAGTAAGCGATCAGGCAACAACAGAGGAGTGGGCAGCCATGCAGGATGAGAAATAACTGTGTTTGCATGTAAGTATGTACAGTGATGGGAGAAAAAAGAGAAACACGGCGTATCGATTTTAAATTAATTTTAACAAAACTTTTATAAATATTAAGCACACTCTATAATAAAAAAGCTGTATAAATCCATGATTCAAATTTAAAATTTTTTTTATAAAAATTCAGAAACTTTCATCAAGTTGCGTAACAAGGTTATTTTAGTAGCATGGAGTGCTTTTTTTTAAGTGGCTCAAAGTTAATACTGATAATATTTTTTTTCTTCGAAAGGCTTCTTGTTTCTTGATATTGACAAATCTTGGCAATTAATTCTTATTTTAGTAAATTTTTTTTAACTTGCAACTAATATTTATGTAGTTTAATTTTAACAAAAACCAAGATTTAAACCTAAAAATAATTCCAAAAAAATTGTCAACCCTAAAAATTCAAACTTAAAAAAATATTTTGAACATTTTTCAGTGTACAGTTTTGAATCCTTTTAATTTAGTATAATTTTAATAATATAAGTTTTGTGTGGGTAAATAAAATCTTTAATTTTTCACAATTTTTTACTAAAGCTCTTCAGCAATTTTTTTCTATAATGCATGCTCCATATTTTTTATATGGAAAGAATTGCGAAAGAGTGCTAAAAATTAATGGCGATTTCTAGCCGTTTGAAGATAAACTACAAAACTGCGTGATCAAACAAATTAAAAAAAAAAAAACTAAACAAGATTGTACCGCATTTTTATTAAAATTTGTAAAATTTCCTTTAAATTGAGAATGTATTATATTTTAATTGAAAAATAATAAGAGTAAATATAAATGATCAAAATTCTTCAAAGTGCTCACCATTTCTTTAATTACTCGTTTATACGATGTATGAAACTTGGACCCGAACGATAAAAAATGAAGAACTTGTTATAACGTGGTGTTTCTATTATTTCTTTCATCACTGTATATAGAGAATAAGAGATAGCGGCTGAGTAAGGCAGCTACCAAGTTTGTGAAAAATGCAGTTGAGAGGTTTTATAAAATTACCACTAACCACACACATGTACACACGCGTACGGCGATAAATGCAAAAAAGTATGCATCGTCATATAAAATTATTAACGTCTAAATAACATATGTTTGTATTGCAAGCAAAATATGTCATGCTCTGATGAGCTGAAATGAATGCGGCCAATACAGTCGGTCCTCAGTCCCAACCTCACTGCCAAAGACTTTGCCAAAAATAACGTCATCAAGTAACTACCTAAGTCGTCGACAAATGTGAAATGTGAGCGCATATGCAGGAAAGTACAGAAAATTTCGGTAAGCGAAATACAAAAGTGAGGGAATACCATTCTTCTGGTATGTACATATGTATGTTACGTATAAACGTAAGTAAATTAGGGTGTTCCTTGAGAGTTCCAATATCACGAAAATTATAAATTTTCTCTGGAAACGACATTTACAGTAAAACCAAAACCCTCAACATAGGTAGCATGGCTTACCAATCTGCTTTATTTTTTTTTTCATTTTGAGATATGAATGATGAGATTTTTAAAGAGCAAGAAAGCGGACGATGACAATTTAGACATAGAAAAATGCTGCGAGCTTTTTTAGAAATTCAGTAAAAAGCAGGACGGAGTAGAAGCAGAAGATGGGATGATTCTAACTCATCATACGTTAGATAGCCACAAAAAGAAAAAGAGACTATATGTACCTGGCCAAACCGTAGGGATTTCCAGAGGACAGTGCGTAATTCGAATTCAAATCAGAAACTATCTGATAAAAGACATTACATTAGTAAGTAACCCATCGACAGGTTCTCTGTTTAGAAGACTCGACAAAGTATAAAGTATTTGATGTCTTACCAGTATTCAAGGGAAAAGGACCTTTCGTTGCTGACTTTTGTGGTCCGGCTTAGGTTAAAACTTTCGAAAAAAACAGAGATTTCATCGAGAACGGCAGATCAAACATCGAAATCCGTTAAATGGAGCACAAGCCTAGCTTAGCTTAGCTAACGATAGCTATAAAGATGAAATTTATATCAAATGAAAACTCGTGATGTGTACATTTGCACAAGATTATCAAATCGGTATGTTAGTTTGTGAGATATTTGGGTGGAAAGATAAACAAAATTTCGTATGGCTTTTTGTTTTTTTAGTTTAAAAGAAAAAATGTAATTGTTCTTAAGAACAACTCAAAATGGGTCAAGCACACCCGATTATCGGGCGTTACACACTAGTTTTATATTTTTTTTTTTCCATCAAAATACAAAAATTTAGGGAAAGATAAAATTTTACTAGGGATGATGGAAGATCTTACCACCTATTACTTATTTTACTCAAAATTTATATACTTACATATGTACTATACATAACATATTCCTCTAACTTAGGAAGTATTTCCAAATATTTTATGCTAAAGAAATGGATCACCTTAGTGCGCTAGCCTACGAAAGTTATCAAGTGAGCGAAGTGACAAAAGTTGAGATGTAAAAAATGTTGCGCACAAAAAAAAACAAGCTAAAATAAAATAAAAAATCTACACCGAGTAAAGAAAAGCAAAAATGCGGCAAAGAAAAATCGTATGCAGTATAATCTTAGGGTGCGGATGGCTACTTAAAATCGCAATTCATATATTATAATGACAAAAAGGCTCACAAGAAAATGGTGTGACTGAATGTCAGCACACCTGTCAGCCGTCAGTAGCCAGTTGCTGCCGCAAGTTAGTCGTAAAATCTGTTTGTTAAAGTGCAAATAAGAAATAAAAAAGAAAAAGAAAAATTTTAAGCGGTGGACCAGCAATCAGTACGCAGACGTAGCTTGAGCACCTACGAATGAAATGCGTTGTCGACGCCGTCATGTCTGTGGCATGCTGTTGACGTCGCACCAGCGCAACGTAAATCCACAACTAAAGTGTATTATGTTTATTATTTTAATTTATGTAATTTTTGTTTTGTTCACCGCTTTGGTAACCCGCCGTTTGGGGGTTGGTTGAAGTTTTTGACAGCGCGTTTGCACCTTATTTGAATTATTTTAACGCAAACACAATTTAGCAAAAGCAATAAATGAATTAGTAGTGAATGGTTGAATGAATAAATTGCTGAATGTTTGCATCTAGAGGTGGGTGAGGATACCAAACAACTACCCAACAACTTAGCACCTGCTACTACAAAACCAACAACAACTCTGTACATTGTAGTGCCATGTCACTGCTGCTCCTTCATTCACGAGATGTCCGCTACTGAACGCATATGAATCAAAAGGGTGATTGTTCAGAAGGTGAGAGTAAAAGTAAAAACGAATTAAGTTCTTAATTTTGACTATTCCACACATTTGAAATACAAGTGAATATATTAACACCTGCTTTAAAAGTTATCTACTTGTGCGCAATTCCAGTTTATTGCGCTCGTGAATATTTAAAGGCCAATGCTGCAGTTTGTTTTATGTACAAGTACAATCGTTCATGCCAATTGTTAATTTTGCCATAAATATGTGCATGCTCGTTATTGTTTGTTTTCCTTTCTGCACTGCTATTCGATAACCCAGTCCGGTTGTAACGCGTAATTATCTATACCTCAATAGAGAATATAAACTCGTCTGTACTTTGTATTAAGCAACTAAATTGCAGAGGTCGTGAAAAAAGTTTCATATTGTACATACATACATATGTATATGTACATATGTATTCATTTTATTTTTAAGCATATTTATAGATACAATTAATATGTACGTATGTATATTTTTAATTTCGCTTTTTTATGCTTATTAGTTTTTTTTATAGCTCATGTCCTCAACTAATAAGAAAGAAAAAAATTTGAATGCTCTGGAAAATATTAAAATTGTATAGTCATTATTGTGAGAGTATTTCCAGTTAGTCGCGCTTCATTAAATCAGTCATGGCAGGTTAATAAAATTTAATTAGCTTTGCATAAATATTTGATCGACATAAAAATGCTTACGTAAAAGAGCAGTTGAGTAAAGCTTGTCTAATGGCGTATTTTTTATTTTTATTTCTAATGATGACACCACTTCGATATTTGCTAAAAATTAAAGTCCTAATAAGAACGACGTTCCTATTTATAATTAATAAAACCAAAAAATAATAATATGAGTTGGCATAGAGCTTTTATGTTACGTATATGTATAACCATCTTGGACATTAAACAAGAAGAAATCCGAAAAATTTGCGTGATAAGTTTTATTTTAAAACATGCAAAAATATTAATATCAAAAATGCCTTTAAAAAAACGTTATCAATTTACTCAAATATTTATGGTAGCGCCTTTCTAGTAATATAGTAGAATAAAAATAAATGTTTCCCACCTGCCTTTTGCCAAGCGCCAAGAATGTCGTTAAGAGAAAAAGATAGATGGATTTCTCGAGAAAATTTATGTATGTAGATTGCGTACGAAGATGTATGTGCATACGTCTTAAGGAATTAATAGAGCTGAATATCAATACATATGCAATATTGTCAGGAAAAAAAACCTAAGTTCAAGAGTTGCCAAAGGTCGCTTTTCAGTAACTTTGCCCAAAACAGTTTTTTTACAAATCTAAGGATCCAGTCATTACTCTATAAACATAAAGTAGTGTTGCATGGTTAAAAGTTCTTGGAACATTCCTGCGCAGAGGTGTTTTTTTCAATCTACGCAAATCAAAGCGCTGAGAGGCGCCTGGAATATACTTAAAATTTGTCCTATTTTTTTAAATTAAATATGAATATGTCTCCAAATTCTTATGTTATGATAAAATACCGTATTTTAAAGGAAAAATAAAAAAATTAAATCGCCTCAAGTAAAAATTACAAGACCACTAGGCCACTGCATGGAGGCGTAAGATCATGGACTACGTGATAGAAAATAGTTAGAGAGGATGGGGCTTACGTGACTGCTCGACTAAATTATTTTAGCACACATAACGTGCTGATTTTACTGTGGGTGCCAAGTAAATCGGGAGCACTTAGTTGTTAGACATCTGGCTACTTCAACAGAATTGGCTCAAACCAGACATTATGGAACCAGTTTAAGCACTTCCATCTCGGGTCATCGAAGCCATAATCAGAAGCTGAGTGAATACTTCGCTCAGCAATGACTCTGAGGCTTCGAAAGGCTACGCAAGGACAACACTCATGTTGCCATTAAGCTCAGAAGGATTATTTAATTGCCTAATTTCACTAAGCAGACGGACGAGACTTCATACAACTTGTTGGACTGTTGACTGGTAATTTTACGTAGACTAAAGACCTGGCTTCTAACCTGTTTTTAGAATAAAAATGGCAGATTGGATAACCAGGGAGTGGGGCGTGGGTGGCAAATGAATATCCGCAGAGACAACTAAGCTTCACTAAACGCTTGTACCTCTATAAAGATCGTCCAAGAATGTACATATTTTGAGGCGAAACTTGTACCAATGGCATTGAACTCGCTGATTTGGTGAACCGGGGGGTCTACTGATTGCCGAATGGGACCGAAGATTACGACGATCTTTAAGCAGATGGACATACAGACTTTGCAATTTTTCGAAAATTTTTTGTAGCATTGTGCATTTCCCAAACATAAAAGAGAATTTGAAGAGATACTAAACCATAAACCATTTGAAATGCTAAACAACTGGTTGAGTGGATTGTGGTTAAACCCAAAATATTCTAAGACACCTATTTATGTTTGTATGCATATCTTAATGAAATTAATAATTTATAAGGAATAATAATTGCAGTATGTCATAAAAGCATCTTAATATATACAAACATATGTATGTACTTATACTCATATGTATATACATACTTATATTAATGCATAAGAACCAGGATCAGCATCTGCACCTTAAAAATAAGAATTATATAAATAAAAATAGTGCCAATGCTGACTTAAATATTACCAGTAACTCTAGCCATTATCATCTGATTTGGCCGAAAAGCCAACATGAGTTTATAACTCGTTCAAGAAATATATGCAATTTTCAATAATTTTCTGAATAACTAAGAGACAAGCTTGAATGAGCAATTTTGTATGAATTGCGACTTGAATAACGTAAATGCCAAAAACAGACATGAAATGAGAAGCGAAACGAAAGATCTCATTAAAAGCAGTTAACTAAAATTAAAAAAGAAAAACCAAAAAAATACAAAATAATCCCAGCAGCAAAAATAAATATGAAGAAAAGAATTGGTTATTATACTCGGCTATACAAACAAACAAACATATAAAGTGCTGCAATAGTCATACAATATTTGACATTTTTCTAAGGCACTGGCGCATGCGTGACTTCCTCGCTTGACATTTGTACATACTAACATATTTATGGTTTTTATTTGTTGTTTTTGTAAACATTTACATTAGTCAACATAATACTCGTACATATGCGATTCGTAGTCTTACTTTCAAATACCTTACAAGCACATTCCGCTTTTTGTTTCACACACACCGGCATTTAACTACTTTTTGCAACTATAAATTAAAAAATTGCTAAACGGTACTTGTATGCACGTTGGTCAATTGGTTTTGGCTTAGAAACCTGTACACAAACATTTGTATTTGAAAATATACATATGTACATATACACTCTGCGCCACTTGAATTGCACGCTCTTCATGTGCTCAATTTGAATGCCAATAACTCTAAAATTATTTATTACATAACATTTTAATTTTTAGTCTTGTTTTGTGTGTTTCTTCTTACTTTTTCTGTAACAAAATTTTCGCGCTGTAAATGCCGCTATATATGATTCTGAGTACTTCTTACGTTTTTAATCGGAAATCATGCAAAAATTTTGCACCACTTGAATAGAACATATGTACATATAAGTAAAATATTAATTTGCTTTTATCTAGTGGTAAATTCAGTCGTTTGATCGCGTTTACTAATGGGTTTGCGTTATTCTTATAATATTTGCGTTATTCTTATAATTGCGTTATAAATTTGAATGGGTCGAGGAAAAGCATGGACAGAGATGGAAAAAGGCAAAATTAATGCCTACAAGGATACTGGTCTACCTGTTGCAAAAATTGCAAAAAGAAAATCGGTAGAAGCCGAAAAGTGGTTACCGCACTTTTGTCAGACGAGTGTAAATATGGAAAGAACATGAAAGGTCGTAGCCACAGTGTGTTCTATTCTGCAGATCGACGACTTATTTTACGAAAATTATCAAATTTGCACGATTCGATAGCTAAAATAAAAAAACGGGTGTTAATGCGAGCTTAACTATTATCAGGCGTGTTATTTCGAAAGCTAAAAACATTAAAAGATTAAAAATAAAAAAGAAACCACCACTCAATGCAGAGCGTAAAGCGCAACGCCTTAGTTTTTGTCATGCTAATATGTCCTGAACCACAGAGTGGCATAAAGTGGGTTTCTTAGACGAGAAGAAGTTAAATTTGGAAAGTTCCGTTAGATACAGCTATTACTTTTATGACTTACGGAAAGAAACGCATCACATGGATCGTCTACATAGCAGGGTGGGAGGTACATATAATGGTGTGGGGAGCGATCTCCTATTACGGCACATGCGAATTGCAATTTTTACAGACAACGATGACCGCAACGACGTACAATGGCGTACTACAAACGGCCTTCCCGTTCTTTAAAAATGTTTTCTGGCCTCTCTAATGGACATTTCAACACGATAATGCTCCAATTCACACTGCGCGAATTGGCAAATCATATACATATACAGGCCCAAAATAGAACGTTAATGGGCTGGCACCATACACGCCAGATTTAAATATTATCGTAAAAGTTTGGGGATGGTTAGCCCGAAAACTTTATTGGTCGGGATGGCAATATGCCACCATACCTGAACTTGGCGAGGCCATCAAGCAAGCCTGGAGCACCATTGCACGAGTTATATATCACAGTTGTACGACTCGATTACAGACAGGATATGTGAAATGCTGGTCAACAAAGGAGGCTCAACCCTGGATTAATATCATATATTCGGCTTTAAATACTCAAAATAAAAATGAATAAAGTAAAAAAAGAATATTTTTTGGGACTCGATGCTTTAATTTAAGGCTTTTTTTAGGAGGTGTGCTACATATTTAAGTGGCGTAAAATTCACGATACATTTTTTTAGTTTATGTCTGATAATATTTTTATAAAATTAATCATTAGACACATTGAATTTTTTTCTTTCAGCATTTATTCTATAATCAACACACTGTAAGTTTAAAAAATAAAGTAAAGTAAAGTCTCTGGTTCAGACGATATTATATTTAAATAAAAAATTGTTTAAATGTGCTATTCAAGTGGCGCGGAGTGTATATAGATATATATGTAAGCTAGCAGAGCAATTACGTTACTACACATGCACTACATTGCGCAAGCAACTGTTGTTACCAGCAAAGGGAAGTCGCGTTTTAGTAATTGATTCTCGTTGTTTTTTTTTTTTTTGGGAGGGGATATGAGAAATGCCATTGAAGCCTGGGAAAAATTACAAATGAATATGGTGTTGGCTTTTCGTTAGTCCTTGACCTGTACGTGCAGTAGTTTAACCTGCATTCATGGTTTATAAAATAGAATAACCCCAACCAGAGGTCTTCTTTCTAGGGCACAAGCATAAAATAAAATAAAAAAAATTAAGACAAAAATGAGTTTTAAATTGAAAGGTAAAAAATGTAAAATAATTAAGAACTTAAACGAAAGGATGTTAAAATACGATGCGATTTGCTTATAATTAGGCATTTGTCTTAAGTGACATAACTCTACCTTTTCCAACAGTATTGCAGAAAAGAGCAAATAAAATGTATTTTAACTGTTTTAATGAAACTCATAATAACCCAAAAGTTTTTCCGGAAAGGTTTAAATCTATATTAGAAAAGAGAATTCAACGCGATTAAAATTTCTCATGTATTTTAAATGGGTGAAACAATGGCAGAAATATTATACAACCGTGGAAAACAAATATTTTTTAAACGACAAATTCGATTTCTCTTCAGAAAACTTTAACCCCACGTCTCCATAAGCAAATGCCAGACAATCATTTTGACAGATAATTACGGCAATTTGATTGCAGGGTTTTGTGTGTGAGCAATTTGATATCATAACATAATCATTTGTAAAATGGCGTCATACAAGTACGCTCGATGCATTAAAGCGAAAATATCCTTTAAGTATTACAGAAGATGTGATATTTCCCTTCTAAGTACATACTAATAGATAATCCAATAGGAACAACTCAATAGCTTTTTTCTCACCTCTCCCTCCTTTTTAAGTCAAAAAATAATTGGAAGACTCTCAAAGCGCTAAAAAATTTTTTTATCACTTAATTGGGGAATCCTAAAAAATAGTTAATATTAAAAAATTGTTTAGTTAAGCACTCAGCTTCAAGTATGTCGTCCAGACTTAGGCTGTATAATAATACATGTACGTATAAGAAATATTTGTTGATTGAAAATACCTTAATTTAAATTTTTGTGTTCCGATAATCGTAAACATATCGCCATTGTTAAAGCCATTAATTCACTCACCTGGAAATAAAAGAATAAAAATAATTTTTTTTTGTCAAAAAAAAAATAAGTACGTTATATACCTAATGAATAACATGAGCATAATGTACATTTAATAGTTTTATTTTAAACTTCCCAAAAATTTCAAAAACATTTTTAGAGTTACTTTAATAATTTTTCCGACAGGCTCTAAGTTTGACCAAAAATCTTCAGCGGGCCAACAAAGCAATTATTGCTTTACATTTTTTCGAATTGTATGCGTTTACATTTTGATAGTAATTTCAATAAGTAAAGCTGATCTAAGGTATTCTCATTCGACATGCGGATATTTTAAATAAGACAGTGAGACCTAGTAAATTCTCCTAAAAAGTATTGATTAAAGTAGGATATATTAGGGAAGTATATGGGAATTAGAAATTATCTATCAACACCATTTTAAAATATCCAACTTAAAAGTCCCCAAATTACTTCAAACGAGCGATTATTGTATATGTAAACGGCTATTTCGACAAAATTTTTATTGAAGATAACATCCTACACTCTTAGCATATATGTATATGTATATACATATCAAAAAATTTCCCTGGAAATTCGAGTGCAAAATTAATCAGGATTAAACACTATACCCAATTTTTGTAAACTTAATGAAATTTTACGATATGGGCACCCGATGAAAGATATTTGGCATAATATTTATAGAAAATGTTTTATAGTAAGGTCGAGACTCATCAAACAAAAATTTTATTAACTACATAATTATTGTAGAGACGAAATGTAATGGTACATAGTAAACAGCTCAAACAATTTTTATACAATTTTGTATATACTCGTACAAGGCGGTTTGATAAGTCTTTTTGAAAAAACCATTTTTTTTTTAGCAACAAAGCATTATATTTCTCAACATAATCTCCTTTTAACTCTATACACTTAGGCGAGCGTTTTTCCAATTTTTTTATTTCTTCAAAATAAAAGCTTTTCTCAAGACTCTCAAAATAGGAGTTTTTGAGATGACCATTGATTTGAACCAAATCTCTTACCATTTAGTCATTTTTTTTAATCGCTTGAGGCTAGAACTGGAGAATATGCTGGATGGGGTAGTGGTTCGTAGCCCAAGTCATGAATTTTTGTCATGGTTTTGAAGTGGTCATATGGTTGCGTTTATGATCGAGTGGGAGTAATCGCGAATCTTTTTTCAACAATTTCTGGTCTAACGACCTATTTTGGGCGACCCAAACGTTCGGCGTCACTTAAGCTGATGTGACTCAATGGAACTCAGTAAACTCCTTTTTAACCATTGAAATTGATGGTGCAGGTGCAGTGTCCCCATAGTATTTATCAAGCCTTTGTTTGGTTTTCGATGATGGTTTTTTTTACGCAAAAAATAATGCACACGAAATTATCTTTTTTCCATTTTTGTTAAAAGTCTAACGTCAATGGCTGACAAGCATAAACTAAATGACTCAGCTTACTAAAAATTTGACAGTAGTCTACTAATAGATGACAGTTAAGGGCAGCAGTAATGAATTTAAAATTTCTGCGCGGAAAATTCAAAAAGTCATGCAATGCAATATGGATGAAAGGTAATTTGGAAAGGTTAAGGGGAATTTGGAATAGAGTTGCCACCTACCCAAAATTTAATAATTTGCATTGATTTTTTATACAGGTAAAATGCAATATATGTTACTATATCGGAAATGGCTTTAACGATTTGGATAAAATTTTATCATTTAAGATATTCTATATAGGAATTATCTAGCTAGATGTCGTCACCAGGCAGATTAGCATTGGTTGCAATTTATTTTAAATTGAAATATGGCTAAATGTGTGTACTAAACGTAAGATATTTAACACAGATTATATACAATAATTTAGTAGGGTTATCCCTTCCATTTAAAACTAATTATTTATAGAAATAAAATTCAATATTATGACTGGTGTATCAAATACCATTTTGAATAGGATTTCTGACTTTTATTTTAAATATAAAAAAAATTAATCTAAATATAGAATGAATAATATGCAAATTATAAGTTTATCAAATGAAAGATTGTTTAGTCAATTTTAATCCACAAATATGTTTAAAAATAGTTGTCACTTAATTTTTTTAATATACAATTTTAATTTAGTTTATTACTTATAGAGTAAAAATTATTTATTGCGATATGTACATAAGTACTCATGTAGGTACTTTACTTTTGAACTTATTTGGTACAGGTTGCCATATATTGTAAATTGAATAAAAATTTTATGAAATATAACATTGTAGATATCAAAGGAAAAGTGCATGAGACAGTATTTAAATAGTCATATTATTGACAAAATTTTAATCACCATAGGCCATTTTCACAGTTGGTGGTTAACTCAAGCCCTAAGGTTAACTCTGCATTTTAAAAACGGCACTGTACGATTTTTTTTAAGGTTAAGATGCACTATTTTAAAGAATGACGTTAGTCCAGGTACTGTATATTTTATGGGCAAGTTCTATTTACCGAGAGTTTTCTTATAGCAAACATAATTGTAGCATTTGTGTGTTTTTTAATACTATTCGGTTCTGTGTAGTAAAAATCAATATAAAAGTTCTTTCAAAATTTTTAATTAAAAATTTGATTAATCCATTAACTTGTACTTTTTTATAGCAGCTGCCAATCAGGTTCGCTTAAATCAAATCAAATCGAATCAAATGAAATTGGGAGTTGATTGCGTTGAATGTACAGAAGTATCATGAATTTAACATAAATATTTTTTTATGCACAAATGTTTCAATGTACCTACGTATGTGTGTATGTATGTATGTATGTAACTAACCAGGTACACGTTAAATGATTTAGTATATTTTAACATCGACCAACGCTAGAAGAATTGCGCAAGACATAAACTTCATTTACAATGACGCCAAAGCAAATCAGCAGTATAATGACAGCAGCACGAAAACAGAATAGAAAAAGAAAAAATAAGCAGTCCGCTAGTGGGTTTTTTTTTCACTAGCATAAATATACCAAGTAGTTAACTATTTAGATCAAATGACAGCTGGTAAAAACAGCAACGACAAAAAGTTCGATAAAAAAAAAGAGCAGTGAAAAAAAGCATTCGGTATAAAGAAGAATAGAATGCGCCTGCGCGACTGACTTGGAGCTCATGCAATGCAAATAACGAGTATGACATACCTGCATACACATACATACATATGTATATTGATGCAATATGTACTTACATTAATGCGCATACGAGTACGTACATATGCATTTACAAGTAGATATTTACTATATAAAAAACTCAAGTAGAAAAACGACACGCAAGGTCGTTGGAGCTAGTACAAGTAAAATGCGGATCAACGATTGCACGAAACGCCAGCTAACCAAAGCATCGTCAATACCAGCTGCTGCCGCTGCTGGTAGCTGTGATGGCTAATATTTATTCGCACAGCTGTGAAACAATATGTAACTGCTTAATGATTATGCGCTCGCTTTGTTTACCTATTTGTTTTTCTTTCGATTTTCAATCGTTGGTCTGTAGCATTAGAATCGCCCAATTCTCAAGCCTTGTAGAGTTATAGATAATTGCGTATTAGGCCGCACTCAGCGTGGCTGTTTAGATTTTATGTAGAATATAGTATGTATAGCCGCCTTGTGCTAATGCACGTATTTCAACTACATAGAATTAAATTGGTCTCTTACATTTGGTATATTTTTCGATTATTTTGCATTACATAGTAGCGCAAAATAAATCGTGTTGTTTTGACATGAACAGGAAATGATTTACAGAATTCAAGAACTTGTCATATTATCAAAATGCTTTTTGTAGTAGCGTATTTGGGTCGCGCAAGCGCTAACATTTGCTTTGGTTGTGTTTGTCCACTTTATCGATTGCAAGTTCATTTCGGTGTCATTTGGGCGTGCTGCTTTCAAATCATGAACTAAATGGTTAATCAATTGAACATTATACGGTGACTAAATCACATTTTAGTCGTCCAGAAATAAGGTCAGCTAAAAAATAGCGTCGGCTGATTGAACTACATACGTATGTACATAAATATTGAGAACTGTAGGTATTTAAATAAATAAGTTTATAAAGGCTTAGCGTGAAATCTCAGTGTCTCTAGATCTTACCCATTTGCTAAGTAACAAAATTAATGGGATAAAGTTGTGTTATAGCGGTTTCAGGCAGATTATGCTTTGCCGAGACAAAACATTTTTATTTTGCAAATTGTAAAACTTATGCAACGATTTGTAAAAATTTTAAATTTTCACGTTATTTTTTGACCGATTAAAGATTCTAAAAATAAAACAAAATAAAAGTAAGCAAATCGTACTCGAAACACATATGTAGCTGTATGTTAACTGAATAATTCAATAAAAACAATTTTGAAATCGGACCAATACTTTTATGAAGAGTCTTACTCGGCAGCTAAAAAAAACTACTACTTTCGGGAAAACGCGTTTAGAGATAAATTACTGTGTATAACTTGATGGAGACGGGTACATTACGGATCCCAGAAGCAAGCAAAGGAATGTGATTTCTACAAAATGCTCTCTGTGGCGTATTCTATACAGTTTAAATTAAATTAAAAAAAAAAGATTTTTTGAAACCGCGAGAGTAGAGGACCCCTTAAGGCCCAGTGGGAAACTGCTAAAGACCTAAACACCCCCAACTAAATTCGACCGACACCTGGACTTGCGACTCTTAACTTAAACTCTTCACACCTAAATAAAGCAACCACACAAACGCAGTTTACTTAAGCTCACCAGACCTAAATAAATCATATTTATACCCGAATTTAGTAACTCAGTATCATCTCAAGTCTCAAAACGAGCTAGAAATTATTGCTTTTTCTCGCTTTCATGATTCTTTCTTTTGTTTTTATTTTAATTTTTTGTGTCATGCTCATCACCAGGTCACCATTTTGAGACTAGAGGCTTTATTTTGAATGTCAACTGGTCTAAAAATGTGACTTTTGTCTCTACTAGAGACTGAGGCTGCTTACTGAACTCGGGGGTGAAACTTGCAAATCATAAAATCACCACACGTCAACTCCATTCACCTCACCTCATCTGACCGGAACTTCCCGCATTTTATTTCATTTCAACTGACCTTAAAATTTCAAAGTTTTACGATAGAGCTTCTTGAAAATTTTATGATTTTACGAGATGTTGAGGATTCTCTAATTTAATTAATGTAAAAATTTACATAGATACATAAATACATATGTAAATTTCTGAAAATGTAAGTAATTCGCAGTATTTTTGGTCAAGTTACTAACAGGCTTGATCTATAGCCCATCTCTTCTTGGCGAAATAAAACTAATCGTTACCTCCCGAATTTCAAGACATTTCCGGCCCCTTTTCTGAAGCCATGTAAAATTAATTTTTGAGTTAAATGAGTTTCTTCATAGTTTGTGTCAGGATTTTAACACTCACTCCGGTTCTTTTGATATTTCAGACTTACTTTTTTACGTAGAGAAAACTATACTCAATGCTCTTAATTATTGATACATACATACAGATATGTACATATATTACTTTTCGATCAGCTGATGATCATTTGTTCTTTAGCTGAACTGTTTTAGATCTCGACACTTAACAAACTTCTGAACTTTTTAGACTCGGCGCAACATATATGAAAAAAATTTTTTTTTTATATATCCGTGCGGCATACGGATGCGCCCCTCGCGTTGGTCGGGCGGGTATGGAGGGATAAAACCGTTGGAATTATTATTATTATATTCTGAATTTGTGAAAAAATTTGGCACAAAGCGCCGCACCCTTTTTTCACAATACTACTAGTATTTTCCGTTCATATTATTTTCAGCTTATATTAAGAATTATTTTTCACCTTTTAGTTAGATGTGCTTTAAAGGCGTGTGCTTTAGTTTTTTTAAACTATATTTCTTTTTCACTTTTTTCTTGGATGTGCTATGAAAGCGTGTTTTTTAGTATTTTTTCAACTATATTATTTGTTTTTGTGTTTGTTTTCCTTTTATACTTTCGAAGCAAACAACTGTAGCGAATTTGATATCATTTTATAATTTCTGAAGCTCTCACAATAAATAATGTGTAAGATGAGCGACTAAATCGTTTTGTTTCCGATCAGGTTACTCATACGTCCTGTACAACAAATTCGAGTTAATTTACTGCTGGCTGCCTGTTCTCATAAATTCAATATAACGTACATAAACTTATCAAACGACTGTATTGTCACCGGAACTCGATAAGTGTACAAAGTTTAAATTAATGCTGTCCGTTTAAAATGGGTCAGGTCGAGTCCAAAGGAGTCGGTTACAAACATACATACAATTGAAGCTAATAATCTAAATTGAAAAAGGGATTAACTGATTGTAAAAATTTTTATATATAAATCTCTGCTATACCTTTAACTACGACTTAAAACTAGCAGATTATTATACCAAAATATTTATTAGCCTAAAAAACTGTATACTCTTAATTCTAACACTTCTAAGAATAAAGTTTTAAATTTGGATGAAAAATTGGTGAATTTTTTTTAATTTTCCACAAAGTTTTTTTAAGATAATGCACCGAATTTTATTTGGAAACTCTTAAAGATATATTACACATCCTTTTGAAATTGGTTGTAAATTGGTTGTAACGACTATAACAACTAATATACTTGTACCTAGAGGATGAAGACGTCTTCAATGATTTCCGTTCGGAGCACCTTTAAACTGATTGTCAGACGAATAAATCTACTGGGGAAATTCGTAGTTATCAAAGATAGAAAAAAAATCCTGAAAATTTAGTATTACAAAAATATTATTTTTAGAATGTGGCTGATGGCAAAAATAAGTTTTTCGTGACTAACAAAATTAAAATGAACCATAAGAGCAGTTAAATTAACAAGAAAATTCCACTCTTATTATGTACATACATATATACACATATTTATGCTATTACTCGTTCTATGCTCACATATGCTTTCCGAGAGTGGAGCGTTTACTCTCAGCATGCGGATATTGCAGTTCATTAACAACAAGCAATATAGTAATTTATAAATAGAGCAAAACATATAAAAAATCAAGGTGTAGACAGTTAGTTCTTTCAATGTAACAACAGCTAAGAACAATGACCACGAACAAGCGATTTACCGCAATTAACATTCATAATTAAACAATGGAAAACACGAATTTTATGCGGTTGGTAAATCATGAAAACTTAGCGACTTTAAGAGTAAAAAAAAAAAAAAAAAAAAAAAGAATAAATAAAATAATTGGTCCCAAAATAAGGTGTAGATTGTACATTTGAACTGCGAAGAATGCCATGCCAATGCTCGCTCAGCTGTAGCAAAGCCAAGGAAGAATTGACTGGGAGGGCGAAGCTCTAACGGCGGCACGAAAGTGAATGTGACGGACCGCAACTGTGGCAAAGTTGTGTAATACAGAGCCACAAATACATGGCTAATATTGCCGTAATACGAATTCAGGTAAATAAAGTTTGCAAAAATAGAGAAACAAATGCAAAAACATCATTTGGTTTGACTCGTGCGCTCATTCCGTTGTCTACACATTTGGTTGATCGATCAGCAGCAGCTTGATTGGACATTCATTCTAGCGTCCGGCGATCGGAGTGACGCTGAAATTTCCAAAAAAGGGGTAATAATAAATACAGTGAGTGAAGTGATTACTTGAACAGCGTTTTTTTTTTTGTTTTTTTTTTTTTAAATATAATTTTCTTTCTTGTTAAATTTTTTTTGCTAATTTTGTGTAAAAGTATAGTTTATTTATTTGAATATAAAAACTCGCAATTAATTTAAAGATCGCAATTTTTCGAAATCTATAATGCATATAGTATGTTATATAATAATATGCATTTTAATACATAACTTAGTGGCTGGACGATAGCCGGGAATTGCGGCATACATACATAAATCCGCTGCCCTCAAAATAATTGCAGTGATTTAAGTATATTTTAAAATGTCGAATTTTTTTTCTTTTATTGAAATTTCTTATTTGTTAAAGTTCAGATAACTTTCTAACAAACATCTTTTTAGTTCAAATTTGAACCTTTGTAAAGTTTCCTAAAATTATCTAATTTTCAAAATGTGTCATTAAAATTTTAAACTTCTTCAAGTTTGGCTAAAATATACCATTGATATTTGAAAATATTTTTCGTCGCGGGTGTAAAGCAGCAAAATTTAATGGACTACAAAACTTCATACTCTAACATTTTCACAAAGACAAATTTTCGAAATTGCTGATTGAATTGTCTCTTATTTTATAAAAATAATAATAAAACAATTAAATGAACGTTTAACGCAAAATATCGAGTATACCGTAAAAATATTTAAAAAATTGTTTGTAATACATATGTATGTATACCAAATGTAATCAAATTCAAACCCTAAACACGATTTTTAGTAAGAATCTGTTGGATACTTTTCATGTTGGCGAATCATTTTAAAAAATCGTAAAAGTAATTCTTCACACTTTTATTAAAATGTGACAAATCAGTCCACAACTTTGATGTTTAGTATAGACTAAACTGTTTTTTTTTGTTCATTAAGAAAGGTAAGGGAAAAAGGGGGTATGAAAAAAAATATACATACATACATACTAAAAAATCCCTGTGTGAGTTACTACTTGACTCACAGTATGTTGCCCTACAAAGGCATCACAAAATAGAACAACAAGCAACAGCTAAAATAGCAGCAGCAATGACAACCAATGCAACATTCAGTTTGACATTATTTTAAACGCAAAAACCTTGTTTTTCCTAGTAGATACATATTAACAGGCAATCTAGTTAGCGACAAAAGTTTTTGGGCGATTTTTGACGTTCGTCGATAGTGGCCACTGATTGATAGCAATCAAAAGTTACAAGACACAGAGCGCACAGCGCGAACGCCAAACCCACAAAAGGCCAAGCAACGTCGAGGGGCGTGCGAACACCAGCGGATAGCTGTCTGACCATTTTAGCATTTTACTTGAAACTTGTTCATTGTTTTTGTTTATTTTTTTTTTATGTTAAAGTGTCGAAAATTTCAACGCTCTTTACCTTATGACTTGACATATTTCGGGATGCATTTTCGCATTTTTAATCAAAACCAATACAATACGGGTTATGCGAAAATTATCACCAATTAATTAATTGGCTTAGCCGTTACTCTTGTTTTTTTTTTCCACAATTAAAAATGTTTACTTATTTGTATTCTACACTTGTAAGTTACAACTTTGTAAAAGTTATCTCTCATGACAAATACTGTATGTGGCAAGGTTAAGTAACATGTATGCAGAAACTTGTATACAAGGTCAATATAATCTAAATACTTATACTTCGGCTTTAAATAAAACAACTAGCTACTTATGAAGTGTGCAGTAATGAAAAAGAAAAATCTAAGTTAGTTCAAACCGCAATCAATTCCCACAACACGCTAAACCCGGCATCACCCAAAATAAATTAACCATGTGGAACAAATATAAAACCATGAAAAATTTGCATGAGTAGAGCAGTTAGACAAGTGTGACTCATGCAAAATGACGCTAAACTTGCGGCTCTAGACTTTTAATTCCAAACAATTCTCAGGAAACGCATAAGCAACGCCTACATTGACAGTCAAAACCATTCACCCCAAAGCGGCTAACAAAGGCAAAAGACGCTGCCAAATATGGAGTGACAACTCTAAAGGGTTCATGATATTTACATAAATGAATAGCGGTAAACTTTGCTGGCCTAAACATTTGACATGTGTGTATTGGTGTATACTTAGTGGAGTATTTAGTCACTTCATTTCATGTGTGCGCTTAGTTAGATAAGGTTAGAACTTTGACCTTTTGTGGTTAGTATGCAATCACGATATCATAGAAGTGACGGAGCTGCGGCTATAGAAAGGAATTAAATGTTTGTCAATTTAAATAAAGAAAAAACCAAATGGGTATAAAAAATATTTTGCATTGAATTTCTTCAGGGCTATACAATTTTTACGTAAGTCGAAAAAATATATCGGGCACGCCTTAATCATAATTTGGTTAGTGTGACTTTGTATCCGTGTGCACAAACGCTTCTGGAAAAATATTGAAAAAGTCAGATTCTTTAATTAATATTATTTGCTTATTTATATGTAGATAAATAAGTCAACGGAAAAATTAGTTTTTACAGACTACACCCAATCCCTAAATCACAACCGCATCACATATTGTCAATTTCGGTTAATCTACTTTTCCTTTGTTCAATCTCTAACAAAAATTTTTTAAATTTTTTACTAGGTACACAAGAAATTTGATAATTAAATAATCTTGAATAAGTCCTGAAACGGTCTCAAACCAGTCCTATATTAGTTCAAAAATTATTCCAAACTAGTCCCGAAATAGTCTTACAATGGTCCAGAACGAGTGCTGTAATGGTCCTGAAGGAGACTGTGAACAAGCCTTTAAATTAACACGAAATAGTCCTCTGGTCGAAAAGTAACATTGACTCGAAGTTGAATTTCGGCAGTCACATCAATTATGTCATAACCCGGTCTTATTCGATGCTGGCTTTCGTTCATCGTAATTGCTCTACCTTCACGAATCCGTATACTCTCAAAACATTGTATTGTGCATTTGTTAGATCGAGGCTTGAGTACGCCGCCTTAATTTGGAGGCCCTACCAGTTAGGCCTCTCCAATCGATTTGAGAGAGTTCAGAAAGTATTTCTACAATTTGCTTTTCGATCATTAAAATTTTCAAACCCTTTGCCATCTTACCGATCACGTTGTCTATTGATGGACTTAAATACGCTTGAAAACAGAAGATCTATACTGTCGTGCTCGTTTGTTGTTGGCGTCATCACTGGGACTGCTGACTGTCCTGCGCTCATTAGGAGGGTTCAGTTTAACGTCCCCTATAAGAAACTCAGGCAGTTTGAAACCCTACACATTGATTTCTCTAGAACGTTATATGGTGCAAATGCCCCCTTTTCGAGAACTTGTTCAGAATTAAATTTGTTTTTTAATTCATAGGATGTTCACTTTACGTCGCCGTATGGCATTTTGGTTAACAGTCTTAAGTCATTCTTCTGTTTGTAATAACAAGTGTATCTGTGCCTGTATCTTATCTGTACTTATAGTCCTACGATATTTTTTAATTTTATCTCATTATTTTTTTATCTTTTATTCCACTCCTTCTAATGTGTAATATACTTGAATTACTTATAGTCT
Organism: Philophylla caesio; assembly: GCA_963971545.1. NCBI lineage: Eukaryota > Metazoa > Arthropoda > Insecta > Diptera > Tephritidae > Philophylla > Philophylla caesio. Next base: position 183,409,668 of record OZ020604.1, on the reverse strand, counting down.
GTAAGAATTTTGTTATTTCAAAGACTTTATATACAATGCAGTCTATTATTAAGCAATGTATCAGTGGATATCGTAAATAAGCTTAATATTTTCGGTTCCTAATATAAAATCTATTGAGACATTCCAAAAATTAAAAAAAAAAATCTAAAATAAGCTTTATTTCTTTACAAATAAAATAGTAATGTATTAAGTAAAGAAAATTGTATTACTTATTACATATACTTTTGAATTCCTCGTTCTAAAGCTGCATACGAGTATTGAGCACTTAACATATCGGCGGATGAAAATGGGTAAATGTAAAAATATTTCGTTATAATAACGTTGTAATGAAACCTTAAAAGACGGAAATAAATTACACATGATGCGACACATAAACCCTCTGACCCAATTACCAACACAACACACTTTCGTCATCTAACAATTTCTACCATTAATAACCGTGCGCCCACTGTCTGGTAAGCTGTTATCGGATATTATATATAAAAAAAAAGTTATGTAATAAGTAGTATACTCGTACGGTTACCAAACTGCAACTGCAATAGTTTAGTCTACGAACTGAGTGAGAGTGTCATAATCTACAGTATTGTTAGCATGCTGGTATAATATGTATAATCTGGAGCTATTGATGTCCAATGGCTAGCACGTATGTATGTACATAAGTATATACAACAACAACTACAATGTGTGAGCACAAAAGTTCGACGGTGCATAGCGTTGGTGCCGATGTCCAGCTGATTTATAATGCAAGACATTTCCACATAGAAAAAATGAAAAATTGAGACAAGAAAAAAAAACTAGAGCACAAAGGAAAAATAATATTGTTGGATGGCAGAGTAACAAAAATAATGGATTGAAATTAAGCAAAAGTGAATGCCACGAGAAAGATGTAATACTTACATACATATGTATGTACAAATATATACATACCTACATAGTATGCCCGATATGTACTTGTGCATATGCGCAAAATATAAAACCAAAAACTATGTAAAGGATTATAATAATTTGAGTGTTTTTTTGTTGGTTTTTTTTTTTTCATTCGCTTTGCAACCAGGAAAACATTCAGCTAATTTAATAAAGCGCGTGAAAATTTAATTGCGTTGATAGCTGAGATGGTAAGACAACAAAAACCACAATGCGAAGTGTGCTGCCCAGTGGCGGCTGATACAAATAATTTTATAATTTCGTATGCAACGTATCTCAATTAGGAGCTGAGTTGGAAAATTGAATAACAAAAAAAAAAAAACAGAGAGTGAATTGAATATAGTGCAATCGTTGAATTCAGGAAGCGCCACCAGCTGATAGTCGAGGTAATGAGATGACCTCGAAGATATGTTTTTATGTAAGTATGTTTGCAAGTGAGTCACGAATTTTTAATAAAGAAAAAAATTCAAATCAAATTTGCTTTTCATTTTACTTTGTCCGTAAACAATGCTTTGGGTGTGCCTTGCGATTTAAGCATTCAAGTGTTTGCAATTTTAACACTCTTGTCTACATAAATAACAGCTTCAACATTGCTTCTAATGGTCGGATGAAAAAAATAAATATTTAATATTGCTGCTTTTACACGTCCCCGGAGGTTACGAAATCAATTGGTTACACGAAAATTCATATATATCGGAAAATTTGCATATGCATTTCGATCGGAAGAAATATTGTATAGGTTTGCATATTAATTTAGGACGTTCTTAAAGGAATGGATTTTTGATAAACAGTTTCCAAAATCTTAACTTATACATACACGTACACGATACCTTTTTTTTATACACATACACCCCCTTACACTTGATTAGACGCACTAAATCAGTCTAAGTTATTTTTATTTTATTTACATTTTTTTTTTTTTCATTTTTCAAATAAAATAAATTTTCTTCTTTAGCATAAGCCATATAAACCCAGATTTCAAAATTTAAACAATCTTTTTAATAATGTTAGAAAATTTAATCAAAATGAAAATTAAATGAAATCAAAAAGTACAAATTTCTAGTGACCGTTGATTTTTCGTAATTGTTACAGACGCTCCTTCGCAGTTTTCTCCACATAAAAAACATGAAGTTAATGTTGTATGGGAAAAATTGCGATAGGACGTCAGTAAAAAAAGTTTCAAATATCAAAGGTAAAATTATGCTATTTAAAACTTGCGCATTGTCATATTAAAAATTAATAGGCTCCAATGCAGCGTACTCAAAAAAAAAAAAAATTTGTTTAAACTATTCAACATTTTGATGCATTTTTTTATTTGGAATTTTTTTTGTGAGGCTGTAAAAAGTTTTAAACAAGAGTTAATCAAGTTTTTGTAAGTTAATAAGCTTTGCTTCTGTTAGAAAATATAAAACAAAATAACCTCGAAAAAAGCTAGAAAGTACTACGTCTTATAAATGCAGGAATTGCATATCGGCACTTACTTATGTAAAACATAAAAAATAAGCCAACAATTTTTCCTGATGTTTAAAAAATATTGTGTGGAATCTTTTTATGGCTCTACAGTAGCTACATTCTCTGAATATATCCTCTACTAAAATGTTAGATCAAACGAAGAACCCAAATCGCAAAATTTTTATAGTTTTTATGTTGAAAATCGCCGTTTTTTTCACTCAGCACGCTAATTAAATAGCTAAAGCACGAGATAAGTGTTACCAACCATCACAGGAAAGATGTTGAAGATAGGTAAAAAAAAAAGCGCCAGTTAAATGGGTCTGAAGAAGCTTATGTCCAAACAGTATATTTTGGCAAATGGAATTCAATTATTATTAAACTCAGCAGAAATGATTTATCTAGGCGAATCGTCGTTTTCACAGAACACTGGACTCTGGGCGCTCATGCGGCAAGGTTAGCGCTGGAATACTATACTCCCTACCGTAGCTGAAACTCATCGGGTGAGGAAGAAACGGTAGAACATCTCCTGTTTAACTGACCATCACTGACTGCTATGCGAATTAGGTTTTTTGGGCAAACCCCTTTTCGGTGACTTCTTTGAAATAGATGACATTCATCAACTTAGGTCAAACAGGACGTAAGATAAAAACTAGATTCCGGGAACATATAACATATAACGCAAAAACCATCTAGTATAACGAAATCAAACTTCGCAACACATATGGCAGAAAACAAATATACACCAATGAAATTAGCAAAGACAGCTAAAGTTCTCCATTTGAAACATAAGGGAAGGCGTTTAAACGTTTTGGAGAACATGGGAGATATACAACCAAAAAACTTTTGACCACATCGGATGTAATGTTTGAACCCCTCCGCCTATTATACAAAGAACAGGTCAAACTTCTGACAACATCAACGAACAGACAAACAGAGACCCAAAAAACAAAAAACACATAAAAGAATAACACATTTTTACCTAGCCGCGCACGTTAAACACAACACCGAAGAACAGGCAAACAGCTGCAGTTCCCTACGACCAACTACCTGACTGACTGAAGCAAACTTGGTGCGCAAGGTCGTACCTAACCAAAGTAGAGACATTCGAAAATAAAACGACTATAAATACCTAGAACAAATACAAAACTAGTCAGAACGAAAAACGACACTGAAGATGGCACAACGCCGAAACCGGTTTGTCTTAAAAGCTAACTTGACAAGGGAAGGCGGAAAATCGTTCCAAAATTCAGATATCACCATCTTACCATTAACATTTGGTCGTTATTTTTCAGGTTTAATTTCACAGTTGTTCAGGTTTTTTAAAATGGCACTTACTGGTTTATCAAACTCGCCTCATCTACCAACTAAATAACAAAAAGTTGCCTACGAATTACTTCAAATTCAAATGCTATAAAAAAATTCACCTAAAATGTACGTACGTGCATTTGTATGTTCATGTTGACTTCAAATGTTCCACCTAAACTGGCTAAATTATAGTTTTCGCACAAGCGCATGCGCCCAATCGACCTCGTTCAAAGCACACACACAAACACACACACACGCATACTGAAACAGTTTGGAGTTTATGTATGTAGCATTATAATGCTTTAACCGAAATATAAAAGTCTATCATTGAACTTTGCTGCAAGCGTTAAACTCTTTGATTTAAGACCAATTTGCACTAGATGCAGTCAAATGGGCGAATGCAAATTTTGTTAAATAATGGCAAAATGTATGTGAAAAACAAAAGCAAGAATGCAAGCTCAAGTCATACACTGGATATTTTTTTTCGAAAATTAGAGCTGTAAAGCGGCTTTGTGGTTCAATAGCCCGTTTAAAGTTTTATTATTCATATAATTTGTATAAAAACTGTGTAGGTGTATTTACATTTGTTAAAGAGACAAAAATTCACCAAGTACATCTGGAGCAAAACAACAATGATTTTTCAAATATATTTACAATAATTAAACTAAAAACATAAAATAGTGAACAAGTAAGCGTTTATTGCATCGGCAACGTATTTTTTTTTTTACCGCCAAGCCATCCTCCAAGAAATTGAACTGAAATCTGAGTTCGCTATTTCAGGCATTCCAGCAAAATGTAGGGAAATTAATTGTAAGAAAAATAGATAAAACAGATGCGCATGGAATGTCAAAACTTCCACGCATTATTTTTTATTGAAAGAATTACTCCTTTACCAAATTTGTTTAAAACATACTTCAAACGACCGTGAATGAAATGCAATTTCATCGTCTCAGTTTCATAAGCTCATATATAGTTATGTACTCGTAGTTATGTATATACTCTATGCAGATAATTATCATTAGACGTAATAAATTTATGCACCCATCATGTCAAGTAATGCAAGGAAACCATAAAAAAGCCACAAACATACTTACATACATACATACAAAACCAATAGCGTCCTAAAAGACATACAACAAAAAGTTTTTGATGTAAACTATTTGCTATAAAATATGCAAATTACCGCGATTCATCACACTCAATTACATTTGACTTACACTTAATGGCAAAGATATGAGCTAGAAAAAAGGCGAAGATGAGTTTCAAAGCAGCAACGAGGTCGCATTCATGCGGCAAAGCGAATCAAGAGCTTGAAGAGCTCAAGTGACAACTTAACAAAAACCATCGCAAATACAATTTAATAAACATACAAGTATGAATGTAAATACATTTGAGCAAAAATTTTTAACAACCACTACCAGAGTTAATTTAGTTTGGCATGGTTTTTTTGCGGTGGCACTCTTCAAGTTGCAGCAAGTATTTGATGAAATATGATTGCGATTGCTAATTATTGGCATCATGGGAAACTGCATTTATTAATTTTAATCGCACAACTGCAATTTCTTCCAGCTCTTTTGCTATTTTTGTGATTTTACAATTTTCACGAATTAGTGCAAAAAATTTCCTACACTTTCGTGCATGTTTTAAGTCTTTGTACAATTTTTTTCTTTGTTTTTTTTTTTTCTATAAAGCTGTAAATTCTATTATGTGAATATCTAAAAGCAAATAAGTGAGGATTTTGTCATAGTTGGTGTTACGTTTGTGAGGCTTGCATGAAATCATCATTGCTAAGAAAATTATGCTCTCACACCCATACAACTGTACAAACAGTAACTTAAAGGATTGATCACATGGTGATTATTTCTTTTTTTTTTATAACAAAAATGCTCCAAATAACATTTTCCTTTTTAATTTTTTGTAAAACATGCGCAGTTCATAATTCCGCAAAATTAAAACTAATAAAAAGTCGACAAATATTCATAAAATTTAGAACCTTTCACTGAGTTTTATAAAGAGACTATGGCTTGCACGACATCGCATCTACATACATCTTAATGTTGTGACTCCGAAGCGCGTCCTTGTCGGAGAAATTTATAATTTCCACATAGCTGGAGTGCGTACAGCACACCACTTCGCCGCTACTCGAAGGCAAATGGGGGCCATTTCGAAATGGTTGTTGTAGATTTGTTACCCAATAAACTACAAAATATTTATCGATTTTCATTTTATTGCTAAAAAGCTTTGTTCACAAAACATTTTTAGTAGTAAATTCATAAAAATGAAGAAAAATATTGTTCAACAATTTGATAAACTTCTCCTTTTATGTAGTCGCATTTAATATTTGTAGTTCTTATTAGAAAAACTTGCTTACTTCCGTGTAGTATTTTTTTCCGTCTGCCATGTCATTGTATTTTTTCTTGAAGATGATAAAATTCCGAAACCGATTTGTGTCAAAAACAAATTCAGCAATTTGACAAGAAATTACTTTATATGGAAAAAACTATTTAAACTTAAAAAAATTTATGCAAAAAGGTAAAGTAACGACTAACTAAGTGCTTGTAAGAATGCTTGTAGAAAAATTCAAGAAGCGAAAAAAATCAAACCACTCAAATAACAATATTTGAGCACAAAATACCACAAATACATGTAGAAATAACAAAAAAAAAAAACCGATATCAAAAACGCAATCTGGCATATTCAATTGAAATGCAACAGCAATATGCACTTACTACTAAATGCCACTACTGCGCATGCGCAACCATCAATGAAGTTGAGTGAGCCGCGAACGCCACACACATACACACACGAGCACCCTTGTCTTGAATGCCACCGTCTTTCAATGCGCCGCAAGCTGATAGCTGCCTCAGAGGTCTGCCACAAAGTTGCATATTGGCGGTATGGCGTTGGCAGCTGCATAATCGTCACTTGAGATTTTAATTATTTATTGGCGATTTGCGTGAATCGTATTGAATAACTGAAAATGACAAGTGTGAGAAGCTCCTCGATTGATCAATGTGAAGTTAAACAATAAATTAAATTCATATAAGTATGTACATAGATATGTAAGATGGGAAATATCTAATGGCAATGATACTAAATACTTTCCCAGAGTTATTTTATAATCAGCTAAATTTACATGAGAGAGCATAAAAGCATTTAGGAATAAATTGATAATTATCTAAAGTAGTTTTCAATCGCAAATTACGTCATGGCATAGTCCATTGAAAAACTTACATCACATGATTTGCCATTTGATTCAGTTAAAAGTTTTGAAAGCAAAATTTCATTATTTTAAAATTGTATGAGTAAATTCTATCTAATAAAATATCCAACTGTGTGGAGGCAATCCGATCTCTGTGAAAGAAATATCGGCAGTTTGGAAAAGAAGTAAAACGCAATTTCCATTAGAAGAGAGAGATCGAGGCACATAAGTGGGAAGAGCTTGATGTGCGCCTAAAATTCTACCGGATGGAAGAGTTAAAAAGAGAATGAAAACGGCGACCTGGTAAAAAAAACTACTTTAGACATGGAGAGAAGCAGGAAGAATTTATGAGATCTGGAAGAATTTGAGTCTTTTTTAATGGACGACAGTGTCAAGGAGATCCCCCTTAGCGGACTATTACGAAGTGCAAAAAGTCATAGCGCGGCTCAAAAATGACAAGGCTGTTGTTGACTAGAAAGGATAACAAGGCATTTCGCATATAAAACGAAGCCCACCGTTAATGAATGAATTCCGTATTGCAGTTCAAAACTCAATGCGATTCGAAAGGCGATGCAAACTAGTGCAAATTCATATAGTGAAGTATTCGAACCCGATTGATTTGTTTTTCGAAACGCAATACAGAGTAGAGCCTTAGATCTTATCAATATATTAGCTGAGTTCTTCCGAACTGGATGGAGAAGTAAGGCGACTGGGTTTGAAGGAGAACGCGGGCAAATCAAAACACTCGCACCATACGTCGTTTAAAAAAAAAACAGTCAGGGCATTCGATGTGGAATGTTACAATTTTGGAAACTAGCATACTATAAGATTCTCACCTCGCGCGAACTTTTGTATGACCCAGAAGCTGAATATGTATGCCGAATACAACATTGGAGAAGTGACCTTTGAAATGTTCAAGGGAGAAACTATTTCAAAGATTTATGCACCTCTACTCATTTACCTCTACCACTGACCTAAAAGTATTCGACGCATTAATCGTCTAGATGTTTAAAACACCAACGGAAAATCACAAAAACACCCATGCGGATCTTTGCTTGATGGAATGCACTGCATACTTTGGAGAGTCCTTATGGCGAATAGGCCAAAGCCGCTACAACAGGTTTGCCTTCTCACTTTAACATGTCTCACAAAGGGGGTTTCGGGAGCTACTTAGAGGATGCAAAAAAATCGATACAATGGTATTCAGAAACTTTCTTCACTTTCCAAGACTTCTGCACAAGGCTCTCTTGTTTCTCCTAGTAATTAAGACAAATTTTGTTTTACTGGGGTTGGCGACTAGAAGCCTTGCATCAACTCGCAGGGGATATCCAGAAAACCACCACTCAACATAAATAATGCCACGTCATCCGTAAGGTAAATCACTCGAAAGCCTAACCTTTTAAGCTCCAACAGAAGTTAGCTACAATTTATTTGTCTGAAATATGAAATAAAAAGGTATTTAGTAAAAGTGCCAAAGTTCTTTAAAAACTTTCACATACTTATAAGACATTTGAGTCGATACTGAGTACCAGATTGAAAGTGATTCTTATTGAGTACTCAGTATCGAGGTGTAAGTCTTCATTGTCGACACTTTTAAAAACCATACAATAAGGAATTTATTTAAAAAAAACCGACGATTTTTGAATAAATTCAAATCAACAGTCGATGTTTTCTTATCTATAAAAACTTTAAGTCTTTAAGTGTAACTGTAATTGAGAACGTCGTCACTATGCTTGGAAAATGCACCAGCGTCCGGATAAATTTTTGAAATAATCTTAAAAAGTAATCCTTTCTACCATACAAAATTAACGGCCAATATTTTAGCCAGGTAATAAAGGTTGTGTACGCCTACACACAGTTCATACATCATCAGCTTCATTCTACTCAATTATTTTACCTCACTAAGCGCTGAATAAATTTCACTTATGCGATAATGATTGTCATCAAAGCGTAAATATTTTAACATTTCGTAAACGTAATTGAATTTTTGGTATTTTTAGCGGGATGACAGCATGAAGAAATTCCAATTAACCGTCTAAATTTTCAGACAACAGCAAATGGATACTTACGAGCTCGATCTCCATGGCGTATTTTTGAACACAAAAACGCAGGCTTGCCTATTTGCATTTCAAATTGAATCAATGGTGGTAATGCGTACATACTCGTACATACATACATACATACATACCGTTTATGGTGCTAAGAGTTGGCAAAATGCCATGAAAGAGCTTACATTTATTTTTTTTTGTTTTTGTTATTGAATTTCACTGACGCATTTTCACAGTTCAATTGATTGGCTAGGCTAGCTAACTCAGATTATTGGGCAGGTGTTTGCTTTTCCGCAAATAAACAAAAAATGTATAATTTCGCAAATTTCAAATTCGCAAACTGATTTGGTCGATGGCTATGCATAACAGATTATGGGAGCTCATTGAAGTGTTGATATGTCACAAATTAGCTGATGCAAATAAACGCCTCCGCCAAACATTACCTCAACTAATACATGAGTACTCGTATAATTGTTTTTGTGTTGTATAAATGCGATGATAATTATGCATGTGCTTACATTAAGGCATATACATACACACACATACAAAGGAGTGTCTGCATACATGCCTAAATCTGTGGGAAAAGCGGCATTTTATGTTTGCTATTTATGATGGATGGATGAGATTTACGTGCATTGTTTTATGCATTGATGTGCCGTTATAATGACAGAAAGAAAAAAAAAAGTAAAAGTATGAATTTTGTTGTTTATATGGCTCAGAAACATTTGTCAAAATTCACGCCACCAGCGTTACCAAAGGAAGACTGCAAGAGCTTTTACCTTTTTCACGCAGTCATGGAAATATGTAGGATGCAAATTTATGCCGCAAAACGTTGAATGCTGTCATTTAGAAAAGCTTGATAGGAATAGATATAGTATGTATAAGTGTACAATCATAAAATTTCTATTCGGTATATCCAATTTAACTTTTAGAGAATTTCTTACAAAAAAAACATCTTTTAGCAAACAACAAGCACGCTCCTTTAACACATTTTTTTTTCGTTTATTTTTAGTCACTATTTCCTAACAGAATGCCTTCGAGTATATATATACAAATATGTTTATGCGGCATTAGTTTTCAAATAAGATGGATTAAAAAAAAATGTGTTTGTTAGACTCTGATTAGCTCAAATCCGGTTTACAAATTATTTCTATAAAATAAGTTGACACGTATTCGAGAACTTATTTCTTAAATATTTTTCTTTGGAGACATTGATCTGTCAAAGTTTGGATTTTTTTTCGTTACGTTAACCATATAGGAGTACTTCATCAAATCGTTACTTACACAGTACATCACATGATTTGCCAACTCAATTCTGAGAACTGTATGTGAAATTAGACCCAAAAAGAATAATTTCTGCATCATTCGTTTTGTCTTCTTACCTGCCAAAATATTTTTAATATCGATTTGAAGTTAGTACTATCGTATAGGGGAATTTATCACGTTTTAGGCCCTGTTGTTTGACATAGCTCGACAGCCACTAGCCCGATTTAGTTGAAAAAAATAAGCGCATGAAGAAAACAATTTTGTTTTGCTCATTTTGCTCATAGGTTATGTGACTTTGCGAAAAAGTAACTAGACTTGAAACTTATTTCCGTTTTGTATTTTTTATGAATTAAAAAAAAAAAAAAAAAAAAAAATTTTTTCTTCATGCGCTTATTTTTAACTTGGAAACTGTTGCTTGTATAGGAAAACAATATATCAACAGATTAAGGGAATTGTAATTCTAAATTTTTTAAAATTTATTTCATTGGCAATCAATGAACTGAAAAATGTTGTACTGTGTTATACGGCTTATACCCATAGTAGATATTTTATTTTAACTCAAACTCCATATATTTTTAACCTTTATTTTTATTTTTGTATTTTCAAAAGACGTGTAATCCACCTTGCGAAATTTTAAATATAAAGTAACAGGATTGCATTCCTTGCTTAAAACTCCAGCAAATATATTTATACATATACATACATACATAGTTAAAAAGTGGGACAAGTTTTTAAGAGCACTTTTTTGCATGTTAGTCTATAACAGTTCTTACATACATACAAGTTTAAATTTGATGCACAAGTTTCTCTGTTATATTGTATGTACACATTGTAAAAATTACAAAACAAAAATAATTTGAAACCATGAATTTACTAATTAAAATGTTTTGTTTTATGTTACCAATTATTAGAAGTAAATAAAGTGGATTGAATTTTAAATTTTTTTACACTCAGTATTTGTTCAATAAAATTATTTCACTTAATCTTAATTGGACATGCAGAATTTTAGTAAAATCTACGAAATAGAAACCATATCGATTTTGAGAAAAATATGCAATTTTTTCATAACATATCTGTTGACTCAAACGCCCCGCTAAACGAAATTTTGAGTAAATTTTTCACCACGAAATTTTAGCAACGTCTGGGTCAAAAAGTCAAAATTTTAAAATTAAATTTTTTCGACCTTCATGTTTTTTGAAAAAAAAAAAAAAACTGGTGAAATTCAACTTTAATTATTTTCAGTCAGGCGATTTGATCATTTGCATGTAATGAGACAAATATTTTAAAGACTTGGCCTAGTAACAATCAGACCGTTAATCTTATATTAGAAAATTTAGAATTAATGGATGGGTATTAACTTCTAGAATTAAACTGAGTATATACAATATGTAGTTAGAATTGAAATGGATGTTGTTTGCTAGAAAAGCGAATGAAAACTACACCTTTTCCAACAGTATGTATTTCAGAAAAACACAAATGTATTTCAGAATAGGCCAAATGTACACATACATTTGCGTTTTTCTGAAATACATTTGTTTTTTTTTTTTGAAATACTGTTGGAAAAGGTGTAGACCGGTGTGGTTCCCCTTATAGTTATACAAAATTTATTATAAATATAACTGTTAATATAAATCTACTTCCGAAATCTCGGATATAGGATTAACGGTTTGTTTGTTACTAGGCCAAGATGTATTTTAAACAAAAAAAAATTTGGCTTCACTGAAAATACATATAAAAGTAAGAAATTAATATGTAGTTAAAAACTACTTTTTCAAATAAAATGTAGAAATATTATAAAAAGTATCTTATGTAAAGGATAGTGGGGATAATAGGCTTGTTTTATTTGACAATCACAAGCTAATAGCTAAGTCTTTGACATATAAAACGTACTTAGCTTAATTCATATTTTCGTTTAAGTATAAATTGTGTTGGCTACGGAGGCAAAAACTGTCAGTTTAAATTCAATTTATTTCAACAAATTATAGGAAATGAAAAAAACTTAAGTTATTTAAAGTTGTGAAGGCATTACTAAGAAACTAAAACACAAAAAGTTTAAATTTTATTATACTTTAAACTCAAAATCCATAATTACCGCTTCGTTTAATAAATTTTCAATTTCATACATTTAGAAGCATTTGTTTGTATTTTTGGTTTGTTTACAATTTATCTGTTCATTTGTCAAAACAGAGTTTATAGGCATTGCCAACTATTTTTTTTTTGCAATAACCCAACTATTGTGAATGAAAAAAAGCATTGAACTGGCAATGCCTCTAGTTTAATATATGTACAAGCGAAGATAACTTTTCACAAGCCATTATAATTATGTTGGCTAAGTCTCTTATACTCGTACAAAATAAGCTAATAGCTTATATTGCTGGCAAATGTAAGCACGCCTTATATTAATAATATTTTGGTGCTTACATCATTTAGCTTTTTTGTGTGGATAGACTTCTTTTAAATATTGTTTGCAGAGGGGCCATCGGTATTAGAAAAAAAATGCATAGTTTAAAACTAGGATTTATATTATTATTATTATATTATTGACTTCGTTATAGAATGAACGATGTGAATATGTATATTTCCGTGAATTAAAATAAAAAAAAAGAAATAAATTGACAAAACCTAAAAATATGTCGTGTTTGTATAATTTTGATGATAAATATACACATTAGGGACCGTAATAGCGCAGTTACCCACCGACGTAGAACGGCCGTAGGTGTCAGCTGACACGACCTATCTTATGAGAGCGCCTTGTTAATGAAAACTCACCACCGTAGAAATTTCGTGTTGACGGAGAACTTACGTAGGAAATCCAAACGAATTTGAATTTTTCCGTAGAAACGTATCAGCTGATTGTTCTTTCTCTCATCATTCTCATACAAGGTTGCCACCGCGTATTTTTTGAAATCATTAAAATGCTAGTTTCCAAATACTTGAAATATTTTTAAATTATTAGAAAAATACTACCGAATATAGCAGATTATAGCATAATATATTATTTAAATAGGTCAGCACTTCGATTTGATCATTTACATTATAACAATGTTAACTAAAATTGTAATTTTATGCAAAAACTTATGTATATATAAATCAATGGCAACATTGTATAAAAGTGAGCGAACTAAAAGCGAGTTGTATGCAATGAGAGAACAGCTGATTTCTACGCTAAGGCTACAGTAATGAGTTTTTGCAAAAATGAGATTTTACCGCCGTCTACGCTATGCTACGTACACGTGCGTAGGTAACTGCGCTATAACAGTTATAAGTTTCATTACAGAAAAAATTGCTCTCTAACCGATGTATGACAAATATTAAAATACTCATATGTAATAACTATTTTTAATTTTTTTTTATAAATTAAAAATAAAACAGTCGCTGGCTTTTATTTTTGAAGTCATACTTATAACACTTATAAAAGTTTACGTATGAAATTTTTCGCAGAAAAGAAATTTTTGAAAAACAAAAATATTTTTTATTATTGATCAGCTTGACACTTGTGACTTTAAAAAAAAAATTTTAATGACTTTTTTAAATAAAAGTCTTCAATTATTATTATCAATATTATACAAAAAAAAAAACCAAAAATATTTGATAATTTGCAATTTTTGTAAATAAAATTATAACTGTCACGATTCCTCATATTTATTAGAGAAAAATTTTAAATTATTGCTTTGCGTTTTGACAAAATATAAATAAAAAAAAAACAATTGTTTCCTTTTTTGTAAGAGGAATGGAAAAAGCATTTTCGGTCTCATCACCACACTTATTCACGGTTGCGAACGATGTTCCTCTATTTTCTTCTATGTAAACAAAATTTCAATCAATTTTTACAGAGAAGAAACTGCGAAAAAATCTTTAATAAATATGTGCGAGCCAGTTCCAGCTTGCACATTATTACACTAAACTTGTAAAAAGAAAAGCCCTTAAGAGAAAAAACATGTTTTTTTGCTGGAAATGTTGATCAAAACTTGTTGAGTTTGCTTACTGATTTCTTTTTAACTATGCTTGAAACTTGGGTTTATAGTATATGGATTTATTTTACAACTATAATTCGGTTAAAAAATTATGAAAATTAGACACAAAAAAAAAGTTGCCCAAATTTTGTAGCATTACAATTATTTTGAACACAAGTGTATATACATACATACATACATATTATATTGGATGCAAGTACAAGCCTAACAATGCAATTCTACCGTTTCTAGATCGTAAGAGAAAAATGATATTATTTCTATGTATCCGATTGAAATACTTATGTTACATATGCACACTCTACTCTTCATTAAAGCTTTCAGGAAAGAAGATTTACCATTCGCTTTTTCAAATGTAAAAACTTGACACATTTACGTACATATGTAGGTACATAAGTATGAAGTAAAACTTCATTAAAAATTTGCACAATAGTTCCATAAAATAATCATAACACTTATGCAAACAAAAAAAAAACAAAAAACAAAAAACCAACAACAAACAATCGGTTACAATCAGTGCACTCGGCGAAGCCGCACGCAAACGCACTTTCACATCGCACAACAGAAATCGTAAAATAACCGTAAAGAAAGCAATTGAATCAAATGAAAAATTTCAATAGGAAAATGCTAGCGGAGACGATATCAAAAATTCGTAAAAGCAAAATAACGGACACAGCCATTGAAGTTGCGTCCACCAAGCCATTTACGCAATGCAATAGCAGCGAGGTGTTACTAACTACCAGTATTTGCCATGACAATAAATGCAAGTTGACGCGTAGCGGCAGCACGCAGAGTAAGCGGAGTTGCATGGCGAATGGCAAGAGGCAGTACGACAAAGAAATTACGAATACATATGTACATATGTATTTGCGACGAGTTTGATGCGACACAGCTGCCACAGTGGGCAGGCAGTGAGTTGACTGTTGAAAGCGCCAATATAATTAGTTCACTAAGTGAAGTGATTTAAGCACATACAGATCTTTGTATGTACATACATATGTATGTATGTATGTATGTTCGGTTGCACTTAGGTATATAGTAGGTATGTACATATGTGTGTTGCAGCGTTTCAATAAGAGCAACTAATTATGTATCACTCATACGCCCCGTGCTATTTGCCCTGAAGTGTGCCGGAAATCTTACCAGATGGCTAATCACAAGAAAGTTATTAGTCCGCTGAGTACGACACGGAATTCACTTTCTGGAAAATTGTCGATACGTGTCGTGAATATTTTGGCAACCGCCATGTGAGTTTGGTTAAAGTCGCATATGTACGAGTATAAGATGATAATTGAAATATGCAAACAGCAGAAAGTTTGTAGATAAAAATTAGTAACTTTGCGTAGAGAGAAAACTTTTCGATATAATCGTAAAACAGCATTAATGCCAATAATAAGTTGCACGAAAATCTAAGACATATGTATGTATGTATGTACGTATTTCCACGCGTTCATATGTAAATATAAATGCAAACTCGCTGTGGACTGCAGGCAGTTGCTATTCACTTGCCATCATTGTTCTATTAATCGGCAACGTATTGCCAAACCGCATCAGCATTTTAAGCACATGTGTGTTTATGTTTTTATGTACCATATACATACATATATGTATGTATGTATGTATGGATGTATGTTCATATGTATGCTTATATTGGCAATGCTATTCGAACGTTTTAAGTGTGCACTGGAGATGCATTGCGCATTAAATGTTAGACGTACTGCAGCAACACGTTCCTAAACACAGAGTAAATAATCTTACCAGCAACTGGCGTACAGTGTTTCGTTCTTATATAAAATTTGGACAAAAGTCGTAAACAAAATAAGATTTTGTTGAAACTTTCGGCAAATGTTATTTATTTCAGGGATTTCTTAAGAAACTTAAGGAAAAATTTATTTATTGTTAATAAAGTATGTATCTACATTAAACAGGTAGCAGCATTTAAGAAAATGCAACCCTGGGGTATATTTTTTGATTTGTTGTGGTCCATCACCCTTCAAAATAGATATATCAAATTTGACGAGTTTGATAACTCTAAATGTAAACGAAATGTACGTAATTCCACATTTTGCTTTAAAAATATATTTGTTTTCAACGCAAACAGTGCAAGACGCATCATACAACAACGGATCCTCAGGAAACATTGCTCATGGTCCCAAAATTGCGTTATTGCTGACATACGGCCCCAATTGCTGCAAAAAGTGATCGAAAATTGGGCCTCTCGGCTGGAAATTAATCGAGTCAGCCGCGGCGGTCACTAAATTTCTTTTAATACACCCGCTAGGTGGTGCCGCAGTCGAAAAATTAGCAAAAATGCAGTTTATAACATAGTTCTGCTTATAATTTTTGCATTTAGCCCGTCTTCGTCCGGTTTTACAAGAAAGTCCCATTTATTGAGTTAATTTAGTAATTTTTTGTCTTTTTCCGCAAGAGAGGCGTCTTTATCGAGAATTCAGAGGCTTTAAATTTTAACAAAAATATTCCCGTTGTATGTTGGAACGATGTTCCGTCATCCCTTGTCAAATTTGGTTTTGTGCCATCTTCATTGTCGTTTTCGTTCTAAGTAATTACTGTTGGTTGTGCTGTATTTATTGCTGTCCATTGATTTTCAGGTATTGGATTCAGTTTTGCGAGATGTTTGCAATTTTGGTGTTTTATGTATTTTGGTACCTGAATTTTCATCTATATAAAATTATGTTGAGTGAGTTTTTTATTCTTCGGTTCACTTCGGGTTTCCTTTATACAGGAAGAAGTCGGTAATTTTAGTTTTGTGCAACATTTTGTTTTGGTTCTGTGTGTTTGTTGTCTGTTTTTTACCTATGCTATATTTCTGTCCTTTGTATACCAACTTAAGCGGTTCGAATATTGCTTCGGAATAGGTATGTATGTGTTTGCTCGTTTATCACTCTTCCATCAAAGGTTCTTTGCTTATAGATATCTATGTTTTCAAGTACGTTCAGGCGGCGTCCCATCTGTTGTTCCCATTGTAATCATCATTAGGCTACTCTACCAGAATTACCAGAGTAAAAATTTTTGGGGTGAAAATGTCAGAGGAACTTAGAAAAACAAAAAATTAACGGATGTGTGAAACTTCAAATTTGACAAAAAAAAGTGAACGTACTAAGGATTTATAGTAAAAATAATTAATTTAATTTATTTATAATATTATGCCAAAACGATCAACTCATTGAATTTTCTATCGCGAACCTTAATAGAAATTGAAAATGTAAACAAATCACTATATTGACACTTTCATCGCGCAAGGCGAAGATAGAACAAGCAATCAGCTGATGGGAATATACCACTTTCTATGAATTCGCTTTGGTCGGAATATTTTTTTTTTTACTTCAGCCTACTTCGAAAAAAAAAATGGAGAAATATTTGTTTTTCCATTTCTTATGTATGTATGTATGTTACCATAAAGCCAATATTATATTGGTTTAGTCTGCATCATTGCACACCAACTGTATGCGCATAGAAGCAAATTGAAGTTAAATTTTTTTGTTACAAATTGCTTCTTTATTGAGATATCTCATTTAACGTTATTCGCGTAAATGTAAACAATATAATATATGGCCCTTTTTTCAATTAGCTATAAATTTGTTTTGATCCAAAAATATATTTGAATAGGGTTGCCACTTATCCGAAATACATTTTATAGTAAATAATTATTTATAAAGATAAATTGCAATATCAAATATGTGCTAGTGTCGTAGAAATGGATCTAACGATTTGGTTAAAATTTTATATGTAGATAAAAAAAAATGTCGGAAGGTTGCCACCTCTCCCTCTTAAAAAATTTAACTCAATTATGAACTTAAGAAATATAATGCATTGATTATATATCTAACAAAAAATGTGGACATTTCAATTGTAGTAAAATTCTGCAAGGGGTTGTCACCTGTTTTTATTTAAAAAATATAATCTAAACAGAGAATGAACAAAATATTTTGAAATTTTTTGTAAACAATTTTAAATTCGTTTGGTTTTTATAATATATATGGGAATTGCGAAATGGTTGACCTGCTAAAGGTAATACATTGCTAAATCCACAAAAAAATAATATTTTGCTTGAATTTGTCAAAAAAAAAAAAAAACATCACCAAATGAAAACAATTTATTGTCCATGATAAACATACAAGACGCAGATTTTGACGAGTTTTGACTATTTATTTTTTGTTTTATTTAATTTCTTATATTTTATAAATAAATGCCATACAGTTATTTAACAAATACCAATTAAACCCCCGGTTTCGACTTCAGTTAATACGATAAAAAATAATTTTACAAATACAATATGGCATTTTTCAATTTCGTCCCTGATCTTTACACTGTGCAGCGTAGCGTATGCTTGTGCTCTCATTTCCCTGCACATGTGCACCACATCATGCACTACAGCGTAGGCAGCAGGCGGTTATATTGGTTTCGGTTAAATAGCCAAACTCTACTTGGTGATATTGACGGCAGCAGCGAGGCACGCAAGGGTAACAAACAACTTGCTGCCAAAAAGACAATGCTGTATATTGTAGGAGACTCGTAAGCGATGCGATGTGCATAGATAGTAGCATAGTTGCATATTGTTGCTGGCAACCGGTCACTTCTCTTTGTTTAGCTTACAGATCAAAATCTGCGTTGAAAATGTCCATTTATCCATAGACCAGCAGGAAATTTTTGAAGCAAAAGTGTTACGGTCTGATTCTTAATTTTTAACGTTATAAAAATATTTATGAATTTTATGATTTTAAAGTTCAATCGAACGTACCATGTGCTGAACCGCAAAATTTTCAATAAGAATTTCTTGACAACTGTTTCCGATAATTTTATTTTTTATAAAAATTCCCGATTCACCAAAAATCACGAGAATTGAACATTTTTTTTTAAATCCTAGTTACATTTACAGTAAAACATTTGAAATAAAAAAACAGTATGTTTTTTGATATGGAACAATCTTAGTGGGCGAAATCATTTAAAATCCCGCATTATTTTTTTGGAACACCCTTATGTATGTAAAGGGTGTTTTTTTACAGGTTTGTTTTTCGAATAGAGATAAAACTGGCATTTTGTGGTCAAATCTGGCAACTCTAATGTCATTTATGTTCAGTTTGGTTTGCCATTTCATCATGAACAGGTTGACAAAAGAACAACGCTTGCAAATCGTGCAAATTTATTTCGAAAATAATGGTTCAGTTCGCGAAGTTTACCGTGAGCTCCGTCCATTTTATGGTCGACATAATCGTCCATCAGAGCAATTAATTCGGTTAATCATGGATCGTTTTCGCACTACGTTTACTCTATGTGATAATACGCATCCGCAGAGACGTCGAACAGTGCGCACCGAAGAAACAATTGCCGCTGTAGAGCAAAGTGTTGAAGAGGACCCGAATGAATCGATTCGCCACCGTGCACAGCAATTGGAGCTTTGTCCATCAACTTTATGGAAGATTTTGCGCAAAGATCTTGGCTTGCGACCTTACAAGATCCAGCTTGTGCAAGAATTAAAGCCGCGAGACCATGCAATGCGTCGTGATTTTAGTGTATGGGCCGAAAATGAGATTGATCTCGATGCTGATTTTCATCGCAAAATTTTGTTCAGTGATGAGGCTCATTTTTGGTTGAATGGCTACGTCAACAAGCAAAATTGCCGCATTTGGAGTGAAGAGAATCCACATGAGACCCTTGAAACGCCATTACATCCACAAAAACTGACTGTTTGGTGTGCTCTATGGGCTGGTGGAGTCATTGGGCCATACTTCTTCCGCAATAATGCTGGAGAGGCAGTTACCGTTAATGGAGACCGGTATAGAGCCATGATAACCGACTATTTTGTTCCCGAATTGGATGGCATGAATGTGGATGAGTTGTGGTTCCAACAAGACGGCGCTACATGCCACACAGCGCACGTCACAATCGATTTATTGAAGGAAACATTCGCTGAGCGCATAATTTCGCGGAATGGACCTGTCAATTGGCCACCAAGATCGTGTGATTTGACACCATTGGATTATTTTCTTTGGGGATATGTGAAGTCGCTCGTCTACACCAACAAACCAGAAACGTTAGGGGAATTGGAAGCCAACATTCGTGGCGTTATTGCCGACATACGGCCCCATATGCTCGAAAAAGTGGTTGAAAATTGGACCTGTAGAATTGGCTTTATTCGAGCCAGCCGCGGCGGCCACATGCTCGAAATCATATTTAAACATTAATGGCATAAAATTATCCTTCCAATAAAGCCAAATTATATATATAATATAATTTTGGCGCGTACACTATATAGCTCAGTGTTTGGCCGAGCTTCTCCTACCATTTGTGGTGTGCGTCTTTATATTATTCCACAAATGGAGGGACCTACAGTTTTGTGCCGACTCCGAACGGCAGATGTATTTAATGAGAAGCTTTTTCATGGCAGAAATACCCTCGGAGGTTTGCCATTGCCTGCCGAGGGGTGACCGCTATTAGAAAAAACTTTTTCTATGATTAAGATTTTGCTTGCCCTGACTGAGATTCGAACCTCGAACTCACCGGCATATCGAGTTATAGGACGCACCGCTACCAACTCGACCACAGCGGCCAAATTGATGGACCTTAAAACGATTTTCTTTTGTTTTATTTCAATTCGAAGTTCTATACCCCTAAAAAAAACACCCGTTACATATCCTTAAACGTAAATTTTACCAGGACCGAGAAGTAAAGTCATTATAGCTAGTGGCGTAGCTATGGGGGGGAAGAGAAGGAGCCGTGCCCCGGCTCAACGTCTTGGGGGCGGCAAAACGATCTCCGCTGTTCTTTGAAATGTAGAAAAATATTTAAAAATTTATTATAACACGAAAAGAGTTTTACTCTCACATTGTCATAATCTGAATAACAACGAACAATATTACTTTAACTCAAATACTCTTTAGTCTTTGAATTTGGCAAACTGTACATCATTGTTCAAAATGGTAATATAACTTAAAGGTGCACTTTTCAAGCTTTGATCGCTGTAAAATCACATATTACATATATGATTGTGATTCAAAGTTGATGCTGTTTCACTTTCTATTAAACAAATTGAAAGATTTGACAGTCTACTCTGACGATTTGATCAATTTAAGTTTTTCTAGTTTCTAGATTTATGTCTAAATATCAAACAAATCTTGTCCACATTCACTTTCGCTCGAACCACCTCAAGAAACTCGTATGTAGGTGTATGGAAGGGGGCGATTGCGGTCGAATATGCTTGGCCCCGGGCGTCCGAAGTTGTAGCTACGCCGCTGATTATAGCCCATTTGTTCGATGGTATTCCGAGCGACGTTTTTCTCTGCGAAATATTATAAATTTATATCAAGATTATGTATTAAAAGTCTATTTGCTGGTCTATGTGCAATGTTGTTGTTTTTGTTATAGCAGCATAAAACATGCTGAAGTCTGACAGTCCTTGGCCCGACATAAATCCGGTTCGTTCCGGCATCGTAGACCCGACTGTCGTGGGAACGTCTATTAGCAATGGCGTCTTCTTTTGTGTTATGTAAAGCAAGTGCATTTCGAAGTAATTTGCAAAAATTGCAGTTAAGCGGAAACATCTACGTTTATTAAAATATAAATTAGAATCAATATACTGCAGTCATTAGAGGGTGGCCATAAGTAATGGATATTTTAGTATATACTTGCCTAGCTAGAGCTTACTGGTCATCATACATACTATATGTATATATAATTTTTGCGCGTACACTATATAGCTGTGTTTGGCCGAGCTTCTTCTACCATTTGTGGTGTGCGTCTTTATATTATACCAGAAATGGAGGGACCTACAGTTTTGTGCCGAGTCCGAACCGCAGATGAATTTAATGAGAAGCTTTTTCATGGCAAAAATACCATCGGAAGTTTGCAATTGCCTACCGAGGTGTGACCGCTATAGGAAAAAACTTTTTCTGTGATTAAGATTTTACTTGCCCTGGCTGAGATTTGAACCTCAAACTCAATCAAGTTATAGCACGCACCGCTACCAACTCGACCACAGCGGTCTTCATACATAATAGTAATATAAGCGGAAAAAGAATTATGTTTAACCAGATGAAAAAAAAACATGACAACGTATAACCACAGTTATTCTTTTTGGAACATATTTTCCTGATTAAAGGCCACTTTAAATATACCAATATGACCAAATATCAACCGTTTTTGTCGTCACTGAAAGATTCTAACATTTAGAGCGCATCACAGAAGTTGACAATTTAAAATAAGTATTCCATATTCCAAATTGACCTATCCTAGTAATAGCCGTTTTTTAAGCTTTTATTTTCTGCTTGGGTTTACATACTTATTTTTTGATGCAGAAACTTTAAGGTAAAATCCTCTTTACGACTCTTAACGACTCTTTGGTCATTGAAACCGATATGTAGCACATTTCTTGCAGAGTTTGAGATTTGGTCGATATTACGAGTACCACATTGGACTTAGCGGCGCACTGGAAATATGGCATGTGGCAAGTGTGTTACAAGAAAAATGCTCCGATATATTGATTGCACCTTTGGAGAATTGACATGCGAAAGGCTGCATTGCATTCCACGCAGATCACGAGTGGTGAAGAGCATTTTTTTTAAAGCGAACTCCAGCGGATGGCGTAGTAAAATATAAAGCAAATATATTTACGCCACTATCTTTGTTTTAATTATTTTTGAAGTGATAAAATCGTTTTTTACGTATTTTTAAGTTCATCATAAATATTTTATTTGTAATAATTATTTGTAGTTGGTATTTTGTCAAGTAATATGTTTTCCACATTCATTAATAACCGTCGTTGCTTTTATTATATTATTATTATTATTATCATTCTGCATGGTTGTTGAAACTATTGCTGCCACTAATTATAAATAGTTAGTTGCTGTGGCACAATGCAGAAAGCAGCAATAGCATTCGCAGCGAAGTGGACAACGCCATTCACCAGCGCAACAATGCACCACACGCCTACGTTTGTTGTTTGCCTCTGCTTGAGAGTCCGTTTGTGGCAGGAGTTTGCATTGCATTGCCATCAAGTATATTGTATTTATGTACAAATGAATTTGGGGGTTGGACTGACTACCAAATTGGTGGCCGCAATTACTTGTGACGTTTTAAGAGCAAATTGTACATTCAGTTGGACAATAAAATTAGATATTTCAAAACATTTTGTGGTGGTGAGCATGTGAAAATTATAGACTTTAGAGAAGTTGTAATTTGTCTTTAATTAATGCAAAAGGCACTTTAAAATAAAATAAATCTGTATGCACATAGTATAGATGTTAAAGAACGAAAAGTACTCGTCGATGAAATGAAAATTTAAAAAATGAATTTTTAATAAAATTTGTAGTTTTAAATCATGATTCAATTAAAAAAAGTTTCGTAAATAATAGCAAGGGAGTTTTGACACTCCCTTACAAAAGGTTGCATTTAAAAAGAGGGAATAATTTGACCCATTTTTGCAAAAATGAAGTAATTCAGAAGTTCGTAGTTAGCAAATCTGAAAATTCACATGAATTATTGCGCTATAATGGAAATATGAAGGTAAACTGACACAAAGTTCTTATATTTTTCTTATGAATGCCTTTTGTCGGTAAAAATCAAATTAATATTATTTTTAACTGTTTTTTTGCAGAGAAGCAACAGCGTGCTCCGTTAAGGGAGCCGAGTAAGCGATTCAACTGGCAGGTTACCAAACCTTCAATGATTAAATCATGGTTTTAAAGGTTCAATTAGAGGTACCATACCATAAGGCCATAACCATAATCGTAGTCATAACCATAACCATATTTAAGCAATCGATTAGTGGTGCCATAACCATAAACAGCTGATATTTGCAATAAAGTGAAAGTAAATAAAAATTTAGTAAAGTATGTAAAACGCGGACGCAAAATATAAATTAAAACTCATCAAAACAAAATAAACTGCACACGAAGAACAAAAATATCACAATAAACAAGGCGTATCAGCAATCATTTGTTTATGGTTACGGCAAAAACCAAAATTCAGTTGGTCGCTATGGTTATGGTTATGGATATGGCGTTATGGTATGGCACCACTAATCGATTAGTGTAACCCATAAGGTTGGTTGGATCAGCTGTTTTCTATGGTTATGGTTATGGCACCTCTAATTGAACCTTAAGTCATTACTCAGTTATGGTTTTAAGCTTTTAAGAATTTCAATAGCAAACGTTTTCAAAGAAAAAAAATGTTATAACGTTCCAATGTTTAATTCATTGTTAACTTTTATCGACTTTTTTTTTAAACTGCTGAAACATAATCTTTTACCTCTTTTACCAGACACTAATAAAAAGGAAAGCAACACACTAAAGTCAGTTCAGTTTATTGAAATTTCGAATTGTGCGAGATCCAACAAGAAAAATAAAAAGTTTATTGCAAAATGTATAAGCAATATTCATATCATTACAAAAAGTGAAGGGAAGAGCTCTCTCGTATCGATAACCCACAACAAAAAGTAAAAAAAAAAACAACGCAAAAAAACCAAAATATTTTTACAAGTTGCCTTCAGCTCGATTCACCTCATTTTCAAGGTCTGCCTTTTTGGATTTTTTTCTACTTTACGAGAAAAAAATCACGACACCATTAATTTAAATCAAATTATTGAATTTGAGAATTCTTGTATTACCAGCAATAGCCAAAAAAAAAATGCATTGCAGACAAATCAGTTCCCTAAATTTACAAGAAAAAAAAACATTGTTAATATTTACAAACTGCACCAACGTACGTACATACATCCGATCAGCAGAAATAATATCTAGACGACTAAATCTCTAAACACATCCCTTTTCTTTTACGATATCGAAATAATACATTTGTTTTCGTGACGACAGACAAACGGACAAGGCATTTTTTTTTTTTTTTTTTGAAAATGTACAATTACAATTTATTATAATTAAATTTTTTTTTACTAACTTAAAATATTTTGTGACACATATAATTGAGAAGAGTATTAGAAATACTATTGCTCTAAAGCACATCATCAATTTATAGCTTCTAATGCGTGGCGGATAATAATCGTTATCATCCGTTACACGATAAAATTGGCCTTAATTTGGTACTGGCCGTGGTCTGCGACCAGCCCAGAAATCTTAAGTGGCCAATTGAAATACATATGTATGCATATTATTTGAAAAGATAAAATCAAAGCGATTATTACATTCGATGGCATATGTTTGAAATCAAATCCACTAGTTCAGTTGAGGGGGAGGTTTGAGTAATTTACAACCAAAAATATAAAAATAAATATACATGCAAATACATATATGCGATATACATACATATTTATGCCATATAAATAAATAAAAGTAATTTCATGTCCAAAAAAAAGCAGGCTATTTAGTATGTATGTGTGTGTTAAAAGTGACCAACATTTTACATGCGCTAACAATAAAAAAAAAATATAAAAATAAAATTCTTTTTTTCCCATACAAATATTCAATGGCATTAGCTTTTGGTCCAAAACCCAACAGATACGTTGCTCAAAACAATGATGTTGATGACGATGGACGTGTGTGCATAGCAAGTCTTGAGACTAAGCCAACGGTTCCTCTTCATCGGCCCGCAGCCAGCTGCAGTTCAATATTTCGCGTAGATTCCAACGCGCATGCGGTTCCGGCTCCAATAGCACAGCAACAGTGGCCTTTGCCTGCGCCGAAATGTGATCTTGCAGTTTGCGTCGAAATGCGAACTTCTTATTGCGCTGATCGTCCAGCAACTTGCTAAGATTGCTATCGTCGAATGGCATTTTTGCATTCAACATTATGAATAGTATAACACCAAGGGACCAAGCGTCCGCCAATTTCGGATCGTATGGACGGCCGCATACGACTTCGGGTGCGGCATACGCCGCCGAACCGCAATATGTTTCCGATTTAATTTCCCGTCCACTGTCATCGCAGCAGTAACGTGCAAAGCCGAAATCTGCTAATTTGATATTGAGACGTTTCGAAAGCAAAATATTCTCACACTTAAGATCACGATGGGCGATATCGTGCGAATGCAGATACTTGAGCGCTTTTGCCATTTGCATGAACCAGGCTTTCGCTTGCAACTCCTCGACCGGTCCCGACTTCTTGATATGACTCAAGAGATCACCATTCTCGGCATATCGCATAAAAATAAAGATTTTCGGGCCACGCTGCAGGATGCTGTGTATCTGTATAATGTTTGGGTGATCAATTTTTGTTAAAATTTCGAGTTCGCGTGGAAAGAATTTGTGTACGAAATCCGAGGGTGCCTTGGCTTTGTCAATTATCTTGCAGGCCAAATGTACACCATGACCGGCATCGTCCGCATAGCCGGCTGTGATTACGGTCGCATAGGAACCCTCACCAATTTTGTGTCCGATATTGTAGCCACGCTGTGCCAGGGCATCGATGTCGGAGCTGTGCGTATTCAGTTGGCGATTGGAGGTTGTCGAAAATTTTGACATAATTGTTGGATTTTTATAATGTTGAAATTTTGTCTAATTGCATCTGAAGATGGTACTCTGATGATTTGAATTTGCACTCGAAAGAGTAGACCAAAATGATGTTTAGCAAACTTTTATTGATTTCAAAGAATTTGTATTAAAAAAAATATAAAATTTAATCTCCTTTCAAAGAAATTTTGACAATTTTGGAAAAGAAGCTATTGAGAAAAGAGTTCCAGTCAGTTATCATTTTTATTCTTTTTTCATTTCATACTTCATTGTTTACTTTTGTATGTTTTTTTTTTTTTGTTTTTCAATGAAATGAACCGGAAATGCACTATAAACATGTTAAATTTCCAATTTGAACAAAATCTGGATATTTGAATAAGATAAGCGCTAAGAAATATTGGCAGAAATGAGGTAACAAACAGATTCGTTTTTGTACGTGAAACATGTTTTCTTGCAGTAGAAATTATTTTCTCTGCTATTAACATTGAAAGCTTTTAATATTATGTGAATCAAAAGTTACAATGCGATGTTATTTATTTGCTTACAACAATAAAGAACTTATACAAGTATGACTAATATGAAAATATCGAGATCTATAGTTGTGTCTATCGCTGTTATCGCGAACATCAAAGATATCAAAAGCGATGTTGATAAAAAATAGAAAACGTTATAGATAACCAACCAGTGACGATATAGATAACTTACTGTTAACAATATCGTTATCGTTGTCATCAATCACGTCGATATCCCTATTGCTTTTCTAGTTAATCGATTTCCATACCGCTATTAGTATCCATACCATTTATGCACGTGACACTGAACAGTCTTATACACACATTTACAGCTACTCAAGTCTTAACGGTCGTTTCAGACAATAACGATATTGATATTAGTGTCAATAATACAATATTAATATTAGAAATCACTTCTGCTATCGACATTAACACCTAGCGAAATGGAAAACAAATACGTTTTTTTTTCAAATTTATTTTAAATTTTATATACTATGTTCACAAATTAAAGCACAACCACATCTTGCTGGATTTGGCAACTTTATTTTTCTTTTAATTAATTTGAATTATAAGAAAAACCCATTTTTTTTAAATATTTACAAAATGTACAACGATTTAACAAAATTTCAAACGTTTTAAAAATGATAATTAGAAACTTGCACTTTGTTGTACTAAAATTAAATGAGCTACATATCTTCATATATCTAAAAAATACTCAACATTTTTTTATATTTCGAAATTTTAATGAAATTGTGTTAAATGTTTTTTATAAAATTTAAAAAATTCTTTTAAAGTGGTCGAGTGGGCAACGGTGCGTGCTACAACTCGATATGACTCTGGGTTCGAAGTTCGAATCTCACCCATGCCAAGTAAAATCGAAAACATAGAAAAAGTTTTTCTCTAATAGCGTTCAACCCTCGGCTGGCAATGACAAACCTCGCGAGTATTTCAGCCATGAAAAAGCTTCTCATTAAATACATCTGCCGTTCGGAGTCGGCACAATCCAAATTAATTTAATTAATTTAATAAAAAGAAGTCTGATGAGGAAATGTGGTGATTTCCGAAATAGTACTATAATTTCTACCATTAAAAACTGTTGTTGTTTTTTCATAAAATCTTCCATAAACTGGCCTTGAGCTCAATAAAATTGTAAAATTATTTATTTTTAAATATATACATTATTAATTTGCCCGCCGTCTTTTTTCAATAAATCGTCAATTTATTTAAGAATACATTTGCATATTAAAGTCCTCAATAATTCTGAATGTACACTTTCGTTTCTTCCAGCTCTGCTTGTCAAGCATGGTCCGTGCATACAAGTCGTTCCAGATCCTAAAACAAGTAATACCACAGAAACTCAAGCTAAGGAAAAGATTTTGATCGCTGCGGACAATGCCACTATTGTTGGCGATTCAATGTTGAGCGCATCGGAACGCAATCGCCGATTGATTCCCTATATGGCGTTTTATTTGCCACCGGATTTTCCGATTAACCAGCAATATGCACTTCAAGGAGTAAGTAAATAATATCAAGGAGAAATAAACAAAAAATTCACTTGTGGTTTTAGGGAAAATATTAAAGTTGAACTCGAATAGAATGAAGTTTCTTCATTGTTAGATCTATCAAATATGTTATTTAATTGAGTGTTCGGTAGTTAGAGGAAAAGGGAAATCGATATTTTTTTTCGAATTGGTAGATGGGAATTCCATAAGCCAAGGCATTATGAGTGGAATCTGAACATTGTGAAACTAGTGACATTTTAATAGAAGACAATTCTTCTTATTTTACTCAGCTACATTTTGTTGTTTCCGTCTCCATGCAGGTCGCATCGGATTCTAAGAGAGAATAAATATATGTATATACCTACATATAATTAGATTTGGCAGTTTGGGCCATCAGGGTTAGTGGTCAGCGATTATTAGAGACCAAAGTACGGAAAATGCGGGAATATTTATACATTTCTAATCAGAAGTAACACAAACCACTGACGTCGTGTACGTCATCGTGAATCTATAAACATTCAAAGGTTTTAAAATTTTCTAGAAATATAAAAAAAACTATAGAAGGTTACAGTGCTGTCAAATATCGTGCAAAAATTGATAAGTTGTCATCCTTAACTAAATGTCATCTAATTTTTCAACTCTCAACAGCCCAAAGGCTCTATTCCAATCAACGGTAAATATACGAAAACAATAGCCCTGGAAGGTCCCTTATCACCGGCCGGTAGTCTTATACCCCTACCCCAGGAGTACATGCATTTACGCGCTCCACCACCGGGCACGCACAGTGAAGGCGAGCTGACTTACGCACCAGCGCCGCAGCAGCTACACCAACGTTATCTGCCAAGTGCAGGAGATGTTTACCATCAGATTGCATATGCTGCTGGGCCATTGCCCACAGCCATTCCACAACATAATCCACCACCACTCTCTCAGTCAGCGATCAATACTAAGAGCAGCAAAGTGCCAGTGTTGCATTTATTGCCACCAGGACCACCAGGACTACCAGGACCACCGGGTCCAACAGTCGCACCGATCATAAAGCATAAAGTAAGTGAGCGAAATGGCGACGTATCAAATGTGGCTTAAGGCATAAAAGCGTTGTTAAGTGAAGTGGAATATTGAATTAATTATTTCTTAAATAATTCACAGCACAAAACGGTACAACACTTTCCGCCCACAAAGCCGCCAGCTATGCAACAACTGCCATACGAACATCTCCAGCAGCCGCAAAGGCAGAATATAATTCGTCACAACGGCGTGCAACAACAACCAGCGATGTTTGCGCCACAACATGAACTAAAGCAGCAACAACAACAACAACAGCAACAACAACAAGTGCCAGTGCTGCTGTTCCGCCCGCAAACTCGTCCAAAACAATCAAAAGTCAATTTAACACCATTTACACCATCAAATACACTGCCCGGACACTTTGTACCGATTATTTACACGCCAGTGAGCGGCGATGGTAATAGCAACGACAACAACAACAACAACAACAATCAGGATGTCAATGCACTTAATTATGGCTATGACAATCCGACGGTAGTGTTGGTTGATGATCTGTCGCCACCAATGGAGTCAGTCAATCTGCCACAGCAGCAACACCAGCAGCAGCAACATTTCAAGCCTGTTGCACTGCACAATCCCTCAACCAACAACGACAACAATAACAACAACAACGAGTATACAATATCATCTCCCGACATCCCCAACGAGCCACTTCAGCAACAGCAACAGCAACATCAACAGCAAAAATACATTACTGCAACAGACTCACCGCCAGTCGGGCTCGCATCGCAACAAGCAGAGCTGCCGCCGGGATCTGCCGCTAGCGCACCTCTGATTCCACACTCAACGACAAGGTAAAATTTATTTGGGCAATTTTCCGTACAAATAATAACAATGCCAATTGAAGCAAGCTTTTTATTGCGTGCACGTTAGTGTGTCGCCATTCGGTTGCCAGTACGAGGAGTTGCATGTGCATCGATATTTCGGCGGGGAAAGTGCAAGACGAGGAGTATGAAGTGGCAACATATTTGTTCAAAAAAAAAAAAAATAAAAAACGAATTGATAAAGTAAAAATATCGAATTTACACTTATACCCTTGCTATTCATAGGATAATAGGCCTGAAATTCATGTATAAAGTCTCTTATAATAATTTTCGATGCTTAACGCTTTCTAAAAACTTAGTTAGTCTAGATAAAAAGCTCAGTTCTTCAAGACTTAATAAACGTCAATAAACTACTCTTTTTGGAAAACGAGCCGGATTTCTTTTAACTAGCGTAATTCAATATTAATAATTGTAAAATGCCGCTGTGGTCGAGTTGATAGCAGTGCGTGCTATAACTCGATATGCCCCTGAGTTCGAGGTTCGAATCTCAGTCAGGGCAAGCAAAATCGTAATCATAGAAATAGTTTTTTTCTATTAGCGGTCACCCCTCGGCAGGCAATGGCAAACCTCCGAGGGCATTTCTGCCATGAAAGAACGTCTCATAAAATACATCTGCCGTTCGAAATTGCCACAAAAATGTAGGTCCCTCCATTTTGTGGTAAAATATAAAGACGAGCTTCTCTTACCGTTTGTGGTGTAATGGTAAGAGAGGCTCGGCCAAACACTGAGCTTTATAGTGTAAGCGCCAAATTATTATTATTAATTGTAAAATGCACAATTTGGTATTAACCTTTCAAGCCTTCTTTAGAGAGATAGAGTTTGCTGATTAAAAAATATTGAGTTTCAAGATTTCTATACCATTTCTGCGAGAACTTGTTTGCCTCCACCTACATACATAAATAAGAAATTTTGGGCGCCTTGAGCATATTTATTTAATCTCAATCGAATAGTTAGAATAGATCTAGTGGGTAAAGATTATTAAAATTTCGACTTTACTTTTTTTTGGACCACCCTAATATTTTATTTCTTACAATCGTAATCATAATGTCACTGCTTAATATGAATATAAAACGAAAAGTAAGGAGGTATTGAGTTAAGCAATTTGTTATACGTAATTACTGCTCATTAAACTTTCCTGACTCCTTAATAAATATGTCGATTTCAGTTCATTTAACTTACATCAATAAAACTCTATTTAGCCTAGAAAACATCGAATAAAATTAAAAGTAACGCAGTAAAGCTTTCTGTACTCAATTCCTAGTCCAGACCGCAGACACATTGGGGTTTTGCTGCTGCTTCAGGTAGTCATAATTTAGCTTTCTTTATAAAGTTTACTTTCGACTTAAAATCTCACGCGCTTCCTAAACTCAAAAATATCAGCCAGTAGATGCCAAGTCATCAATATTGAAAATTCATCTTTACATACCAACATACATATATGCGTTCAGTTGCGAAAATAAATATATAATTTTTCGTAATATACTTTTCCTATAACAAAGTAACACCGTCTTTCTCATTAAACTTTTGCACAAATTTTGAATTCAACCAAATTTCATCATTTTAAATTTTTTTACAAAATTTTTAAAAAACATTTCGATGAGTAAGCAGTTCTGTTTATAGTGGCACTCGCATTGATTTTTAATAATTATTTTCACCGACGGTAAATATGCAAGTTTTCTTCCATATCAAAATGTTTCAGAGACAAAAAATATGTCAAAAACATTTGCAGCCCCTTTAAACTCGTACTTTATCATAATTGTACTTTATTTATTTTAATTTTGATAAAATTTTTTTGAATTGTTCTAAATTTTGGCAAAAATAATATAACAAATTTTAGTTATCTGCTTTTTTTATTATGAATTAATTATATTTTTCTGAATAAAACTATAAAAAAAAATTAATATATCTGACTTTTCGACATGCTCTGCTACTATTTTTTGTTCGTAGCAGTAAATGTAGGTATATAATTTTAAGAGAACGCGACTCATCCTCCAGATATGGACGACAATAATGTAGCATTTTGCAAATTGAAAATGCATGTACTAAGTATGTAGCTAGAGGCGAACACGTCAAACGACAACCATCAAATACGACGATGCATATAAATCCCATCTCAAAATTATAAGTGCAACGAATATGACCATTTATCAAATTTTTTAAAATTACCAATTAAAGTACAGTGAATTCTCAAACTTAAGACGCCAAGATGCAAGCATTTTAAACTATTCAAAAAGCTAAAACATACTTCTATTTAATTTCTAAATTTTTATCCATTTTTTTTTAATTGTGTTGAGTATGAGATTTTGTAACCCATTCAATTTTAGTGCGAGTATAAGAAAAATCAAATTAAAAATGTCTAAAATGTACCGTCGATTTTTGACAATTTTTTTGCAGAATAAAAAAATCGCTTTTGCATTTTTACAAGAAATTTCGGTTGAGTATCAGTAAAAAGGTTAATTCAATAAGTTGGCGGCAATCGCATACACTTACAATGCCGCCACTCTAATCATTAGCAATCGAATTCAGAACTACATATCTTGCAACTTATATCAATTTCTTTTTTTTTAACAATTTTCAATTAAAATTCAGTACAACATAAAAAAAACCATATAAAATGAAGGTTAAGACTTTATAGAAAACTAAAAAAAAACCCAACAAATTTTGAACTTTTTTCTCAGAAGCAAGGCGAATTCATTAAAGGTGGTGTTAATCAATCAGCTGATTGGTGGTTGCTTGTCAAGATCAATTGTTTAGTTGCAAATAATCTATTGTTCGCTTTAACTACAGGAAATTTCAACATATGGTTCACTATAACATTTTGCGGTGGCCCTAATAGTTTAAAAATTATTTCGCGAAAGTTAAATACTAAGAAGATAAAGTTTGACAATAACCCACCAAAGGGTTGCATTTTTAGAATCGCTACCACTTTACATCAATTTGCCTTGCTCAGAAGTGTTAGACATTTTTTGTGTAACCAGTTTTATAGCCCATTCGATTTTTTAGAATATGACATGAGCGGCACTGTAAGTAAAAAAAAAACTTAAGAGGAACGTGTCAAATTCCATTAGACATTTACATATATCGCCAGCCAATGAGAATGCAGCAGTTTGACATACAGTTCACCGAAGCGAAAAAAAATTCAAAAATCAAGGGAAATAAATGGGTAAAATGGTATACAAAATCGCACTCATTAAATATAAAAATTGATTTTAAAAAAGTTCGAGGTCGTGACGAATTTTTTCTTAAATAAGTATATAGCTCTTTCTTAATTAAAAATAATTAAAAAAAGAAATGAAATAAAAAATATATTATTAATTTATATTTATATGTCTATCGACTATAATTTCAATCTCAGTAGAGAGGTTCTTAAAACTCTCACCGGGTACTTGACCGGTCACTGCTGGCTGATACACCATCTTCACAAAATAGGACTATCCGAGGTTGCAGACTGTAGGTGTGCGGCTTAGTTCCGGAGACTTCTGAACATATACTTTGTGAATGCCCAAGAATAAGCGGATTAAAGCTTATACACTTCGGGGAGCGAGTATTATCGCCATCCAGAATATGGACAACTACACCCGCCAAAGTGCTTAACTTTTTAAGTAGCCTTAAAGATTGAGTGACACATTTTAGGGATTAGCACAATAGAATTTGTAAGGTCGCAGCGCTACTATGCCCTGATAATAATAATAATAATAATAATAATCGTCTATAATTTTGAGATGAGGTGTTTACTATGTATACTATGTTTGTATGTAATAATGTCACAAAACCACCCTACAAGACAGCAGATAATCAAATATGTATTCATATCATCATTATAAATAATTATAAAAGTGCTTAGCAGAGTAGTAATTTTTGTTCAAGGCATGGGAAAAAACTGAGTAGTTTCCCCTTGTCGGTGTGATTTTATATCTCTTTCCTACCTACAAAAATTTCATATAGGTGAAGAATATATCTAATTTGCTCTAACAGACAATACAACTAATCATTTTTATGCTCACAATGTAATTAGCGCTGGCAACCAAACTACTCATTGTTGTCATCACAAACTCCTCA
The DNA here is from genome assembly GCA_963971545.1 of Philophylla caesio. Classification (NCBI taxonomy): domain Eukaryota; kingdom Metazoa; phylum Arthropoda; class Insecta; order Diptera; family Tephritidae; genus Philophylla; species Philophylla caesio. The sequence continues at coordinate 183,375,120 of OZ020604.1, read as the reverse complement.
GCACTAATAATCAAACTACTAATTTTTCTCATCACAAACTCCTCAGCTCTAATAATGAAACTACTCATTTTTGTAATAACAAAGTCATCAGTTCTTATAAACAAACAAACTCATTTTTGTAATCAATATTTTATCTTATACGTTTTTATTAAAATTAACTTCTAAATAAAAACAATAAAAACTGTTGAATAAAGTATTAAATAAAAAAATAATAATCAAATCGGTAAAGGAATAGGGATGTTCGAGCATCAATCAGATGGGAAGGCCTAGTTTTCATGATTAAGTCGGCCTATGATCATACTAACGCAAACAAGTTAATTCAATTAATTACTGGTTAAGAATAAACGACGGCTTTTCTTTGCAGTATTGACGCTGAAATGTCCCGAAGTTCATCCAAAAAAAAAAATTTCATGCATAAGCTGAAAAGATTTTTTGCTGAAATGCCGATTAGTCAAATGATTAGTCATAGCCTACTTTGATAAAAATTTGTCTTATATTTTTCTATCTTTCTCCTTCTGTCACATAAGATTCTTATTGGAGGACGGCATTACTGCTCTAACATATGGAAATTGTTCAACAGTTCGAAAACAAAATTTGTAAATGTGTGGGGGAAATGGGTAAAAGTTGTGAATGTTTGTGTAAATTTTTTTGAATTTCAGGGGAAACTGCTTAGTCTTGTCTTGCAGGGCAGTGATTGCTTTGTATGTATGTATGTATTTTCATGCGGCAGTAACATGCAGCCAAGGGCATAATTTGTAGCGTCATTCATTTGCAATTATATTATCGATTTGAGGTCAAATTCTCATGCAATTTACTACTCGTATATATTCGAATTAATCATTTGTCATTACGGCAATCGCCAAATCATACACGCAACTGACACTCGCACATACATACACGCTCATCTGTTCACACATTCACTTAATACCATTTGTATGCGGTCATTTTTCAGCCCAACCTATCACATAATCAATGAGGCCTCAGCACCACCTGTTCATTCGTTATCGCATTCGCATCAATCGCATCGCCATTCAACGCGACCTCGCCAAAAACATCCGCATTTGCAGCCACCTGGTTCGGGGAATTTTTTCGATGGCACTGAACCGACGCAGGAATTGCGACAGCAGCAGCAGCAGCAGCAACAGGACGACTCCTATGCATATTTGAATGATGAAACAATATCGCCGCAGGAGAAATATGTTCGATATTTACAACAGCGCATACGTTACAATAAGCAACAGCAGAAGCAACGAGAGCGCGCTAAGGAGCGTGACAATTTTGTTAAGCAACAACAAGAACAACAACAGTATCGAGAGCCACAATCACAAATCGTTGTTCTAAGCGAGAATGATGGCCCAGCAACGGCGGTCACACCGCTATCACCAGCACCACCACCGCCGCCACCACCACCATCACCTTTTGCTCACCACTCAAATCAGCAGCAAGTAGACGCTAATGCACAAGTCAACTATCCGCAACATAGCCCAATAAGGCATGCAGTGTATCCACGTCCAGAGTTGCATGTGCCGCCAAATCATCAGCCGCCTTCGAATGTGGCAATGGTGAAGCAAGTTGTAAAAATACCAGTGCGCACTTTGGTAAGTGAGGCTTTGGATGCATTCCAGCAACAGCAGCAGCAACATCAACAACAGTTGGTGGCGAAGGGTGCGAGTGGTGGTGACATTTATAGGCAGCAACCACAATACGCAAACAGTTTGGGGTAAGTAGAAAAACATTTCATGCAAACATAACACGGCATTTATTTTTTCATTGGTGTTGGAATTCATTAATGAAGCTCAAAGCGGTATTAATGGCATTTTTTCATATATCTTTTGGTGAAATTTCAATCATTGTAATCGCAGACTCAAAAACATATATACATTTTTAACTTGGTCGGACCAAAGAAAGGGGTTTTAGAGTTTAAGATTTGCTACGCCATGAGAATAGGCGACTAACATATTTGCATACAGTGCACTACGATAAGCTATGCTCTTTGAGTTCAAATATGGTTGAATTTTAATAAAATTTTATTGGTCTAATAGACTTATTACTATTTAAAGCAATAGTTTAAGAATAAAGATTTGAATTTAATTCAATGATTCACAACATGTTTATAAAATTCAATGGAAACTTTCAAATTGAGGCGGTAAATAAATAGCACTAAGATAATAAATATTATGCTCTTAAAAACTAAAATAAAATAAAAACACATCAAAATCTATTAAAAAATGTTAAATTAGTAATCAAAAATATAGTTAGGTATTCCAATTAATATTTAGTAGCATGTCCTTTATTAGACACAACGCCTTGGCATGGAGTCAACAAGGTCCTGGCATCTCTTTAGTGGTATTTTGCTCCAGAAATATTTTACTACCGTCAAAAGCGTTGCATTGCTGTTGGGTCTTGCATCATGAATCGCCTTTTTGATCTCAGTCCAAAGTTTCTCAATCGGATTGCCCAGGCTACTCGATCACATTGATCAAATAATCCCCAAACTTTTTTTTTGCCTTTTTGCTTGTATGCTTTGGGTCATTATCCTGCTGGAAGACCCACAATAATGGCATTTCCTCTTCGGATCCATGACTAGGGCATATGTCATTGTAGGAAAAGCAAGCCCACACCATTATACTAGACCCTCCATATTTAATGGTTTTAGGCCAGAAATTTTGAAACAAGAGCATTGAGTTTTAGATTTTTTTTGTTTTGCTCTTCAAACTTGCACTTTATTGGACTAAAAATAAATGGGTAATAAAACTGCTTAGTCCAAAAATATCTTATTTATTTAAGTTTGAAGTTTTGATAAAACGTTGTGGCTTTGTAGAAAATAATAGCAGTAAATTTTAAAATGCTTTTTTTGTAACTTATATTAACTTTTTTAGCTTTGATTATTTTCATTTAAAATTTATTAGGATCTAAGTATAACCGAAGCCATATAAATAAATGTTTCAAAGCTGATATAATATTATATTTTATCATATTATTTGACACATTTCTGGGTATGCAGTTTTGAAACCTATCATCAAAATTTAATTTTATATGGAAAAATATGCTCAACACCCTTACAAAAAAAAATTTCTAATAAATCAAAGGCACGGTTTAGCCAACTGAATTTTACACTTTTTTTTACTGAAATTGAATGGGCTACAAAACTGCATATTTTTTTTTTTTAATTCTGAATAAAAGGACACTTAACATTTACGTTTGCGCACCAATACCTGATTTACCAAAAAAATGAAATAAATACGGAACAACAGACAATAACTGTACAGAACGAAATTTGACACTGAAGATGGCACAACGCCGAAACCGGTTTGTCTCCAAACCAAACTTGACAAGGGATGACGGAAAATCGTTCCAACAAATATCAACAATTCACCCTGTCGGACAAGAAAAGGAAGAAAACAATATCTGAATAAAAAGTTTGAAGTTTTTTTGACAATTTTTAGAAATTTCTTTAATCTTTGCGAATTTCATATAAATGAAAACTGTCAAAAAAAAAAATACAAATAAGATATAAGTTATAAAAAATATCATTTTGAAGTTTACTGCTATTTTTGGGTACACACCTGTATATGTTTTTGTAAGAGTATAAAAAAGTAGGTAATAATTGTGAAAAGTTTTTAACTTTTTAATTAAATTAAAAAAAGTTTGTTCAATAAGGAAAGGAACCTAATAAAAAATACCATAGATATTAAAAGCTTTCATCCTTCTAACTAGAATAATAATTAGGACAATAAATGGGAAAAAAAACATTCTTAACATTGTCAGGATTATCGGAATTAGACAGGCAACTGTCATCATTCCTTGGTAAATGTGTTTTGTCTTGGATAATCAAGACTTCCGAAAATGTAACAATTCAAATAAAATGCTTGTTGCACAGCCCCACTCCTATGGGTGCCGGTAATATTATTACAAATTTACTTTTCGTCGTAAGCATACGATTTTCAAATTATGGAAGGTGCACAAAATTAGTTTTTTTATATAATTTTTTTTTAATATTTGTGTTTAATATTTTTTACATACATACATACATATGTACATATTTTAAATCAAATATTTTTCTTATAGTACATATTTTTATATTTCCAAACATCTGCACAGACCGCCAACAACTCAATACATCGATTACATTGTCGACGATCCTAAGCAATCACTAGACGACGAGCAACAACACAAACTACCAGAAACTGCGCTGCTACAAAAGCCTGCGTTACAACAAAATGCTTTCATTGTCATTTCAACATCGTCGCCACCAATGATTACACCTGGCGACATCAATAAAGAATACTACGACTCCACGAGCAGGCCAGTCTACAAGCAACAGCCGACATTACGATTACAACCGCTGCCGCAGGCAGGCAAATTAAACAACTATGCTACAAGACGGCCAATCGTGGCAGCTGCACCGCCGCCGCCGCAGCCGCAACCACCTCTGCACATACACCAATTGACAGCTGTGGAAAATCCTAAATACGTTTATGAAATCAAGCCCAGTTTTGGTGATGTTATAAAATCGACAACGCCTGCGGCAAAGTTGAGGACATCACACAAGTATTCAGGTGGAATAGGCAGTAGACTGGCACCAAAAGCGCCCGCACCACCACCACCACCACCACAACAAGAGGTCGCGGCACAACAACAACAGGAAAAGCAACAGATACATTTGCCAGAGTATTATAATCCACCCGTGCCAGTGGCAGTAAAAACAACACCCATTGTCGATCCAAATCAATTGCCCGACATACGCTCCTCTTCGTTGGCGGAAATATTACACAAACTACAGGCTAGCAATCACTTGCCGAGAACACTGACACCAGAAAATATTGATAATTCAATTAAGACTTTGGTCACGATACTAGAGAATCTAAAGCAGACACAAACAATTGTGCCAAATCCGTCACAACACCATGAGAGACCTTCCGCCTCGCCGGACTATGATTATGGCACAGGCAGTGAAGAAGTGAATGGTGGTGCGCCTGAAATTTCCAGTGCTTTGTCACCAGTGGGACCAAGTAAGTTTTGCTGTGTTTATTTTCTGTGCTGAGTATTTTCATAATTTTGTGTTCTTCTATTGTTTAGACAAGCATCCAGGACCGAGCACAGGACGAGCAGGCATCGATTATCCAAACTTAGCTGAAATTCCACAAACCAATTTCAATTGTGCAGAGCAGCGGTACAAGGGCTTCTTCGGTGACCCCGAAACGAATTGCCAGGTGTGGCATTATTGCGATTTGAATGGCGGCAAGGCATCGTTTCTTTGCCCCAATGGCACCATTTTTAGTCAGGTACGTTAAAGTTCGAAAAATTCATGGCTCCAATAAATTCAATAAATTAAGAAATTTGTGATTCGAGGCAATTTGGTTTTTATGCATTAAAATTTTGTATTGCCCTTAAACATTGAAATGGCCTTTGTTGATTTCCGCACATAACTATTATAAAAAAAATGTAAATTGCCGGCTATTTTTGCATACAAAACAGGGATGACATTTTTTATTCGATCAAATCACAGATTGATTAATCAAAATTGTTTAGTTATATTTAGATTTCTCTGTAAATTCAAGTAATTATAAAATTTCGATTATCATGTTCAAAATAACGGTATCGATAACAGCAATAAAACTACCAGTTTAATCATAATTTTTGTTATATTTATCGATATTAATAACGTTGATATCGCTGTTATCAATGATTACAAATAGACTTCGTTTAAATTGACACTTCGATGCCACAGAAATATTGAAATCAATTTAGGATGAAAGAGATATTGCATCACAAAAATATACGTATTTCATCACTTTATTGACTATTGCCATTTTAAGCTTTCCGAAAAGTGTTTAGTGTACACATAAATACAATCCACCGATTTCTATTCTTTTTTCCTAATTTTTCAAGCGATTTCAAATTTAGTGTTTGGAAGTTTTTGAATATGCTTCTCCTGAAACCAGATTACATTTTACGCTTTCGATTTTAATTGGTGGTAATATCGATAACAACATCGATAACGATACAAATATTTTGGCACCTAATTTTTCTTCTCGCTAATTAAAATTATTTTTCAAGTAAAATATGGTTCATTCGCTAAGAAAACCCGTTAACACCCATTTTTAAACCGATTACAAGATGTACATATGTACAAGCGTTAAACATAATTTCATCAAAATTTCGAACTATTTAAAAACAGTTTTTAAAATTTTTTTGTGTATGCAGTTTTTTTGGATCATTGAGTTTTAGTCTAATAAAGTTCAAGTTTCAAGTGTCTACTCTCACTGATTTTTGACCATTTTTTTACTAGCAGTTGCCTCCATACAATGCAATATATCGAAGGCATTGCGAAAGAGCGGAATTGTCCAAAATCTGTGGTAATTAGTAACCACTAGAAACTAGCACTTTTTTTTCACGGGCTATTCACAAGCCCGGCCAAACCCACTCAACCAGCACCCCTCTCCCTGTGGTCCAACCCTGTTGAAACGGCTCGTTCCCTGGATCTCTCGTTAGTTGAGCTTGACGATAATGATAAAGGGAGCCCGCCAGCCCAGTGGGGCGTAGCTAGCCACTACAACAACTACAACAGCACTTTGTATTTTTTATAAATGTTTTTTAATTTTTTTTTTTTAATTTAAAAAGTTGTATATTTTTATAAATGTTTTCTAAATTTTTTAAATAATTTAAAAAGTTGTTTTCAATTGTGTTTGTTAGAGAAATGATGATTTTTTAATTGAAAAATAATTTTTAATTATTGGATGATAAATAAATTGTCCAAATGTGTTAATATGTGTTTGTGCTATAATTTTCGAGCAGTGTATAAAAATGCTATTTGGAAAATTATGCAGAAATATTTATATGCATGTATGTACATAAACATATGTATGTATACCCCAAATTATATATATTTTTTTTTAAATTTATAATTTCATTAGTACCTATAAAATTTAACGCACTTAATTTGTACCGTCCGTCTCTTAACAGATCGCCCTTACATGTGACTGGTGGTTCAATGTGAAATGCTCCACAACGGCACAACTTTACGTACTGAACGAACGACTTTATAAGTACATTTTGCCATTTACGCCAAAATTCCCCGAAGATTACAGCGGGCCGCTTGTTGATAAGTATACATAAAAGAAATTGCACCAATTTGTTGCCTACTTACTAATTTAATTCGAAATTCCATCCTCCAATGTAGATATTTAGCAATGAAATTCCAAGAGATGGAAGAGAAAATGCGAATTGAAAAGGAGAAAGTGGAAAAAGCAGCAATAGCCGCGGCAATTGCAGCAACATCAGCCGCACAAACGAGCAACCACATCGAAGGTGAAGGCAGTGAGGATGACGAGAATAATGCAGCTAACGATGTCGATGGAGCAGAAGTAACCACAACGGCTGGCTTACGCACGCAGCCGAGGACATTGAGTCCATCTAATAAGCACGGCGTTGTTAATACTCACGTTAGTGAACAAAGTTCCGAGCGAAATTTGTTGATCGACGATGAAGTCGATGATATATCGCAACGAGGCAGTGTTGATACTTTCGAAAGTTCCACCATACCGACAGCATCGGCGGCGTCAGTGTCCAAAGAAGATGGCGAACTCACACTTAGCCTGAAACCCATTGTGGTGTCATCTACACAAGAACCATATTACGATGATGCGAGTACAGATGAACGACAAATACCAGCGCATAATGTACTACGAAATGCTGAGGAAGCGACTAGTAGAACGGTGACCACACAACCTGCACAAAAGCTATTACAGGCGGCGACAGAGCAAACACAGCAAGAAAATCAAGAAGAAATACACTCATCACCGAAGCCCGTACGCCAAACGACAAATATTGATGTTGAAAAAGTGGAGGTAATCGAAATTAAAGCGGAAGGCGCAGCTGGTCAAATGGGACCGAAAATGTACTATGGCGCTGAGAGTGCACAGGATACACGATAGATGTTAAGTAAAGCTGTGAGATGGCAGTGGAGGTGAACGCGACGATAACTGGGGGATAAAAGTGCTTGGAAACGTAATTTATTTGCAGCAAAGTGCAGTTGTTGAGTTTGTTTCGACATAAACATACATATGTACATAAATGTGCGTAGAAATGTATGTACATATATGTATTTCTTATGTACATATAAGAAATGTCCAATATTGTCCAATTTTTTAAACACAAACAGCAATGGTATTTTAAAATTAGCAAATTATCTCCAACAACTTCTTGCTGAATATGAAAGCCATTAATTCAGAACATTGAAAGCACAGATTAAATTCTTCTCAATAAGTTAAATATTCACTAAAAAAAATTTGATTCAAATTTAGCGTAGTCGATTTCAGAATCCCTCTACAATATGGTGTTTTTGTTTGCTTTTTTAATATTTTCGATTTAATGGTATTATTTATATTTTATTTTTACAGTAACAAGTACGAAAACAATTTTAGTATTAGTTCCTTAGAAAATTGGTTAGCGACTAATTTTAAATTAACGCCTGTTAATGATTATAATTGTTACTTGCCATATTCATTAACTGCTTGTTTTTGTTTTTCTTTGCAAAAAATAAAAAATGTCCTTAGTTTTTAATAGTTAGGAAAACGCATAGGTTTAAGTGCGATGTAAATACATACATATATGATTAATAACTACGATGTATATTTAATGAATAAAAAGTTATATGAAAAGGATAAAATGAAATTGTTAAAAAGTTATATGAAAAGGATAAAATGAAATTGTTCATGCGTATGTTCACAATAATTTTGCGTTATTTTGTTGCAGTCTGTTTTATTTCATAATTAAAAACAGAACTAGTGTAGTAATTTTAGCATAGGGTTTTAAGGCATTGTCGAGAAATATTTCTAAAAAATTTATCGCAAATTCAAAAATTCATTTCTTGTAGATATACAAATTTACTATCACACTAAACAGTGCCCAAAAGCTAGGTTTTAGGCTCTCTTAGTATACCAAGTTTATAAAAGCGCTCTGGTACTTGGGTCAAGTTTTTATTTTAATATATTTTAAAAAAACTGTACATATTAATAACGAATCAAATGTTTTCCAGTTTCAGTTGGCGAAGGAAAAAAGTTCAAAAAAAAGGTATCAATGCAAAAATTTGCTGCTTCTCTCAAACTTTGCAAATTTTAACTTATTTTAATTTTGTCGGTTTTTTTTTAATGAAAGACAATTGCCTTTTTATGATTTAAACTGTTCTAATCATATACAAATGCTGATTATCTTGTGTTTAAGTTTCATCGCTTGTTTTTAAGTAAGGCCATGGGTGGATTAAATTCACAAATTACTTTAACCTTAAAACCGTCCTTGTGGTGCTGGGCGCCACAACCTAACTTGGGTGACTAATAAAAGTGACATATTGTTCCCAAGCATTCTCAGAATCGCATTTAAAAATGGTAAGAACATTCCTAAGATTAATAACTGGCAATAGGGGGTACTTGCGGGAGAGATATCGTGAGTTGAAAAAGGAAGCGAGACGCATTTTTCGAGAGAAGAAGAGAAAGGCCGAAATGCGTGAGTGCGAAGAGCTTGAAATGTTGGCCGACAGGAAAAGCGCCCGAAAATTCTTTCAGAAAGTACGACGGCTAACAGAAGGTTTTAAGATCGGGGCGAATTCCTGCAAGAACGACAACAGCGACCTGGTAACTGACGTTCAGAATATACTTAGTTTATGGAGGGAGCACTTCTCCGCACTACTTAGTGGTAGTGACAGAGACCACCTTGGAGAAGATGATGATCCCGAAACCCCAATCAATGACGACGGAATTCATGTTCCGTTACCCGACTGCGATGAAATCCGTATAGCAATAGCACGGCTCAAGAACAACAAAGCGCCCGGAGTTGACGGGCTGCCAGCTGAGTTATTCAAATACGGTGGAGAAGAGTTGGTAAAGCGCATGCACCAGCTAATCTGTAGAGTATGGTCGGACGAATGCATGCCTACTGATTGGAATCTAAGTGTACTTTGCCCAATCCATAAGAAGGGTGATACTGCAATTCGCGCCAACTATCGTGGTATAAGCCTTCTTAAAATTGCATATAAGGTTCTGTCGAGCGTATTGTGTGAGAGACTAAAGTACACCGTCAATGAACTGATTGGACCTTATCAGTGCGGCTTTAGACCTGGTAAATCTACTATCGACCAGATATTCACAGTGCGCCAGATCTTGGAAAAGACCCAAGAAAGAAGAATCGACACGCACCACCGCTTTCGACAGCAAAAAAGAAGTTGCCTTTATGCCGCAATGTCTGAATTTGGTATCCCGGCAAAACTTATACGGCTATGTAAAATGACATTGAGTAACACCACCAGCTCCGTCAGGATTGGGAAGGACCTCTCCGAGCCGTTTCATACCAAACGAGGTTTCAGACAGGGTGACTCTTTGTCGTGCGATTTCTTTAACCTGATGCTGGAGAAGATAATTCGAGCCGCAGATCTAAATCGGTCAGGCACTATCTTTTATAAGAGTGTGCAGCTGCTGGCGTACGCCGATGACATTGACATCATCGGCCTTAACAACGCGCAGTTAGTTCTGCCTTCTCCAAACTGGATAGAGAAGCAAAGCGAAAGGGTCTGGAGGTGAACGAGGGCAAGACGAAGTATCGCCTGTCACCAAATAAACAGTCGGCGCATTCACGACTGGGATCAAACATCACTGTTGACAGTTATAACTTTGAAAAAGTAGAAGACTTCGTTTACTTAGGAACCAGCATTAACATCAATAATAATGTCAGCCTCGAAATCCAAAGGAGGATCACTCTTGTCAACAAGTGCTACTTCGGACTGAGTAGGCAACTGAGCAGTAAAGTCCTCTTTCGACGGACAAAAGTAACGCTCTATAAGTCTCTCATTATGCCCGTCCTGATGTATGGCGCAGAAGCATGGACGATGAAGATATCTGATGAGAAGGCTCTGGGAGTGTTCGAGAGAAAGATTCTCCGAAGGATTTATGGGCCTTTACGCCTTTGCGATGGCGAATACCGGAGAAGATGGAACGATGAGCTGTACGAGCTTTATAACGACATAGATATAGTGAATTAAGATTCAGCGGCTTCGCTGGCTTGGTCATGTCGTTCGAATGGATGAAAGCGCCCTAGCTCTGAAAGTATTCGACGCGGTACCCGCCGGTGGTAGCAGAGGAAAAGGGAGGCCTCCTCTGCGTTGGAAAGACCAGGCGGTAAAGGACTTGGGTACGCTTGGTATTTCCAACTGGCGCCAGTTAGCGAAAGAGAAAAATTACTGGCGTGCTGTGCTAAGTTCGGCCAAAATCGCATAGGCGGTTATCGAGCCAATGAAAGAAGAAAGAAAGAAGAAGAATTGGGGGTACTTCCGATTATAAATGCCGAAGATATGTAGACAAATGATCAAAGGCGACCTCTAGGGTGGCCAGAAATATATTTTTTTTTAAATTACCTTTAAAATATTCTCTAGATAGGGGATGTACGGCGAACCAAAACATTAAATTGTTATTGTTACATCACTTACCTTTTGTGCTTTACGTAAATTCCCCCGCGACATTTTCACGGATTCCAAAATGTTGACAATGTCATCTCTCATGTTTTCATTCTACAAATAAAAAAAAAAACGAAAAAAAAAACATATTGTTATATTAGTGAATCCAAACGCTATGTATACTTCTTTCCAACTGATACCCACCTCTTTTGCCAACAGAGTCCAACGGTGACCATTATGTTCCTTTTTGGCACATAACCCACAACATACCGTTGCACAAGTGTTACAAAATCGATCCTTTGTCCGCTTATGCTGACGACAAACCATGGGTCGCACCGTTCTTGTATTCTTGTTCGAATTCCGACCATTATCGATTGTGACGAATGAATGACGCCTAAGTGCCTTCCCATACATGTGTATACTATCATAACAAACGCGACAATAGTGCACCGCGCATTGGCGACAAAATCCCATAGCGGTCTCCAACTCACACTCCGAACAACGCATGTTAATCGCTTGTGGCAATGCCTGAGCACCAGGTGCCAATGTACGATTGCCACTGTTAGACATTGATGGTGGGCTTTGGTCAGATATCATTAATGAATTATTTGCTGAGCTCTCACGACGATAGAAGCGCAAATGATTCAATTCGCCGATTAAAAAGAAATTCATGTAGAAAAAATCGCGCACATTGAAGTTTTCATGACGATGTTGGTTATGGTGGCGCTGTTGCAATGCGATACAAGTAAGTGATGTTGATGGTGGACTGTGTTTGTTTATGAGTATCGGATGCTGACAAATGCTACAAACTAGATTCTGTTGATTTTGATAAATGCAATTTTCGCACATATTATGTCCACAGGCGAGTAGGAAAGGGCGATTGCTTTTGACATGTGAATCTAGAAAAAAAAAAAAAATTTGCAAAAATATCGTAACCCTTTTTTATGAATGTTCCCGATGTGGTCGAGTGGGTAGCTGTGCATGCAATTACTCGATATGACTCTGGGTTTGAGATTCAAATCTCAGCCAGGGAAAGTAAAATCTTAATCACAGAAAAAGTTTTTTTCTAATAGCGGTCACACCTCGGTAGGCAATTGCAAACCTCCGGTGGTATTTCTGCCATGAAAAAGCTTCTCATTAAATACATCTGCCATTCGGAGTCGGCACAAAACTTTAGGTGCCTCCATTTGTAGTATCTCATAAAGACGCACACCACAAATGGTAGGAGAAGCTCGGCCAAACACTGAGCTATATAGCGTAAGCGCCAAATTATTATTATTATGTATGAATGTGTAAAATATAAGAAAGTGGAAAAATCAAGTTTAAAATTTGTTTCCCTTGTAAAATTACAAGATTTGCTTTATTAAATTATGATTAATTTCCTAGCAAGTCAATTCGTTGAATCAAAATAGGAAAATGTACACATTCGTGCTTCTGACACGAATCCATGTTACATACATACTATGTATGTACGTTTGCTAAACTAACAGCCGGTTTCACTAGCAATTTAAGTGGTACGTTGGATGCAACAACGACAAAAACACACAGCATGTGCATTCTTGGCCGTTTCTTTGTCAAATATTAATATTAATTACCGGTGTTGTGCACAAATTATAGTGAATGAAAACATGATAAAAGGATTACAGCATCCTAACTAAATGCCTGTTATAATACACACTTGCTCGTGCAATCCGGGGAGTAATCCCACTTACCTCCCATTCGAATATCATAGTTGGTTGAATATTCACTGCGACATTTGGGGCAGCAGCATGTATTTCGCATTGCAGTAGCCACGAATTTGCGATCAAACAATTTTGCCGCCTGGCTTGAGCTATACAACTTTTCACAAACATTTAAACTTGGTGCAGATATGCCCGCTTTTTCACGGGCTTTGTTTTTTTTCGATTCACTGGGAATCGAAAACATTTTTTAGCACTATGACGAACTGCAACAATTAAATCTAATTTGAATATTCCCAACTACACAACTAGAAAACAAACGGTATTTTTAATGGCTGCTGATTGCAAATGCGAAAGTGGGTGAAAAATAAACAAATGAAAATCAAATTGTTTATTGGGAATGGAGTGGAAAATGGAACGCATGTAGCTAGAGCAGAGTTGCATTTATTGTCCAAAAGAAGTTTAAAGCCGGAAGATTGGGAAGTTTACTAATCGAGATAATGAATTGTTTATAGACACAAAATTTTTATTTTTATTTACTACATATATATGTACACACATATGTACATAATGTTATTAAATTAGTCCTGGCCTATTACAATTTTATTTTACGTAAGATCTACATATATGAACTTAATTGCATAATGTTATTAAATTAGCCCTGGCCTATTACAATTTTATTTTTTCATGAGTAAATAAATTCGTTGCCTTTGTGTCAAAATTTTGAATTTCATAACACAAACCGCAAAATAAAGAATAACTAAAAATACCGAATACGAATAAGATTTATGCCAAAAAAAAATTGGTGATATATGAATCTGTACCAAATTTAGTTAACATTACGCTTGAAAGTCTAAATAATATCTTGGATGTTGCTTAAATCAGAATATCAACACTTACGATACTTTTCGAAAATACAAAAAATTCGGTATTCTGGAATTTATGCACGAAAGTACTTGCAAACATACCTACACGAACAGTGCTGGTCAATTTACCTTACATCTGATGGTCAGTGGCTGAAAAACTTTGTTGCTATCAGTTTCTTAGTGCCACTATGTAAAAACTGATGTTAACAAATGTGTACGTGTGATATTGTATTTCACTCTAACACATTAATATTACCGAATAGACATACATATAGCTCTACTGCTCACTCTGTTGTTGTTGTTGTTGTAGCGGCTAGCTACACCCCACTGGGTTGGCGGACTCCCTCAATCGTTATCGTCAAGCTCAGCTAACGAAAGGTCCAGGAAACGAGCTGTTTCAACAGGGTCGGACCATAGGGAGAGGGGTGTTAGTTGAGTAGGTTTGGCCGGGCATGTGAATAGGTGATTGGTGTCGTGCGGAGACTCTTCACATGCCGGGCACGTGTTGGGGGTGTCGGGGTTGATCCTGGATAAGTAGGAGTTTAACCTGCTACAATATCCAGATCTGAGCTGGGCCAGAGTTACGCGGGTCTCACGAGGCAGCTGGAGCTCCTCAGCTGCAATGGGTGGTGGTTGGACTCCCAGGACTGCACTCACAGGGCGGCTGTCGATGTGTTTGGCCACCGACTCCCTGTGGATGCTGTCCAGAGCCTATCGGTACGTCCTTGGGTCCAGCGGTCGGTGTACGTATGTCTGGACCTCGTCCGTCAGTTGTGAGAGATGTCCCCTGATGCGCCTGGGTGCCGGCTCCAGCGCGAGCAGGTCTTTATTGGGGTGCCCCGGACGGTGGCATCCCAGTAGAAACTGCTTTGTGAGCATAATGTTGTGCTCCTGCACTGGGAGCACGTTAGCCTCATGGTAGAGGTGATCCACAGGCGTCATCAGGAGACATCCCGTCACTGTCCTGAGTGCGGCGTTCTGACAGGTCTCCAGTCTTGACCACTGAGTCCTGCTAGTTCCAGGCGACAAGATTGGCGCGGCATAATTTAGAACCGGCCGGCCAATCGCCTTGTATGTTGCCAACAACGTTTCTTTGTCTTTGCCCCAAGTGCTGCCGGCGAGCGACTTGAGGACTTTGTTGCGGCTCTGTACCTTATTGACGATTGCGGTTGTATGCGCTGAGAAGGAGACCAGGCTGTCGAGGGTGACTCCCAGGATCTTCGGGTGGTTAACCGTCGGGATGGGGGTCCCCTCGATATGGATGTCTAGGGTGAGCCCGACCTCCTTCGTCCAAGATGTGAAAAGTAGTGAGCAAGGTCAGGGAGGTAGCTGTTCACTTTGGAGCACAGGCCATCAATTCCATTGCCGGTAGCCATTATCGTGCAGTCATCGGCGTACGAGACCAGTGTGACTCCCTCTGGCGGGGAAGGGAGTCGCGAGATATAGAAGTTGAATAATAGGGGGGATAGGACGCCACCCTGTGGTACCCCCTGCTTGATTCTTCTCGCTTTTGACACTGAGTCACGGTAGCACACCGACGCTTGACGACCACACAGGTAGTTCGCGGTCCATCGCTTCAACGCCGCTGGGAGAGGTGAGGCCTCCACGTCCTTCAACAAGATGGGGTGGCTGACTGTGTCGAAGGCCTTCGACAAGTCCAAAGCCACGAGGACGGTTCTCTCACAGGGGCGGTTGCCGTTGAGACCACGATTAATCTGGGTGTTTATAGCGTTAAGTGCTGTTGTGGTGCTATGCACTTTCCGGAAGCCGTGTTGATGCTTCGCCGGGCTGAGATGGTGGTTGAAATGCGGGAGCAGCAGGGCCTCAAGTGTCTTGACCACTGGAGAAAGCAGGGAGATCGGCCGATAGGACTCGCCTTGGCCGGCCGGTTTCCCTGGTTTCAGCAGTGGTATCACCCTACTGGTCTTCCAGATATCCGGAATGACCGTGGTGGATAGCGACAGATTGAGGACCCTGGTGAGATATGCTACTCCCGCGGTGCCCAATTTTTTCAGCATCAACATGCTTAACCCGTCTGGGCCAATGGATTTGGAGGCTTTCGCCTTCCCGATGGCTTCCTTCACCTCAGTGGTAGAGAGGACAATTGGTGCGCTTGGTGTTGACTTGCGCAGCCTTCTGGTGACTGACCGTTTGGTTCTGTCGGCCGAAGTATGCAATGTGAATTGTCGACTAAAATAGTTCGCGCATCGCTTCGGGTCCGACGAGGCGTGGTATCCAAAGGAGATTTCTGTTCGATCATCACGCCTCGTCGGATTGGACAGGGACCTCACGGTCGACCATAGTTTGCCCACTCCGGCACCGAGGTTGCAGGACTTCAGGTGCTCCCTCCACTTGTTCCGCTTGTGAACGTTGACCAGGCGTTGGATCTCCCCGTTTAGTTGCCTAATACGGGGATTACCGGGGTCCGCCTGCCGGAGGTGGTCGCGTTCATCCGCTAGAGACACCGCTTCACCCGGGAAGTCAGGACGGATCATAGGGATCCTCCCTGCCGGAATGAAACGGGCTGCAGCGGACTTCACCACCCTGCGGAACAAGCGCTCACCTACGCGAACGTCGGTTGGAGTTGAGAGAGCACTGAAGGCGTCTTCAGTGAAATCCTCAAACCGCTCCCAGTCAGCTTTTTTGAAGTTGACATAGGTGTGGCGGTCTGAGGCAACATAGTTGGCAGGTCTGTCAATCGAGATGATTATGGGTAGGTGGTCTGATGCAAGCGATAGCATAGGTCGCCACGTTATGCTATTTATCAGACCTGCGCTAGCTATTGTTAGATCTGGCGAGCTGCTGCAACTACCCACAATCCTGGTGGGGGCTTCGTCGTTCATGGTGCAGAATGTCGAATCGTCTATCTGCTCTGCCAAAATATTTCCCCTACGATCATTTGATAGGCTTGAGAACCAAAGATCGTGGTGCGCATTAAAGTCTCCGACTACCAAACGGTTTTCACCACTGAGGAGCGCACCTATGTCAGGGTGATATCCAGCGGGGCAGCAGGAGACAGGGGGTATATATGTGTTGAATATTTCGAGCTCGACATCGCCTGACCGGACAGCAATCCCTTGACATTCTAAGGTGCTGTCCCTTGGGTCGATGTCTGCATCGATAAGACGATACTGCACGGTGTTGTGTAGGATGAAGGCTAGGCCTCCACCATTATCTCGCTCGCGATCTCTACGAAGCACGTTGTAACCGTCGCAGTTCGTTAACGTTGAGCTGCGACGTAGCTTCGTTTCTTGGACCGCAGCTATTAACAGTCCGTGCCGAGCCATGAAGGCAACCACCTCCGAGATCTTGCTCGAGAGTCCGTTGCAGTTGAACTGTAGGAGTCTCGTCTGTCTCGGTAAGGTTGTCGCGTTGAGGGGGGTGAGGGACTGGATCCGAGGGCCGGCCCGCCCCGGCTGTGCTTCCCGCAGTGGTGGTAAAGGCCCAGTGGATGTTGTGGGCGGTGTCGTGAGCGACACTGGCGGGGGGTTGTTGCGGCAGCAGGAGGCGGTAAAGCTCACGGACCAGTCCCTTGTGGTGCGTAGGCCAGAGCACGCCCGGAAGTGGCACCAGCCCTGGCAGGCATTACACCTGACTGAGCAGGCATTCCGGTGCACTCTGACCCGGCATACACAGCAGATGGTGGGGGCAACCAGTAGTTGCTGGTTGGCCCCACGTGTGGTGGAGCGAGGGGGCGGTGGGGAGGTTTGGTGTTGCTGTGAGCTCCGGGGGGCCGTGGAGGCAGGAGGGGTGCTCTGAGGCACCGGCGCGGGGGGCGCAAGGGGGGATGCCGTGGAGGCTTGGGATGCTTGAGTGCGCGAGCAACACTGGCCCACATAGGATGTGGACCACTCCCTAGTTTTCTTAAGGCCTGAGCAGACCTTAAGATGGCACCATCCGTTGCACGAATTACACCTCACCGACGTGGAATTCGGATGGAGCCTTCTCTGGCAGATGCAGCAGAAGTAGGTTTCTGGGCCAGGGTTAGGCTCGACGCCCGCCCTGGCCAGAAGTATGAGTAGCAATCCTGCTGCAAGGTATTGCACCCAGGGGGAGATAAGATTGGGGGTGTCCGGCAGCCTAAGTGGGGTTAGGTCGCCGAAATAACAGTCCTTGGTCGGATGAAATCCGAGTCACTTCGGTGGCGTAGAACCGACTGTTGTGGAAGTGTACTGTAATCTGCTCACTCTCGTTCTTGTTACTGGGTCAATGCTCCATATAAAATCATCAGTACTGAAGCTATTCCTTCATACATACATCACATGATATTTCCTCTTCATGTTTGATTAAATAAACAAGATTATTTAAATTTTCAATTAAATTTTATTGATTTACTACAAGCTAATAACTTTAATCATGATGAAAAAAATGAAATATATTTTTTGCGCAGAACTGCTTTCTGCGTAAGCCTCCTTCGTCCGTCCCGAAAAAAATATCCCTGACCAGACAAACTACGGCTACTCCATCAGTATTTTTGCGCAGAGCATTTAAAAAGCAATTTTTTTTTCATTTAAAACTTATCTTTTATAAAAACACGACGATTTAAAATTTTCGCAACTATACACTTCAGAGTTTTCCGAATACTGCGCGCCATTTGCAAAACTCCTATATATTTATCGTATGTTTCTTTGTCGCATTTAGGCTGGTCGTTGTTTCTTCTGTGTAACTATAAATGACTTACCGGTCATCTACGGGCAGTAAAGATAAACATGAAAACTTCGTTGTTTCATTCTCGCATACATATATGCAACCATATTAAGCGGAGCGAGTCGCGAGTGTCTCTTTTTGGCAAACACTATGGCAGTCATTTTACCGGTAAGCTGACAGTCAGTGCTGATTTTATGAATGAGAGTATATTGGTAATCCTGCCAGCATGTTCTTGTAGGGATATGTAAATTCTGAACAAGAAAGGACCGTTTCACTTCATCCAAATCTAAATACTAAAGTTTCCTTAATCATAAAAATACTCAAGTTCATAAGTTTATCTTAAATTAAGTTCCATTTGTGCATACATACTTGCGATTTGTAATCCGGAATTATAAAATAATCCGAGATTTAACAAATAATTTTTACCATACAACTGTGTTTACTGTGGTATTTATAACTATTAGCACGGTTCCACGCAAACACGTTTTTATTTAAATTGAACTTTCAATGAGTAAAGAAAAGTGAAATCAGGGCTGCAATCAGCATTGCGGTTTTTGTCCAATTGGACGAATATCGGTAGTTTAATTTTACTTTGGTATGCGAATGCTTTCAGTCAAAGATAATATGATACGAAACTCTTTTCTTCGAGAGAGCGCTGTCAAAATGCGCATTTTTTATAACATTTTCCAAAAGAGCCACTCTGTAAGAAATGTATCTGGGTATTTTTATTGCATTTTTTGGAGATTTTGCAGTTTCTTCGCCACAGTTGAGGTTTGCTAACAGAATTAATGAAAATGCAATTAAAATAAGAATATATAAGAGATATTATATACCTTTATGCCAACAGATAATTTATAAATATGAAACCAACATGAACGCAAATAAAATATCGCAGAAATTCATATTTTGCAAAAACTTGTATATATGCATTCAACAAATAATTGAAGATATAGCGGGTTTTCGTATAAATATACATGTACATATATGCACGCATATTAAAATGCAATTTATACCAAGTTTGCTTTAAAAAAATAGTTTTAGGGATATCTTTTTAATATAAAATACAATATTTGTATGTAAATAAAAATCTTTATGCTCTGTAAAAACTTATACATATATAAAATTTAACTCTTAATTTATCTATTTCGGACGCATTTTATAAAAAAATAACATTTACTCGCTTTTTTTTATCTAAATAAAAATAATAGCTATTTCCACGCATTTGCCTCTGGTAGCCCACCTTTTTGCGTGCCAGCTGTTCAGTAGCCCATGATTCGGCTTTGTTGCCAGCCCAAAATGTGAGATCATGGGCTCTCGCAGCAAGCGAAAGAGAGAAGTTTCGTATCATATTATCTTTGCTTTCAGTTAGCAAAAATATTTTGCAGAAGTTTGTTGCTTTCAGCCAATCTAATGTTTGATATACATATGTATGTTAACTAAATTGGTGTAAAAGATATGTATATATATTTTTTACAAACATGAAATGATATAAAATCTCTGCTCTGATGTTAAAAAAAAATTTGGTTGTTTGAACTGATTTGGTAGACTTTTTGGTGCCTAAAATGTGCTTGTGTGGCAACACTGGTTGCAATTAATTATCATTAATTAACGTGCAACCGTTATATTACTTCCTGTTTAAATGTGAAAGTATGAAATAATAATAATAATAATTTTTGGCGCGTACACTATGTAGCTTAGTGTTTGGCCGAGCTTCTTATACCATTTGCGGTGTACGTCTTTATATTCTACCACAAATGGAGGGACATACAGTTTTGTGCCGACTCCGAACGGCAGATGTATTTAATGCGAAGCTTTTTTCATGGCGGAAATACACTCGGAGGTTTGCCATTGCCTGCCGAGAGGTGGCCGCTATTCGAAAGAAATTTTTTCTTTGATTAAGATTTTGCTTGCCCTGACTGAGATTCGAACCTCGAACTCATCGGCATATCGAGTTATAGCACGCACCGCTACCAACTCGACCACAGCGGCCACAAAGTATGAAATAGAAATCACTTTAAATGATTTCTTGAAGTATTTCATGAAAGAAACATCAAAACATTTTGTAATATTTTTTTCAACATTTTCGTTTTAATGTTTTCAACTTTCCTTAATACATTAAATTTCTCACTGATATATGTACATAGATATCTGATATATTATATTTCTTAAAACTGTAATTATACATAACTTGTCAAAATCTCTCAAAAGGTGTTCTATGTTTTTTATATCTCATTTGGTTTCCAAAATATTGAGTATAACTTGTTACACTTCCGGCAAAATTGTTGCTAAAATATCATATTACGTTTGTAGGTATTCGATTCATTACTCCATCGATCTGAGAGAGTGCGAGGAGTGGAGCAGTAGACGTAATAAAACACTTAATTGTGTTTTTTTTTATTGTAATCTAAGTATATTTTTTGTATAAGATTCACCCTTAAAGTGGGTTTCGTCCGAATAAAAATTCAACTGAAATTTACAGTAATGCCCGGATTCAGTAGTATCGTATAATCTGAAGCCTCAAAATATGAGACTGTAAGCTAGAGATTATTGCCTTGCCTCGATTTTCACTTTTGTTTTTATTTAAATTTTTTGTGACCTGCTCATAACCAGGTCAGGATTTGGAGGCTTTATTATGAGACTAATGAATGCCAACTGGTTTAAAAGTGTGACTTTTGTCTCTATTAGAGACAGACTGCTTACTGAATTCGGTCATAAGCGCACAGTGAAAAGTAAACGATTTCGGGCAAAAATAATAAGGGTGATTATTTCCAAACTTACCTTTATGTTAATTAAAAAAACAACTATGATTTCCCACCTCAATTTATTTACGTATATATGTATATATATCAATGCATACATATGTATGTATGTTGCAACACCAAACTTCTCCAAAATTCATGCTTCACTATCACCACAATATTTTAATAATTATACAGTACAACAAAACTTAAAAGTATTTTAATTAAGAGAACATTGAATCCATCACAAAGTTCTGGCGTTCGCGGCGATTAGATTCGTCTTGGCGGAACTCACGCAACTCCTCGTAGACTGGATCGTCCGTTTCCAACTCAAAGCGACACATCGGACAAGAATTGGCCTGAGAATTAAAGGTGTAAAAGAGAAAAAAAAAACCAAAAAAAAAAACCCAAAATTTCAACCTCACGAATCTTACTTTTTTTAACCACAACAGCACACACTCCTCGTGAAACTCGTGCTTGCATGGCAATATCTTGTATTTCTCATCGAGCTCCGCTGGCTGCTTACAAACGGCACATTCTAGCTCCTCCGCAATCTCCGCTGCGGTAATAACATGATCCGGCAATGCGGCTATGGCACGTTTCGACGCTTCGGGCACCTCGATTTCCATATCGATGCCATTCATGATAGCTAAAACTTGTAGGCGTTTATAGTGTTTGGCGAAATCATTAGGACCCTCGGCGCCTGTGGGTTCATGACCCATGTCCTCGAAGTAGTCTGCCATTGTGCTGGAAATGAAAAGAATGGGAGAGAGAAAAATAGGAAAAATTTTGAAGTTGGTAATTTCAAAAATTGCTTCAAATAAGTTGTAAGGTTTGTGGCCAAGTTTGTTGTGTATACATACATACATATGTATGTATATAAAAAAAGGCATTATTTTAATTTAACTTCAGGTCTTTAGCTTTATTTAAATGTTTAATAAATTATGTAAAACTTTTATAACGCCAAAATTACAATCAAACACTGTGATTTTTTTTTATTTAAGAAAGTATGTTTCGTACATATTTTAAAATTAACAGCTGTCTAAATTTAGCATATTAATGAAGTTTTTACCATTTGAATTTTATATGCTTTACATTTTTTTAAATACTTGCGGTCCACTCGCATTTTTTGCTTAAAAGTTTTTATTATTAATTGTTCTTTTTTTAGTTAAATACATTTATACGTATATTTGCAAGTTTTATTTTGCATAAGTACTTGAATACATGCGGGTAGATACTATGTAAATTCAACCCTGAAGATTTGAGCAAACTTATTCTCAAAATATTTTTATTTTTTTTTATTTTGGAACAAAAGCGTGATAGTGATATGGAAAAAGTGGAGTATCTGAAGTTAAGCGGAAAAAGTTTAATGTTTCAATTTGTATAAGAAGCACAGCTTAACAAATTAAAAAGTAGGTTAATACATTTATATGCAGATATGAAATGATGTTTTAAGAAAATAAAAATTAATTATGTGTAAGCAATTTCAGGAATAAAACTGTTTGCCAAAATATGTATGTACCTATCTTATTTGGAGACACATTGTCCAGTTACTCTGAAGTTAACATTTTTTTGTTTTATTTTAAATAAACTGTAAACAATAGCTTTTTATTGTTTTTTATGCACTATTCTAAAAACTTTTGCAAAGTCTAAGTTAATTGTTAGTTTTTTAAACATTTTAGTATATATATTTTTTTTAAATTTATTTTCAATTCTTCCCTAAGGCAAACAATTACACATGCACATAGTTGTACACTATGTATGTAAGTATGATTTGGGAGTTTCTCAAGCCTGAAGTCATATCTAACTCTTAAATGTACATATAATTGTCTTTCTAGTCTCTTTTCGATGTAGTATCTAAACTAGTTGCTATAGTATCTATGTATGTGTGTAAACATGCAAGAGATATTGGGTGCGCGTTCTAAACCAAAAAAGTGGATTAGTACTAAGTACAAAAGTTTTTGAGTATTGTTTTAGTGTATTAGGAAAAAATTTAACTGTATACTCGTATGTAATGTATTTAATGGTCGATGTAGTTAAAGTTAAAACAAATTCATGGTTATTCAAACTAAGCATTGCTCTTGATGTGGAACAAACAATTATCTAGACCAGAAATAATATTAACGAAAATTAGCGAATGAGCAGTACGACGAGACGCAAAGAATTTAGATTACTTTTTAAGTAAAAAGATCGGAGAAGCTCAACGAAGTTAAGAGGTCAAAAGGCAAAACGTAGGAAACTTCGTTAAGCTCTTCAATTATGCGGGAGTGAATCTAGTAGTTCGGGTGCCGAATTATAAAGCGTTTTTCTTGTTTCAATTCTTTCGTTAAGGTCCGTGCATGGTTGCGGTTTATACGCACGAGCTGAGATTAGCCTACCAGCTTTTAAATAAAAACACATTTTACGTTATCTACATTTAAGTTGGAACTGAAAAACTTGATCTGTGACTGTCGTAAAACCGGAGTTCGCCATCAACCTAGACAATAATGGGGTTCATAGCAACATATGTCGCTATACAATCTGTAACAATGTATGAGATTACTCCAGCAGCAGCCACAACGGATGTTGTGAAATATTTGTATAACACGATAAGAATAGAAACACCGAAGTACGTGAGTGCGAAGAGTCTGCGATGCTCGCTACCAGAAGGTT
The DNA here is from genome assembly GCA_963971545.1 of Philophylla caesio. NCBI lineage: Eukaryota > Metazoa > Arthropoda > Insecta > Diptera > Tephritidae > Philophylla > Philophylla caesio. The sequence continues at coordinate 183,351,095 of OZ020604.1, read as the reverse complement.
TGACTACTTACAAAAGTCTTTTAGGACTGAGGCACATTTTTTGTAAGAACGAACATCTAGACATGATAATCCTGGATGTCGCATATATACTTAAGAAATTGAGAAAATATTTGTTCGCACTACTGAATGAGGAAAACGGAAGAAACATCGGTGCCTGAGCATATCGTTTGCAAAATGTGGTTGGACGAATGTGTGCCAACCTTCTTAATATCTTTAAGATTATGTCGAACACATATTATGCGAATAACTGAAGTGCGCCGTCGAAAGTTTCGCCTTTTCTAAACTGGTACCCATTGTAAACGGCTTAAATTTTATAAAGGAAAAAAAAAATTGAAGAACCATTTTTTTTGGGGTGGCAATTAGCAAAACACTGGAAATTATGTGAGCTTTCAGACGAAATGAACGATCGCTCTTATCAATAAACGCTACTTTGGACAGAGTAGTCATTCAAATACATAAGTATGTCAATGAAGTCTAACCAATAAAAAATTAAGTAAGTTTAAATTTTTTCTTTATATTTCAATAGCTGCCTTAAACAACACCTTCGTGCACTTATTTTAAAATTTTGAGAAACACAAAGTTCTTGATTGAGGCCAAGCACTCACTATAATCAGATTTATATTTACTTTATAAAAGTTGAAAAAATAAGTGAAATTAAAGCAAAAATAAAAATAAAATAAAATATACTAAAAGCCAATAATTTTTTTATTTTATTTTATAATCTGTGCAAAGCAAACGATAGTACAAACCTGTTTTTAACGATCTTAGTCGATTGGAAAATTAAAACGTAAATTTGACGATTTGCTGATAATTTAGAAAGTTGTGTTGCTGAAGCTAATTGAAAGCTTAACTATAATGCGTAGAATAAAAGAAAAATAGCAGGATTTGCGGTTTTTTAAATTTTGGATTTTAATAGTTTTCGAAAGGCATTTTATGCATATAATACATACATATGTATATGTACGTTTGTATGTATGTATGTGTAGGTATATGTATGTATATATATATATTTTTTTTTGTTTTTTTACGACTGCACACGCTACAACATAGTATGTATTTATAAACTATTGAACAATTTTGGGTTACATTGCAGCAACAGAATGTTTTTTGTGTGTAGATATATGTATGTGTGTATATAGAGGAGTAAATACATATGTATGTTTTGCAAAAAATCATGTGATTTTCTCTAAAATTTTTAAAATTGTATTTTATAATTATAATATATGTATGTATGTTATGAATGTTTGATTGTATGTATGTACCTTTATTTACGATTTAGTACCTATTTTTGTTTTTAATAAAGTTCGTTTGCTTTATAAATACAGCGGTGGCCATATGATTTGCAACTTAATTTTTATTTATATTCATTAAAATTTTAAACTTTTTTGTTAGTATGCAGTTTTGCAGCCCATTACATTTAAGAACATTAATGCGAAACTTTCAAGCGGCTTGAGATTACAGCGGACTTTTTTTTTTACCAAATTTGCTTCCATATAACGCATAAGTATAATTTGTATTTGTATGGAATAAAACCGCAACACCCCGGAAATTTGAAATATCAACGTGATTTTGTAGCTACTTGAAATTTACACAAATTATTGAGAAAAATTGTTGAAATTACGATCAAGTTTGTTAAATACTTTTTTAAATTTCTACCAAGTTTTAAACTTGGCATTATTCGGCTTATGTTAGAGAATGAACCGAATTTTAATTGAAATACATGTGTAAGTGGCAAACAGCATGTTTTGGGTTTGGTTGGAAATCATTTGGCCACCACTGTATGTATGCACATACAGTTGTGTTCATTCAAATAGTAGTGCCCCATACTCTGCATTTAAAACGCTTTTCTGAATTGTATCCCGTCCGTTAGCCAAGTAAATTACTTGTCTTTTTCGTGATGTACTTAAATTTGTATACAAAAAATCGTTTGATAATTTAAACAATAGTGTTTGCAGTGAGTGGTTGACAAGCTAATAAAAAAAAAAATTGCAAGAAGTCCCAGGAAAATAAATACCGCTGTCGACGTAGAAACATGCCGCTGCAAGATTAGAACTTGTCAAAGGACATTTAAATTGGCCGTCTGCAAAATGGCGCAACGTGTTATGGACAGATGAATGTGAAATAGTTTTATTGCGTGAAATAGGATCCAGAAAATATGTCCGTCACTCGCCAAACACAGAATACCTCCCCCGGTACACTACTAAAACGGTTAAAAATGGCCTTAGCATAAAGCTGTGGACTTGCTTTCCGTACAGTGGTGTTGGTTCTATTCATTTGATAGATGGTGTAGTGTTCGTAAATATACTTAACGATGGTGTGTTACCATACGCCAGCTGGAAAATAACTATAAAATGGACGCTCCAACAAAACAACAATCCAAAACACACCAGCAAACTAGCTAGGGAGTGGTTTCAAACTGAAAATATCGACGTGATGCGCTAGCCAGCCAAGTCCTGAGATCTTAATGCCATCGAACATTGATGAAGAGATGTTAATCGAGTTGTAGCAACAGCAAATCCATCAACTAGAACATTGCTTTGGAATGTTGTTGAAGCATTGTAAGGAACTTGTCGATTTTTTCGAATAAGGGGTTTACTAAAAATTATTAGACTGCGGACAACATAATAAAAAAAATAAAAATTTAACTGGATTTTTTTTCTTTTATTTCTAATTTTTAAAATAGGCACTACTATTTTGTGAACACAATAATTTTTTTTAATGAATATAGGCTAGAGGGGAAAAAAAATTATTTGAACCAATTTAAGTGTTGATATTTAAAACAATAATAAAAGATATTTTCAATAAAAATTCTTAAAATTGTATTTTTGTTTTTCACTCGATGCTGTCAAAGTAAAGATCCACCGGCACTACCATTTTCATGAACACAGTAAATGCAACCAAAAACTTCACAAAATTTATCTTTTAGACGGTACATAGCATACAATTAATATTATTTATTGTTTCGAAAAGTGCCTATGCGTTTATATACAATTTTTTTAAATTTAAATTTTTTGCTTTATTTTAAAGAACTATGAGGCTTAATATATGATCTTTTGGTTTTGTTTGCACACATACTTATGCGTACAAACCTACTTATACATACAAAAATATTTGCATGTAAAAGCTGTTACGTATACTATGACATATCTTTAAAAGGCTACATCGCATAATTATTATTTTTTTTTTTGATGTTTACACACTTTAAGTTTTTAGTAGTTTTTATTCAATGAATTTTAAACATTTTTCTCATTTTTTTATTGTTGTTTTAAAGTCATTTATAGTGCCAGGCGTTTAATACAAGTGTTCATCTGCGAACCCCTCCCAATTTTCCTAGCAGTCACTGCCAAAGCATTCAAAAATAATAATCCTTAAAACATACTCCCACTTTCCCAGTACTGTCAATTAATTAGTTTCTTATAGTGCGCGTCGTTTTTTTTTTGACATTGTATACTTTTAGGCGACATTTTGTGAAAAAGTTATTCGACTGCCGACTTTTTCAGTGGTAAAAAACCATCTTTTGCAACGCTCTTCGCTCGCGCTCTAATTAGCTTATGCAGTTCTTTTTTATTTATTGCTTTTTTTCTTATTTTTTTTTTTAATTTAAAGTAGACAATACATTTTCTGGGGTGTAAATATACATACATACATATGTACATATGCAGGTACTTACATACATATATATGTATAAATGTATGTATGTTAGTACATTAATGATGATGAATGTTCACATACAACTCACTTATATTTAGTTGTAATGGCTACTTCATAATTATAAATACAATTACATGTGTTTTTTTTTTCAAATAATGAAAATTGATAATTACAATCGTTTTTTTCTTTGTTTATTGTAATTTAAAAGTTAGTACTTTTATTTCCAACAGCGCATTTTTTGCGCTTCATATCAGCTCAGCTGTTTTAAAAAAGACATTGCAACATATTTCTTTGATAAGTTTTTATTCCAAAAGGATACAGATTTTTTTATTTAAATTTTTGTTGGCATACATACACATGCGAATAAGGACGCTTTTCTACTAAGCTTTACATCATACTAAATTTCTAATTAAAATTATACCATTTTTATGTATAGACACTATGCTAGTATTTGCCAGCTCCCAGTACTGTTAGGTGGCTGCATAAGAACGGCGCTTTATGCTAATAAAAAATAAAAAAAAAAAACAAGAAAAAAATTACAAGTATCGCAAACATGTAATCGTAAGTACTTTCAGTTGTTTACACTCTGTGTATACATATGTATATGTATATGCGCTTCTACATATATGTGTGTGTGTGTGTGTGACTCTTTCCTACATTGCGCATGCCTACCCCCTAATTTTTCAGCCATTACATTTAAGCGCTCTTCTAATTAACTAAAGAGTTGTTTGCTCAAAATATTAATTTATTTAATTTCATTTACAAAATGTTTAAAATTACATACTAACATACGTACTTCTTTTCCTACGCTAAGCGCCGGCATTTTAGTGTTTGGCAATTGTTTAAAAATATTTAGTAAAAATAAAAAAAACAAAGAAAACTACAGTTTTACTAAGCAACTGAATTGATTACAAAAGTATAAATGTAAGCCCCAAACTGTAGCATAAATTTCACGCACACGCTAATCGCCACTTTCCACTAATTCGTCCACCCCCTTATGCTCCTCGTCCTAATCCGTTATCGATATCTGCGCATACCCCACGAGAGAACGATCGTCGAGCACCTCACCCGGTTGCACGCCCGAATTCAATTGGAACGTGATAGTTTTGAGTGCGGCGCGTTGTTCAATCAATTGTTGCAGATGCACAGCCATTGGTTGCGTGTCCAACGCGTCGACGAGTCCGGCGTCGACCAATTCCATGGCAATGCCTTCGGCAGAGTCTTTGCCGACGGCAAATTCGAAGCGTATATCATGCAGTTCGCGCCGTTGATTGCGCATGCGCAGCACAAGATTGACGGGTGGTGCTTCACCAACATCTGCCGCCACCGTTGCTGAGGGCATTTGCATTTGCGCCACACCGGCCATGGCTTGTGCTATCGCAGCGTCTGTTGGCTGCACGTTTGCTGGCGTTGCGGGTGCTGGTATATTTACAGCGGCTGTTGGTGCATAAGCGACTGGGGGTTGCTGTGCTGGCTCCGTTGCGGTTGCTGTAGTCTCTGAGTAGTCGTCATGATCGCTATCCGACGATTCGGCACGCTCGAGACGATTAATGGGCCGATCATCGGATTCCGAGTCTGATGAATGGCGCTTGCCGCCGTTGTCTTCCTCCTCACTCGACCACACCCATTCGCCGGTAACTGTACGATGTAGACGACCGGACGCGCCTGGTTGCCGCTTTGCTGCCTTGTGTACGCGCGTCTCCATTGATGGACCGGAGACAAGTAGTGTCTGCGTTAGATATTTGCGATCTTTGGCCTTCTTGAAGAAGGCATGCTTCAGCAGTTCACTGGCGGTAGGTCGTTTCGAGGGCTCCTTTTGCAGACATTCCACAATCATTTTGCGGAATGTCTTGCCGTAGGCCTTATACTGGTCCTTCTCGTCGGCGCCGGTGTCCAGTGTAGGCGGGTCATTTTGCAGCGTTAGCATCAATACCTTCATGGGTGGATACTTGTGGTAGGGCGCAGTGCCGGTTGCCATTTCGATGGCTGTGATGCCGAATGACCAGATGTCGGCCTTAAAGTCATAGCCATGATCTTGTTCCATCACCTCGGGTGCCATCCAACATGGTGTGCCGACGAATGTATGACGCACCTTCTGACGCGACAGATCACGTCCGGTTGCCAGCCAAGCACTAACGCCGAAATCAGCAATTTGTATTGTACCATCGTCACCAATCAAAATATTACCCGCCTTTATGTCGCGATGTATCTGTCCATTCGAGTGGAAATACTCAAGACCCTTAAGTACCTCTTTCAAAACAGTAGCTATTGTCGGTTCATCAAAGACGCCGTGCTTGCAATTCGCCGTGCGCATTCTATGCTTGATTATGTCCAGCAGTGAGCCACCCTCGAGCAGACGCAACACCAGCCACAATTCCTCGCGCACCACAAATGATGTATAGTAGGTGACGACATTTTCGTGATTGCACGACGACATCGCTTGTATCTCCTTGAGCAATTCATCCATAGACGTGTTCCACTTTTCCAAATTGATACGCTTAATGGCGCATTTCTCGTTGCGTGGCAGGCAGAGCGCAGCATGTACGACAGCAGTTGCGCCCACGCCGATCACATCGCGCAATTCGTAATCGTCCTTCGAGTTGGGCCAGGGTTGCTTCTCGGATGCCGAGTGTAGCGCTGCGGCACTTGTATTATTCAAATTAGCGCTAGACGCCATTATCAACGATTTTTTAGTGTGAATATTCTGTGTGGTCTTAGTTGTATACGAAGTAGCCGTTGCTGTGGCAGTCGTGAGACTCTTGGCGACAGGCGTTATATGAGACTCGCTTTCAAATCTCAACTCCAGCTCTTTCGGCGTTACAGTTGAAGTGTGGATTGTGTCGTTGCCGTTGGTTAACGGTTGATGCGCTGCTATTGGTTGATGCAATACCACAATGTTTTTTGCTTTAGTTTGGATTGAATATATGTGTTTGCTGTTATTGTTGTAATTTATAGAAAGGCAATCTTCGTCACGCGATCTGTAATAGGCGGGCGTATCTACGCTGATCTCTGGTTCAGCGGCGATTTCACTCGGCAAGAAGGTCTTATTTGTCGTCGAAACAGTGCTTCTCGATGTCAGACAGAAGGTCAGTATTCCCTCTTGTTCATCGAAGAATGCAACTCCTGGAAGAGAGGAGAATGGAAGAGAAAAAAGATGCCGCTATTGGTCTTTGTACTTTGATATAAGTTTTTTTTTTATGATTTTCATATTATACAATATCTATTCTTACTAACTAGGCCAGTTTTGACTGCGATTTTAAGCTAACAAAAAAAAAAAAAACAAGGACACATTATGCAATACAGAATTATATTAATATGCAACTACAACTAAGATAAAAGTAATGAAAACTAAAATGAAGTGAAAAAATGAGTGATGAGATAAGTATGTACTAATCGTTTTCAAAGCGAGTGCGAATGCGTAGAGTAGCGTAAATTTTTGCTTTATTATATAACGAATAGTGGTGGAATAGTGGCTATTTTGCCACTTTTTAGTTTAGCGTCGGAATTTCAACATTATGAACATAAGGCTAATTTTTTAAGATTAATTTAACTTTAATAGTTTTTTCATACTTTTAAGTATATGCCATTATTCGATGGTCCAATGTCTTACAAATATACTTGAGAACATTCGTTTTCCTTTTGGTGTAAAACATTTCGAAACGACTATTATGTTTGGAAAACCATTCAGCTTGTTAATATTACATACATATAAAGTAAAAGTGCACATTTTTTTGTGCTCGAAATGGGAGAGTTAATGCATAACCCACATTTGTTAAGTCCTGAGGAATCAATTGGCTCATTCTGTAACTACCAAAATGTATCGCAATCGGATCATTTGTAATTAAAAAAATTGCAACTAAATCAGAAGGAAACACTTAAATATGTACTACGTTGTTATAAAGATCCTTATTAAACAATGAAAGACTATTAGAAGAGATCAAATCAGTTTATCACGGTTTACAAGTGGCGCAAACTCTTTATAATCAAGACAGAGACGACCTACGACTAGCACTAGGACGACCAATCCACGTGACCACTCCGGAAATTATATAAAAAGTTGAAAAAAAAAAAACAATTTTGGTAGTTTCTGTTAAAAAAAACAACAATTCGCAAAAACTATTGGAGTAACGGATATATCCATGCTCATCGGGGTAAGTTCGCTGCCCAACGTAGGGTGGAAATCGATATTCCTAATCATCCACACCACAGCCATAACCTGGCTATACCAGCGATTATTATTTCCAGTTAATTTACTTTTTAATGACACACAATTTTTCAAGTGTGTAGGTATGAGTCCAAAAGTTTACTATATTCACGTTTTTGTTTACACAAAATAAATATTGTACTTGAATAGCGGAGTTCCCAAAATAGACTATTCTAATTAAATTTTTTTGTTTTCAAATTTGTATCTTGCCACTCGCTAACTGATAAGATAATAGTTTTAAGAAAGCAATTTCTTTTGTTGTTATTCCTTGAATTTTATAAAAGCACCGACTTATTATCAAATTGTTATTGTATTTACTCAATGCTGTACGTAGTAAGCGGAAGTGAAATTAGAGCAATTAAGTTTCCCAAGGGATAAAGGGGCTTGCTAAATAAATATACATACATAAATAAATAAAAATACTTTTACATATAAGCAATTATATGTATGTATGTATATAAGATTATTGTGATTTATATAATATTTCCTAGAATATGTAATCCAAAGAATAATCTATAAGTAGTAATGCTTTAAACTATCTGATCAGTGTACACTGGCAGCAATAAAAAAAGTACAAGTAAGTACATACGATGCTGGTCGAATCATTAGCAACCGAATTCAAAATGGCATAGTTTGCCACTTATAGTAATTTATTTATTTTTAAGAATTTTCATTTAGAATTCAGTTTATTACACGGGTCAACACGAAATTTTACCTAGACTCTCAAAAGTATTAAATTTCGATTCTTTAGTTCGTAATTTGACGAAAAAAAAAATATAGAGCATGAAAAAGTTGTATTGTAAGTATTATATTTTGATAACGTTGTTCGAAGCTCAAAATGTCCTGATGAAAACGTTCTCCTTGCCATCTAGAAGCAAACTTTATACGGAAAAAAGGTATTTTCTTTTCGTTTTTGTTCATAACTTACCAGAAAATCATAAAATAAACTTTAGGACGAGGAACGAAATTTTTTTTTTGTAGAGCCGTGTTATCTAACGTAAACTATTTACAAAGATACAATTTTAAAACTTTTTAGAAAACTAATAAAAGAAAACAACAATAAATTGTCATATCGATTTGGAACTCTTTTCTTAGAAGTGGCTTCCCATTTATTGATCTCAAGGCCCGCTGAGTAACCAACTTGCGTTTAATGAAGAAAACATTTTTAAATAATTTCTATACGAAGTAAAAAAAAACATCCACTAACAAAAGCGGCAATTGAATTTTAGCCCTTATTATGAGTTACATTTGATCTACGTGTGTGGTGGAAAGTACCGATCAAATGAATATTAATTACAGAGTTCTGCGTGCGAATTTGACACACGATCTTCGAATTTCGATAAACAGTGAAATCGAAAATCGAATGCAACTCTCACTCACTAGACCGCTCGGTATAAGTTATTGTTGCTAGTTCGGAGATTATTATCACGATCAAACAAATAGCACATATCATTTGCACAAAAATTTATATTCATTTATTTATTTTTGATAATTATCAATAAATTATATTTTTCATTTATAATTCTATAGAATATTTAATCGAAGCTTATACGAAATTCTCAAAAATTAAACAAATTTCAAAAAATTGTCATCAAAATTTTCAACTTATTAATCAGGATTTTAGGAAAATTATGAGTATGCAGTTTTGTAGCCCAATCAATTTCAGTGTGGAGCATTTCCTTCCATATAACGTGTCATCAAAATCATTTTTATATGGAAGAAAAACACCCTTAACAAAAAAAATGCTAATAAATAAACGGTATTTTTTAGACAATTTAAACTTGCACTTTGCTTCACTGAAATTGATTGGGCTACAAAACTCAAATTTTTTTGTTAAAAAAAATTTTTTTTTAGTGCCCATCAAAATTTCAAATGGAAAAATTTTCATGAAAATTTGAAATTTTTCATCAAAGTTTAAATTTTTTCCCACCACTCTTAATTTTTTCTCGGAATAAATAATTTGAAACACATAGTTTTAAGAAAATTCATAACACCGTGTGAAGAAAAATATTAAAAATCCATACCATTTTTGAAAAACACTTGATACAAAATTAAAAAAATTGGAAATTTGCATGAAAATATATTTAATTTTCCTAAATATAATAAAATTGTTGGCTTCTGTCAATTATTAAGTTGCAGCATATAATCATGTTTAGAATTAACGCATTAAGACAATTTCGCATTTTCACATGATTATCTACATACATAAGTACATGTCCTTGAAAAGTTTCCTCGCCGCAAATGGGGCAAAGTCATAAAAATGTAGTTTTTGTTATTTAACAGAGCAGAGTTGAGCATCACGTTTTGTTAGAAACTTACTAACCCACCCTTGTACGCGCAATACACGTGGTCCAACTGTTTGTCGTGACACTAAAATGTAGTGGTTTCCATGAATCACTCCATGGAAACCACTACGCACAAACAAACAATAGTTTAACTATTTATTTAACAAAATGCAAATACACAATAGTGCAATGTGATCAATAAATAAATTTTGTAGCGAATAATCGTTAAAGTCTCAGCGGAGCAAAATCAAGCGAGCGAGCGAGCTGTCAAGGGGCTGGCAAAAAAAAAAAAGAAACAGATTTGGAAAGCATTTGTGGGAAAGTGTAGCAAAAAGTCAAATGTAATTAGATTTAAAGCCAACAGCAAACCACAATAACAATAAATAAAGAAGAGCCTATTCAAAGCGAATGAGGAAAGGTAGAAGTAAAAAAAATAAGATTTGCACAACCCACAACGGTATGTAAGAGCACCCTAATACTAACTGACGCATTGCACGTCTGTCCGTCTTATCACCATGCTGTCTGACGACGGATCGGCTCACACGCTCATACAAACAAAAACTGTCACATATGTATTTACTATTATTCGTTTAGTCTGGCGCATAAATTACTAACCGCATTCGTGTGGCATTCTGTGTTGTACAAAAAAAAAATCGAATATTTCGTTAATCAAATCATAGAAATGCCATACGTCGACAAATTTGATATAAAAATGGGAAATTGGGTGATAGCGGGTGGCGCAATAGCGCATCAGCGCACTGGCGTTACACAGACGTTTACATTCTATTTTTAGCTACTGTAATTAAGGAGCAAGTAATTTACTTTATCATCATCTGCCACAAGAATGAGAAGCATAACAAATGCAACAAACAAAATTGAAACCATTACATATTCGTATAGCGCACTGCATAATGAAGTTAGCAATGGAGGATATTTTATTGAGCTGTTAAAAAAAAATTAAATGTAGTTTGATAAAGTAAGGGTTTATGTTAACACTGCCGAAGGATACAAACACAAAGGTTACCAAAATGAAATTAGTATTGAGGAATTCAACTATTTAAAAAATAAGTGCCCGATTAACTGGCTTTTAAGAAACCGGTCCTAAATGTATAAATGCTACAAGATATTGGAGTGCGACGAGTTGCTTGGTTCCGCCATTTTTTAGTTCAATAAAACTCTCTCTGAATTTTTTTGGCGTAAATTGGATTTAAAGCAAATAATCATTAATGATGTTCTTTCTAAATGTCTTCTATATAGAAACAAAAATTCGTTTCATTCCTTCAAATTTACAGGTAATATAAAATCAAATTGGGAAATTATTTTTTTGGATTCGTTGTAATTTATGGGAAGATTTGCTCACATGCAATTTTTCCGCTCTGATGTGCATACTTTAGAAATATGGCGTTTGAATGCCTTAACGGTGTCTACGAAAAAAGCGCTCACAACACAATTTGTTTTTAACTTGCGAATATGGACAATTATAGCGACTTCTTTCTTTTTCAAATAATCAACTGTTTCATGTAATGTGGATAGTATGATGCCACATTTCCAATTATTTTTTTTTTTAATTTTTTCGCTTACCCTGGGTAAGTAAATTGTTGTTTACTAGTATGTATTGATTGCTTTTCTAGTATATATTATCAAGAGCAAGAGTAGCAACTGGTTAAAGCATTTTTTCTTTCAATTGCATTGATTCAAGTTGCGTAATCTGTTACAATACTGTTTTAGAGCTACGATAAAATTGTGTGGAATCCAAGGGCTGCCATCGTTTTTCACTACAAATGCAAGTTCATTTGTCTTTGACTTTTGCCAAAGTGCAATGATGCCGCTATCTGCCGGCATATCAAATGTCGCTCAATCTGAATAATTTCTTTGTACAGCCTGGACGTTTGACGTCACAACAGCAGCACGGAATATATGTATCACAGAGATTGCTGCGTTCACGTTTAAATTCTGTCAAACAACCATAAATAGTGGGTTTTGAGGGGGTTCTTCATTTCTTAAAGCCAAACGAAGCCGCTTCAAGCAATGATGTTGAGTTTAGTTGTACTTAAAATCATAAAAAATCGGCAAACAAAAAATTTTTTTCACTAGAAATTTCCATTTGTTCACAAAAAGTAGTTGCTTTGAGTAGCTGTTAAATCAAAACTACCCGCTGTAATTTTTATCTGGCAATGTTGTTTACTTTCACATAAGTCAAGTTTTCGAAATTCTACAAAATCGCCGTTCAACGATCGTTTTCGAAAACTTACAATTTTCCAAGTCCACAGATAAAGTAAAGAATTTCAAGAAAAGCTGTTGCCATGTACGAAAAATCAATGCTAAAAGAAATTATCACTATGTATATACACATATGCATATAACACAAACAAGAATCACGCAAACAACAACAACAATATTGAATTCGATTAGCCTACAATACTCAACAATGCTATTAGGTGCTAATGATATAAACAAATTTGCATTAGAAATGAGTTAATAACTGGTTCACGAGAATTTCTCGAGCGCCGTTGGGTTGCCCATAAAAACTTGCAAATATTTTTTTTTTTTTTTTCAGAACATGTGTCAAATAAAGCTTTAGAGTCTTTCAAAGCAATTATGTAATATGAGAAGCGCTAAGCACTTTGGACCGACCACCTGCCGATTTTGGAATAAATTGGAATTAAAGGGAATGAAGAAAACAAAAATTCGTTAAACAGGTGGTAAACGGAGAAGTTCACAAATTGATTTGCTTTGTGTTTTCTTTTTTTTTTTTTGCGAAACAGGTCTACGCTGCGGAAGTGCTGCTGCAGCTGCTGATATTGGATATTATTTTATGTATATCGATGAAATTCGCAAAATGGTTGTCGCCGGTCTAAGCCTTATCGCTGAGCGTAAAGTGCAGGCAAAAGCCCAAGAAAAAAAAGTGATGCGTGGCTGCATTTGCCCCTTTTTTTTGTTTAAAAGTCACGCGCTACACTCGAAGAATGATAAACACCAACAAGCGTAACATGCTACATACATACATACATACATATGTATGCATATATGAACAATGAAGCACAAGCGAAAAAGAGAAAAAGAAAACAAATAAAAAAAATTAAAAAAAAAAAAAACAAAAAAAAAAGAAAGAGCATTCCAACAGTCAAGTGACTTTACTGCGGTGAGTAAATAGCAACAATGCTAAAAATAAACAAATGCAAATTGTTTGTTTTTTTTTTTTGTTTGTTTTTGGTTTGGAGCAACTGGAAATTTAATTAATTTGTCATACTTTGGCATTGCTTGGAAAGAAATTTGTGGGAATTTTTTTGTGGCAATAAATGAGCTAGAGAAAAGTAGCCAAAGGAAAATTACGCACAAAATCTGCGCAAATATTCGAAAATGGTTGACTGGATGGTGGAGTGTTAATGAACTGCAGCGGTTGGAGGATAAACTGGTACTCGTATTATGGAATTTTTACTTCACTCGGCGGCTGGCGATTGACGTGTTTTCCACTTATCTGCTGATTCGCAGCTATACAAGTTGAACTGCTAAAGACACATAAAAAAGTAGATGATTAGCATTAATACTTTGTATTACTGCAAAACACCACTTTGTACTACTGTTAAAATACACTTTAAAGGTAAAACAAAAAAAAAATGTTGAAAAAGACCAGCACGCATACATAGATACGATATATATATACATGAGTTTGTACGTATGCACATACATATGTGCATGTGATTAAGCGCAACTGCGGCGCACATTTGCGTATGTAAACATCGATGTATGTATATATGTATGTATGTACGTACATAGAGCGTCACGACACCAAAGTCGCCCGTGCAATCGATTGCCGGTCGATCACACGACACTCACACATTAATCAGATGATAACAACAACATCGCCAACAGCAGTGCGTTACTGGCCGATCACAAGAGTCGAGTTCAATAAATTTTCAACGAGAAAATGCCAATGACAAGGCAAAACGGGCAATGTAAAAAAAAACAAATCAAAATTTAAAAAGTAGGTATCCATAAAAATGAAGAAAAATCGATTAAAAAATAGTAAGGTAAATAAAAATTAAATAACGATGAATATATAGTCAAGTCGAATAAAAATATAAAGCACTGAATCGAAAAATAAAATAATTTTTGAAAATTAATTAAGAACAAAGTAAAAAGTTCGAGAGAATTAAAAAAAATTTTATGTAAAATAACAAAAACGAAATAGAAATATATAAAATAATGCAAAAACTGAGAGAAAAAAATATTTAATTTGATTAAGAAAATGGAAAAAGGCAAATTAATTTAAAAAGTGGTTAAGAAAAAAAACGAGGAACATAAAAATAGTTGAAGAGAATAAAAAATAAATGACTTATGGACACTAAAACCGCAGTCACGCTTTAACTGGCATGTGTGATGCGTTAAAGGAAAAATAAAAAAAAAAAATTATTAAATTATATAAAAATTTAATTACAATTTCCCGATTTAGTCCACTGCATTTTTCTTTCGTGTATAGAACTTATTTATACGCGTTTGTATGCATAGAGTATAGCACAAATCAGAACTTCAAAATTTTTGGAGCTCAAATAGTGTTTTTATAATTTGAGCTTAACATTTTTCCACACACTTCTAGGCTTGTATTATACTTTTTATTTATTTTTATTTTTGCCACTTAAAAGTTTTTCGTACAAACGAATGTAAAAAACAAAAAACTGCGATTTTAAATATTCCAAAGAAGATATCAAAAATTGTGAAACGCGCGCGCAGCTTATTGACGCGTCTTCGCGTGCGTGGATAACAAAACACCGCCGGAAAACGTTAAGTCGGTTTCAACGTCGCCGAACAACTGAGCAAAGACAGCGAAAATGAATATGAAACTTTTGTGACTCGCCGCAAAGCACCAACGACACCGCTGCGCCGCTGCCGTCGCCGTCGCCTGCGCCATTGCTTTAAGTGCTATTTTTATTCATTTTGTTTTTTTTTTGCTTGTATTTGTTTTAGTTTGCGCTACAGCTTTATATGCACGAGTATTAACATTCGGCGTTTGGGTATTTTATGGGGCGGTGGTGTTTCGGGTAAGGGGCTATAGCTTGCGCACATACATACATATATGTGTACATATGTATGTACATACATATGTATGCACGTTCATATGTATCTATCTCGTATAGTAGCGGACTGTGAGCGGCGGGAGTGCAGTACAAGCCGAAAGTAGCATGTGAGCGGCGCCGCAGAGCAAATAAACAGATAGTTAGCATACGTTGAGCAACAGGCCAGGGTGCAGTGGGTGGTGAGTGTCGGAAAGGCGCACCGTCCCGCGAACGAACCAAAGTCGAAATAGTATACTCGTATGTATACTCAATGACTATGAATAAATGTAGCAACAGCGCGTTTGTAGTGACGGCAACGCGGCGGCGGCGGCGCCTATGTAGGAATGTCCGGACGCACAGTGTGTCAAAATAGTGCAGTAAACGTGTTTAACGTTAGACGATACACATTCTCTGTCATGCTTTATGGTTGGCGTCATTGACACTTCTTACAACGGAATTGTTTGTGAACAGAGCGACCTTTTACATCGTTTGAATATAATGTTGGTGTTATTTTCAATGAACTTTTAGAATTTGGAACTTATAGGCGGCTGTAGGCGAATTGATAACTTTTTTCTCCGTGGTGAGACGAGGTGAAAAAATTTACTATGGTGTGAAAATAAATCAAATTTTGCTGTGCTTGTGAAACAAACGATCGTGAAAAAGCCCTATTTTTGTGTGTTAAATTTTATATGTAAAATGAAAAGAATAGAAAGAAAATACTTTTATTTGCTGATGGCGATATTGCTGGAAATAGAAGCAATGTATGTAGGTACTCATTTGATAATTTGGTATTAATGGAGAACTGTAGACAATGAGCGAGCCCCGTCAGTTAACAATTGCGTGAGAACTATTAATATTTTTATATTTCGTTTTGTACGAATGCTTTCAGCAAATTGTTTACCTTGTTCCGAGAGTTATAACTGAGGACCTCAATGCCATTATGTCTGGTAACATAACAAAAATTCGGGTGGTCGTGCGAGTATGAAGTGGATGGCATGTCGTTGGCTTTATGAGCTTCAGTCGGTAGACAGTGAGGAATATAATACATATCATGTTAGACGAATTTGTGATGCTACGGTATTTGATTAACAATGGTTATGTGAACTACTCACTATGATAGATTTGGTTTAAAGTTTTGTGCAAATAAATCCAATTTATTTTTAAGCTTACAAGTTACATAGGCTTTTTTGCTTCTTTGCTTTTTTCCCACTTCCATTTTTTCTTTATATGTATCTGCCAAACTATCGATATTGCACCACTACAAAAATTATATGTATACATATTTAGAAGCCGTCAAATTTTTGCCTGGCCCCTTGAGCTACTTATGTAGGTAAAATTCTGAAGTTCGTATTCACCACGAAAAATATCAACATTTTCTATTTTCTATCAATTGGCACCCAGCCAGCGTCAACTTTTCCGATTAAGTTATAATTTCGCTTTTAAAATATTTAAATTAAATTATAAGATTGGATAGATGGATTTTATGTGTCCTTATTTAACAAATACGAAACCACAGAAACTAGAAAATGTTAACCTCAAACGGATCCCTTTTTTTAATATTCTTAAATCTGCTCTCGGTATAGAGCTGCCAAATAAGACTAAAATAAGACATTTTTTGTCAGATAGAACAGTGTCAGAAAATTAAGAGTGAACCCGAATCTGCGGCAACAGTATTATGCGCCTTTGGATATAAAAGCAAAAGTAATAGATAGTACTTTTTTCTTTTCTATGTTGATTACAGTAGAATAAATGTGATATACTTAAGATTTGTGCTCATTTCTTAGTTGTGAGTCTTATTTAAACGTTCAGATTTTTGAAATCTTATGTTCATATAATTTAGTGAGTGAAAAGAAAAATAATTCTTAAATGACACTTCTAATTCTATTTCAGTTCGCTAACGTAAAAATCAGCAAAAGAGAAAAATGTAAAAAAAAGTTTTCCCAGACTATTATCTTCCTTGCGATAACGTGCCTAAAGTAAAACATATCTCATATTACTTATATAACCCTTCTGCCATTGACACAGTTTTAAGTAAACCTCATCAATATTTGTTAAAGACATTAAAGAAAAAATATTTAATATACAATTTAAAAAGATTTATTTCTTTTATCCGACTAAAGAATATGTGTTTTGAGCACTTTTTATGTTATTAAGGTGTAATAAATTTATATATGAAAATCAATTATCAGCTACACTGTCCAACGCTTGACGTCTTTGGCTAGCGCTACGGCCAGTCAGCTAAACAGTACAACAGTACAAAACCTATACACATACGTACATACATACGAGCATGTACAAGTTTTCATACACTTTTAATAGCGTGAAGTGAACGAATGAACTGCATAGCGATGCGTTCAAACAGATGAATGAACTAGGCAATGTAGATACTACTACTACTACTTTGTGGACGGACAGATATTTCTTGTAAGCGTGTGTAGTCGCAGAGTTAGGTTGAAGTGGAGGGAATAAAAAGCATAGCATTGACGTGCATAAGCTCCAGTGGCTTGGAGGGTTGTGTGTGTGTTTGACGACATGGACATTCAGCAGCTGTTAGGCTGACGCGCCCTGCTCGTGGCACTAACCCTTTTACATAATTACATTACACTTGCCTCAGATTAAAGTATGGATATGCATTTGTATGTACATGTTTATGTAAATACGTACAGCTGCGAGCACTGAAATAGTAGTGTGCATTTGTGTTTAATATTTCTTGAAATTACAAGAAAACCACTAAAATAATAGATGCATTATTTTTATTGCAAAATGGAAGGATAATTTCATTAAAAGAATCATTTAAGGCTGGCCCCGATTCGATCCCGACGTGTTTCCTCATAAACTGTGCTAAACATATTTATGCGCCCTTAACTAATTTATTTAATCTTTCTCTTAAGCTTGGGATTTTCCCTTCAGCTTGGAAAGAATCATTCATTATACCCCGTTATAAGACCGGAAGTAGGTCCTCTATAGAAAATTACCGCGGTATAGCTAAGCTTTCTGCTATTCCTAAATTATTCGAAGCTATTGTTGTTGATCATTTAACTTATTCCATATCCTCTACAATTTTAGCACACAACATGGGTTCTCTAAGGGTAAATCAACCGTTACAAACTTGCTTGAGTTCACAACTCATGTTTCAAATGGATTCAAAGAATTTATGCACACTGATGTTATATACACTGATTTTAGTAAAGCATTCGACAGCGTACGTCACTCTTTACTGATCCATAAACTCGATCTCCTTGGTTTTCAACCTAATCTCCTTCGTTGGATGTCTTCTTACCTCATTGACAGAACACAACGAGTTCTTTTTAAAAATAGTTCCTCAAACATTATTCATGTTTTTTCAGGGGTCCCGCAAGGAAGTCACCTTGGTCCGATTCTGTTTTTACTTTTTATAAATGAAATACCTTCTGTAATAAATTATTCAAAAATTTTATTGTATGCTGATGATGTAAAGCTTTTTAGATCGTATCATTCTGTTGAGGAAAGGTCCTTACTACAAGCGGATTTAAATAGCATGACTAACTGGTGTGAAATAAATTACATGCCACTAAACTTCTTATGAAATATGTAACCATAACCTCGAACAAGTGTTTAACTTTGTTGATCTTGGAATTACAATGGACCCGAAATTTAATTTTAATCTTCACATAAATGTTACAGTTAACAAAGCCAAGGGTGTTTTTGCATTTGTAAAACGGTGGTCAAAAGAATTCAATGACCCTTACATCACGAAGGCTCTGTTCACAACGTTAGTGAGGCCCATACTGGAATATGGATCTGTTGTTTGGAACCCGCGCTATCAAGTTCATTCCGACAGAATAGAGTCAATTACTGAATTTAGGGTCGAAAGAGTTTTATTTAAGTAAGATGTATTTTTGATGCAAATTACTGCGAGCAGCAAAATAGTAGTGTAGTATAACAGAAAAACATAAATTCGTGTTTAATTGTTAATATTAATACTAAAATTTAGCACATGTATGTGTTATTTGGTGGCATGACCGTTATTTGGCATCACTGCTGCACAGTGAGTCCTCATAGAGTCTACGAGGCATTGAAATCCTTCATTTGGTATTGACTGACATGCCCGGAAAACCGCAGCCCACAACTCGTTATTATTTTTCGGTTTTCCATTTCAGAGGTCAGGATATTAAGCTTGCTCCATGACCTCAATTCCGTTGTCCCGAAACCACAATTTTGCCAGCATACTTGTATGCACTACTATTTCAGTTATCGCAACTGTATGTCAGCAACAGATAGCGCTTATCATTGTTTTTCCATGAATCCATGTATGTACATATCTATTGCGGGTAGGTTGGCCACCAAAAGTTAGAACCGTCGACATTCACCGCGATATGATGACAATACTCAAAAAAAAAAAACAAAAAAAAAAACGAAAACAAAAACAAAAAAGTGCATTTTAATTTAGTGAAAAGATAACAGTTTATCATTACTCAACAATTGTGAATGTGATTTAATTTTATTTTTTTATTAAATTAGAAAACTTTATATACTCGTACATCAATACCTAGCCTAATTCAAGTTTGAAGCATGCCAATCAAGATTTAGCGATGCGAATGCTTGAAGAGCTTGCCAATGCTGATGACTGAAATTCTCAGTAATTTCAAAGTATTAACATTGAATTAATAAACAGTCATGAACGTATAGAATATACCAGACAAAAATCAGTCTACATAAGCATGGAAATTATTTACAAATGCATGAAAATATGGTATTAACATTTTGATTTGATTTATACCACGTCAGGTCGAATAAGCTGTATTGACGTCCATCAAAGCCGAATTTTCAAGAAATTTAAGATTAACAATTTTGTGAATGTATGTACATATAATGAGCAAGGCACTCAGCACACATATAAAAAAATTTTAATAATTAATTCAGGTTCGTGCTATATTTTAACATTTATCCTAGATAAATGATTATCGAAAAAGTTTTTAGAGTTCAGCTTTAAGCTAAATTCAAAATAATAATAAAAAAATCTACATATTTATGCAAAATTACCGCTCTTGATTTCAAGAACAAACCGTACTTGAAAATAACTAAATTTTCCCATATACTCGCACAATGTACCCAAATTTTGACAGTCCACAATTTTTTTTTCTGAGCGAAAAGACCACATCTAATGTGTCCGCTAATTATTGTAATTTTTCCGGCGCCTCAAAGCAATTTTCGCATATCTCAACAAAAGATTGCGTGCAGATAAAAAAAAATTGTTTACCACGTATATTTTGTACAATTTTAAAACGTTGCTAGCGCCACACAGCAGGCTAGACACGGGTCAGCGTAATGCTAATTTGCAATCAAATTTATTTTCCGGGACTAAACTTTGCAAAAAAAAAACATTCTGTAGAGTAACAATTTATCAATGCAATTTCAAACTTTCGATTTTTTGTTTAATAAACACCTGTTTTTAATATCCTTTCATAAATAGGTAGCAAACGAAAACTTAAACTGGACAATATCTAATAACATACTTTTAAGGGTTTGACAAATAAAATTTTTTTCTGAGCAGACGTTTAACCGTAAAAACTAAAATTTTCTTTTTTGATTTTATTTTTATATTGTACAGACATATATATTTTTTTTAATAACATTCAAACAAACAAAAAAAAACGAACGACGAAGTTTTTTCGATACTCGGATTTGGTGGTGTCAACTTCACAGAGGTTAAATTTTCCATATCCATGCATTTTTTTAAGGAAATTATTTTACTATTTTATAATATCACTAAATTGAAGTAATTACCGTTCAAGACACGATTTATCCAATTTAATTTTCGCAATAAATATTGATTTAAGAGTTTAATCAATGAGTTGAGTTTCTTCCATAGGCCAAATTTTTTTTACAAAAAATACCACTTTCTGTGGGCTTTTTAAATGCGGTATGACAAAAAAAAAACTAAACTCAAATGATTTTAAAATATTTACAAATTCAATAGGCCGACAAGACAACTCCCTCGACCTAACCCTTATTGAGAAAGCATGGCAATCCTAAAAGGTCTTGGTAACTTCCGTAATAGATCGCAATGCAAGAAAAAAAAATATCTACTAAAATATAACAAATGAGAAAACACAAACAAAATGTATGTACATATATAGCGTTGGTTGTAGTTGGTAGTTGGTTTCTTGAAAAAATTAAAAGAAGTCTGATAAGGAGTAGTGCTGATCGCTGAAATATCCGCTAAAACTTCTACCATCACATTTTTTTTGGTTTCCGAAATAAAAATCCATAATTAAAAAAATTGATTCTCCAGCTCAAACACAGTTGTGAGTGAAAAAATGTCTTCATGGTTTTTCTTTAAAAAATAAATCTTCTAATATTACATCAATACAATCAAGTGACTTATGAAGCAAAAAATAGCAGATAAAACTAGAAAAATAAACTTTTTAATTATTAAAAAACTATTCGAATTTTAATTATTAAAAAAATTTTAGAAGGAAAATCTTAAAAACTTGCCAGTTTATTTCTTTTTTTCAAAGTTCTTTGGTAAGACTTTTGAAAAATTGGCAACAATAAATTGAGAAGAACATAAACTTTTTAATTATTAAAAAACTATTCGAATTTTAATTTTAATTATTAAAAAAATTTTAGAAGGAAAATCTTAAAAACTTGCCGGTTAGTTCTTTTTTTCAAAGTTCTTTGGTAAGACTTTTAAAAAATTGGCAACAAAGAAGTGAGAAGAAGTCCGTGAAGACGTTTGCAAACCATAGGTTCTTGTTTTAAAAACCTACATAAAATAAATGTATGTATATGTATTTGTGCATTTATGTGCAAACCAACTGAATATTTAAGTATTTAAGTATGTATGTACATACAAATGTCAACATTGGATTTGGCTCCCAATGGCTGCGCCTGTTAAATAATGAATTGCGAGTGACGAAAATAAGAAGAGGAAAATTTTTAGAACAAATATTTGCGCAATTATTTGTATTCACGTAGAGGGCGCGTTGCTAAAACAAATATGTATGTATGTATATAAGTAAGTTGGTCCTGCTTTTATCCAAACAAATATGTGGAGACCACAGAAAATAAACAAACAACAGTTGGATAAGGTGTCAAAACGAAAAACTATACACCAAGCCACATTGTGTGTATGCAAATGAAATGGACAAAAAAAAAAACGCAGCCGAAAATCTATTTATTCTTCACACAAAAATTGCAAAAATTAAACCTTCAAGTATGACCACACAAAATGAATGCCGTTGACGCATTTGCCATTTGCAATAACGCTTTGTTCGAGCAATTACCGCATAGCAGCGCGCCAAAGCAAAGCCAATGTACATAAAAGAAGGTCAACAAAAAACTTATAGAAAAATATTATTTTCCGCTTTACTTTGGTTGTCTTTTTTGTTTGGATATTTTCTGCCCAAATCCAAAATAAATTAAGCGTGTGATGAACGTAACGCATGGCTTTTACCTACATACATACATACATACGAGTATATGATCCGAGGTGAGGGAGAGGAGTGTATGCATGAAAATTGTTGCTCAGAAATGAAATATTTAGTGCACTGTCGATATTGATGTCACTATCAACAAGTTTTTTATCATAAAAAACATCACTCATACGCCATGTCGGCGGTCGGGATGTATGTAAGTACTTCTATAAAATTTAATGTGCGAGGTGAGAGTTCGAAAAACTCTGGTAAATTTTTTGCATGACTATAAATTTCGCATATGTATGTTAGGAAAAGCTCGCCTTTAGCATCATCACTGGCGAATTTTCGTCGTTTAAGTCGCGTATATGTACTCGTATGTTATGCCAAAATATTGTGTCCTTACTAACATTCGCTGGAGAAATAATATTGTCCAGCGAACTAAGAAGGCTTCTGTGGGCCTATACTCTTGCAAAAAGGCCATTGGAAAGAAATGGGGTCTAAATTCAAGCGTATGCCGCTAGATCTATACAGCGGTGGTTAGCCCGATTCTTCTTTATGGAGTCATCGTATGGTGGCCTGCTTGAGCAAAACTGCTAACCTCAATCTACTTGGGAAAGTGCAAAGAGCCAGTATGATCTGCATTAGCTGAGCGTTGCGAACAGCACCAAGCGACGCCTTGAATGTATTTCTGGACCTTCAAACCCTCGACTTAGTGGGTCAACAGGTGGCGGCTCTTGCCGCGCTTCGACTTAGAGAGACATATTAATGGGAGTGGATCCTACGTGGGCACTTCTTCCGGACTACACTGATTGCTGCGTCGATACTATGGTCCCAGACAGGAACTTCGCTATGTTGATTCCAGGTAGGGCAGAGTGGTCTAAAAAGGTCTATACTCCAACTGGAAGCCTTACGGTTTTTACAGATGGTTCGAAGCTGAATAGCAAAGTGGGAGGAGGGGCCTTCTCGCGGGACTTATCTATGAGCTGTTCTTTTCGGCTGCCGGATCACTGTAGCGTTTTTCAAGCTGAGGTTTCAGCCATTAAGAAGGCTATGGACCGTTTTAAAAGGCAAAAACGTCTTAATATTTAGTGATAGCCAAGCGGCAGTTAGAGCTGTGAGCTCAGCAGCGATAAAATCAAAGATTGTACTAGATTAACCTCATTTGGGTACCAGTCCACAGAGACATCGATGGTATATGTTTAGCGGATGAACTTTGCGAGGGAAGGGACAACCAAGCAGATTCTTTCTGGTAAAGAACACATTGTCATGCACTTTGGTACTTGCAGGCTGCTCTTAAAAGAATATGCTTATGCTCGTGCAAATGACAGCTGGGCACTAACTACGACCTGTAGTTTCTCTAGACAGACTTGGCCAAGAGAAGCAGGCTACGCTTTCTAGGAGCACCTCTTTTCGGAGACCTCGCAAAACTAGGTGTTATAGACCGAAGATCATTGACGAGATTCGTCAAGAGCTCTAAATGGTTCAGCGAATGGGAGTGAACGCTAAGATAAGATTTATCACATACATTTATTATCGAACACTTTAAAATAATGAGTACAAATAATTATTTCAGAATACATTAAATCAATACTTAATATATATGTCGATGTATTAAATGGTTTAACCTGAAATTGGACCACTGTATATATTTCGTACTGTGCCGTTTGAGAAGATACATATTTAACACAGTATACATATTCTGATCAAGGTTACTTTTATTATTAGTTCTGTGTTCGTTTACATGTACTTTGCTGAAGCAAGCTGGGAGTCTCAGGCTCTAAATGATTCGTCGGATTGAAAATTGTATAACAGACAAATACAGGTGTGGTTTGAATATTCATTCAGCTTGAGAACAGCAAATCAAATGCATCATTAGAAACACGTTATACTTCAGTAATCAACCTCAAAAGCATGTTCGAGGATAACAGAAAATCTATCAATGCTGAGACGAATTCTCATGAACCTAACGAGGTCACACCGACAAGGAACACAAATGGAGCTGGTGAAGTCGTTCCGACATATACATATTTATTATTTGGTTCTTTTAATCGATGGCGGCCACGACTTTTAGCACTGAATACTTTGCATCGATACTATATAAGTACAAGTTTAGTACTGATTACTTTCAAGATTTCAGTATTGATAAGTGTAAGAATTGGCTACTGCCGACCGAGTAGAATACTTACGTAAATAGTCTGAATGTAAACTCAGTGCAGTCTTAGTACTGAGTTCTAGAAGTCAATATTGATGGTAAGTATTTATTAATTATGCATCGATATTGGGTGCAAGTATTTATTGCAAACTATTTTTCATTGATACTGAACGCAATTTTAGTACTTGATTTTGAGTATCTACTACTATTATAATACGGAGTACTTTACGAGTATTTAGCATCGCAAAATTAAAGATTATTATCATGTGGATTCTCTTTTGGGAAGCGAGTATTTAAAATTTTCGTACAAGCATTTATTCGGATTTTTAAACTGAGTGTTTTGAATCAATAATGTGATGTGCACTTACATACGTACATACAAATGTTACGTATTTTTGAACATTCATTTAAATTGCCTAACACTGTGTGTGGTAATATTGTCGCATAAACATGCACGAAAATTTAAGTGAATTCGTCATAGGCACGATGCCATAAAACCGGCATATTTAAGCGAATGCATATTTTTCACAAATGTTTACATTCAACAGCTAAATAATGGTAATTAATGGTCAGTTGTCCGCTTATTTACCTCACCGCTAGCAAAATGTAGGTACATGTACACTACATCTTCAAACCCCCCCCCTACAAGCAAGGAATGAATGACGTTCATTAACCTGTTGCGATCGATTTTTGACACGCTCCGATATAAATTCGAAACAATTGCGCACAATAGGAAAACCTGAAAGGCATTTAAAATCATTAGCTCTGTTCACAATGTGTTGAATTTGGCCTGTTAAATTTTATAAATTTACAAAAACAAAATGCATTGAATACCAAAGAAAAAGAAAATAATACCAAATACTCTATTTAACAAATATACAATAGTCAAAAATCTTTTGTACCGTTGCATGACATCGTGTATTTTCACTTGCAACCCTGTAAATGTTGTGTCAGATGTATTAATTGGCATATCCCTAAGGCAATGTCGAAGTAAAATAATTGAAAAAATTTATGCAACTACTTTTGTTGTAAGTATTTGTAATTAAAGCGATTATGTTAATATAAATTCAGAATTATACACCAGTGTATTTATGATAAATATTTATCACAAATACATCAAACCGTGAATACGGCTATTGTAATGCATACACATTTACAAAATTTACATACATACATATGTATGTACATACATACATGCAACACTTGTATATTACAAAAATATCGGAAATGGAATAAGTATGAGGAAGCCATAAATAAAACACGTGTTGCGGTTTATGAGATATTATATCGTAGTTTTAATTTATAAATAGAATACCATATGTTTGTGCATACACATGTACATATGTATGTATGTACGTAGGTGAGCTTAAGAACTGTAAAACTATCGATGGTTTTGCTTTTCTAGAACTATTGATGTTTTTTATTTGCAAGTATCAGTTTTCGTAACTAAAGATGGTCAATCGAACTATTTTAATTCAAACTGAATTTAGATTGTTTCAACTCTTGAGAATATTTCTCACCACTTCCCTTTTTACTCGTATTTTATTTGATTTTGCTCTCTCGCTTAGACTTTAGACGACTTAAACCACGCAAAGCATTTATAATGTTTTTGATAGTCATCACCCGTTTCAAAATTATCAAGACTCCTCACCTAATTCAAAAATAATAGCGCCAGAAAATTGGTTTTCCCACAGCAATTTTAATTTTAATATACAACAAAAATTCAACTTTTATGTTAACACATACTACATAAATACAAAGTTTTGTATTTAAAAAACTCACAATCGATTCAAGTGCTTGCATCAATTTATTTTAATTTCAACCATTTTTGACGAAAAAATAAAACTTTTTGGTGAGTTCAAAGGTCTTTTGAGGTTAGAAATGATCTGTTTCGCAAAACGCCCATCAAAAACAACCCTTCACGACAAACATCTTTTTTTTCACACAAGAAAAATTGACATTCTTATTTAAGTTGTATAACTCAAGACGCTTTCAATGCTTCAAATATTAATTTAATATTAAAGTTGAAAAATAAATTAAAGTTTTTGTATAGGACATTTCGCATAACCAATTCGATACCAAGTACCTTCGATAGTTAAAAAAAAAAATATATATCCTTTTCACACGGTGGATCGTTATCAAGATTACGTCTACGCAAAAGAAACATTATGTAAAGCAATTTGCGTGCTACGTCATTGTAGAGCGAATGAGAGGATGTGATATTAGGTACGTTCGTGTAAAAGTCCAACAAGAATTATCCAACAATGAAATTTCTGAGAATTGTTGAGTATTTTCACTGAAAGAGAGATGCTTGAAATTTTTACGCCAACGCAAAATTTGCAGAAACTTTTACCAAGTTAACAAACAGCTGATTGAACTTTTGTCCGCATCCAAATATGCAAAATGAAAAACGTTGCATTCGTGTTTTCCTGAAACATTCGACTAACGAAACTTGACCAAAAGAACTTTTACTTGCTTTTTGAATGTTTAATACTCATATTTTATAATTTTCACCTTTAAAACTCTGAAACAAATTTTCGTATTTATCAAAATTGCTGCTTTTGATCACCTTTTTTTTTTGCTTACAAATTTGTATAAAATTTGTCCAGCAAGAATTTGTAACTTCCCCTCAAAATTAAATGTCGTTTTGAGCTCGCAATTTCCCCTTCCGTGCAATTTTTTTGGACACCGCGATCGCGAATTGACAAAAATTCTGAAATTTCGTAACAATTCGTAAAAATTATTTGCACCGCGAACTCGTGTTATTATGTTATGTTAGGCAATGTAAACCTCAACTTTGTTGCAAGTTTTTGTACTTTATGCAACAAATTTCTATACCCCTATTATGTATGTATGGCAACTAGCAGGAGACTAGTAGCCGCTAGGCAACTATACTTGAATTTCCATTACGCAAGGCAACCCGCCACTGGTTATCGGCTACTGGAAGTATATAAATGTTTCCATTAAAAAATATATTTATATTTTTTCTCTTTTTCTTCAAATTGTACTTGTCAAAAAATTTAAAGTTCTTTTCTGTATACTAAGATCAATCGCCATACGTAATACGAAGAATGGTTTTAGTAGCCATAGTAGGCTATTAGACCGCCAACTATACACTAGTCTCTATACATATATAATAGGGGCACTAATCAAATACTTTTGTTTTTATTCTGCTGTGAAATTAATTCATTAGCAACATTTGATGAGACTTGATGTGCCGTGTCACACTCGTGTGACGTAATGCCAATATGCACAGCTATAAAGTTTGCTACAGTGGTTCGTCAGCTAAATTATTATTTTAAGAAGAAACATGTTCTGGTTTGCACACCTAATTAAATTCCTCAGTGCAATTGGGCTATTCCGAAATCAAAAGCAGATGTATTTTATATTTTGCTATACACACTCACACTTCAAAGTTGCTAACAGTGGAAGCAAAAAGTACAAAAAAAAAAGCAAGTCGAGACAAGAAAGTGCAACCAAATTTAAAAAAATTTTTTTTTTTTGGCACTAGTTGTAAGGAAATTGTGTTGCGGCACTGCTTTTTGCTTAATTTTTTTTTTTGGCTGCTTTTAAAGATGTGGGTGCAGGTGGGCGACAGGCGCCAACGTCTAGTGACACGAGAAATGTGGCACAACGCAAGTCGACAAATTACAAGAAATGTAGCAGGCGATTCAATGTGTTATTTTTAGTGGCTTTTTAAATTAAGCGACGACGCGACAAATTGTCACACATAATACTCGTAACACGTATATATGTATGTATGTACATATGTACAAAAAATATGCGCATTCAGCAAGCGGGAGATCACTTGAGGACTATGCAACAAATGTGGGTCATCAAAAAGTTATAAAATTATTATATTGGTTTTATTTTATTTATTTTTTAAGCAAATTGCAAGGAAATCAATATAAAAGTTTAGCATTGAAAATAAAATGGTGGTGGTATTTTACGTTTCGCTTAAAAGGGTCCGTGATACTCCGATCAAGGTTTTATGAGGAAAAAAAGATACACAACTTCTTTTTTGGATTCGAAGATCTACATATGTATATGCAAAGAGTCTGGCAAAAAAATAAAATATAAAATAAATCGTGAGCCAACCTCAATTTAATATAACTATTCAAGTTAAAATAAAACTTAACAAGCAGTTCCATGCAAATACGTACAGTTTTTGTCAATATCTATAAACTGAACTAAATACAAAATTTGTAACAGAGCAATTGGATGGATACCCTGCAAGACAAGACTAAGCAGTTTCCCCTGAAATTCAAAAAAATTTACAGAAACATTCACAACTTTTACCCATTTCCCCCACACATTTACAAATTTTGTTTTCGAACTGTCGAAAAATTTCCATATGTTAGAGCAATAATGCCGTCCTCCAATAAGAATCTTATGCGATAGAAGGAGAAATATAGAAAAATATAAGACACATTTTTATCAAAGTAGGCTATGACTAATCAGCATTTCAGCAAAAATTTTATTACAAAAAGTTATTTTAAATATTTTATTATGCTTATGCATGAAAATTTTTTTTTGGATGAACTTCGGGGATATTTCAGCGTCAATACTGCAAAGAAAAGCCGTCGTTTATTCTTAACCAGTAATTAATTGAATTAACTTGTTTGCGTTAGTATGATCAAAGGCCGACTTAATCATGAAAACTAGGCCTTCCCATCTGATTGATGCACGAACATCCCTATTCCTTTACCGATTTGATTATTATTTTTTTATTTAATATTTTATTCAATAGTTTTTATTGTTTTTATTTAGTAGTTAATTTTAATAAAAACGTATAAGATAAAATATTGATTACAAAAATGAGGAGTTTGTTTATAAATACTGAGGACTTTGTGATTACAAAAATTAGTAGTTTGATTATTAGAACTGAGGACTTTGTGATGACAAAAATGAGTAGTTTGATTATTAGTGCTGATGAGTTTGTGTTGACAACAAAGAGTAGTTTGGTTGCCAGCTCTAATTACATTGTGAGCATAAAAATTATTAGTTGTCTTGTCTGTTATAGCAAATTAGATATATTATTTACCTATATGGAATTTTTGTAGGTAGGAAAGAGATATAAAATCACACCGACAAGGGGATACTTCTCAGTTTTTTCCCATGCCTTGAACAAAAATGACTACTCTGCTAAGCACTTTTGTAATTATTTATAATGATAATATGAGAACATATTTGATTATCTGCTGTCTTGTAGGGTACAATTCTTTATATTCATATGTATGTATGTTTATGTGTATGTACGGAAATTATGAGTGAAAAATTAAATTTTTTAAACTTTCTTCTATTTATTTTTCAGAAATTTTAATTAAAATACGAGTTCATTTTCTCCAAATTTCACAAAGTATTCAACAAATTTTGATCGAAATTTCAAACTTTTTTTCACAGAAGCTTAAGAATTTTTAGATATGTAACATATTCTTATAACTCGATTTAAATTTCAGTTAGTAAGCACATTTTCCAGAGTTGTTTCTAGTTAAAAATATATATATATAAGAAGACTTTCAAATGAAAACCTTTTTAAGTATACTATTTTATTTTTATCAGTGTAATAAACGTGGTTAAGTAAAACATTAGCCACTATGGCACACACACTCACACAACATTTATTTGATTAACTTCAAATTACTACCACAATCACAATCGCCATTATTCACTTTACCTTTCCCTTTCGTTTGCGTACAATTGCACATCATCAATCAAAATGACAATCCTATGATATTTAAATTTCATTAAAAAATAATTTAAAACTAATTTTACGCTGATATGCAAAATGAATGATTCGAGTGACTAATAATTTAAAAAAAGGGTGTATAAAATCAATTTTTTAATTTCACAACCAAATGAATGATGGTGATTTATGACAGCGAATTAAGGGAGTAAGCTGGATATTTTCTATATTTGTATAAAACGTTTCATTATCATTCACCCACTTTGTCTGAAGCAAAATGTGTCCAGGAACTTCATCGTCAATAATTGTAGCTGCCGGAAGCGGCCGACGAAATCTAGCAAAATATCGCGAAAATGCGTAATAAAGCGTTACAGATGTTTAAGACAAGGAGTGGGCGCGCACGCGCTTATTGATACAACGCGCGAGGACACAATATACTTGCGCGATACACCAAAGCAACACAACTGACAATAAAATAGTCAAACAATTCTTAAATCGAGTCAAATCGGAAACATTACAACAGCAATGACGCGCTGATCCAGGTGTGCGAATTTTACGAGTTAATTTAACTATTTGTTTTATTATTTCATTCTATAGAAATTGCTCTTTTATTTTAAAATAATTCAATTTTACTTAACAATTTATGTAAGTACGTATGTATGAACATATTTTTTTTTGTTTTTACTCCACTTCAATGAGACAGACAAAACGACAAAACGGTTGAACACAGCACACACGTTTCGACGAGCGCGCGCGTAACGAAATATCTCAAAGCAGACAGAAATCACAAATTCGACTGAAGTTAACGATTCTTTGTAATCAAACATTTAAAATAAATTTGTTTAAAATGCCCACATGTAGAATATATATCATCGATATCCATACATATGTATGTACATGTAGTTATGTGCTATTGCGACCGACTAGCTAGCTGCCCGTTCGTTAAACGCGGGCGTGCGCGGGCGTGCGAGTGAGGAAGGTGGCAAATATACTACCGGCTGAAAATATTGTATTCCTTACTACCTTTTCGCCCACACATGCATTTACGTATGTTCGTATGTAGTACAAGCGAAAATGTGTGAAATTTGTATTTGTTCGCCGTTAAATGCTTTTTTTTTAATTTTTAAGCTATCGTTGTTTTGTTAAGCTTCCTAAAATGCATGCGTTAAGTATTCATGTAGCTATGTATGTACAGGGTGGTCCATAGTGTTCTTTTAATCTCATGTTATTTTGACAGTAACAACTTCTGACCCGCTGGAAATCTTGACAGAATGTTAGTATCATCGCAAGAAGGCCGCATGAAGTCACACAATCTGTGCCACAATCGATCTTTTCACACACTAAGTTCGGTTATCGAGTTGCCCGCCTTCGCTGCGATGTTAATTCTGTGGTTACAAGCGATAACCGCCAAAGTCCTATGCTTTAACATAGGACTTAGGCGATTATCGCTTGTGACCACAGAATGAGTCACCAAAAAGCTACGATTTGTCGCCATTCGACTCTTTCTGAGGTGACGTAAAGAACCGAACAATCCCTTAACGATTCGGGTCCTTATGGCGAATATCGAGAAAGGCATTTGTGGTATACATACAAGGCAGAAACAATCTCCTAAGTAATGAAAAACTGAGTTAAAAGGTTGCACGTTTTCGCGGCTGGCTTCGACAGACATATCAATAACATCGTGTTTCATAAACAATGTAAATGTTTGCTCTCTCGACTAAACCAGTAATATATCCAAAAAGTTATTTCTGTTATTTTTTTTTTCCTTTGAAATGTACACAACTATATGGCCCACCCGTTATGAACATACAAAGCGTGCGATACGTAAAGCGAAATTCTTCAGTGTACTTCACCCTGTAGGTGGAAACATGTCAAAGCGGTTGTAAGACAAATCACGAGCGAGTGGGAGGGTATCTATGCGATGGCTTTGGTTATCAGAAAAGGTGCCAGATAGTCGAATAGTTTGACGACTGTTGGCGACCTACTTTACGTTTGCGATATTATGAGCTATTGGAATTTTCTTGGTGGCAGGGAAAATACTCTTTTGATATGTAATTAGGGAAAGTTCTTTTCCACGGTCAGGCAGAAAATGGGATAATTCAAAAAGTAAGTAAGATATGCTAGACGTGTGGGGCCTTGGGTAGACAGTATTGTAATTGAACACAACTATCCAATTACAGAAGCGGTCGCTGTGGTCGAGTTGGTAGCGGTGCGTGCTATAACTTGATATGCCGGTGAGTTCGAGGTTCGAATCTCAGCTAGGGCAAGCAAAATCTTAATAATAAAAAACGTTTTTTCTAATAGCGGTCACCCCTCGCCAGGCAATGGCAAACCTCCGAGGGTATTTCTGTCATGAAAAAGCTTCTCATTTGTGGTATAATATAAAGACGCACACCACAAATGGTAGGAGAAGCTCGGCCAAACACTGAGCTATATAGTGTACGCGCCAAAATTATATTATTTATAGATAACCCAATAATTCCAAGTAATATTCGTTCACATTTTCAAAATTTACGCGGATGTGGGAAAAATCGTATTATTATAAGTTTCAGTTTAAAGGTTCTCTACGGGTACTATTGACCCATGACAAGCTAGATATGCGTTTTGTAGGAATCAGTGATTTTTTAAAATAACTTTTTGATTTTGTTTAAACAAACATTACTAGCAATTCAAACTGATCTCTCCCATAACATTCTCCAGAGGCTTATTAAACAAATAAGAAAAAACATATTAATGTATTCAATATTATTTTTCATGCAGTAGTCAAAAGTTTTCGTCTGGCACCACTTTAAGATTTAAATTAATTTATGATGGCGATTTTCAATTTTTACTGCTAGGCTATACTAGATAGTACGATCATTAGGCTGGCTAAAATTATGCGAGTTATTTATGTATGTCGATAGGTTTGTGACGTGCAAGTTTGTTGACTGGCAGTAAAAATATGTATTTTCAGCGAATGCAAATATATTACTTGCGGATACTTTCTAATTCAAGCGGACGACGACGTAAAGACGACAGCGACAACAACAAATAAAAAATTCACCGAATTTCTAACGATTTCACAATTCCTTTTACAGCCATTTTCAACTTACTACGCGGTGTTAATTAACATTCGGCAATGTTACCTGTAAGTGAAATGTAAGGTAGTATTTAGAAGTTAATGGCTATATGCCAATTTGTATGAATAGATCGAACCGCTTCACAGTTACGCGTGAGTTCGAGCGCGAAATACGAGTTTGTAAGTATTGTTGCTTATGTTTACATTCAGTTTTGTAAAAATACTAATTTTGTTGTTTTCATTTTTCAAGGTAAGTAAGCGAATATTTAGTATTAACTTTTCAGTTTATAGTCATTAGCAAAGTTTCTGAAAGTACACATTGTCAGACTAGTAAGTTTGGTCTTACTGCCTAGGAATCAAACGATACCAGCGAGTACAAGTAGATACTCGATATTAATTCAATATTCAATATTGATGATTTTGACTGCTATAAAAGTCCCAATAATAATTAACATTTGGCTTTAGCTGATTTAATGAAGGAGTTTTGGCCCAAAATGTAATATCTCAACTATCGGTTGTATGGCAGCCATGTGTTCTACTTATCCGATTTTCACAATTTTCACTGCTAAAATAGTTCTAATAATTACAATTATTTGTGCAAAATTTCAAGACTTTAACTGCTTAAATGGAGATGTATTTGTGCTAATTGCAATATCTGAAAAATCGGTTGGAAGGGAGCTATATGTTACATATATCTCTTTGTTCTTTATGTTTTTTACTTTATTCATTAGTCTAGTAATGACTGATATTTGTGAATAGTTTCAAGTGTCTAGCTGATTAAATGAAGGATTTATGGCCAAAATGCAATATCTGTACTATCGGTTGTATGGCAGCTATATGTTATATTTATCTTATATTTAAATGAAATATCTGAACGATCAGTTGTATGGGAGCTATATGTTATATATCTTTGATCTATAATATTTTCGTTTTTTCTATAGAGCTTAGAATAGCGGACCATCTTGCAAAAATTCTAACTGCTTAAATGAAAGAGTTATGAAGCAAAATATGATATCTTAACAATCGGATCCTTTATACGTTATAGTCGTTCGATCTGGCCGGTTCAGACAAATGTCTAATATATTATAAAAAGGCACCCGACTGCAAAGTTGTATTCAAATTGCTCAAAAACTGAGGGACTAGTTTGCGTTCAAACAGACGGACAGACACACATACAGACGGACATGGCTAAATCGACTCAGCTCGTCACCCTGATCATATCGGTATACTTTTTGATGGGTCTAACTCTTATCGTTTTGGTATTTACAAACATCGGACCAAAGTTAATAAAGTATACCATTTCCATGAAAGGTATAAAAAGAAAAATTTAACTTGCAAGACTATACGGTAAATCCAAAAAATGGCTAATATATAAGTCAGTCTGATGAACAAACAATGTATTTTTCTGCACCTACATCATACATGAAAAGCAACCCTTTAGTAGGAGGATAAAAAATTATTGTTTCCACAGTTATGTAAGCAAGCTCGTGTATTTTTAAAAACTTTTATTTTTAGGCAATATGCCATACAACATGTATTTCTTAATTAATTTGTAACGCCCTTAGCTCAATGTTGCATTTAGGAGATATATGTACATACATAAGTATGTACGAGAAACGGGAAGAAAATAAGGCCGTTCTTAAGAAAAAGTAGAATTTATTGAAGATATTTACATACATTTTAACCAAAATGATTTGTATACTATAAATTTTAGATGAAAACTCCTGATGAAACCTGCGTACAGTACGACTTTTAAGTATTTTAGGATGGCAAAATTATAAGAAAAAGCTCTTCGATAATGAATATTGTTTAGTAAGTTATGTATACAAAACGTACCAACAATGTAACAATGCAACCATACGCGTTTTCCCACATTAATTTAGTTTTGTTTCAATTATTGATTCATGAAGAAACTAACGGGAAAAAAACTCATTGATTACTGGAAAAGCAGAAATATACAGGTCCATGAAGTGCAGTTAGCCTTTATTACCAATATTTAAAGGTGAAAGAATCAACTTGTCCATATTGAAAATCTAGCGTCATAAAACTGTTGGCAATTTTTGATACTTCATCAAATTTATAATGTATTAAAATACAAAGTAATTATTTATAAAAACTTTATTCCTTAGACATGAAAATCGTACAATACATGCATATCTACATACATACATATTTACATACATACATACATACATATTTATATTATGTATATTAATAAAAAATTACAAAAGTAAAATAATGCTCTTTAAAAAAACGTTCATTTTTTTCTTGCCTATAAAATTTAGTATTCGAAAAGCCAATAAAAATTGTTGATCTTGTCGTCCGAAATGCACCACAGAGATCTATTTCACTTAATAATTTAATAAATAGTGTTTCCTTATTTCACAAAAAAATTATTCAAATCCACCGTCAACAAATAAGTAAAAACAATGCAAAATGCTAAAATAATCAATAATACATATTCTAAGTTCCACATGAAAAACTTAATTCTGCTACAATTCAATTCTGTTTTTTTACAGAACTGGTAATAAAATTCGGCAAAGGATCTACACAGTTTCTAAGGGCGTTCAAGATGGCCGATTTAGAGCGAGAAGTTGCCAACGTACAATATCTTTCATTATTGCATCATAAGATATTTATATGTATTTTCTATGAAGAAACTGACTATAAATTAATTGAAGAAAATCTCCGTAGATATATTAACATGTAAGACTTATGTAAGTTTGTTAGTTTGTTCTAAAATAAACTTTTTTCCAAGTAAAAATACTCGATACTTTTCATCCGATACTTTCTAGCGATACTTTGGGGTATCGAGTAAAAGTATCGATACTTTATACGTATCCTTGGAACCATATGTCAGCCTGGTCCAAATAGATATTCTAGCAAACGAGGAAGAATACATGATCGCACATCTGCGGACAATGTCAGTATATATCGAAAATAAATTGTACAGAAAGAGAGATGCCACTCTAAGAACACTTGAAAAAACTTTGGGATGAAGAATTAGAAAATGGTAGATGGAGCTCCTAACTTAGACTGAAATTTAATTCTAAATTATATATTTGTGATGTAATAAAAGCTTAAAAAAAGTTTTACTGCGCTGGCAGATAATTTCCAAATATGCTGCATTTTTTCTTTGCTTGCCGACGATCAGTAATGCCACTTTACATTGGGCTTTTGTAGTACTAGGTACTCGTATAAAGTATTTTATGAGAATAATATACATATGTAGTACATATGAAAGTGCAGAGTGCTTAGAAAATTTTAGCAAACGGAACAAGTTCATGTGATTAAAATGGGCAATCCATTAAATAAAGAGCACAATAAAGAAAGTATGTTATCAATTAAAAACAACTTTTTTTGAGATTATTTTTCAGGCGCGTAAGGGATTAGAACCAGTAAAAAAAGGGGTTAAAAAAACTTTTCTATTCATTCGACTGATCTACATTTATTTTGAGGATTTGCTCTAAGGCTTAAGGCAGATCGACTGTTGTTAATTCCCGAGATAATTTCGTCTAGCTCATTAATCCAAATCAACGTGCCAATTGTTTAGCTTCTTAGTGTTTCGATATTAAGCTAAAGACATACGGAATTGTAGTAAAGATCTATTATTTTAGTAATTCAGACAACACTGGCGCCAAAATAAATATTGAAATATAAGCTTCTGGTAACAACCATCGCTCAATTCCAGATTTACGATTATAACGCGAATATAACACCTACAAAAATAAATATTTATGTAAGTATACAATGTTTTTGCACACGCACTCGGACGATTCACGTCAGATAGATATTGTTAATTTGTTTACATTTCGTTTTAATATGAATAAAATAAACAGATTTTAGCAAGAGAAAAAGAAAACAATTATTTAGAGTGCCTTTATTTATTATTGACTATTTGGGGCACTTTGAAAATTTTACGCTTTACTGCGCTTTGCAAAAAATAAATGCGCTAATTAAATTTCACGTGCACCGACGACAGCGCAGCAGCTAAATATTGCAGCAGTAGTAGTAAAATAATATTAGCTTTCATAAGTGCTATAAATACATTTGTACTCGTATATTAAGCACAAAGCGAGACAGCGATCAGCCAACATTAAGATAAAAACGTTCGATCGCTTGCTCGATCAATACTTGATCATCATTCGAAGTACGCGCGCTTTTTATTGACACATATTTCTACTTTTTACAAAAGGACGCTAAAAATTTACGCAAATTTACTGCGGTTCTTGCGCGTGGCAGATCACATCGTCACATCAGACGAGATCAAAATCGAACCGATCGTTTATACTATACATATGGATATTTGT
The DNA here is from genome assembly GCA_963971545.1 of Philophylla caesio. Classification (NCBI taxonomy): domain Eukaryota; kingdom Metazoa; phylum Arthropoda; class Insecta; order Diptera; family Tephritidae; genus Philophylla; species Philophylla caesio. Next base: position 183,313,295 of record OZ020604.1, on the reverse strand, counting down.
ATTTATTAGCGGTGCTAAAATGTATGTATTATGTATGTATGTATGTAGTATTCATATTAAACTATGTCGTTTTGCGCTCAAGCTCAACTAAATTGTTGTTAAAGACAATAAAATATCTTGCGGATATAACTGCATAGTTAAAAAAAACATATAAACGCCAGAAATAGCGCTCATGCGCAGTAAACTGATCTTAATTGATGGCGATGGACGCGCGGTGATTTTTCAAACATACATACATGCATACAGTATATGCGATAGAAACCCTTGGCCGACTTCGCCTGTTGGTGTACAAAAATTTCAGGTGTTGATCGCTGTTTTTCACACTTTTGCTCCATACTCGCTCGAAGAGATCAACTAAATATTTAATTAAAATATTTAGCATAACGATTGCGTCAAGAGAAAAACGCAAGGGTAAACAATTATTTTTAATTAATTTTTCGGGGCTACAAGGACATTCGCACGGCCAATGAGTGCGTTTATTGATTGCAAGCTTTTTCTGTAAACAAAAATTTCGTTAGCAGACTTTGCCATTGAATATTTCGTTACACTTTGTGCAAAACGCATTTGAATGCTCGCTGGCGGAAGTGATTCAGTACAGATCATTTTTTTGTGGTTGTTTGGTTAATTGGTTTTTAATTAAATGCGCTAATTGCTTTAGTAAATACTTACTGAATTCAATTAAAATAATAGCTGTGGTAACATTTTGTTACAAGTTTACTTTTTCATATAAACTATTTAAATTTTTGTATGTATTTATATTCAGTTTATTACATACATACATATTTATATATAGAGTAGGCGGAAAAATCAGAGATAAGAAACCTTTATGAACTCTTGAAGGCTCTCTGGCGTTAATTGGAACCAATCACTACACTCAACTTCAGCGCTGTCGTACCGGAATCAGTGATGCCGAAAGTTCTCTTGGCTCAATTAAGTTTACAGGAGAAAGGTCGGGGAAAGTCACCGTTTGAAATTAAACTCTAACAAACGGTAGTAAAAATTTATTAAAAAATAAATTTAAAATAAATTAGAATTAAAAAAAAAAAAAGCTTTTTTAAATTACTTTTCAGGCGCCTGTGAGATTTGCTGCCCTGCCACTTTGCGAGCTGATTAAACGAGTCTATCAATTCCACCTTGTTAACAGGGTGAACTATTTTAAATGATCTTTTTTTTCAGAATGCTGCAAATAATATTATATATGTCACAATAACTCTTCTTGATCCTTGAAAGTTTAGAGAATTAAAGAATGGGTGCGAAGAGTAAGAGCACGACTACACACTTCTCATCCATTCTCCTCTAAGTGCGAACAAAGTTTGACGCGCCTGAAAATCGAAAAACTACACATTTGAGCGGGGTAAACACACAATTCCGAATCGCACTCAAACAATGGACGACTTCGAGCGAGTTTCGGATTATATTCAATCGTTATTCGAACACAGTTTGAATTTCGACTGCGTGTATTTGGCGATTTTAAAATTTTGTAAAGCGCCAGTTTTATACGTTATTTCCCCTCCGTTTATTTTTGGTTTATAAATTTTAAAAATTATTACCTCGGCGGACAAGAGTTGAGTAAAATGAAGAAGTCAGTGATTTAAAAAAATTATTTTAAAAAAAACGACTTTAGTGAGGTTTTACATTTCTATAAAGAATTATTGAAATCGGTTCGGGGGGTTCAAAATTATGAGGTTACATAGAAAAAAAAATTAAAAAAAATTAAAAAAACAAAAAAAAATCGACTAATTGATGAACAAAATAATATTTGCTTTCGTCGAACAGACTCTCATTGAAATACCTTCTTACTTTAGCTCAAACACCACCAGCCATTTATTTTTGGATATTATTTAGCAATCCACGCATCCAAAAAGCAAACATAAAACTAAAAATGTATCAAAGCAAATTTGATGAATATTAACTACGTATGTATGTACATATGTATGTATGTATGCATGTAAATTGGCACAATAAGAAAGACGACTTACAACAAAGAATAGCAAGTTTTCATAAATCGTTTTTGGGGAAATTATTTTAAAGGAAGCAAAGGGAAAAATAAAGCAATTTCACCCAAGCGCATCAGACAAAATAAATGTGCAATATGTATGTATGTTGAAACAAAAACAACAACTGAAAATGTTGTATGTATGTATGTATGTATTTGCCCACATTGATGAGGATGACACTTGGCGAACTTGTATGACACTCTCGAAGGGAAACGCGTTGCGAATAAAAGCTAAATGCGCGACGACGACACAAAGGCTGGTGCCTACTATTGCATGGGTCCGAAGCGTGTTCTAATACCTTTTGTTTTTGATGTTTTTTATATTTCGAACTACATTCGCAAATTAGCAATTATCATTAAGTCGGCAATCAGCAGGTCTTTCACGTGACCAACGTGAGTGTCCATTATAAAAATTGTACATTTGTAACTATGTACGAGTATATATGACCAAAGTGGCGGGCACGTTTTGAATAAAATTGTATGGATGTACGAGTATGTATGCAAGTTGTGAAAGCTCAAAATGGGCAGACACAAAGCTAAATAGTGAGGTAGCCAGGGCTGACCACTGACATTCGGGTGCTCACAAGTTCAAAGTCAATTTTTTAAATTTGTCTAATCATTTATATATCAATGTATGTATGTACGAGTATATAAGTAGTACATTCAAGTATACACATAAGAGTAATGTATGTATGCATTTAGGCACATATTTAGACACATAAGCAATGGATTTATGCTGTTGATCTTGGCGAAACCGACTGCCAACTGTCGTCACAGTTCCTGCTGGCTGCTGCAACTGCTGTCACAAATAATTGTCTACAGTTGAGTGAACGTGACAATTGGGCGCCATTAGCTCAAGCCACAGCACAGCTCTCAGAAAACGAGTGAATATTTAAAACAATTTCACATGCTATGCATACGTAAATACGAAATTTTATTTAAAGAAAAAGAAATTTGTTAGAAACTGTTGGTTAAGGGTGAAAGGAGACAATGTTTGCAAAATCGATGTTTAACAAGACTTTTTTACGTTGTTGCTTGCTTGTATGTATGTAATTCGTAATCATTTTGAATTTCCTATAATTAAATTTTATAAACGATCATTAATTTTGACAGACTAGTGTTGTAAAGTGTATTCAAAATTTAAGAGATTTGATTATAAGCGAGTTGGGCGTTCTTTTGCTAGTCGCTTACAAAAGACGACCACTAAGGATAACTTTCTTGAATTGTTTCACAAGAAATTCAGAAGAAACTCAAACGTATTTCTGAAAACACACAAATTAATTTGTGATCTGCTATAATACATTTGAGCTCGTCTGAAAAATATTTGACTTTTTCTGAAATACATTTTACTTTCGCTGAAATACATTTGAACTTTTCTAAATTACATATGAGCTTTCAAAATTCATTTTGGGTTTTACAGAATTACTGTTTTTTTTTTAAATACATACATTTGAACTTTCTTGAAACACATTTGTGTTATTCTAATATATTTTTGACCTTTTCTAAAAAACATTTGTACTTCTCTGAAATATTGGACAGCAATTTGAGAACAACATTTTATATAAACATGAAAACTAAAAAATTTTTCAAGGTTTGACAACGCTTGCAAAATGCTCGTCAACGGTTGTGGAACTTCTTTTCGATGTCAGTTGTGGTTTCTCGAATGTACGCATTTTTGCTTTAACTTCTACAATTGATTTCTCTAATTCTGGGCGTATAATTATTTCTTATTTTTTTCCGTTTTACAGACGATCAAACATGCGATCGTGTAATTTCACCAACACAATTTGTCGTTGTCACCATTTCCCCACCCACAACACCGATGGTGCATCATAGTTGATTATGCGCTGCTGTAGCTGTATGTGTGTGTAACAAATTCAACTATATTTTCAATTAGTTGAGGGTCAATGTGGTGCAAGCGGTTATTTCTTTCATTGAAATAGAAGTATGTTTATATAGATATACATACATATCGAGCCATTACCGCCAAAATAATGTATCCCACACCATAATCGATTTTTGGTTTGTTATCGAAATCGATAGTTCAACATCATTTGCATCATCTGTCAAAATTTCATTTCTGTAGATTAAACCGTTATGATTTTATAACAAAAACAATTTTAATGTAAATGCATATGGTGACTTGTTTACATTTTCTTTGAACGCTTGTGTGGGATACAATTAAATTCTCTTTTAAAATAAATGAAACACAAGGGGGAAAAAAAACACAATTTTTTGAGACTTTAATTAAATATAAAGCTTTAGAACAATATGTCGAAGGTATGAATTTGTTTTTTTTTTGCAAAATATGTACCTACAAGTTTCGCCTTACAAAAGGTCTTAAATACTCCCTATGGAAAAAGTGTTACTTTGTTTTATTCTAGAAAATATTCATTCTACAATGAAAGTTTTTATGAGAGTGGTACAAGAGATGGGTTTTGTTTTTTATGGGGAGAAAAGGATGGTAAACGAGGGTGTAATGAAATTTGCACAACTGTTTTCCAATACCTTAAATTAGTCGATGAAAGGAAAACCCAGTCGATAGTCCATCTTTATTGTGATAGCTGCGCAGGACAGAACAAAAACAGAGCTATGCTTGCGACATTAACCTATTTTGTTGAAAATTCTAATTTTGTGACTAATATAAAAATCACATACTTGTTGCCTGGACACACCATGATGCCTGTTGATTCGATACATAGTACAATTGAATCGTTTATTCGGAATAGGACTATTTGGGCTCCAAGTGAGTGGTACACCATAATATCAAATGCAAGAACTAACCCAAGAAAATATAATTGTATTGAATTAACTAACAGTGATTTTAAAGACTGGAAGACATTTTCACAGGCGTTACTTCCAAATTCAGTGAAAATTCAATTTACAAAATTACGCTCTGTTACATTGGAAAAAAATATTCCAAATATTACTCTTAAATATGGCTACTTTGATGAATCTGAAACCATAAATTATGATCTAGATTCAATTCCACGATCCAGACGAAACTCCCAAATAGTTTGTGAGGAACCTACTCAATTATATGATGATATATTAAACATTTCTTCTGCTAAATATAAGGATTTGAAAACGCTTTGCGATAGAAAAACTATACCCGTAAAATTCCAACACCAGTATTTAAATTTAAAATGGGATGGATCTGTTAAAGATTTGCTACCTGAAACCGACCAGGAATATAGTATTTAGCGTTCTTTATATATTTTTATCTATCGTTATTCAAGTTTACAAGATTTTAATATAAATAACATTACTTTGTTAACAGAAAACTTTAAATATATGAATTACATTACTTTATTTTTGTTTTATCGAATATACTAAGAAATGTATGCATTTATTTTTTTTTAAATCAAATGTAACTTAATTTTAAGGACTAAGTAAAAAAATTAAATAAAAAAAAAACGGGAAGTCACTTCCTTAAAATAAATTTTTTGTGTAACCCACACACTTTTTTAATAATAGGTTGCCAGAAGGAAAGCAAAAAAAATGTATCCCATAAAAACAACCGTTATGATGCAAATATCTATTTAAAATTATTAAAATTAAATGTATTACACAAAAAAATATTTACATTATAAATTTTAAAATAATGGCTTTTTTCAAACTGATTTAATTTAACAAAAACCTTCCACTGTAAAATTTCGAGTTTGTGGGATACATTTTTTCGGCGGTTATGGCTCGATATGTATGTGGGTATGCACATGTACAAATATTGAAACGTATTTTCTATGCGATTTGAATTTATGAAAGATATCATTTTATTGAAGCATTTTCTCCTAAATTAAAAAAAAAAAATGTCATTCTTTTCCAATAATTGTATTCAGAAGCTTGTTAAAGAGCAATGCATCCGCTAATGCATTAAATCCTATCTTGGAAATATCTCATTCGCATTGGAACGGTAGTGAAAATCTTTTGTTTGCCATGCAGTTTTTTTTTGTTTAAATGTAGTATATTTTTAATTAGTTCTTTAAAATTTTATTTATATAAATATAAGTATAGCATTTTACATATTACATAGTTCAACTTTGTGCGTTAATTGAATAAGAGTGCAAGTTTACATACCTTGACGATGTATAGAGCTGGACCTGTTAGGTATTTAGACGATTAAAGCCAATGCTCTGAAAAAAGAAATTAACGAATATTAAGCTAAGTTTGCATTTTTCAGAATCAAATGTAAATGAGTACAAGGCAAATGTTTAAGGGGATCGCCACATTACGCGGTATTACAAGATTCCTCATCGCAAAATTCTGTATTTTTAAAATTCTGTTTTTTTTTTTAATTCTTCTTTTTCATAATTCCGCATTTGAAAGTTCTGCATTTTAAAATTCTGTTTTACAATGGCAAGCTATTCTTTTGGAACAATACCAATTATATGAGCCTTTATTTACTTATTCGTTCTAAATAATAAGAATAACCATAAACACTTAACATGTCTCTGTTTTTATTGGATTTTAACGTGATTATATGTGACATCTTTACAAATAGAATAAACCACGCTTTACGATAAGAAGAGAGCACAAAACCGGAAGCAAATGTTACTTTTAAGAATAGTTCTAGTAGGAGATGGTGAAATCATAATTTCACCACTATGTATAATAACGGCTCCCACTCATGGTTCGATTTTCCATCAATCTGCAACCAAAATGCAGATATTTTTGTGCAAACATAGTGTTGTTTTTTTATATTTCTAAATATTTATAATTTACTAAGTTGTGGGGATAACATCGAGATTAGTTTAGGTTTTAAAAAATAATGTAATTAAAATTCTGTGTTATAATATAATATAAACAATGTTAAAGAGGATATGTCCTCACTTTGAAAAGTGCGCATATATTTTGTAATCGAGTATGTTGAAAAGGCAGAATTTTGAAAACCAGAATTTCGTGTTTCGAATTTTGTCTCAACAGAATTTCGGTTCCAACCCATGTTTTAGCAATGCAAAAGTTTAATTTTGTGTATTTTCACTAAAAATACCTTAAAACTAGCACTTCAGCCTTTGGGTGGGGCTGAAAACGGAATTTTGTAATAATTTTCATTTTTAATACAATTCGCTACGAATTAAAATATAAAAATTATTGAATTTTTCTAATATTATAAATTACTAGCAGTAGCACGCGGCGTTGCCCACGCATTTATATTTATTCGAATGAAATACAACTGTTTGGATCTCAAACGATATTTGGCCATCAAACAGTTAAATGCTGGCAAGTCTTTGTATTTTTTTTGGAACTTTACTCCCCAAAAAAGGTAATTTATATTCCACAAATTAAAAATATAAGTATGCCACTCAGTTGTTTTTCACAGTTGCTTCATTCATTTTTTTATAATTTTATACAATGTATAGATATAGATTACAAATTTTTTATTACAATTTTTTTTTTTGAATTAGAGCAATTTTTGTTATCGTAAGTAAACACTTTTTTGGAATTTTTAACATAGTTTTTGAATTAAAAACTTTTTTTTTGCACTTATGTACATACATACATACAAATGTAGGTATGTACATATATTGTCTATAAATCATGGATGCTTCTTTTATCGTAGTTTTCTTTCAAAATGGTCTGCATTTTAATAAGAAGATATTAATAAACACAACAAGTCGTCCTATTTCAAAATTTTCGAGTTTCGGCGTATAAAAATAAAAAAAATAATTTAAACTTTGCACAAAGTTTCCAAAGTTTAAAAGAAATTCTGTAAATTTTCATCGAAATCTTAAACTTTTCAAATGCATTATTTTTTTTAGAAAATATTTGATTACGTAGTCTTGCAGTCCATTAAATTTCAGTTAACCCTTTCAGTTATTTTATGCCATATGGCATAGTCGCTTTTCAATACCTGTTGTAAATTATAAAACTTATGTATACAATTTTGTTTTATATTTTTGTATTTTTCTTTGAAGTTTTTGGAACAAATTTATATAAAAAATATTTGGTTAGTGTACCCAGTAAATTAGGAGAGTTCAGAAAGCGAGCGTCTCTCTCGAGTTTCATATTTTATATAAGAGATCACTTCATACATTTATGCGTTTTATTACAAAAAGTACGTTATTTGCCAACTTTGTGTAAATAATTTAGTTAATAATTATTGCTTAAGTAAGCGTAAAAAAAGTAAGATCCCTAACATAGTTCAAAAAAGCTGTACGATTTTTTTTACTTCGTACCATGCCATATGGCATAGATTTTACCCAACGGCAATCAATTTTTTTATTTGATTGAATATAGTCAAAGTGGCTGTACGTTTTCCTTCTTGATTTTACTTAACGTTACTGAAATATTATATTTGGCTGAGAAGAGCTGAAGCGGTTGGACGTTTTTTATGCAAAAACTGGATTTCTAATTTAAGCAATTAAAATGTCTAATAAACTAAACAACGAACAAATAGAAAATGTTTTAGTTAATTTTGAAGACTCAGATTTATCTGACTGAATGAAGAAGAAGAAAATGATGTTTTGAAGGCTCTTTTGGAAACTCTTAAATAAAGTGCAACTTTTAAGTGGCTAAAAATTACCGTTGATTTGTTAAAAAAATTGTGTCGGGGGTGTTGTCTCTTTCGTATATGTTTGTAAATATAGATTTCGCCCATGCATTGCATCGATGAAAATGTGCAGCACCCACGGTGAAAACAGTTTGCAAATATCAACTAGAGTTTGTATCAAATTGCAACTTGCATTCAAGTCCTCGGCATAAATAATAAATGTAGATTTGTTTTACTATCTTGTTTAATCTTAAAATCCATACGGGGTGCTAAGTAACACAACTAAAGACTTAAAGTCTTATTTATTCTACTGTTTGCCTTTTTCATTTATAAAAATAAAAATAAAAATAAAAAGTAAAATAAAAAGTAAAATAAAAAATAATTTAAAATAAAAAGTAAAATAAAAAATAATTTAAAATAAAAAATGAAGTTTTTTTTTAGGCTGATACCGAGCTTATTTTATCTCTTGGGATTTAAATTAGAGCCTACATTTAAGAATGTTCACCAAAATGACAAACCTTTTATTAATCAAACAATTGTTATTCGAGCTTGAGTTCAGTTTTATTTGAAATTTTTTTGTAGTGGGTGAAATATTGCGTTGACTTTCTATTGTTCCTTTATAAACAAACTCCTATCAGGAGCAGCTGAGTTTACAAATATTGAAATATATACGCTTGAGATTCTATACTACAGAGTGTAGTGCCAGTTGCAAGATATAACTTTTGAACTGCCATTTCGAACGATTTGTGTTATTGGCGATCAATTCGGTAAGATGCTTGATTCTGATATTCTTTAAAAGTTCAATGTCGCAAGTGACTTGAGCTTTTCTGCACATACCATGAATTTTTGTTATTCCTTTTAAGATTTGCTTTTATTGGCGCCACCCTTGTTCTTCTGGTCATCTTGCCGTTGCTGCTCGTCCGCTTCAAGTTTTTCGATCACCTTTAACATATCCTCTTCGATTTCATCCTCCTCCAGCGCATGGAAAACTCTTACTGCTACCACTTTATTGGCGATTGACCTTTCTATCATTTTAGTTAGATGAAATTCACGTGTTATTTTAGAAGACAGCGGACCCTTTTGATTTTGCACAAGCGTATTGTCAAACATTTGCATTACATTGCTCACTTTGCGCAGATCATTGGTTTCCTCATCGAAAGCCATGCCTAGCTTGAATGTTAGTATCGTTGGTTTCTGTTCCTTATCGACCAGTGTAATCAAATTATGTGTACTTTCAATTTTATGTAGCAGAACGATTGGTTGTTGGGTGTTGCATATTTTCCGTTGGACCAAACCCATGCCCAGCTCCTTTAGATAGGCATCATAGTTATCGCTGTTCTCGAGCTTGTACTGCTTACCCTGCCAACAATTGATCTTTTTCATCATTTTTGTAGAATGTAATTTATTTGAACGGAAATTTTTGATGAGCCCAATGAATACATGTGTATATGTTTTAATTTAAACAAAAACGTAATTTGTAAAATGTCTTTCATATTTGACGCTGACAACAGAAGTACTCGTTGTTTCCTAAATTTATATTTATATACATATTTACAATTTTATGATCTTATTATATTATTTTCAATTGAGTAGTGCAAATAATGATATTTACTTATTGATAATCATATCACATGATGCAATAATGAAAGGTGTTGTACGTTAGCAACTTCTCGCTCTAAATCAGCCATTTTGAACGCCCTTAGAAACTGTGTTGTTCCTTTGCAGAATTTGGTTACCAGTTTTGTACAAAAAAAATGTTGAATTGTAGCAGAAAATTAAGTTTTTCATAATTTTTCTCTTTTGGATAATTTTTCTCTTTTGTTAATAATTGGTTTTCTAAAAGCGATAATTTGAATTATAATGAAACATTATTTGTTAAATTATTAAGTGGAATAAAGCTCTGGTGTTCATTTTGGAAGACAGCATAAACAATTTTATTGGCATTTCCAATACAATATTTTATTGGCAAAAAAAAATGTCCGGTTTTTGATAAAGTATTAAAAATAGTTCTCCATAAAATCATCGTCATAGAAGAACTCCCATTTAACTCCCGCATTCAACCGACTCGATCATGTCAACGTCAATTTTTCGTTTTCTCCGCTCGTCTTTGGAACAAGCTAATTTTATATTCAATTTAACCTATGGATGTTGTATTCTAATAATTATACCATAAAGGCTAAAGGACCTGTATATTTATGCTTTTTCAGTTATCAATTAGTATTTCTTTCTAAAAATACCGCCTTCAGTGCTTTTATGCTCATAACCATTGAGGATTACCTTCAGTTTCTTCATGATCCAATGATTGAAAATAAACTATATTAATGTGGGAAAACATGTAAGGTTCTACTTTTCCGAAAAAAAGTTAATCGCTAAACATACATTGTTATGTTGTTGGTACGGTTTGAATGCATTTGCGTCATATTTGAACATTTTATATTAATTTCTGAAGAAAAATCATCATCGAAGAAGTTTGTCTTTTTTAATTTTGGCATCCAAAAATACTAAAAATTCGTACAGTGCGCAGGTTTTTCCAGCAATTTAAATACAAATTAAGTAATTAATTTTCTTTGTCAGTTTTCATATAAAATTCATAATATTCCAATTGTGGTTAAATTTTATGTAAATATCTTCACTCATTTGTACTTTTTCCTAAGAACGGCCTTCTTTTATTCCCGTTTCTCTAATACTTCCAAAATACAACATTGAGCTAAGGGCGTTCAAACTGGCGCTGTCACAACGTACAACACCTTTCATTATTCCATCATGATCATATCAGAAGATAAACTTCTAGAAAGCAGAAAATATTTTGAAAGACGATACCACAACAAATATTTAATTTCTTTTTAAGACAATTAAATTTCTATCCGTAAGTATGTGTCATAATTCAATTATTAAAGGTTTGGTAACTAAGCTCCCTCACTTTCTGACAAACGGCTCTCTTAGCATCAAAACCGTGTTGCTTTTTAAAAATAATAATAGTAATAACCTCAAAACTTTTTAATACCAAAAACTTACAGGCAACACTTTTTGTTTCTTATGTGCGCGTAAACGGTAAGTTCAAATCCGTCATTTAGTGACAGCATTTTTTCTGATTACAAGATTAACCCCGTCTCGTAAATATTATATGTAAATGTGTATAAATGACGAGCTTTCGATGTGACAGAGTAGAAAGCTTTGTAATTTTTAGAAGGAATAGATTTAAACTAATCTAAAGTAATGTGACATAACAATCATTCAAATGCCATAAACATGAATTTGTAAGAACTAAATTGTTGAGTTATGAAGTTTTATTTATTTTTCTTGAAATATATATAAACACTCTCTTTCTTAAATTTAAAATTATATATAAAAATATTTTAAATAAATAGTTATATGGCCAAACAATAACAAATTAAAATTATTGTGGTGTCAACTCCATAAACTCCATAAAGTCACTTAATATTTTCGGAATAAAATTTTTGGTCCTTTCACCGCCCAGGGGTTCATCATAATATTAAGACAAATCCTGATATTAATGGTATATATGTAAATATAAATGCCTTACACCATTACAACGTTTAAAAACAAAATATCTACCAATAAGTACTTCTAAGCATAGCTATTGTATTTCTTAATTTAAATGAAATAGCCTTGAAATTTCTTATTAAAAAATCAATAACATTTTACTACTTATTATTTACTTTTTGAGAAAGGGAAACAAATTCTTACCCATTTTCCATACTTCGTAAAATAACCCTTTATTAGGGAGTGTCAAAATTTGAATGTCATTATTTCCCCAGCCTTTTATAATTGAATCATGAGTATGTGAATGTTTTGAGATGTAAAAGCACTATTTTCAAGAAATTAATTTTTTAAGGGTTGCTATTTAGTTTAAAACTGAAACTAAATCAATAAGTTAGTTAAATGAAATATTTTTTAATACAAATATTCAACGACTACTTTTTTAAACAGAAAGTACAATTTTCGAGAAACAGTAATTAATAAATACTGATATTATAAAAAACATTATTGTATAGGATTGCCAACCTATGTGAATAGCAGAAATAAATTAAATATAAAAGAAGTAAATATTACACATACTGTAAATTAGTAAAAAAAAATGTCTTTAAAATTTAAGAACACATTGATTCAGAAATATGTTTACAGAGGGTTGCCTTTAAAAAAAAATTTAAACTACATAAATAATAATTTAAAAAACTATCAGCAAAAAATTTAAGCTCCATTTAAATTGCTGGCGAAAAGGGCGGTTAGTATGTTAAAACATACTTATATTATAAATATTCTTGGTCAAAAATGGAAATCAATTTGTTTGCGAAAAAAAAAAATATGCCGCTTTCGACTTTAATTAGAAATAATTCTTAGCTTTTACAAGAGGAAGGAAAAATAAATTCTCGATTAATGGCTAATAGCCAGCGTATTTTTAAAGGCAAACATATTTGTACTGCCTGATACAGAAAAATATTTACATACACAACAACCACAAAATGATTAAAAATTAATTGCATATAAATAATTTGTTTGTCTGCCCATAAATTTCACATTCAATGAAAATGCGCGAAAATTTATTATTCTAAACAGCGAAAAGTCGCATTAAAATTTTCACTTATAAACGTACTCGTGTATTGAGTGCAAAAAACAATATATAAACAAACAAAGACGACCACGACCGACGCTAATTACACCTGTTCGCGATCATCATCTCAATATAATATTTTATACACCTCTAAGGTAAAGATTAAAATAGATATATTAATTTATAATTACAATTGAAAATATTGGCGAAAAAATGCTAAATAAAGAAGAAAGAAACAAAAAAAAAAAAACAAGAAACATTAATTTACTCGAGGACAACAACTAAGCCACAAATTAGAGCGACAGCAAAGCTACAAATACATTTTGAATATTCGCATGCGCATTTTTTTGAAAAGCGCAATTCAGCGCATACATATATTTGCGAGTAAGTATTTCAAAACAAATCGTGCACAAATCTCTATTTGAGTGAATTAAATAATGTTAACACGTCAATGCAATGGAAAGTACATTTTCAGAAATTTATTGCAAACGAAAGTGAAGGAGCATTTAAGCAAAAATAAAATACAAATGCGAACGTAAATGAACGTTTGCTTGACATAAAAACATATGTACATATGTATATGTGCACACATTCACATGTGTATGTATGTACCTGTGCGTATGTGTATGTTTATAAATCTGTTGATGCATTTCGTTGTTTATGCAGACAAAATGCCAAAGAGCATTGCGTCTGGGAATTCGCATAAGAATAGCACAGCAATACAAAAACGTGGCGGGTACGCAAATGTTTGTATAAAATATACATAGCAGTAAATAATTATATTAATATCATGTTTAGAAAATTAAATAAAGCGTGTAAAGAATTTCACTTTGCCGTGATCTAGGATCTCCTTTTGACTGAATAGCGGGTTTCGGGTAATGACTATTTTCGCTGAGAAACATCATATTCTTATCCAGGGCGTTAGGAGGCTAACTGGACTTAAACAAGAATAATGGAAATGAATGGAAACTCGAATTCTAAAGCAAATCAAATACAATTTTTTTTTCAAATAGTAATGTGCTCAGCAATTGATTTAACTTTATTGCTATTTCTTTTATTTTATTTTTTATTTTATAACTATAAAAACTACTTTCATTTTTGCCATGAAAAAGCTTCTCATTAAATACATCTGCCGTTCGGAGTCGGCACAAAATTGTAGGTCCCTCCATTTGCGGTATAATATAAAGACGCACACCACAAATGGTAGGAGAAGCTCGACCAAACACTGAGTTATATAGTGTAAGTGCCAAAATTATATTATATTATCAATTTTCAGTGTTTTTTAAATTAAATACTTTACAATTCTTAAAAAAAAAAGTAATCTTTTAGGCACCGCATAAAACAAATTAAAAGTTCTACTAAACGCAGCTTTCAAAATGCAAAAAAAAAAGAAACGAAAATGAAATCAAGAAAAATTGCTAGAACCCAATAAGCGTTAAATGTCAATTCCCCTTGTTTTACGCAAAACTACTTTTGATTGCGTAGCCGGAGTTTGTCCGCCCAGGGTTAGTTTTTTGTAGCGCGGCCAAATGCCACTCACGTGGAAAAGAGTATAGCACTATCTTCAACATTCATTATTATTATTAATTTAGCGCTGACACTATTTAGCTCAGTGTTTGGCCCAGATTCTCCTAGCATTTGCGATGTACGTCTTTATATTCTACCACAAATGGAGGGACTTAAAGTTTTGTGCCTACTCCGAATGGCAGATGAATTTATGAGAAGCTTTTTCACGGCAAAAATACCCTCGGATGTTTGCCATTGCCTACCGAGGGGTGATAGCTATTAGACATTCGAACCTTGAACTCAGCGGCATATCGAGTTAAAGCACGCACCGCTATTCACTCTACTTCACTGTCCACAAGCATTCAGCATTAATTACAAAAAAAAAAAATTTAAGTTGATTTTTAAAGGACTGCCTAGGGCCTCATAGCTCGTCTAGAGGCTTATTGAACATTTTATTATTTTCCCTTTCTAACAGTGCGTTTGAATGTGGCCACACTCCTTCCTTTATCGCCAACTACGCCATTTTCATGCGGCGCCATATCGAACCTCCACGGCCCCCTGCCCCCCACTTATAACATACAATTGGGTATACATTTGTATCAGCTTCTTTGCAAAAGTGTGAGAACAATTAGTTATTGTTTTAAATTAAATTCCAATTTTTTGTATGTACTAATTTTTAGTAAGAGTTTAAGAATCACGTATTAAACGCATGGTTAAATATTAAAAAAAAAAATGGTACCAAAGTCAGAATTTATTTACAAAAAATACAATACGTGCTTTTCAAATGCTTACACTTGAGAATATGTATAGGGAAATTAACAGCAAATATATTTATTCATAAATATGTACCAAAGTATGTACATACATACTTGTATACAATTCTCTTATTAAAAAACGCGTATATAAAACAAAAACAAAGCATGTCGACCCATAAAACACAGAAAAATGAAACGCCATCAAAACAAGTTTTGCTTAAAATATACATATGTAGACATGAGTATGTACATATTTACTATAACTAAAAAAATTTAGAATAAAATTCATAAAATAAAAAGTAAATACGAGGGCTGACTTTTATGTACATATGTACATACGTACATACATATATGCATTGCGCCTTAACATTGGATGAATGAATTTTGATGGTGGCATTTTAGAGGTTTCAGAACAATGAACCCCTTTGGAAAATGGTGTTAATAAACATACATATACATTTTTTTAATGAAGTTTTATTAATGTTTTTGAGTTTTAGTTCTCTGATTCTATTTTATTGACAATTTAATTTCGAGACTGTCTACTTGTCAAGTTTTAATTGAAATAACTATTCAGGCATTTTTGAGCTACTAATATGCAAAATTTATAAAAGGAACTAAGTAAATATATATTTTAATTTGGATAAAAAAATGTTTTAATACGTGCTTTTAGCAATTACCTATGGACAGTGTAAAATTTAGCATAAAAACCACTCATAATCAGGGATCTGGACTGTTATTGAGCTTTACGACTTAAAAAATAAAATAAATTTAATTAGTTTTAAACAAACCGCTATCAGCCCTCGTGCGTATGTACGACTACATACAAACATACAAAAAATTATTACAAAATGTATATTTACGCCTTTTGCAAACGCTAATCACACAATGCCAACTCGCACATGACGTCGCTGATTGTATTTACATATGTTTTTTTTTTTTTTTTTGCGTAACAGATTTCCAATACTTATTATTCAATATAAACTAGCTGGCATGCAAATATTAGTGCATTTGTTATTTAAAAATAGCCATAGCGCACACTTAACGTTTCAAGCGATTGCGCTTTTGTCGGCCGATGCTCTTGGCATTTCGTGTCAATTTGCAAGATATTGACGATTGATTAAATGCACCGAATGCACAAATATGGCCAATTCATGTCAATAATCAATAACAGCAAAATAAAATACAACTATGAAGTGCGTCGTGCTGTTGGAGGAAAAGAAATAAAACTTTAGAAACTGATGTATATGTCAAGTTGAATTCTATAAATGACAGCAAAATAATTAGCATATATGTTTTTAAATCGTGATGGTATTTCGTAATTTAAAAAAAGCAAAATTTCGATAAATCATCTCAGCAAATCGATTAATCGATTGTCAAATTTGGTTAGAACATAACCCGGTTTCGACGTTGTGCCATTTTGTTAATGAAATTTAAGGTTGTTTCAAATAAATATTACACCTCGCAAACAAAAAAAACATATTTTTTGTTATTTTTTTTACCGTTTTTGTGATTGTATATTACTTCTTGCATCCATATACATATGTATGTATATGTATGTATGTCTTCCAAATAATTGAAAGCGACTTTTCAGAGCTATTTAAGGACACATTTTTTACATAACATCCAAAGAAAAGTCTTAAATTAATAAACAGCACACATTATTTGGTTTGATATCCATATAAACATAATACAGTGAGTCTAAGTAGATGTATTTTGGAACGATTTTCCGTCGATCCTTGTCAAATTTGGTTTTGAAACAAACCGGTTTCGGCGTTGTGCCATCTTCAGTGTTATTTTTCGTTCTCCATCAACTTTCAACCTTATCGGAGTAAAAAAACAACAAAAAACTGAGTCTAAGTACATATGTATGTAAGTACTCTGGTGGTAAAAATATTCTTGAACTTAGCGGCATATCGAGTTATAGCACACACCGCTACCCACTCGATCACAGCGGCCACTAAGTTTAGTTCATTCTCTTTTAAAAACAATATAAACAAAAAGTTTAACCAGTTTACAAATTGCATAATAATTCAACAAAATTTCATTAAAATTTCAAACCAAAAATATTATAATTTTAGGAACTCAAATTTCTAACTCATACAATTTGAGTAAGTCGTTAAAATTGGCCGCTGATTTTTGAATTTTTTTTCTTTTGCCGTGGTCATTCTAGCGACTTCTAGAAACTTGCACATTACCTTACAAAATGGCTATACACTAAAGAAAAACATATAATTAGGCTAAAAAAGTTTACACTAAAAAAACACAAAGAGATTCCAGTAAATTTAGCTTTATGTCGAAACAATGATGAAGCAAAAAAGTCTGTGATAATTTCTAAAAAATTTACTAGCGTAACGCCATTGCGAATCAACAAAAATCCCAACACGTTTAAAACATTAAAATAAATCCACAACTAAAATCAGCAAATCAGCAAGCGGAAATTTGTGTAAAATAAATAATTAGAAAATCTCAAATAAATAACAAAAAAAAAAGTCGTTAAAATCAGAAAAGCTAAAAGCAGCTGACAGCGTCATCAGACATTCAAGCAAATCAAATAAAAAAAAAACTCTGAAATAATATTACGAAAAAAAAAATAAAAATAAATAACTAAAACGGCAAATATACCCACCCACAATTGCTCAACTGGAAAGTGAGTGCGTCACACACCAACAACCACATCCGCAGGCATATCAGAGCTTACGTTTTACATCAGAAGATGTGCAAAACAGGCAGACGGTAGGGCGAGCGCGGAGTTATGGCAGTTGCATAAAATAATAACCGAGGCGTTGAAAGGCTGGTGCAGTTGGAACAAAGCATTTACTGCATGCCAAAATTAGTGGAATGAATTGAAACTTAGAAGGGAATAAGTGAGAGCGTTTAAATAATTGTTTTTTACGCTAGCCAATTCAGCGTTAAAAGCTAAATTTTTCATATCAAAAAGTTGCACTTCTTCTAAGTACTTAGATGACTATTGACATCATAGGTATAATAAAGTCGCATATCACGTATTTATCGATATGGCACGTGCGGCAAGGTCAGCTATATTTTTCAAAACATTTGATATTTAAATGCGACACGAAATAATGTACATACATACATATGTATATACTTGTACACTTGTACTTATGCTTGCGGCTACGACATGATTCGTCCGCACATTTATTCTACGAGTTTATCCAAGCAATGTGCGTTCTAGTGGTAAGAAAAAAAAATACATTAAAAACCACATTATTTACTATTGTTGCGATAACCTGCAGCATTTTTATCTTTCGAAAATTTTTAGCTTTTATTGCGATGTGTAGGTTTTCTTACAATTGTTCTGTTGTGAAATTTATAAACACGACCAGAAAATATTTTTAAATAAAAAGAGAATGTATGTATGTATGTATATAGTTAAGACTGGGCGTTATTGTATTTATGCTTAGTTAGTTTAGTTATGACCCGGCCAGTTTGGGTAAGACGATTGTCCAAAGGAAATCAAGACGGACTTGGACTCTAGAGTGTTCATAATGTCAGAGACAAACTGTTTAAAACTTAGCCTCGCAAAAGCTGAAGAGCTTAAGAGAGAATTATCACCTCATCGTCATCCATCTTCTGCTAAACATACCTAGAAGCGATATAATTACGAAGTGATTTTAATTCGAAGATTTGATGAGCTAAAATGATAAGGTTCAGTCAAAGAGGTCGTTAAAAGCAGTCCCAAGCTCTCATTCCTTGCTGAGGCCCTCTCGCGAGTGCTGCTGATGACTACATCGTTGTTGCACTGGTATCCATAGAAAGTGTCCCGAAGCCATTGAAAACAAGAAAAAAATCTGTTTTCCGCTATGCCGAAGGCTTCATACCTTTCATGAATGGAAAAAATTGTGAAAACCCTGTTATTTTATTAAAATCGGATATTATCTTACTTATCGGGCTTATATTTTTGCGAAATTTCAAGTCTTCAGCTGATTAAATGACAAAGTTTTGGCCCAAAATGCAATATCTGAACAATCGGTTGTATGGCAGCTATATGTTCTATTTATCCGATTTTAATGATTTTCACTGCTAAAATAGTTCTCATAATAGCTATCCTTTGTGCAAAATTTCAGTACTTTTGCTGATGAAATGGAGAGGTTTTCGTACTAATTGCAATATCTGAACTATCGGTTGTATGGCAGCTGTATGTAATATTTATCCGATTTTAATGATTTTCACTACTGCAGTACTTCTCATAATAGCTATTGAAAAATTTCAAGACTTTAGCTGCTTAAAGGGAGGGATTTTCGTGCTAAATGAAATATCTGAACAATCAGTTATATGGGAGCTATACGTTATGTATCTTTGATCTCTAAGATTTCCACTGGTCTTATATAACTTAGTATAGCGGACCTTTTTGCAATATTTCAGACTTCTAGCTTTTAAAATGAGGAAGTTATGAAGCAAAATATGATATCTGAACAATCGGATCCTATATACGTTATAGTCTTCTGATATGGCCGGTTCCGATAAATGTCTAATAAAATGTAAAAAGACATCCGACTGCTAAGTTTCACTAAAATAGCTCTAAAACTGAGGGACTAGTTTGCGTTCAAACAGACGGACAGACACACAGACAAACGGACATGGCTAAATCGATTCTGCTCGTCATCTGATCATATCAATATACTTTTTGATGGGTCTAACTCTTCTCTTTCTGGTACTTACAAACATCGGACCAAAGTTAATATACCATTTCCATGAAAGGATAAAAATCAAACGTCTTCAAGCTTTACTAAACTGGTTGGCAGCTAGTCAGATTGTTTGTTGTTAAGCGGCTGCCGTCACCTGCTGAAGTCCCTTGGAATGCTTTGGGAGCGTAAATTTCGAATGAGTAGAAAGCTACTTGTAGAAAACACCTCCTCCAATATTCATTCGATTGAATACATTCTGAGGTAATTAGCTCCTAAGCAGTAACTACTTCTTCCTTCGTTTCTTGTTTGAGACAGTTTCACACTAACCAATTTATTGAGTTCCAGTGAAGC
This sequence comes from Philophylla caesio, assembly GCA_963971545.1. NCBI lineage: Eukaryota > Metazoa > Arthropoda > Insecta > Diptera > Tephritidae > Philophylla > Philophylla caesio. The sequence goes on along the minus strand of OZ020604.1, from coordinate 183,292,978 downwards.
GGTTTAAAATTTAATTTAGTGCCGTTAAATTAATTAACTAATTATCTAAGTAAACAGTAGAACTCTCTGAAGCTTAAGACATAATCATAATTCAACAAAAACTTAATTAATAGAGATAGTTTAGTTTGAATTAGTTATCTGGTTGTCACTCAATACATGACTGCAAGAATTTAGGCAATTTATGAATTCATTCCAAGTAGTTATTCAAACGCTGGCGAAGGAAAAAATTCCCATCCATAAATTGTGTATTAAAACAGATTACAGTCACAATTTTTATTTCATACATAGTAAACATAATCGTTTACATATGGGCATTTCCACAAAAAGGTCCACCACGAGTGCAAAATTCAAACTATTCCTGAAAACTTTTTGTTGATGAATAATAATTCTCAAATGTGTTTATTTTATAAATATAAAGGAATTTTTATTTTCTTTTAATTTTGAGCCGAAATATACAACGAATATACAAAATTTACAAAAATCTGACTCTTTTGACCAAATATACCAACTTTTTTCCTTGTTATATTCCCTTATTCAAAGTAATACTCTGATGTTTTTATAATTTAAAAATCTTCTGCTGTTAGTAACATAATGTTTAACAAGCAGACAAGACAGACTGAGTGGAGATCAAATAACGGTAGTTTTTTGTGTTTGCTTCCGCTTTTATTCTTTTGTCGCTCGTCCGTTACCGAAAAACAGCATTTATTAATCTCATTAGTGCACAAAGTGTTGAAGTGTAAATTGCTTTCAGACTATAAGCAGATAAATCATTTTACTTAAGAAAACTATTAATTGGCTCTCCGCAAAAACGATTAATAAAATTTATTGGTGTTTAATATTCGTCGCGTCCGTTACCGTAAACCTTAAATATTAAATAAAGCCGTAGAAATTGCACAAAATTAAAATTTTATAGATGGCAAAAACGGCGAAAGAAACAAGAAAAGCAATAACAATTAAGTATAGAGAGAAAATGAAAAAAATGGCAAATCGTTAAATCAAGAAATATTGTTCTCGGTGATGCTTCATGCTTCTATGAATGTGCTAAGAATAACATTGATGGAGTTAACATTTTGTATATCTCTGGAACACAAATTGATAGTTTTTCTAATCAACTGTCAGAGTTATGGCAAAATGTTCCAAATATCAAAGAAGTTAGAAGTATGCATTGGTTTTCAAATTTCGACAGTAAATTTATTGAAGTTGCTTGGACCGCCTATTCATTAAAGAACTAAGAGAAAATTATCATATTTCATAAACCTACGAATAACAGTCAACTGTTCGCATTTATTAACACACATATATATATATATATATATATGTAAATCCTGAATTTGCTGAATTTTGTATATTTCTGAATGCGCCGTAAAAAAATTCAATTTTTTGTCGCGTCCGTATCACTTTATAATTGCTTATAACTACGTACTTATTTATAGTAGATCCTTTCCGTATATATTAAAATCTAGCCCTCCGTCAGCCCTTTTAAACAAAATATCAAAATATATAAACTTTTACTTTGTCTTCTTTGTTTTGGACGCACTTAAAAGCGTACGAATGTTGCGTCCGTTACCGTGGAACTGCCCATATGTATGTATGTATGTTTTTTAGTATGTACACAGTAAACACATTTGTACCTTATACACATGCTTGATATGCTTGCCTAAAGTTATACATACATACATGCATAGAAATTATGAAAATTGAATTGTATTATGACCGTGCATGGTCATTCTATTTTTAGTTGACAAGGTTTAATCAGTAAATTGACGTACTGAAATGCAAATAGCACATATGTAAGTATGTACATACGTACTTTTTGCATTCGTGTGCGTATGACAATAAGAAGAAAATACACCAAAACGTCAATCTGAGATATGACCGCATGGCTGACCGTTTATACCGACAGTTCCAATTTGCTTGAACTTTCATTTGCTTTTTTTTTACCGATTTTTTGTAGTTTTTTTCCGTTGAATACCGCCACTTTGTGCGACAAACAATTTGTGTTTGCGAAATTTATACATGAGGCAATGTGCTCGATATTTTCGGAGCCAAAAGTTAAAAAAAAAAAAAAAAACAAGGGACAGGAAATAAATTTAAAGCTAAAAATAGCACACACTGATTATGCAGTTTATTTTTGTAGCAACAAAGGCTCATTTACATACATATGTAGATCCAGTACAGTTTACAGAAAGCACTGGGGCAGAATCCAAGAAGGGGAAAATGCAATGTCTCCTGGAAAGTGCGGTAAGTTCACATTTGTATATAAAAAATAATTAATAGCGATTAGTTGATAATTTTAAAATATTTTCAATAACAAAAAATTTTAATTCAATATATGTACGAGTATGTATGTATAAAAAAGTTAATACAATCAAGGTGTATGCATTAAAAAAACTGAAGTAGATACACACATACATACATACATACATACGTACGTACAAACATGGTTAGTATGCCACTAAAAGTTCCAAATAAATGAATTAAAATCACAATACAAAAATTCAGAAGAACAGAACAGTAGATAGAAAGTATTAGAATATTTTGCATCCAACTATGTTTAAATATGGACAAAATGACCTTCGCCCACTTTAATATAATATCTAAATATGTACAATAGGGTGATCCATAAATGTATGGAAAAAAGTTAAGTCGTAGTTTTGATGCTCTCAACACCTAGAATTATTCTACGCAACCCCCAAATTTTTAGAGGTTGATAGAAAAATAGTAGGTATAACCGTTCTCTCAATTTATCGATTTTTTTCGCCGTTTTTAAGGTTTATACAATTTAATTTTTGAGAGCGATAATATGCGTGCGTGTGACTTTGAGTTTTCAATTCAATATTAATTCATATACATATTATCATCAAAGTTTTTAGAGGTCACTGAAAAGAAAAGAAATAGCGGCAGTACAGCCACACTTGATTGAAGTAAGTTGTGAAGGGAAAGCAGGAAAAATATCAACAGCTCACACTGCTTAAGCTTGTGCGGGTTCGACTCCCATAGAAGCCAAGAAGAAAGAAGACTGATAAGGAAATGTGAATGATTTCCAAAATAGTACCATAACTTCTACCGCTTTGTTTTTTCCTAATAATTTCCAATAAACCAATCGGCCTTAAAGCTCAAAAATATTAAAAATAAATAGTGAAATGGCCAAACAATAACAAATAAAAGGAGTTTTTTTTTTTGATGTGGAACAACTTTTAGAAGTGAGAGCTGTAAACTTCCGAATTATCTCTTGGCACCAAATATATCGTTCGTCGTTTGATCTTATCCTCCCTTTGTTGAAAAGTTATTAAAATTTTTTTCCTACAAAAAATTCAAAAATGTAATTTGCCTTTTTACAATTAATTGTTTTTCCACCCTTTATTTAATTAAAAAAAATGTTGATCAAAAAAGAAAAATTAGAACGTTGGACAAACGATTTAAGGGTAAACTTCAAAATTTCCATTTTTGAATTTTTTTTAAATAACATTTAAACAAAAGTTGGACAAACGAAACTCTTTCATGGACAAACATAGTTAAACGAACGATTTCTTATTATTATTATTATTTTTATTTATTTATTACAATTAAAATTACAATACATACATTTAGCACTAGCAGCAAGGCTATCGGCTAACTTTACAGAGCTTTCCGAATCAACGAATTTTGGACCTCCCTAATGGCGACATCCATATACATACATACAACTGCTTCAGCAACTTCTTAAAAAAAAAAATACTTTCTACCGTTGTCTTATCTCACGTGACCGCTGCATTTTTACTTACAAGGCACTTTAAAGCTCAAACACAAAATTAAAGGCTAATTGCCTTTTACACTTTTGGCCATAAAATAGCATCGCCGCACCGTCTCGGCCACGTCTCACCCAGTACTGACTGTCTGTCGCTCATTACACGCAATAAAAAAGTTTATATATCAAAGTTAATGTTCTTTAAATTGCGCGCAGTAAATATGCGATAAATGTTGAAAAGAATCGAATGTCGTGTTTGTAAAAATCTGTAATGGAAGTGCGGAAATTGCAGCTGACACAACAACGGTAGTAGTTCGTAGAACATTTAATTTTAATGGGTTCAAAAGTTTGGAAAGAGAAATGGGTAGAATTTCTTATATTTGGTAGAGATTTAAGAAACCTTTAAATAATCGAATTCTTCAACTTACATAAATACTAACTTCAAATTCGCCATAGTTAGTAGCTTTGGCTTAATTATAATCGAATTGAGTTTTTTCTCTAACTGTGATGAAAATCAAAACTTCTCAAGTTGCAGTGTTTGCAGGTAAACTTCCGACTAAGACCTTCAACTTTCTCTAAAATTCAGAAAATACTTTTAAAATAAATTTTATACATATTTACATAGTATTCGGGATGTGAATTTTGGGCATTTTGTTGATCTCGGAATTTGAAAACGAAATCCCGGGATCCCGAATTTCATGAAGTTTTGATTCGTAATTTTTAATTTGTCAAAAAATTTAACACGCCTGTAATCGTTGTATTACGGAAGCATACAAAATAACATTAATATAACAAAGAAGAACGATTTCATGTTAATCCTGTATGAATTTATTGGTATTTTCAAGAAAAAAGGAAGGAAATAACCGTAAAATTTTACACACTTGCAAAATAATTTATACCTCAAGTACAATTCATATACATAAATATTTGGTACAGAAGAAGCCATACTGCGCCTCAAAATTTGTTGGTTGGATTTGTCCAAGTTAAATGCTCTTTGTAGGATATAGCCTTTATCGCTTCATTATAAAAACTATCAATTACTTTTACCAAGTCTTCTTTCTGATAAATTGTATGCCTTTCGATTATTGAACAATTGCAAGCTGCTCGTTAAAACTTGATGCAATTTATCTTTGAGACTTTCTGCCTTATCCACTTCAGGTGCCTCGTTGTTAGTTCTATTAAATTAGATTTCATAGTACGTCTCGTTTTCTACTCGAGTGGGAAATTCTCCAGCTCATTTATAATGGCAAGAACAAAACAAAGCCTTAAGGGAATTAACAATCTGTGTTGTTTGTCAATTGTGAACTCTCTAAATGCTTTGTTTTTGGATTTTTAAGAATGATACAAAATTTTAAAAATAATTGGTTATAAAATTATTTGCTTTCTACAATTCCGGGATTTGAATAGAATTATCGCGGGATATTCGGGAGCTAAAAAAGGCCGGGATCCCAGACATGCCTAGTACATACGTATTGACTGTGTAGGCTATAAGGAAAGTATTGACGAAAAACTACGAGTAACTGCAGCTAACCTCGAACTTATTGCACAAATACATACTCGTACATACATATGAAAACATAAAAAATCGTTTAGGATAATTTTCACAAAGGAAAAAGCCGCTCACTTTGAACAATTACCCTCGAGTAAACACTTTATTATTTGAATAACAAGCCTATTATTTCTCCAACTAGCATAGATACCTTCATAGGTAAGTATATAAAAACGCTACTGTTCACTTGAACAGGGGCAGACAGCCCCTTCTCGCTTTTTTATGGAATATTTTTATTTTATTTAATTTACAATATTTTTCTATTCAAGGAAAGGAAGTGAAAAATTTACAAACAATTTAGCCATTCAACTTTAGTTTCAAGTGGCTTACGATTAACGTTGATTTCTAACAAATTTTTTACTGACGCTGTTCGACAAAACTTGCACATTATTATACTAAAATTGAATGGGCAACGCAACTACAAATAACTTCGAAATTTTGATGAATTATTATAAACTGTGTATACTTAAAGTTTTGAACTTAGGTATGTGTACATACATACATAGTTTAAATTAAGAGAAAAAATTGTATTTTAATGGAAATTAAATTTTTTTAAATTAACACGGAAAAATTCGAAAAGCCGGCGATGCCGCTATTTAAGTGAAAAGTAGTGTACGTACATACATAAGTAAACACACAGTAAACATACATATACATATGCAACTACACTCATAAGTACAATTTTAAACAATTTATTGAACCGTAAAATTTAGCAAGGACATCTTGCAGGTAACTGCATACAAAAACACAGCAACATATTTTAGAAAACGGAAAGTTTTAAAACAAAATGTGACAATGATTGATATGTAGCGCATTTTCTAGACGGCTGTTTCGTCCATAGCTTTGAGTTCATAAAGTAATTGCCAAAGTACATTTACTTTCAAGGACTTGCAAAAAGTTAAAAGGTTGAAAAAGGAAAAGATCAATATATGTATGTACATTAATAAAATAAAGAAATATAAAAGACTAAAACTTTTCCTTGATAATCTACAGCTGTAAATCCGTAAAATAGGGATGTTGAAAAATTATCAAGATTTTCTAAAATTTGATTAATGCTCGTCAGTTTTGACATTTTCAAAAGTCGTGGTTAGAATGATTTTTTTTTTATAACATAAAGAACACCGAAATCGCAATTCATGCTGTGCAGTTGTATTGTGAATTTTCGGCAACAAATAATTTAGTTTTTATATAAAATTTAAAAATGCGAAATTTTACTCTATTTGTTTTCATTCTAATCATTAAATTGATAACAAAATGTGTTCCTTATTTTTTACTTCACTTAATTTATGTTTTTTCACCTTTTTCTTTAACCCGGCGGCACTCGCTACTGGGTAAAAAATTCCACAGTGTACCTAAATTTGGTTTTATTTTTTTCCTGAACCTATTGGCATCACTGGATTTTAGGAACCTTCAAAACGACAATTAATATTACGTCACCCTGCTTGGCAGTCATTTCACGCGTGGCGGTTGTTGGCAGCGGACGTATAAAGTGAGTATGGGTGAAAAATACCCGGTAGCGACGGTTCATGTTACACTATTATTCGGTATGTTTACGATTGTGTTTTTTTCCTAAAGTTATAATAAGATGAATTTTCAACTGAGAGATAGCCAAATAGAAGAACTGCTTCAAGAAGAAGACAGTTGAGAAGAAACTGTGTCAGAATTAGACGATTTTGAGGTGCAGAGTGACCACGAAAGTGAAACTGATCAAGAAGCTAACAATTCAGACGAGCTCTCAGATTCAGATGATCCTTTACGTTCATATTTTGGGTTTGAAGAAAACGAAGCAGTATGTGAATGGAGGAAGGACCGGAAAACAAAGACAGTCTGCGATTTGTGCTTCAAAAACATATGTCGCGAACATACAACCCCTATTTGTGGCGATTGTTATAATAGAGTGAAGTAGTTTCGTTGAACAAATGTTTGACGTGAATTTTCTAAATTTTTGTTTATTATAAAGATGTATTTATTTTATATTAATTTGCTAGAGTATGAAGTAAATTTTTTATATTGATATCAATTTTGTGTAATTTGTAAGAAAAAAATTATGTTAGTTGATTTTTCTAAGAACGCTTTGAAAAAGTTCACATTTTGTTGTTTTTTTTAGCACAAGCTTTAATTTCAAATAAAAGAATATTGCAACTTGCTTATGTTATTTTATATATGGAGAATAATGCAAGTAACACTAAAATATTGTCAAACATTGAAAATCTAACTTATTTTCTTAAATAACGACAATTAAACTCTGTGGTATTTTTTACCCGGTAGCGAGTATTCGTGCTCGTAAGTGCCTAGCGAGTGCCGCGGGTTTAACAAAAATCGGGATTAATCGAAAACCGGGTTTTTTTTCAAGTGGATGACATTTCTTCACTCAACTTTCTGAAGATGTTGAGACTTTTTACTTTATTTTATATATTTTTATTTGGAAAGCAATTTGTGTATTTACGCCAGTATTCTGTACTTTGGTATAATCTCAAGTCTCAAATTGATGAGACTACGAGTTAGAGTTTATTGCCTTTTCTCGCTTTCACGTTTTTATTTCAATTTATTGTGACGTGCTTATCACTTGGTCACAATTTAGAGACTTTATTTTGAAACTAGTGGCTTAAGTTTGAGACTGGTGAATGTCAACTGGTCTAAAATTGTGACATTTGCATCTATTAAAGACTGATACTGCTTGCTGAATTTCGGCATTAACGAAAATATTATTTTAAGGAAAAAAATTACATATATATGTACATACATACATATGTATGTATATGTACGTATGTATTATGAATGTCAATCCCAGGATCAATAAAAAATTAGATATTTTTTGAGTATGAAATTTTTTGGCTCAATCAATTTTAGTGTAAGAAAGTTTAAATTTCAAGTTCTCACTGATTTTTGACCATTTGTTACTGGCAGTTTCCTCCATACAATGCAAAACTGCGATTATTTTTGGTATTAAAGGAATTGCAAAAGTGCGTCAATAAAAGAGTTGTCTAAAATCAGAGGTATTTCGTAGTCATTAGAAACTTGCTCCTTGTTGTACTAAAATTAAATGAGCTACATATCTGCATACCCCATACTAAAGACATTTTTTTTCTAAATTTTTTATGAAATTAATATAAATAATTTTAAATAAATGAAGGATAAAAAAATTATCCAAATTTATCAATATGTGTTTGTGCTATAATTTGAAAACAGTGTATATTTTTTTTCAAATTTTTGACATCACAATCATTGCCTTAATTTTAGGTGCACATTCCCATCAGAATTTTCACACAGATTTTCCATCTATTAATAGGCCGGCATTCACAAAATATTCGTCTAATTTTAGGATTTTTAATCAACACATATGTATGTAAATATGTATATATGTACATAATTATGCAAATTATTTTACGCTTACTCAGCAAAGACGGATTTAAAAAAGAAAAAAAAAAAAAAAAAAAGAAACACTGCTAAGCTAACATCGCCCCCCCCAATACTTTTGCTAGTGTTTTGTTGGCTTTGTCATCGTTGTGATTGTCGCGACCATCACCAGGGACACATTAGGTACAAACACACCCACAAAAGTACTTATGTACTTGTATACTTGAATATATATTACATACATGCATACATATGTACGAGCATATGTACGTATGGACGTGGCGATAAATTAACCTTCGCACTGATTCTAATTGTGATTTGTGGGTGAATGCGAATGGCGAATGGCGTATGGCGAAATTGTTTCGTTTCACTTAAAAGCCCACCTTGGGGAAACTACTTGTACTCGAAAAAAACAACAACCAACAACAAATTATCGTTGCATTACAAATTGTCAACATGGTAACAAATAAGCGACAAAGCATAGTTGTACTTAAATGATAAAAAAAAAGTATAAAATGATTAAAAATGAATGAAAGGGAGCTACAGTAAACCCAGGTTATGTACAACTCTGCTTAAGTATTTAATGCACTTTTTTATGCTGTGTTTTCATTAGGTCAAATTTGACGCCAAACGTCGTCAAATATTGTCAGTGGGAAGAAGGAAGACGACGACATATGTGGTCTATATGTGTGAGGAAAAAACATTGAAGGTATTAAAAAATGGTTTATTCTATTCTTGGCCTAAAAAATGTAATTTTTGTTGCGAATTTTGTTTGAGCGCAACCAGGCATACTCAAAGACTCATGAAGATGATCTGAAACTGAGATCGAAATATTGACAACAATAAATACCAATTAATAAAATAAATATTGTTTTATTAAATTATAAAAAAAATTAAAAAAAAAAAAACAAAAAAAAAAACCAATAAAAAAACATGAGTCCCAAAACAAACAACTACATATGTATGTACACACATACATACATACATATGTATGTATATCTCACCTAAATCAGGTCACGTTTTTCCTATAGGCTCATTTTAAATTTGGATTTCTATGTGTAGATGAGCTGCATGTTTGCACTAACAATTTCTATGCAAATTATCTTAGTTTCTATGTTGGTTAGTTGTAAATTCACGAACAATCTACTCATTCACTCATTCACCAATGAACACACAATTGTTGTGAAAAACAAACAAAAAAATCGCTACTATATGTTAGATAATATGCAAAACAACAGAATAAAAACAAATAAATGTCATGTAGTATGAGAATGATAATAAATAAATACATACGTACATACAATGTGTGTGTGCATCTGCAACTAATTTTTGCTAACATTTATACATATTCAGGCGTGATGTGAAACGGCAACAATCAAACAATCAAGTTGCAAAAACTACCGGAAAATTATTTTTGAACAAACCATGCCTAATACAGATAAGCTGCTGGAGCGAATGAGATTCGAGGTATAAAAAGTGCAGAAAATTAGCTTGGAACTCTTGAGTAGTGCCTATCGAGCCATAACCGCCAAAAGGATGTATAAATTAAGTGAGGTCGACATAATTTTTTTTTTTTTTTTTGCAAAACAACACGGCAATAATTTACCTGTAAATTTTGAACTAATTTATTTTCTTGGAGCAATTTTTCAAGCTAATACAATGTAATTTTTTGTATCAGCTAAAGGAACAATCGAATACGCGGCAACAGATAGCTACAAATGTCTAATAAATATTTTTTTGGCTTAATTTTTTTTGAATATTATTGCTAAGGAGGATATAAACAAACTAATTTAGTTCTGTCATATCCTGTTGTACGCAGATGAGTTCACATTTCAGTTCCAGGTTTAGTTTGGTCTGCATTTCCAATAAATCACACAGAGTTTCCGTAGTTTTTAATATATTGTAGACTGTTTTTGCGCAAATCGTTAAGATTTAGTCATATCTAAAGCCGAAATACCATATTAAACCACAAAAAACTTAATTGTTTTTAATAATTTAACGTTTAGAACGAAGTTTTTCTTACTAAACCTCTGACAGCAACCACAAATTACCATAAAAAAACATAACAATCATTTTTATTTATGTATAAGTGCTTTTGACGAAAATAAAATGACTATGTTGTTGTTGTAGCGGCTAGTTACACCCCACTGGGTTGGCGGACTCCCTCAATCGTTATCGTCAAGCTCAACTAACGAAAGGTCCAGGAAACGAGCCGTTTCAACAGGGTCGGACCATAGGGAGAGGGGTGTTAGTTGAGTAGGTTTGGCCGGGCATGTGAATAGGTGATTGGTGTCGTGCGGAGACTCTTCACATGCCGGGCACGTGTTGGGGGTTGATCCTGAATAGGTAGGAGTTTAACCTGCTACAATATCCAGATCTGAGTTGGGCCAGAGTAACGCGGGTCTCACGAGGCAGCTGGAGCTCCTCAGCTGCAATGGGTGGTGGTTGGACTCCAAGGACTGCACTCACAGGGCGGGTGTCGATGTATTTGGACACCGACTCCCTGTGGATGCTGTCCAGAGCCTGTCGGTACGTCCTTGGGTCCAGCGGTCGGTGTACGTATGTCTGGACCTCGTCCGTCAGGCCTCCATTGGGGTGCCCCGGACGGTGGCATCCCAGTAGAAACTGTTTTGTGAGCATAATGTTGTGCTCCTGCACTGGGAGCACGTTAGCCTCATGGTAGAGGTGATCCACAGGCGTCATCAGGAGACATCCCGTCACTGTCCTGAGTGCATAAAATGTCTATCAATACTTTTGACGCAAGCTGGCTTAATTTTAAACGTTTGGTTTAATATAAAATGTTGCTTTTTATAACAATCGCAGACTCACAATATTTTAAATAAAACGCTTTCTAGTTAACCGTGTGTTGTCTATGGTTGAATATAAATAAAAGAAAAAACAACTCTTTTTGTAAAGGAAACGGCAATTTTTTATCCACATTAAATTTAAATTTATAATATAAAAAAAATATCAAATTCGCCTTGAAACAACACTTAATAATTAGGGGTGCACGGCGAAATCTTTCAATCCATGCCTAAGAGTAGATATGTTTTAATATATTACATACATACATATGTACATATAAATATATATGTACATACATATGTACTTACATAAATAAATTTAAAGAGAGCCATATTGCCAACAAAATGTGCCATCAATTAATAAAATTTCCGGGCTGGATGACATCATCAAACAAAATTGCGGACAGAGAAATGGTAAAGAATTTAAAATGCATTAACTGTCTCCTCAAATACTACATACAAATAATACTAGACATGTATTTGAAGTGCTTGCATATAATATATATGTATGTATGTACATATACTTGACACAAATGTCAAACGATTAGAGTGCACTTTCACACGGTACAGATACATTATGCGCATTTATAAGTGCTTTTATTATTAGATGTTAGGAAAATTATTACTATCTAAATTGGCAAAAATAATTGTAGATTAGGTGGGAATGTTAAAAATACACATTGCAAAATAAAAAACTTTTCTATACTTTAAAAAAGTAGTGTTTTTACAATTCTTCAGGGGTTGACTAGACCATTATTGTGTCTTAGGAGGGTTGTGGGGAATTATTGTTTAAGTTTTCCTAAAATACAGATCTAAAATACTTTAATTAAATGCACACATATTAAAGTACATAAAATGTTGCTCACAACCTGTCCTTAACGACAACTTATCAATCCCTGCCCGACAATTTGGTGTGACTCATTTTAGCTATAGCTTAGCAAAAAATTGATAATGAACTCAGGGTTGGTGTTGATAAAACAACTTTGAATCTTTATGTAATATACAAAAAAGCATTTTTTTTTTAATTTTGCTCCTTTCTATTTAACATGCTTTGGATTGGGTTAATACAAGTCTCGCGAAATAATGTGCAGTTACTGCAAAATGCATCAGAGACGTGGAGACATGTAGTGAATTGTTACCAAAAGCGCCCGGTCATGTTTATTGTTGTTGTTTCGAAGGTCTGACGTATGTTCCAATTCCATTCCGCCGTTTATTATATTGCGGCATAGCACCACATGTCACCAATACCTCTTGTATCCAAGAAAGTAGCAGCTTTGCCCCCTTCCTATAAAGCAAACCGGTGGATACAAATGGAACCAACAAAAATACATGCCGGCACTTTTGCTTAAATGTCTTTTCAATATGTACTTTTCGGGATGCAACGCATTGAATGAGAATAAATGGAAGCAGTAGAAACAAAAAGCAAATATTTTGTGCAGATGGCTGCTATTTTCCTGTTAAACTGTTTTTGTTCTTATATTATTATATACTTAAATTAAATAAATATAGAATTGAATATTGTTATTAAAAAAATGTATATCCAGATATATGACCAACCTGTTTCAATCTGTTATCCACGCCAGCGAAAGTTCAATAGGATGCAAGTGCAATAGCGTTTGCGCCGTTCGTACAAAATCAATAACAATTTAATTAGAATAGCTGCAACGTATAAGAATATCTGGTTAATTGGAAATTGATTTTGCACTTTCGAGATGTCACAGTCTTGCAAGCAATTCAATTACACTTTAATTTCAACAGCTGTTATATGTACAACGATGTTGCGATAATCAATAAACTTGTAGGCTTTTTTAAGAAACGAGTATGCCGCAAAGAACGCGTTTAAAGTTCACAAAAGCCGAAACTTACATATAAACGAATATGCATATAAAAATCCATATAAAGCGCAGACGAATAGTAGACCGATTCGCGTCTTTCGTGGTCGTGACCTGGCCTTTTTTTCCCTGATGATATTTTAGCTTCACCCTTTTTGATACCGTTCACACAGTTTGCTTTGCTGTAATTTAAGCAGTTTTAGTGGAAATCTTTTTTACAATGCGCAGCCCATGCAGCTTTATAACTTGTATTTCTGAGTTTATTTCGCACGCAAAACTATTTAGAGAAACTGATTAAAATTTACAGCAAAGAACCGAACGAATAACCACAAAATTGTTCAATTTCTCACAACGTTCTTTTGCTTTGTCGTGTTCTGTTTAGCTTTGTTTCAGTTGTCATCGCATAGTGCTGCCACTCTTTGGCAATTGCTAACATTTAAGTTTTTTAAATGCACGTTTTATCAACACTAGCAGAAGCGATGAAAAGTGTGAGAATTCAAAGTTGAATTGTGTCGAAATTTCAAACATTATTCAGTGAAGCTGTCAAAGCAATATTTCTAAAGGATTGTTAATTTAAAAATGTTTTTCAGAATTACCTTAACTATTATTTTATTTTATTATTTTAGACATATGTATGTACATATGAAAATATAAAAAAAAAAATTGTATGCATAATTAGCCATGTTACAATAAAGAGTTAATATAATGTTAGCAGTTGATTGGAGTTTTTTCTTATAAGTGGTCCATAACAAGTCAAACTTTGTTTACAAAACAAACTTTTTTCTTAAAAAAAAAACAAAACAACTTTTGTTTACAAAACAATATTTGTTTACATTTTGTATATTTCTAACTTCTAATTTATACACATTTTTCATTAACGCGATTTGGAAAACATATGTACATACTCAGAAAGGAGACATTGTGTTCTAAAAGACGAGAAAAGGTCGGATCTTGCTTTTCATATCCAATAGGAACCGAACTTTGGCATGCAAACAGTTGGATGCGTTCGGACCATTTTTTTTTGCATATTTGAAGGTATACCACGAGAGTCTTTTCCAAATTTTGGGACCAGGAGCAATGTTTCCTGAGGATCCGTTGTATTATGATGCGTCTTGCACTGTTTGCGTTGAAAACAAATGCATTTTTGAAGCAAAATGTGGAATCACGTACATTTCGTTTACATTTAGGGCCAGTTTTTCAGTGCAAGTTGAACTCTGTTTGTCGTTTAAACTAAGTTTAAACTCAGATTGCAGTTTTTCAGTCAACTTTAAACGGAGTTTAAACTAAGTTTAAACGGCCGATTGTGCTCGGTTAAACTTAGTTTAACTTATCAGCTGTTTGCTAACTACTTCGTTTTGGTTGCAACAAATTTATTTGGCCGCAAGGTAACTAAGTTTAAATTTAAACTGAGTTTAACTAAACTTAGTTTAAACTGAGTTTAAACCAGCACTGAAAAACTGGCCCTTAGAGTTATCAAACTCGTAAAATTTGATATATGTATCTATTTTGAAGGGTGATGATATACCCCAGGGTTGCAATTTCTTTAATGCTGCTATTTGTTTAATGTGCCTTGATAATTAGCATATTAAAATTTTTACAAACTTTTATTTTTCGAGCTTTTCGCGGGTTTTTTAATTCACGCATATTCCGGGATAAGTCTACTTAAACCGTAAAATTTAAAAATTTTGTATAATTTACAAAAATTTCCCTTTCAAGGGAAAAACAAAGCCATTAGAAAGTTCACAAACCGTGTTATTTGTTGTATTTCTATAGTCCGTTATTGAAATAACAGTGCGTCCGCTGTGCAATTTCGTTGACTATTGTATGTGGTATTCAGGCAATTAATCAGCAATAAAGCGCTTTTAATAAATTTGAGAGGCCCGTTTCTTAAAGAAAAACAGAAAGAGCCTATTTTCGATACGATAGTATACTTGCACGATGACAATACAAAGTACAGTAGGGCCTCGATTATCAGTGATGGTCGGGACCAGAAGCATTACGGATAATCGATTTTCACGGTTAATCGAATAACAATTTTGATTATAGTTTTTTTTTTAATATTTTTATTATTTAACAAGTGACATATTAAAATTTAAAAAAATTTATTCAAAGAGTTTATGTACATTTTTAAATTAAAAAAGTATGTATACATTAAATTTTCTACCGAAAACATGAGGCAAAAAAAGGAGATTAAACAAAAAAAGAATACAATTTCTTTAAAAAGTCGTGTAATGTTTTTTAACTTATAATTTTCTTTTATACGTTTTTCTTGTATGCAATAAACTTGAATTTTATCCTGCTCTGTAATTCCGGGACACCCAGGGCTATCCAGGAAATTCAGCAATGTGCTAGATGCCTCTATCGCTTCTTTTAAAGGGGTTTCTGAAACAATTACATCGTCTTCATCAGTGCCTTCCAATCCATTGTCTCGCTCAGATTCATCTGAGTTCCTGTTTGCCATGCTTATAATTTCTTCATCTGACAAAACAGCAAATTGGGAGGCATTTCCATCACATTTAAGCCATGTCCCTATATCCTCTGTGGTAAAGTCATCCGTAATATTGATTATTTGTGCCACATTCACGAGCGTATTCGATATTTCCATTGTTATAGGTAACAAAAATCTATGCATTTTGGAATGAAAACATTTCATAAAATTTGCTTTTCAATCGAACTAACAAAATTTTCGTGGTTTTGCGCTCTCTGCTTGATTTATTTACTCTCTCATTTTCATATATGTACGTATACAGACTTGTGAGAGCGTTTGCTTCCTAGTTGCTTCTGTACTTAATTAAAAAAAAAAATTCTGCCATCGCGGATAATGGAGGTAATCACAGTTAATCGAAGCAAACAATTTGAAAACATTGCAAACAATAATTGATCTTTGGCCATCACGGTTAATCGGGGTTACCGGTTAACCGGATCACGGATAATCGAGGCCCGACTGTATCTTGTGCCAACAAACCAAATATCCTCGCGTATTGGGGCCCATGTCACTGTTGGTAGTAACAATTTTAAAGTAGTCAAGGATTTTCTATACCTTGGATTCAGCATAAACACCACCAATAATGTGGGGCTCGGTAGGCAATTGACGAACGAAATTTCTTGCTCTACATATCCTCCATATATGGCGCAGAAGCATGGACGGTGTTGATTAGTGATGAGAAGGATTTGGGGGTTTTCGCAAGAAATGTTCTCAAGATTTATGGCTCTGTTCGCGTGAGCGACCAGAAGCGCATAAAAATACAGCGACTGTGATGCCTTGGACATGTCATTCGTATGGATGATGATGATCCGGTGAAAAAATCTTTCAAATCGGCACCCATGGGTGGGCAACAAATGCAAGGGTGCCCACGAACACACTGGAAGGACGCCAAAAGGGGTAACCTAGCGAAGGAAAGATAAAACTGGCTAAGTTTTTTGGTCTCGACACAAACCGACGCATGGTTGTAGTGGCATAAAAAAAGTTTACAAAATAGAGATCAGCTTTGTTTACTCTTTAGAGCTTCATATTTTACATACATACAATTTTAGATAATTTTTTTTTCATATTAGCTGGCGTCTATATAAACGAGCGATTACTGTAGTACAAACTCAACTCAAAAAATTCTAAAGTTTTTTTAAAGTTCGAAATTTTGATGAAATGTTCGAGGTTCGTATCTCAGCCAGGACAAGTAAAATCTAAATCAAAGAAAAAGTTTTTTTTTTCTAATAGCGGTCACCCCTCGGCAGGCAATGGCAAACCTCCGAGGGTATTCATGCCATAAAAAAGCTTCGCATAAAATACAGCTGCCGTTAGGAGTCGGCACAAATTGTTGGATAAGCTCGGCAAACTGAGCTCTATAGTGTAGGCGCCAAATTATTATTATTATTATTAAATTAAATAAAAGGAAGCATACGTTGTCAAATTTTGTCATTATATTGCATTACTAATATTTTTACCGTCTCGTATTCACATGGTTAACCTCATAATTCATCTTTATAAATACATACATATGTACCTATATATATAAATATGTACATACTTATATGCTCATTAGTAAATGATTTTTACGCTTGATTTGTTAGCAACAAAAGCTTACTTTGCTCGACTAAAGGAGTGTATTTATTTGTACATACAAACATACGTATTAATGATGCAGCTTTCAATTCTAATCGGTTTACACCATACCTATCTTTATATATGTATGTACATACATACGGTGCCGTTCGAATCATTACCAACCAAGTTCAAAATAACACAGCTCTAGTTGCTGAGTTTCAGCTATGTAGGTATAAAACAGAACAAAAACATGTATTTACTTAGAAAAACTTTAGTAAAAATAATAATTGATCATTGAGTTCTAAAAAACTTCGGTTTAAAGGTATTCTCTGATGTGTAGACTTGAAAATGACGTATCAGAGACCAACAATAGTCAGACATCATATTCGTATCCCAGAAACCCTGATAACCCTCTTCCACGACGCGTAAGTCCTGATGTATACTCTCTCCCTGCTCTTCGCTCATATTTCCTACATTTTCCGGAAACCTGTCCAGGTGACTATGGAGGAAGTGTAGTTTTATGCCCATATTTTTTAATCGTAGCAGAACGTCTTCTACAAGTTCAATATAATTTTCAGATGTGTTATTTCCGAGAAAATTCTGCATCACAGAGACGAACGCTGTCCAAGCCTTTAGTTCTAACTCAGTCATAGAATTTCTAAATTAAGTATCTTTCGTAAGTTGTCTGATTTGGGAGCCATCCAAAATACCGGCTTTAATCTTTTCCATAGTGAGTTGAGGAAATTTTTGGCAAATGTAAGAAAAGCAGTTCCCATTTTTATCTAGTGATTTAACAAACTGTTTCATTATGCCCAGTTTTATATGTAATGGTGGAAGGATAATTTTATCACGAGCTACTAATAAATTATGAACTATATTTTGCTTTCCAGGTTCCATATTTTCTCTCAACGGCCAGTTTCTTCTTACCCAATGCTCTTGTTGTTAGCTCTACTGTCCCAAAGACATATAAAACCGGGAAACTTTGTGTAACCACTTTGTTGAACAAGAGAATGTTCACCATTTTTAAATCTACACAAATTTGCCACTTATGGTTATTTTATTTTATTTTGTTCCAGACTAGCGAAATATGTATGTAGGTACCCCAGCGTACATCATCAGAATCATTTTGTGATGAGCTTGGTACTTCAATGTCTTGTTCTAAGGGTTCAGATATATTTTTAGGCACTGAAGAGTCACGTGAACACAACTAGTACTTGGGGACTGCCATTTAGCTCGATTTTTAGTGTTTAAACCGTTTAAGTTCACGCTACAAAAATAACAGTCTTCGAGATGATTTCGTGGTTCTCTGGAAAAATAGTCGGTGTTCCAAATTTAAAGGCACTTTTACCACTTTTCCATAATCGTGTGTGGAATATCCACGATTTACAAACACAATTTGGAGCCCAAGACTTCTCATTTTTATCCAAGAGCTTTCCAAAATACTCAAAATAGGTATTTTTCTCAAACGTTGATACAACTTTTCCACAATTGTTAAACACATATTATCCGCATATGTATATAGCAAAAATGATCTGGATTGTTTGAACAACATCTCCTTGAACTACTCATGACGCAAAAAATTTAGATACTAATCTCAACAAAAATCAAAAACAAAGTAACTCGAAATGCTCGAAAATTTTTGAGGGTAGATTTGACAAAAACTAGTCATAAGTAAACAACCACAAAATTCACGGCAACAGACAAAAAGTTAAAATTTGTAAACTAGTGTTATTTATGTATTTATTTTTATAATTCAGTTCATTTACTAAGATAAACTTTATAAATTAAATTTTAAAACTTTGCATAAAACTAAAAAAAAAAATTCAAGAAATTTTCATAAAATTGTTTGACATTTTTTCTTAGAAGTGTTGCAATGTTTTTGAGTATGCAACCTTGGTATGCTGTAAACGAACTGAGTTTTAATTGAAAGTTTTAGAAAATAATTAAATGAATATACATATGTACATACATACATATTTACATAAGTGGCAAACTACATATGTCATTTTGAACTTATTTGGTAATGATACGAACAGCACTGTATTTCTTGGAAATTGAAACGATTTTATTGTAATCTAATTTTGTTATCGTTAAAATTTTCGAAGTCCTTGATTTCTGGATTTACTCGACCTGAGAATCGCAGTGATGCAGGGATCGCGGGATTAGCATCCCTAGTACATAAACATACATACATATGTATGTACCGATAATAATACGTTTTTTCTTAATAATGAAACTGTATTAGAAGACCTCCGAATGGATATCATTAAAAATTATCTTTCTTCTCTTCTGCCAATTGGCTATCTACTTATGTTACATAAATTAATTTACATCCACATACATTTTTACAAAGTCATATTCATAATTCTAAAGGAAGTACAGGCACTTAACTTTTAAGAAGTTTAAAAACTATGCGCTTGCAAAATTCAAATTTCACTTAAAAACATGTAAATAATAAAAACTACTTTGCACAATTTAAGAGCCAGCATTTGGTTGATGATTATATGGAAAAGTTTTCAACAACGTGTTTTTTTGCCAAATCAGTTGGCCATGACTTTTTCACACAAAGTAAATTATTCTGAAGTAGCTTAAAAAAAAGATTTCAAAAAAATTTCATTTCTTTTTCATTCAACAGTGAACGACACAGCAAAAACAATCCACAATAAAAGTAAAGCATTTTCTTAAAAGATGGTGCGCAGTATTTTCTCACAACGTTACAATTACGCCAAAATACGTGCCAACGAGGCGTTGGATGGTAAGCTAGAGGAATTATCAAACGCGTTTTCTAACGGCCACACCTTTTTTCACAGATGTTTTTCGACGCATAGCCATATTTCCGAAGATCGCCAAATTGCCGAAACTGAAACGTACCTACTACATTGCGACACCGAAGCCGATGATCGAGAAGAAGAACAAGCTGAAGGCGAAGCACAAGAAGTTGTTATCTTCCTCCGATTGGTAAGCATCATTTGAAATGCGCTTATTGCAAGCAGGCGCATTTGTTGAGAATTTATAAGTATGGATTTCGTTTATGTTTTTTTTTTATACTTTTTATGTAAAACCAAAACTTGGAAAAATATTTTGTACTTAATTAAAAAAAAAAAAAACCTTTCGAAGGTATGACAGTGATTTAATACCGATGACAACGCGCTACGAACTCGAAATGATTTTACATACGCCACTTATGGAGCGCCATTCCGGCCACAATTCAAAGGGCACTTTTAGTCATGTCTACTGGAAATCAGTCGAATCGGATGAGATACAAGCGAATACGTCGCAAACACAAACCGGCAACGCCAACAGCAGTAGCGCAGAGTCGACGGCGACGAATAAAAGTCAAGTGCCAATAAGTGGTAAGTCGCCGTCGATTGCTCAACCTTTGGCGAAAGCAGCGTTGATTTCCACATCCGCATCCACATCGACGGCGGCTACTATAACACCTCTGGTCGTCTCACAAAATTATGACATGAAAAAAGAGACGGCGCCGGAACAGCCTTCAAAGAAATATGTGCATGAAACGCCAAAAAGTCTGGCAGCGACAAGAGAATCGCATGACTTTGAATTCGCCGTGCCCGAATTGAATAAGCGCCGTCGCAATAAGCATCTCGAGAAGAGTTATGAGTGCGAGCAATGTCACAAGAAGTTCGATCGCCCCTGGGTTCTGCATGGACACATGCGTTTGCATACGGGCGAGAAGCCGTTCGTGTGTCCGGTGGAGTCGTGCCAGAAGCGCTTTGCTGATCGGTGAGTGACCAAAGAAAAGCGCTATTGCTAACTTCGATATTCATTTAATTTCTTATATTGCAGCTCGAACTTGCGCGCCCATCAACGCACCAAAGGACATCACAATTGGAGCTACCAGTGTCCGCAGTGCACGAAGGCATTTAGTCAGGAAAACTACTTGAGTCGCCATAGCTTGGAGGCTTGTCGCAAGTTCTTAGCTTCCCACCGAAATGGCTAAGCACTTAGCCAATCGATCAGAGCACGTTTTTTCTACGTTGTCTTGCCGTATTATATTTCTAATGTTATTTTAATTGCTTTTAGATGTATGAATTTAATTAATTTTGTTAAAATAAATTGTATAATAATGTAAAAAAAACATTTTTTTTTTTATAAGCTTAATACAGATAAGTGAGTACTGTGTCCATGCACATCAACCTGGTAAAAAAGTATGCTTTCATCCACCTAGGAATTTTGTATTTATAGAATATTTAGAGCTCACTCGCTCCGTTGAAGCGGCATATTGCCCTTCTATGAATTTCTGCGGAGTTGTTCCGCGTGATGCAGTTTAGTAAGAATTTTGTTCGCCATATTGCTTTTGACTCAAGCATAGTATCTATTAGGTTTTCGACAGTGAGTGGTTTCCCCACCCTCATGACCAAGTCATTTCTCTCGGTTGCAAACAGCGGACCGACGAAAAAACAATGTTCGGCGTCTTCAACAATTTGATTTGCACAGAAGGTGCAGTACGGGTCATCTTCGTGTTTAAACCTATGCAGATAAGACTTGAAACAAACATGGCCCGTAATAATTTGTGTTAGGTGGAAGTCAACTTCGCCGTGTCGCCTAACTAGCCATTTATCTAAACTGGGAATCAACCTAAAGGTTCAGCGTCCCTTATCTGCTGCACTCCACCGCGTCTGCCAACTCTGCAAGCAACTCTGCCTCACCGCTTCACGTCTTACCTTATTTGTCGAGAGTGCCACAACCTCTTTCGCCAGGATCTCTATTGGACAAAGCCCGTCCACTACCAGCGCTGCTTCTTCCGACGTTGTTCTGCACGCGCTACACCCCCTGATCGCGCAGTGGCGATATAATGATCTTATCTCTCGTGCGTACGAAGTCTTTTCGAACGCAGCCGACCAGCTTTTTATGTATGTACATACATACATATGTACATAAGTATATATGTATGTACAATGTACATAGGGAAAATAAATGGGCCAACATCATAGTCAAGTTATAAAGTCGACTCTAAAGTTAGTATTAGCTTTTTTGAAAGGTATCTAATCGAAAAGAATGTCAAAAAGCTGTTACTAACTTTAGAGTCGACTTTTATTTAAACACTTTTTAATACGATTTTATGCGTTAAAAAATAGCGTTAACATATTTTTCTCACTATTTTTTTCTAAAAATTATGTCACGATTCTGAGTGTTTCTTCGAAAAATTGTTTTCTTCATTGTAAGATGCTTGGGGAACTTTCAACGCATTAAGTGACTTCTAAATATTCAACATAAGTCACTTAAATCCCAAAGTTTCTCGGTTGAGAAATAAAGGAAAAATCTGAAATTATTTGTGTGTATTATTTTTCAGAACGATCTCCGTATATTTATAATTTTTTTATTATTATCCCCTCAAAGTCGGCATTGAGTTTGAAGAAGCAAAACTTGTTCCTTAATGATGAAAAAACCAGCTTCTTTTCAATTATAAAATCATTTCCTAAAAAATGTTTCACTCGTTTGAGGAAATTGTCCATGTAATAAGTATAAAACTTGCTATCAATGTTCGTGTTTGCCTGCGTTTTGGAAGCTGTTTTTTTGAGTGTGCACAGCATCGTTTTTAATTTCTCTTTTATGAAAATTTTAATTTGATAAAATTTTGTTGGCTTTTAAATGAATAATAATTCACAACTTTTTTGAGCTCTGGAGGTCAATTTATGGAAGAATTTATTTGGAAAATACAACAACAGTTTAAATGGTAGAAGTTATAGCCACTATTTCGTAGATAACCACATCTCCTGATCAGACTTCTTTTTATTTAATTGTATTTATTCTTCATCACCACTTCCCAGGCTTCCATAAACTGGCCTCAAGCTCAATCAAATTCTGAATTGAAAATCGATACTCAGTTTTTATTATTTCATTTTTATAGTCGAATACTTTTATTTAACTACTCGTATATCTTTGAAACAAGGTTAAGTTATTAGGAAATATTTTCACCGTGTGAGAGTTAACTGGCATTCGGTGGTTATTTTTCGATATTCAATATAAAAAAAAGGTTAATTGATTCTCACCACCTTTTATAAAGATCGTTTTGTTTTGAATTGCCGACAAATATAATCTATAGGTGCCAAATATTTGTTTGTGTTGTAACCTGCTATCACCTGGTTACAATTTAGAGACTAGTGACTTTATTTTAAGGCTAGTGAATGCCAACTGGTCTAAAATTGTGAATTATGTCTCTATTAGGGACTGACACTGCTTACTGAATTCCGACTGACCTTACTATAGAGCAATTTTAAGCAAAAATACCTTCTAATCCTTTTCGTCCCTAATGCATCTGTTTCTCAACATAAAAAAGAAATAAAAAATATGGAAATTCGAGGCTCGAATAAACTATAATACATAATTTTCCGATGGCTTATGCCTTTCACTTCGATTTTCATCTTCTTTCATAGCGCTACAATTGTTTGTCGATTTGGGTCGAGACCAAAAAGCTTCGCCAGTTCCCTCTCTCCTTCGCTATGGTTCGCCAATTATTCACACCAAGCGAATACAGGTTCTTTTGCACTTGCTCTTTCCAGTGTATTCGTGGACGTCCTTGCTTTCGTTGTCTACTCATGGGTGCCGACTCGAAGGATTTTTTCACCGGAGCATCATCATCTATACGAACGACATGGCCAAGCCATCACAATCGCTGTATTTTTATACGCTTGACAATGTCCATATAATTATACAGCTCATACAGTTCATCATTCCATCTTCTTCGGTACTCGTCGTTAACGCGAACAGGACTATAAATCTAGCGTAGAACATTTCTCTCGAAAGCCCCCAAAGCCTCGCATGGCTGTTTAGCATCGTCCACGTTTCTGCGTCATATAAAAGGACGGGCATGATGAGCGATTTGTAGAGCGAGATTTTCGTTCGTCGTGAAAGGGCTCTGCTTTTCAACTGCCTACCGAGTCCAAAGTAGCACATGTTGGCAAGTGTTATTCTTCGCTTGATTTCGAGTATTGAGTGGTATTAATGCTGGATCCAAAGTATACGAAATCCTTGAATACTTCAAAGTTGTAACTGCCAACAGTGACGTGAGTTCCAATACGCGATGATTTTTCCTTTCTTGCCATAAGATACTTTGTTTTGTCCTCGTTCACAGCCAGACCAACCTCTTTTGCTTCCTTTTGCATACTGGGAAATGCTGCATTGACGGCCCTGTTGCTAAGGCCAACGATGTCAATATCATTCGCATACGCCAGCAGCATCGTACTTTTGTTATAAATAGTGCCACAGCGATTCAGATTGGCATCTATAATTACGGATTTCAGCATCAGATTGTAGAAGTTGCACGAAAGTGAGTCGCCTTGTCTAAAACCTCGTTTGGTCTTGAACGACACGGAGAGGTCCTTCCCAATTTGGACGGAGCTCACTTCGATTTTACCTGAAGATAATTTAGAAATTTTATTTTAAGGCTAGAGACTTCTTTTTATAGACTTTATTTTGCGAATGGCAACTGGTCTAAAAATTAATGCGGGAATACATACATACTCAATGATGGCAATGCAATGTTTTTATACTAATCAACAATAGACTCTGTATTTTGGTATGATCTCAAGTCTTGAATTTAAGACTATAATTTTGTATATATTCTTTTTCACCTTTTTTGTTATTGTTTTTAGTTTTTATGTTCTACAAACAACCTGATTATAATTTAGAGACTTCATATTGATTCTAATGAGCGCGACTTGGCCTAAAAATGTGACATTTGCGACATTAAACAAGCAATAAGAACACAATAAAAACGACGACCTGAAAACCGAACCGAGCCGAGCTTCTCCTACTTTTTGTGGTGCGCATCTTAATACACCGCAAATGTGGAAACGCAGTGAACTGCCAATCCAAATGGGAGATTATTCCACAAATGCCAGTACGCATTAGGCAATTACTCTATTCAACTTTCCTATTTGAAACAGTATAATGCAAGGTAAGTATATTTAATAGTTAGCCGCAGTAGAAGATTTTAAACTTTTATTAATATACATACATACATACATACATACTTATTTATATATACAAAATCACCTAAGTAATATTTTTTTTTGTTTCACGGGTCATATATGTATGGTTGATTTTCAATTCTCAACGCCTAAAAACACATGTAATGCCTCAGGGGGTACTCCTTGTGATGCTGCTAGTTGGTCTAGAATCTGCAATGAATGTGAAGGTATTCCATCTTTTGCGACTTCTTCTGCGGTAGTGCCTATTAAATTATAGACTGTTTTAGCAGGCAACCCAGCGGCTGCTGCCAGATCTGCTATGGAACCTGCCGATACTTGGTGTTGACCCATTAGACCGAGCAAAACTGCTGGAATTACGCAAAATACGAAGAAGTTCATTGCATCGGTGAATTTGTATTCGTTTTCACGGAGTTCTAACACAAAAATGCATTGCAGCTATGTCGATAGCACAGCTTTTATACCCGCACGATTGCTACAAATTACTAACAATACGATATTTTATTTTTTTTAATATAAATATTAAATATTAGTTCAGCTTCGTTATGTTATATTATATGTGTGCCAATATATTCAGCTATTAGCGTTTAAACATTCATCGTTATTGTTATGTACGCCCTTTATTAAATAAGTATCAATAAAAGGGCCTGTAGGTGAATGAAATTACACAAAAATCGATACGGTGAACGATATCTATGAAAGACCATGCGATTTTATTTACAAGCTTTCACTTAACTTAAACAATAGAAGTAAAAATAATAATCTTAAAAAGCTGTTATTCACTAAGCCACCATACAATACAGTTGTTGAAAAATAATGTAATATAACTTTTTTTCTGAAAAGTTTAACTACTAAATATCCAGAATCGATAAAATACAAGATTTCGCTTTCACGAAGAAAAATGGTATACAGCAACGTCACACGATAATGAATAAAAGAGAATAGAATAAATTGTAAACAACAATTGGAGGTTAGGTCATGCTAGAAATTTTAAAAGTTATTTCGTTGCAGCATTTGAATGCGCAATTAGTAAAAGTAATGCTGCTTCAATTTTCGAGCAAGGCGCAACCTCTGTATACCCATCAAACCGTGGTAATAAACTGTGTATTTAAGGGATTTAAAAGGTGTATCGTAAAATTTTAAACCATACAAATTTTTAGCAGCTAAATTTTTTAAAAATCTTTTGTTGGAATAACAAAATGTGAAATTTTATGATTTTATGTCGTTGAGATCTTATCATTTTTTAAGATCGCTGGACATGATAATCTGTTATACGAAAAAAATTGTTCGAAACCAAATTTTCTAAAAAAAAAAACAGCAAAAGTCAATGCAAAGCCTGAACCAATAAAAACGTGCATCTTTTTTAATAAAACTTAATGTGTTACAAGACTGCATAACTAAAACATTTCAAAGCGCAATTTTTAAACTGAAATTTCGATAAAAATATGACAAAAACTCTTAAAATTTGTTCAAAGCTTAAAGCTCTTTTTTATATTTTTAACTTAATTGATTTGAAATTTTGAAAACAACTCATATGGTAAACAAAAGTAAAACAAATGAAAATATTCAAAATTGTATTCAAGGCGAATTCATAAATGGTGGTGTTAATCAATCAGCTGATTGGTGGTTGGTTGTCAAGATCAATTGTTTAGTTGCAAATAATAAATTGTTCCCTTTAACTACAGGAAATTTCAAGATATGGTTCACTATAACTTTTCGCGGTGACTCTAAAAGTTTAAAAATTATTTCGCGAAATTTAAATACAAAGGAGAAAAAGTTTGACAATAACCCACCAAAGGGTTGCAATTTTAGAATCGCTACCACCTTACATCAATTCGCCTTGATTGTATTTATTTGAGTTGTCATAGATACCAATACATTTGTGTGCAATTGAAAAGTTGAAAACATTTTTCGAGTGCTGGGAAACTTTGAAAATGCTCTAAGCGGGTTCATCTTATATATTTTTGTATTATGGTATGTTTTATATAATGAGCTATATTTAAAAAAATAGAATTTGTCACGATTTATTGCAAATGAAAAACCATTTGAACGCTTTGTTGAGTTACTGTACATATAATTGAATTATAAATATAGTAATGATTGAATTATGACTGCGCGAGAATTCAGCAATGCATAATACAAAGGTAGATAACGTTAATGAAAAATTATAATTGATTAAAAAAAATTAACCAAAAAGTGGAGGAAAATAATAATAAGTCTTAATTTATCATTTGCCTAAAAATTTATGTATTTAAAAAAATTAAGTACATAAAATAAAAAAGAGTGAAAATGGTATAAGTATAATTATAATAGATATGTAGGTATAATTTATCAACGAAAAAAAAAAAATTTTATAAAAAATTAAATAGTAATAAAAAAATTTGCAACGAGTGAAAAATTATTAATGAATGAAAAAAGTGTAAAGAATAAACATAGTATTGAATGAAGTTGTTTTGAATAAAAATAGAATGGAAATTAACAATAAAGAAAAAGCTTTGAAATGAGCGAATATTGGTAAAGGATCAAAAATAAGTCGAATTAATTACATAAAAAATTAGTATTGCATTGAAACTGAATGAGAAATTAGTAATGAATGAAAAATAAAAAAATGAATGAAGAATTAAAATGAGTTTTGAGTTACGAAAGATTTGACTTCCACATTAACTGAAGAAAAATTATTTGATGACTAATTTTTTGAAGATTAACAAATGAATGAAAATCTTCGAAATATTGAGTGACAGAGAGTGTTTATTCGAAAGTTCCAAAAAACACATTGAAGTGGCCGAAAACCAAATCAATATTCTATACAGGCCACGTTGACGGGCGATGCAATGCAAGTTATACTAGAACACTAAAAAAATAATAAAACAATAAGAAAGAAACTGTGTCGAAACCGTAACAAGTGAAAACTATTTACCATCTACGAAAAGGAGGTCCAACCTCCTGTAACATTACAACATCACACAAGTTAGTGTTGCAACAATGTTAACACCGCTGCTCTACAACAAATGCCGCCTAAAGGTACTGTAATGTTACAAATGTTTACAGCGTAATTTTGTACTTTTTATATGCTCTCACTACATATAAATCGCTCTCTGGCGCTAGAAGAGAAACACAACTCATAACAAACTTGGACGGCGCAATACTCTCGTCGTAAAATTTTCAAGTATATTCCTAGTTTGATAGGCATACATACTTACATACAAACAAGTAAAAATGTACGTGCGTGGGTGACAGATAGAAGTAGTTGAACACTTCCGTAGGTATGTATGTATGTATAGTCAATTATGTACATATGTATGTATTACAAGTGATTGGATTTGCGCGTGTATGTGACAAGTTCAGGGCTGTTCACTGACTGTCTCTTTAGTCGGATTTGCCCTTGATGACTCTGATTTCCTACATACTCGTACATATCTATTTATGTATGTATGTACATATGTACATATGTATGTACTTGTACTTTCAAGTGCATTATGTTGCACTACTTGTAAATAAAATTGTGCGAGTACAGGATTAATGCGTAAGCATTTTATGAAGAGGATTTGGTGTGTATTCATACACCTCAGTGTACTTAACTGCAAGTTTTCTTAGAAAATTTACATTTGAAATAGTATAATGCAAGATGATTGGTACCCGCAGTAGAAAAATTGCAAAAAAAAAATGGATGAGCTCTTAGTATTTTGCTTATGATTTTAAACGTTTAAGTTTCAAAAATATTTTATCAACTGAATTGCAATGAAAGCAATCTTATCTAAACAATATACAATTATAATTAAAATAAATATTATTTGATGTGCCTTGGTATAATGAATTAGAAATAGACATAAAAATGGTCAATCGTTTAGAATGAGGAGAGGAGCCAATTTATTGTCTATCTGCTTGTCCGCGCAAACGATAACTTACATAAGTTAAAGGTAAGCTCTCTCAACGAATCTTTATTAAGTATTTTTCCGGTTCAGGGCAATTTGATATGGAAATTCATCGAAAAAATTCCGTACAAAATGTTATACGTACGGAAGAAGAAGAATTTCTATACCAAAATCTTCGAAAAAATTCCGTACAAAATGATATACGAACGGAAGAAGAAGAACTTCTATACTAATGTGTAATGACAGAGATAGAGCGAGGATTTGAAATTTATATTTTTCTTTCGAGGTTAAGTCAGCACAAGTATTTATTTTGTTTTGCTGTAGTTTTAAGTTCTCGTCTTAATAACTTCCTTACAACAGCAACATTTGTTATTGAGATCGAGGCATGTTTCATAGTAAATTTTTTTTTTTAATAATTAGAGCGGTTGAAGTTATGACTGCTTTATCGGCGATTGCCTCATCAACTACTTTTTTATCATTGAAGGATGATTGAAATCGGCTCAATCTTTCTTACATATAGGGACTTTTTTTTTTTTGATTATTTCTAGAGACCATAGAGAAAATTGAAAAACAAGTTTCTGTATGTACAAGTAGTATGCACATACTAAAATGACGAATGTATGAAAAGTCAGTTAAATATTTTTTTAAATTAATCATTATCCTAATTGATAAACAAATGTATTTATTTATTTATGATTGATCAGCTCATTTGTATTGATGTTTAATAAAAAAAATCATTAATGCAATTCTGAGTAAATTTGTTCGTTTCATTTGAGTTTGTTTTATAAGCAAATTAATATTTAGACTTTAGATTGGCGGCCCATGGCGAATATGTCAATTTATTTACTATATGTGGTAAGTGCCGAAGAAGAAAAGCATGCAAGTTGTAATTTTCCACCACAACTTTCCAATATAAACTTTCGTATATGAAGCCAACAAAATTTCTAGCATACTATGAACTTACGATCGTCTAGTTAGGTGAGCTGTCATCGTCTAGATGAATAAATTAATGCTAAAAAGTTCGAAAGAAAAATATTTGATATTTGGAAAGTTCTACAGATGGTGAATTTTCAAATAGTCTCTTAAACATGGCTGTGACAAAGTGGTCAGTCGAAATTGTTGTTGGGTGGCAGTACAGCGGGTGACTGTACATTTTGCAATATTATATGCAGCTAAACGAAAAGTTTACACTATTTGATTTCCTGCTGGGATGTCAGCACTTAGAATTCATTGAATATGCTGACAATTTTGGCACACTGTGAGCTTAACAGCGCCGAATAACAGAAGCTAAACATAACATTGAAATCTTTTGTAGCGAGCTTTTGCCTCCCTTTCGACACGTGCGGCTTATTGCAAGGAACAACATATTTTTAATACATACATACATACGTACACATATGTACAAATGGATATGCAAACGTAAATGCATTTTAGTAAATATCATTTACATACATTCCTACATACAGATGTATGTACTCGTACTTCTATTTAAGGCTCCTATTTCTTTACGTCCTATATTTCCTGCGTTGCATGTACACACATTCTTAGTTGCATATACTATATGTATGTATGTACATCTGTGCGAATCTACTAATAACTACATACCTCAAGGGAATGAATTTTCCAATTTACTTGATTTACAATAACAGCCTTATACATATATATCAATGTAATATGTATGGCTAAGTGAGTTTGAATTAGGTCAAGGTCATCAACGGGTATTTTACATTTATATACATGTATGTACATATGTACATACATTCGCAGGAAAAGTGGCAGCTAAGGGACTATTAGGGATAATTTTGATTAGTTTCGTGCTGTTACCTTCCTGACTGCGATTTCAGCTATGATTAGCTATTGAGTTTTAATGGTAGCCAGGGCAAAATTCATTCGTTAATTTTTAAATTTATTTATTGCCAGGATGTACGCAATTTTCTTCTATGTAACGTATGTTTAAAAAATATTTCTTTATAGATGCAAACATATACATAAATACAGTGGTGGCCATTTCATTTGCAACCAAATTTAAAATGAACTAGTTTGCTACTTATATTTATTTATTAATTTTTAAGAATTTTCAATTAATATTCAGTTCATTATATGACATAAGCCACATAAAAATCCAGTTAAAAATTTTGTAGAAAACAAAAAAAAAAAATTCAACAAATTTCCTATTCAATTTTGAACTTTTTTCTCAGAAGTTGTTCAAATATACATATGTATGTATTTGAACCATAGCTGTTAAATAATGATTAGTAATTGCAATCATTAGCAATTAGATTAGATCCATATTCACAATTAGATAATTGAATTAGATTTTTCAATTAGTTCAATTACTTTCAATTAGATCGCAAGTTTTGCTCAAACTTTTCCAACACAATTTAGAAAAAACAAAAAAAGGAGCAAATAGAAATTCTTTAAACTACTTTTATAAACATTTTATAAACATATTACTAGTTGTTTCAATATAATTTTTTTTATTTTATGATTATATTTCCTTTTTTCATATTTTCTTTATTAACTTTCCTTTACTCATTAGCAACATTTTTAATGTTTAATGTTTTATAAACAAATAAAAAAATTAAATATAATACTTCAGAACAATATCATTAACATATATACATATGTACATGTAAAAAAGCAATTCATGTGGCAAAAAATAACTTATATAAATAAATAAATTCATTACTCTTAGTTTTTCGTTGCAAAATTGGCATTTGCTTTTAATAAAACCAACTTTTCGAACGAAAGGTCGGTCAAAGCCTGCCGTCTTGGGGCATTTATTATGCCTGCAAAGGAAAACAGTCGTTCTACAGGCACCGATGATGGCAATGGAGTTTTGAACTTTACAAACGCCTCCTTTAGCAAATAATATTTACTCCAGTTAACTTCAGCACTTGAACTATCATTCAAGTAGCTGTAGAACTGGTTTGCTATTGCAGCTCTCACTTCGCCTCACTGTGGAGTTGGTGAGGCGTTTGTATCCATATCATCATCTGTAAATATAATAATGTGTATACAATTTAATAATATGAAAAATATTTAACAAAAAAAAAATTTAACATCAAGGTCAAATAATTTTTAATTTCTTATTTTGGGTCACCCTATTGATAATATCATATATATTATATATTGAACTTTTAACTTATTATATTGAACTTTTAACTTGCCGGAATATGGAACATTTATCTTAATGCCTTCTTCAAAAAATACTTACCAATCAAATCTAAGCACAAAAGCAAACGATAATTAACAAACCATATATCCACAAATTACAACAAAAAAATAAACCACGCCAAAAAACACATGTCTTACGAAAGATCATAAAAAAGTTATAAATGATAATAAGCACATCACAAAGCAAGGATGTGAAAAACGGACATTTGCTTCTTTTTTTCGTTTTTTCTAAATTTCGTTTGAAAATTTTGAGCAAAACTTGCGATCTAATTGAAAGTAATTGAACTAATTGAAAAAAATAATTTAATTAGATATTTCAATTAGTTCAATAGTTTCTGCTAATTGAAAAAAATTGCAATTATTTTTCAATTATTCTAATCGTAATTGATTAGTAATTGAAAAAAAAAACTAATTGAAGTTTTCTAATCAATTAGGATTATTTTTAAAATTAATTCTAATGATTACTAATCCTTATTAAAATTTAACAGCTTTGATTTGAACATGCTAAAGTACATACACATAAGATATAAAACACACACACACACTAATAAAATGGTAGTGCAGCAATGCATTTATGCACTGCCTAAAATAAGATAACAATGCACTTGAGCAGCGTTGGTCTATCAGTAAATAAAAGATAAGAATAACCAAATGCGCTTGAGCCGCGTTGGTCTATTTGAATATGTTTAGAATAAGAATAGACTAAGAAAATTTGTATATAAAAGTCTGTCAAAGGAAGAATAAATTAGAATGAAAATAAATCCTCTACTTTTGATTATCTTTTTTTTCCCCCCCACCCGCGGTAAGGGATATTTAATATATACAAGTAAATCTGTACAGAAGTGTTAGAATTTTTTTGGGAATTACCGTTGATTTATTAGAATTTTTTTGGTCGCATTTGATTACTTGTAACGAATAAAGAAAACTTATTTTAATATGGAAGAAAGTCGCAAAACCCTTGTCAAAAAAATAAATACTAAGAAATCTGAGGAATCTGAGAAAAAATCTCAAAATCTATATTCAAATTTGTTGAATTGTTTTTTAGTTTTCTACAAAGTTTTACACTTGGATTTATATAGTTTATTTTACAAAATGAACTGCATTTTAATTGAAAATTCTTAAAAATAAATAAATGTATACGCGTATAAGTGGCAAACTATGTAATTTTGAATAATTCAAAATTTCAAATTCAATAGTGTATGCTCAAAGTAAAATTGAAAATATAATGAATATTTAAAAAAAAGGGATATGTATTTGCTTTTTTGTTTATAAAATAAAATTTTTTTTATCAAAATATGGTTAATTTTGTAACTAAAATTATAAAATTCATAGTTTCAAGCCACGTATTTAAAAAAAATCAGAGTTTTTAGAAAAATTCTAGATATGCACGTTTGTAGTGCATTCAATTTTAATTTACAAATATGCTAAAACACTATCAAAAACAAAATCTTAAAAACCAATGCAATATTTTAGTTACTTCAAACTTACGGTTTACCCAAACTGAATGCACTAAAAAACTGCATACCTAATTTATTCACTGAAAGCTTTTGCAGGCTATCAAACATCCTAAAGAGAAACAAAACTTCTTGATTGAAATATACTACTTTCAAGGATTCTTTACCATTTCTACGAAAATGTTTTTCTTTTCAATATAATATATGTATGTATGCACATGGGAAAATTTGAGCATTTTAAGCAACCTCTTTCTTTTTCTATAAAAAATTAGGTTATATTTTTTCGATATAGAGTTATTCTGAGGGTTGAGAATATTAAAATTCCTGCTTTACTTTTATTGGAACACACTAAAAACATATGTTCACGCCTACATACATACATAAATAATTCAGATAACTGACATATCTAAAATAATGTGGTTTCAATAATAAAACATAATTAATTGGAGCTTACACTATAAGGCTCGTGTGTCTCTATATTGTATAATAAATGTATGGACCTACAGTTTACAGAAAAAATTTAATTTTGTTACACAATTGATTTTTTGTTATTAAAAGAATAAAAAAATTAGTTGCTGCTTCGCGGAATGCAAAAAAAAACTGCAAGTGCTTGAATATCAAGAACTTAAAATTTCCGGCGATACCATATTTAAGGCAAAAGTGGATGAAGGCATGCAAGGTCAGTGCCCATCAAATGAAGATTTAGTTGCTCGAAATAAATGTGGACAGCTAAACCGAAACGCCATACCAAGAAAAGAAGGGTAATTATGTCAAATTTGTTTTTCTAGGCAAACTACAGATTTTACTTTTATCAGGCACCAATCCTCAAATGAAACGAATATGTCTATCTACCATATGCCAGCGAGTTTAGCTCTGAAACAATATCGAGGAAGATAGTTAGCAAAGGCTATGTGAGCGTTTCAACACAAACTATTACCTAAGTTTAACTTCGGCAAATAGAACAGGGTAAAGAGCTAGTACTTTTGAGTCATTAGTATACAAATTATTAATATAAGTATTCTGTTTATGCTCAAGTAAATCAGGGTATACAAATACTCGTACTTGTCTTTGATCCTTTTCCCTGTATAGTAATCGTATTATCACCTATGTACTTATTGATAAATATGTTATTAAAGTGCATCGATGGATGAAAATATAATTAAAATATAATGCCTTGAAGCTGAGCTGAAGACATTAACAGAACAAATTGCAGTCCTTGAATTCCAGTTGAACAATTCTTCCCCTGTAAATAATTTACTAACCCAAAATCAAATGGAAATCTTAACCAACCCGTCAAAATCACAACATTACAGTTTAGAGGAAATTGCGTACGCCACATGAATACATTCTGCTGGTCCTCGCTGCTACAAGCTACTAAGAAAAAAAAAAACTTTCCGCTCCATCTCTATCAACATTGCGTAGAGGGCCGACAAACTTGTTGGGGTTGATAACCAACTATTGTGACTTTGAATGTTTTGCAGACATTTTTAAAGAAGCACAAATATGTATCTGAGGAAGAAAAAATCGAGGTGAATTTTATATTTAAAAAGTTGTCCATTTTCGTGACCATGTTTTCAGCACGCAGATGAGGAAGAGTACGAAGGGATCGTGACGGATATTAGTCCTTTGAATGATACTGAGTTGATTAGTAATGAAATACCACTTTGCACGGGTTGTTTTTATTTTGTCGTATTTTATAAGCGGTCATTTGTTTTGGTTTTCATTTAAAATTTTATTTTTGGGATTTTTATTCGGCGGCTGCGTGAACTTTGACAAAGAAATGGAGGAAGAGAAAACATCCAGGTAAGTTATCGAATACAAAAGCATAAATATCCACAAATTTACTAAATACATTTGTTCCCCCCAAAGCCATCACCTACACAAAAATGAGAAGCAACTTTTCGTATCAATAATTTTCAATTTCCAAGTGAATACTTCTGCGGTTGCACAAAAGGCTTAACATGTTCATCATAAAAAGTTCGTCGGATTCATCTTACTCCTCCTCATCGCCTTAAAGATAATAATGTACGAATGCCAAAAAGATGTGCAACGATTTACATATGTTTATATCTTACTTGAATCTACACAACCTGATTTATGTAGAGTTCAGTAATTATTTTATTTTTCACACTTTTCCGCGGCATATTTTTTTTATATTCGAAATCAGATAAGACAAACAATAGGAAGTTTGCTCACACGAGTTTTCTATCCACACAAATTTATTATATGACATATGACTTTATGACACCTTGTGAAATACCTAATGGTATTCAATAGTGCATACTCAAATTAAAATTAAAAGCACAATTGAAAATATAATGAATATTTTTTAAAAAAATTTATGTACATATGTATGTACATCTTTGCTTTTTGTTTATTAAATTAAACTATTTTTAATTTTTTAACTAAAATTATAAAATTCTTAGTTTCAAGCCACGTATTAAAAAAATTAGAATACATTTATTTTTAATCAGAGTTTTTAGAAAAATTCTAGATATGCCGGTTTTTAGTGCATTCAATTTTAATTTGCAAATATGCTAAAACACTCTCGAAAACAAAATCTTAAAAATCAATGCAATATTTTAGTTACTTCAAACTTGCGGTTTACCCAAACTGAATGCACTAGAAAACTGCATACCTAATTTGTTCTCTGAAAGCTCTGATTAAAATGCTTTAAGTTTTGAAGGCTATCAAACTTCCTAAAGAGAAACCAAACTTTTCGATTGAAATATTTGACTTTCAAGGATTCTTTACCATTTTTACGCAAATTTTTTTTTTTTCAATATAAAAAATGTATGCACATGGGAAAATTTGAGAACATTTTCTATGACAGAAACAGCCCTCAAAGGTTTGCCATTGCCTTCCAAGTGTGAAACACTTTTGAAAAAATTTTATTAAGATTTTTAGATTTTACATGCTTGAGATTAGTTAATTTAAACTCGATGATAATCGACAAAACTGAAAAATGCATACATATGTACATTAATTCAAGCATACGTTTGGTCGTATGTTCAAGGACGAAACGAGAAGAAGCGAAGAATAAATACAACAAGACATTTACAGCAAAATCATATCCTTGCACTAGACCTTTGCGCCAATATCAGACATTGAACTAGAAGGGCACTTTCCACTTGACAAACACAAATGCGTTCAAATTCCATAGGCAAAGATAAAGATAAACGCAAACAAGAAGAGAACGGACTTACTTCCAAACAAAATGGTGAAAGTGTACGATGCAGTGAAGTTGCAGGCATGATTCGAATGCCATGCCAAGTTAGCCATCTTTTAGTATTACGCATTGTAACAATTGCAGACAATGCAGAGGATTCCGGATAGGAAAAACAAACAGATACAAAAAACGAAATAGAAACATAAACAACTAGTCATAACAACAAATGCCAGGAGTCTACGATTGCCAAAACACAAAAGCTGTCGGAATAATAACAATCAAAGAAGGCTGGCAAGCGAGCGGAAGAGGAAATCATTACACTCTCTTATTGAGCCACTGTGGGAATTTATTGAGAACGCTGCTGATTGTGTGTTGTAGTTGTAAGGTGAAATCTCGCGAAAGCAATAATTGCAAAGTGCAAGGATGCACAGCATATGGCATACAAATATTTGTTAACATGTTCATATGTCCTTAGGGGAATTGCTCATGCTTCTAGCTAGCAAACTATGTCGTAGCCTCAGTGGCGTTCAAACCCTGTTGAAATAAGCAATTAATTTACGAGTTTAGTAAGAAGTCAGTACAAATTTGAATTGCGTTGTTTATGCACAAATATATGAAACTATATTCAACTGTTATAGTTGCGCCAGTAATCGCTTAAAAATTTTAATCAATAAGCGATTAGACTCACCGTGAAGTAAGTACCTACTGAGGTACTATTTCAAGCTTCGGGCACGCCTAGTTTTTCGACTATTCGTTCAGTAGAAAAGGCATTGCATCACTTAGTACGGTGGACACAATGCTTCAGCCAACTGCTTAAACGGCCACATTCTGCTGCTTCTCACATGCAACGGCCTGTATAACAATAAAATAAAATTTGGCGCTTACATTATATAGCTCAGTGTTTGGCCGAACTTCTTCTAGCGTCTATTACCGTTGTACCACAAATGGTGGAACCTACAGTTTTGTGCCTACTCCGAACGGCAGATGTAACATATTTTATGAGAAGCTCTTTCAAAGCAGAAATACTCTCGAAGGTTTGCCATTGCCTCTCGAGGGAGTGCCCCCTATTAGAAAAAAAAACTTTTCTATGGTTAAGATTTTACTTGTTCTTACTGAGATTCGTACCTCAAGCCCAACGGCATGTCGAGTTATAGCACGCACCGCTAGGCGCTCGACCACAGCGATCACAACGGCTTGTATACTGTCAAAAAATATAGACTGTGCCTGTGCCTGTACTATCTTAAGTTCATAAGGTGGGCTGATGTCATCTATAAAAATAAACGTTTAGTCGCATCCTGCGGGCATACAAAAAACCAACCACCTAGTTGGTCAGTAAGTCGCATAAAAATTACCTTTTGAGTTTCAATCCTTCCAAATACACAAACATAAAACTAATACAAACGACTGCAGACAACTGCCACGTAAGGAGGAGTGTCTATTCCGTTGAAATTAATTTTAAAGGTGATTAAAGCAACAATAGTCCGCGGGCTTCGTTTGCTTAGTAAGTCTATTACAGCCTAACCTAATATTCACGCACTCCGGCAATTTTCTGTCAAAAATGTCTCATGCTCTTACAACTTGTATGGGAGCAACCGGAATTGTACGGCGTGCGAACAAAGCTAATTCAATTTCCCATTTTCAAATACCCATGCAACTCTGTAAAGTAAA
This sequence comes from Philophylla caesio, assembly GCA_963971545.1. Taxonomy (NCBI): domain Eukaryota; kingdom Metazoa; phylum Arthropoda; class Insecta; order Diptera; family Tephritidae; genus Philophylla; species Philophylla caesio. The sequence continues at coordinate 183,254,375 of OZ020604.1, read as the reverse complement.
CATTATGCGTGACATTTATCCCACCGTTGAAGGTGATGCGCATTGTCTTAAACATAACGAATACGGACTTTTTTGTTTGGATTAGCAAAGCTTTGAGTGAAAACTTTTTGTAAATTTGTACATCGTTTGAAACTTGGGATTATGATTTTTATGATTACATATTATGGCTTATATAATATAAAAGAGGAAACAAATCAATTGCCAAACTTGTTAATAAGTGCCTATGTTGAAGATCTACATATAAATCAAGGTTATATTTAATGTCTAAATAAAAATTAATATGTAACATAAGGTAAAGCAAATCTTTAAACCAAATAACTAAATTGAACCAACGCTGAAAACTTCCACCTTGTATTGTTCCCAAACGAATTTGACAGTCATGCAACTCTGTAAAGTAAATGCAAGCAAATCAATTTCGGGTGGACGTGGTTAAAAATCTTGCGTGCTTGCGTCCAAAAACGCAAGCCGTGAATATTAGGTTAGCCTGTTAGAAGCTTGATTTTTGCGCAAGCTCGGACGTCGAAGAAAATATAAATTACTAAGCTGATTCAAGAACCGCCACGTCCATATTTTTAGCACCACTATTTAGAAGCATATTTTAAATATCCCGAGTAACCAAAACTATCTCAAAATACTTTTTTATGAGCAGTACATCCAGCAGAACTCTTTTTGGAGTTCTAAAAAAAAGTGATTTTAATAATGCGCGAGCACGCTGAACGAAGTTTAATAAATAAATCGGTCAAGTTCGGTGTGCATTTACCATTTTCAAATAATTTCGGAGCCTTTTTGGATTCATAGGTGTACCATTCTTGGAGTCTTTTTTTACCTGTATTTAAACACTTTTTAGTTCTTTTTAATGGTCAATTGAAAACTTTTTGGTGTTTTAAATTAGCAGAGAGGCTCAACATTTCAAAGCCTTCAGAAAAGGTAGAGTTTTTGAACATTTTACATAGAGCATTCAAACAAGGGTTTCTACCTCTTAGGACTCCATTTGGATACTTATTTCGGAACGCTCTCTGCTTGGCCAGCTGGTCTTTAAATGTGGAAGAGGTTACTAGCCGTCTAGCGATATTTTTGCACAAACAAGAGCAAAACGTGCCGTGCCTTTGAAGTGAGGGTATAAGTGAGCGTGTGAAGAAATAGAAATGAATATCATCTTCACATGCTGTACACATTGTTAGTTTATATACTGGGTGACATCGTGCCATTTTTCTTCGCTTTTCTTGGCACCAGTAGAACTTCCTTTCATCAATGGTAGATGTTTGTATGTCCATTAAGCTAAATGTTTTTAGTTGGTGACGAATCGTTAATGGAATAGCACCCGCCATAAAAGGAAGTTCCAATATCAACCACATTTACCTTATATATTTTTGTGAGTATTTGTACGAGTCTGTACCCTGTCGGAAAATAGCAGACAGTCTGAAAAATTAACCAATTTTAAAGTAGTTGAAAATCAACTTCTTTGAAACAAATGCAGCGTGCGAGTCTTTAATTCTTCATTTCTTTATATGAGCGTAGTAAAAAATTGGTTTTTAATTTGTTTGTAGTGAAGAGAAACTAGGAAGTTATTTAATTGAATCCTTTTGAAATTGTTTAAAACGCATTTTGCTTAATAAACCAATCCATGAATACAATATATCCAAAAATTGTAAATTGTGTTTATTCTTATATATGTATTTATATATGTGTATGTATGTACATACTCGTATGTTCATATCTGTATTAATATATTTTTTTCTTTGTAGTGATTTCATTTGTGGCACACCTTTCCCGCCCACTTACATGCAAGTGTTGTGTATTTTGAAATGCTTTGACTTATTCATAAAATTCTAAATATTCTAAATAACTAAAACTTTTTCCCATATATTCCAGAGCTTGCTGGAATGAAATCCCAAATGAAAGGAAAACCTAAAAAGATGCTTTTGGCTCTTATGTCCAAGGACGTTGTAATGAATTTTAACCTCGACGCATCACACGAAAAAAAAGATTAAAAGCTTTTGCTAATTTTTATACACTTTTGAAAGGTAAGTCAGTGGGCGAGCCCATAAAATGCGTGTTTCTTAAAATATTTCAATTCTTTCTTTATAATTATTAACTGCTTTTTGTATCGAAAATCGTGACCCAGAGAAAGTTATTCGCAAGGCTATTCAGAAGAAACAAAATTAGTTTTTACTTAAAAAGTGTAAACGTACGTTAAAAATGAACTGAATTCCTTACTTATAATTAGTTTAAACAAAAATACATATGAATAAATATTTTATAAAAACTAAACTAAAATGCGTTTTTGAAAAGATGGAAAAGTGTAGGTATACATTAAAGAAGTTTAAAACAAATTGAGTTTAAAATAGTTTTAAATAAAGCAGTTTGAAAATAGCTAGAAATAAACAAATTTTATTGCAGTTGTAAAAAAAGTCATTTTAATGTTCTTTCTTTCAAATATATTTGAAAGTGGTTGAAATCAAATGCAGAGTCGCATAACACGGCTCTACAAAAAAATTTTCGTTCTTCGTCCTAAAGCTTAATTTATGATTTTCTGGTTAATTATGAACAAAAACGAAAAAAAAATAGCTTTTTTCCGTATAAAGTTTGCTTCTATGTAGATGGTAAGGAGAACGTTTTCATCAGGACATTTTGAGCTTCGAACAACGTTATCAAGGCCAATACAATGAAAACATGATAAATACAAAAGCAAACTTTTTCATGCTACTATATACTAAAGAATCGAAATTTAATACTTTTGAGTTTAGGTAAAATTTCGTGTTGACCCGTGTAATTGACTTGCTCCCACGATATCGCCATGTTAAAACAGTTAGTTGATGAAAAAAAAATAGAATGAAATTAAACCACTTGTAGTTAGAAAAAAAGTACTTTTTAAATTGCTTTTAAAGTACTTTGATTCCCGACAGGGTATGAACGGGTATTATTTTTCAATTTATTTGCATTTGTGTGTGAGAATTATCACACTTCTATGATTAGTCTAATTGCTTTGTGTGTAAATTATTTTATATGTCTAATTAAATTAGTTGAAACTATTTTTATATGTGTTTCGTAATTATGAATTTAATTATTATACTCGTATGCAGCCACTAGTATAAAAACGTTTACAGTTTAATGGTGAGAGTAAAAGCAATTTCTACATTTATCCGTACATTAATGCATAAAATTGATTTTTATGTGTTTATTTAAATTTACGAGTCCTCTAGGTGAAAGTAATTACGAAGCGTGTGTATGTAAATGAACTTACACATTTAATTTTTTCAATTTCATACATACATATGTATAAGTTCATGATATGATTGCTTCTACGGAAAGACATGCAATAATTTTCTAAGCAAAGGTACTGATTTTAAGTGCAATGTAGGCAATGAATTGAAGTATTATTTGTTAAGACTACTATTGAAGAATTGAGGAACATGTGTGTAATTCTATTATAGCAACTAAAAAAAAAGTTGACCCAACTGAATTCGCGGAGTCATTGAAAATGTGAATCTCAGCAGGAATCCTTGTGTATAATAACAAGTGAGATATCTTATTTGACAATTGGATTTGACAGTATACCTAAGGGCCAGTTTTTCAGTGCAAGTTGAACTCTGTTTGTCGTTTAAACTAAGTTTAAACTCAGTATGTAGTTTTTCAGTCAACTTTAAATGGAGTTTAAACTGAGTTTAAACGGCCGATTGCGCACAGTAAAACTTAGTTTAACTTATCAGCTGCGTGCTGACTATTTCGTTTTGGTTGCCACAAATTTAATTGAGCGCAAGAAAACTAAGTTTAAATTTAAACTGAGTTTAACTAAACTTAGTTTAAACTGAGTTTAAACCAGCACTGAAAAACTGGCCCTAAGATGGCGTTTGACAGAGTACCTAAGCTGGCCGCCAATATGTCGACAATTACGAATGGCCCGAAGTTGGAAAAAGCTGAACTGGAAAAATTTGGTGGGGGGGGGGGGGAGGCAGGGAGGATGCGCTAAAATGTTGAATGCATTTTTATAAAGCCATCGATAGGCTATGATATCATTTGAATCAGTAGAATCATAAAACGTCAGGGATTTAAAGTGCTCCATCGATTCTCCTCTTTTTTTACTTTGCAAAAATATCTAGGTCACTAGTAACCTCAAGATCTCGAGATACGCCTTCAATCTCCGTAAAATAGAAAAGAACCGTTCACTCGGAGCCACCGTGACTGGCAACGTAACATTGATTTGAAAAATTCGGTAAATGTGTTTGTAAAATTGCATATTTCGAAGGCGGCTTGATAAGTCATAAACTTTTAGAATAAAATATACTTTTCGGCAAAAAAGCATTCTTTGTATTCCAGTTACTGGGTAATAATTTTTAATTTTTTTTGTCTAGTGTGAGTTTTTGTGTGTGCTACGAATTTAAAAACACGGTTGAAATTTTCTGAGACTACCGATTTTTTGGGGGGAATCCAGACACCCAGGACCCCTCCACTGTATCCATCCCTGTATTCGGGTAAAATATATGGGGAACGCCAGGGTTGCGAATTTACTTTGCAAAAACAGGTGATCTCAGCTGTTCCAAATTTTGACGTTTATCGAAAAGATAACTCACTTGTTACTATACACAATGGCAGCAATGGAGCACAAATTGCAATTCAATTATGAATCAAAAACAAGTTGGCTGTTTGACATCATACTCCCAAGCCTTCTTTGTTGATAAATCAAAAACAAAAACGATTTACACTCCCTTTGTTATGGTGTCATAGTTGCAAAAAACACCAGAAGCCCATGTTGTTGAATTTGTTTTTTTTTTTTTTTCAACTGCCACTTTCGTAAACAACCATAATCGCCTCACAACAGGGAACTATTGCATCAGTGAGCTAAAACAAACAGTGCAACAGTTGTGCTGCTCACTAAGGCCACCTTACTAAATTCGCATTGAATTGTGCTGTACAAAAGAAGGATGTTGGTTTTTCATTCCCAATACTCGTTGCACGTTGTTACAATGTCAACATAAATTATCAGACACGTTCGAAAATATGTATGGGAATACAAACAACACACAGTATACATACATACATATATCTACAATTACTAATATTGACCACTACTTTGTGGTGTTTTGTAGGTTATTGAACGACAGTTGTGATTATGACAACATGGATGTAATTGTGCGACATGACGATTACATTGGTACTTAAAGTTTCGCTTCATGTGCTTTCTGGTTTTGTCGAGTGACCATAGCTTTTGAATTGTGCGCAAAAAGATTACACAGTGCAACAGTATCGAAATCATTGTCTGGGAAGGAAATTATGATTTTCCCCCAAAAGTTGATATCAGTCTGCGATAAATGCATTTTTTCGGACAAATTTTAATTATTATATTATGTATAATGAGATGGGTACCGAGGTATTTTTTTTTGTGTGTATTCATCAATACGGGTCACTACACCACAAAGCTTATTGCAGTTTCCTTCTCTTTTCTGCACTATTGCGAATATATTCACGTTTTTAGAAGCGATAGTGATTATTCTCAGATTGTCAATTGACAAGCCCAACCATCCTTCAAGTCTATTTTGGTTGTAGATTTGTGATGATCCAGATCTGGAGCCCAACGTACGCAAACTCAGTTGACAAGACCAAGAGTTTTCACTTTACAGCGTCTCTTACACTGTCGCCAGCCTCAAGGCTACCTAGTGCGGTTTGAGGGCCTTAATTGTCGGCTTTTTGAGATAAAAAAATCGCTTCATCTAACGAAGTTGCAGTTTTAAACACACGACCAAAATCGGTTCTTACGTAAAACAGAAAATGTCGTATTTAAGACCATTTCTGAGTCGAATTTCTCTTTTTTGTTAGACAACTCAAACTACACATGAGCTAATGGCGTAAGAGTTAAGGAGCCCTTTATTTTTATGTTTTCCGAAAAAGTAAAACATAATGAAAAATGACACTGAAGATGGCATAACGCCGAAACCGGTTTGTCTTAAAACCAAACTTGACAAGGATCGACGGAAAATCGTTCCAAATTCGTTACAAAATTCATCATTTCACATTCTGTCGGAAGCAACATTAACAAAAGATTATAATATCATTAAACATCAGTCCTATTCCTACTGGGATTATTGTAGTTACGATATTTAACCGGAAGTTTTGGCATGTTGACTATGGGAAATTCATCCACCACATTTCTTTAGTGTTTTCATGTTAGCACTTGTTGCCAGCTGACAGCTCAGAAATGCCTCTAAATATCGAAGCTTTTTCCGAAAGTGAGTGCTGTGCTATCCACACAGTGATGTGACAAGGTATACGTATTTCTTCAAAATGAAACTGTCCGCAAACTAAGCCAAATATGTACAATTGCTGCGTAAGTTAGAAGGTCCGAAGATCATTCGCTTCCTTATCGCTTTCTTATATTAGCTTACTCAAATCGCACTCTGAGCCCAATAAGGTGGCCTTTTTATAGATTGAAATTGTGCTGGTTTTCGTACACAGACTATTTATTTAATCAGTTTGTTGTATTTAAGTATTTCACTTTTTTTGGTTTAAATGTATCCTCTCACATTTCTTTTATTGATTTTGCAAAAGCTAAGAGAAATACATATGTATGTACACCTAAAAAAAAATATTTAAAAAATTTGCTGCAAATTTTCACACTCATTTGTGCTGTGGGATTTATGTGGTAGTTTTGTGGGATTAAGGATTAATATTTTATTGTGTCAACTACAGAAACGCTAGCGGTTGAATTGTGTTCGCATCCATGGGATGAGTAATACAAATACCAGCTTTTTGTGACCACAAAAGTAAATATACACATGCACTTTAAAAGTATAGTTTGAAAATGTAAAAACTCCCTCTAAACTACTTCTTCTTCTTCTTTTATGGCACTACAACCGTTTGTCGGTTTGAGCCGAGATCAAAAAGCTTCGCTAGATCCCTCTCTCCTTCGCGAGGTTACGCCAATTACTCATACCAAGCGTAGACAGGTCCTTCAGCACTTGGTCCCTCCAGTGTGTTCTTGGGCGCCCTTGCCTTCGTTGCCCACCCATGGGTGCCGTTTCGAAGGACTTTTTCACCGGAGCATCATCATCCATGCGAACGACATGGCCAAGCCATCGCAATCGTTGAAATTGCGAAAAACATTTCTCTCGAAGGCCCCCAATGCTTGCTCATCGCTGGTCAACATCGTCCATGTTTCTGCGCCATATGCAAGGACGGGCACGATGAGAGATTTGTAGAGCGAGATTTTTGTTCGTCGAGAAAGGGCTCTGCTTTTCAACTGCCTACCGAGCCCAAAGTAGCATCTGTTGGCAAGTGTTATTCTTCGTTTGATTTCAAGGCTGACATTATTGGTGGTGTTTATGCTGGATCCAAGGTATACAAAATCCTTGACTACTTCAAAATTGTAGCTGCCAACAGTGACGTGGGTCCCAATACGCGAGGATTTTTTGTTTGTTGTCACAAGATACTTTGTTTTGTCCTCATTCACTTTTAGACCAACCTCTTTTGCTTCCTTTTCCAGACTGGAAAAGGCTGCATTGACGGCCCTGTTGCTAAGGCTAACGATGTCACTATTTACCTTTATAATGATTTTAACGGAGAAACTGGGCCCATCGTTCGGCTTTTAGGTAAAAAAAAAAGTATTTTGAGATGGGCTATATGACCAGGCGACTTCATCGATTTCAATTTTGTAAAAGGCACTTCTTTGTTCTTTGGTGTGAAAAATAAAGAAATTTAACAACTTTTTATTTTGCCAAAAAATTAACAAAACTGAGAAATTTATATTTCACTGAGCTCCTAAATGGCTGCACCGATTGAGATAAAATTTCGCACCAAAATAGTTAGTCATTTCGAATGGAAATTTAATTGTAAAAAATTAAGAAGCTTAAATAAATATTCCAATAATCAATTGGAAAGTTAATTAAAAAAAATTAAGCGGAAACGAAATATAATTAAGAACACTTTTTTTTATAATTTCAAAACTATGTAAATCTTTTTCGTTTTCTTGGCGCCCATAATTTAAAATCGTATTTTAACTGCATTAATAATAAAGTTATTTAACATTTTTGAAAATTTTTTCTGAATTCAAGTTGATTATAATATCTTTCATATAATGCTTAATAAATGAAGCAGCAGTTCCACTTACAATTACACACTCACTCTTCTTTTCAAAAAATTTCATTGGTTATTATCCATGATTCAATTATAAAAGGTTAGGTAAATAATGACATTCGAATTTTGACACTCCCTTATAAAGGGTTGTTTTACGAAGTATTGAAAATGGGTTAGATTTTGTTACCCTTTCTTAAAAAGTAAATAATAAGTAGTAAAATGTTAGTGATTTTTTAAATTAAAAATTTCGAAGACATTTCATTTAGATTAAGAAATAAAATAGTTAAGCTTACAAAATTTAAATAATTATGTACTTCTTGAATTGTTAATTAGCGAATAAATTTTCAATCTATTTGTCCCATGAAGTAAACGTTTTTATGGTATAAAGCAAATATAAGATATTCGATTTATTCCTTTTGTTTATTTACCATCGGTATCAGGGTTATTCCTAATATTGCGATGAACCCCTGGACGTTGAAAGGACCAAACATTTTATTCCGATAAATAGTAAGTGACTTTATGGAGTTAATGGAGTTGTAAGAAAACTACAATAATTCGAGATTTTAGAAAGAGAATCTTTATATATTAAAATAAAAATAAATCAAATTTAGTTCTTACAAATTCTTTTGTTTTGGCATTTGTATGATTCTTATGTCACATTATTTTTAATTTATTTAAACCCCCCATTACTTCTAGAAATTACAAAACTTTCCACTCTGTCACATCGAATTTATATGCGCGTGAAAAGCGTTCAATGTAAAAGTGCGTAATTTCTACACAGTTACATGAAATATTTACGAGACGGCGCGGCGTCAATCTTGTAATCAGAAAAAATGCTGTCATTAAAATCCGGATTTAAACTTACTGTTTACGCGCACATAAGAAATTAAAAGTGTTGCCTGTTAGTTTTTGGTATTAAAAAGTTTTGAGGTAACTACTATTATTATTTTAAAGAAGCAACACAGTTTTGTTGCTAAGGGAGCCGAGTGAGGGAGCTAGCTGCTTAGTTACCAAACCTTTAATAATTGAATCATAGTTATTATCGTAATATTGAATATTGACTTAAAATTCTGAGAAAATAGTCTGAAATTTTCTTCATGAAATTTCATTTTTTCAGTTTTGAATAAAGTTTTAAACATGGGTTTAAAAAAAGTTAGTGTACATTGTATTTATTAGAGATTGAACTATATTATATTTAAACTTCAATTCATCAAAACTTCTGAAAATATTTCTTTATAATAAATACCATCCCAAAAGAATCTTCTCTTTTTAACAATATTAATATTTATTAAGTTTGCCAACGTCGTTTTCATTGTGGTTTGTGCCATTCTAATGGCTTGTATGCCTTCTTCTGCTACTTGGGAAAACAATTCCTAAAGTTTAAGAAGAAAAATCAGTTTCTTTTCATTAAAAATACTGTCCCTTGCTTCACTATAAAGTTTTTCAAAATCTGTATGAAATCAATTATATTGCCTTTCGAAATTAAATTCCAGCGTTCATTAATGGATATGTGGCACAAGACATTGTATATCACCAAACGCATTAATATTTAAACTAATTGAGTAAATTAGACGAAGTTTCTCCTCTACATACAAAATTTTATCCAAATCGTTACCACATTTTTCAAGATAGCACTTATACATCAATAAATCATTCAAGAAATAAATGCCTTAATTAATAAATACATAAATAAATAAATAAATAAACAAATAAATATTTAAAAAAATTAAAGGCTCGTTTAAAGTTATATTTTAAAACTCGTTGAAGAGCTCGAAGTTATTCACTTCTTGTCTTCTTTAAACTATGTATGTATATATGTAAAATGAGAAGAACAAAACCAAGTGCCCACAAGTGGCAGAGAAAGTTTTAATTAATTTCGCACATGAGCTTAACTTTTGTAGCTAATTACACCTGCACGACGCGATGAGGCGCAACGTCCACGACCAAGTGTACAATCGACAATCGACAAGCGGCAACCGCACTCGTATACCCAGTTAAATTATCGGCGCAAACTTGTGCAGCGGTAAAACACGAACAAACGATACCCAAACGAAGTCGATGATGTTGTTTGTTGCTTCGGCGAAAAGATGCTGCCGCCGGCAGGTGACAATGACGACAACTTTAGCGGCATAAAATTTTAAAGATAAACAGTAGTGCACAGATGCGAACAATTTAGAGGAGTTACGCAAGACCAAAGAGTAATAAAGTGTATGAAAAAGCAGTCGGAAAAGGGTGAGCTGGGAGGATGGGAAGTATTTCATTGGTGAATGCGCGACGTAACTAAAGCAAGGTTGCTTTCATTTGAAATCACAAAAAAAAAAAACGAAAATCGGGGATGCGCTTGCAGCGAGAAATAAAAGCAAAATGGTGGGACACTATAAGGTCTCGAACAACGACATTCACTGTTACTCTCGTAACATCATTATGCGATATCTTTTTATTTATAGGAATCTTAAGTATTTAAAAATTATTTTCAAGATATTTTTACTGAGCAGTTTTTCGGAGGTAAAAATATTTAGCGAATATCAATAATTTTAGTAACATAACGTCCTTTATATCCTAAAGTTCCTCAAACAATATTCTTCGAAAAGAAAGTTAAGGGGTATTCACCTCTTTCTTATCTCAGTAATTCCCAAAGATACGAGTATAATTTTGACCGATTCATTATTAGCGAATCACAACACAATGACTCAGTGTTCAATTGAGAAGCCCGCGAAAATGGCGAATTATATTTTAGTTCAATGCATCTGGGAATAAGCAAAGTTGTCATGCTTTGTGTGTAGTCCATCAACGGGAGACTCACAAGGCATATCGCCTTAAAATTTCACTACTTGGCGTAAACTGTGAACGATTTTAAAAATGAAAAGTTTCCGTCAACGGCGTACAGCACAGATCTTATGCCACAATGGAATAATATGTATAAAGAATACATCTATACGTAGGACATAAGATAGTCTAATAAAGGAACAATTTCAGAAAGCATTCAAAAATATGCATGAAAGATACCGGAAACTTTGAACATGGTGGATGCTAAAACTTAGCAAATTATTACTAAAATGGATACGGCCTCATTGTTAGAAAAAGTGGTTACAAATTTATTTGGTCACCTAATGCCCGAACCAATAGAAATTTATATTTCCAATTAGTTGTCTTTACAGATTTTTGGTTGTCTTTTTCAAGACAATTTACATAGATGCAGGGAGTTATCGGTTGTCCAACTTATGTAACGAAATTCTATGCACATGCAAATTTTCTTATAGGGTGTATGCACATATTTATGTATGTATGTATGCAAATATGCAGAGAAGTGTGTATGTATGTATATCAACAGGCTGAGTTTTTGGCTTTCCATTGTTTGGTGGGCTTATTATAATTCTCTTCATGGCTGCTTTATGATGAGCTTACAATTGGTTTGCTGCGGATTATGTACGAGTGAAAAGAAATTTATAATTTATTTTCGGCTATGAATGTGTTAGCATAGAAATTACTCTTATTTGCCAAGCTTCCTAAGGGAATGCGTCTGTCATTTTAATTTTAGTTCATTTATGCGTTATTTGCGTATTTTAGAAATTTGAGTGAATAGAGTTTTGGAAAATTATGACTCCAATTTTAATATAAAAAATATTTAACAACTTTCGTAACCATTTCCTATAAAAAATCAAATGCGCATTTGAGAAACATGAGAAACCGCATTTTGATTTTGTTGAGTGCTTCATAAGGACGGACTTCCTAAATTAGCATATTTCACGAAACCAGAAATATTCCATTAGTTACTGATGTTGAACATTATTAATTAAATCTGAAACTCTATTTTTCTTTCAATATTTTTCATAAGTCTTTTATTTTAATCAAACCAGTTTATTTTTGAAAATTATGACTTTGTGGTCTTCAGAAGCTTTTACATTTCAATTGTTCTTTCATGTTGCCACAATATGTTTAATACCAACTAAAACACAATTGCATACCTTTAGGTGTTAGCTATAAATAATTTTTACATGTACAAACATGTAAAGAAATTTGTAAATATATCAACGTTTACGATCCTCCTAAGAATGTACATACATGTTTTCGAATATAAAAATATTTTATTATATTTTTCAATCCATTGATTACATTCAGTAGTGCCCCAAAGGTGCCAGCAAAGCGACACAATTGTTTGGTTAACTCAGTGCAAAAAATATTTATATGCAGTTGTATGGAGGTGTAAGTGCATGTTGTATGCACTCAAATGATTTGTATTGCATTTTGCTTGCAACACTTAAAAACATATTGTTTTCAATTTGTTGCGCCTAGAGGCGATACATGGCGATTCATGTTGCATGCAACCATTTAATGGCATTGTACGATTCCATAGTAATTTGTTTAAGTATGTATTTTAAAACATTTATTGTAGACTAGCTTCAAGGCGATTGAAGTATTTTTTATACGTTTGAAATGTTTGTAGCTAGAAGGGATGATGTCCGTTTCTTGAGACTCTTGGCCAAATGAACCAGCTACTTAAGTGGCACAGTGTTTTTAAATCAAAGCATTCGAGCCTTGGCAAATACTATTTTACGCTGTGACTACTTCAGAAATTAAGCGAAAATTGGAAAGTTAATGTTGAATGAAGCCAAACTAAAGAAAAACAGAAATTAGTAGAGAACATTATTTGCTCCCATGATGAAAAGCGCCGTTTAAGAACATCCGTCAGATAAGTGAGCGCTAAATAGTAAGCTAAATTGTAGCTAACCGCCGGTAATTTTAACCAGAGCCAGAGATGGTGCAAACGGCCCTTAGTCTCTATTTCGGACAAAAATAAAACTTTGTTTCGAAGATGTATAGAAATCTAGGAAAAATTAATATCTCGTAACTCTTCCACTTTGCCTTTGCTTTCGCTTCCGACTACGATAAATTAAATGGTAATCCTCCGATTTAGATACTGCGCATAATTTTTCAGTCCAAACATGGAATTTTCGCTTATTTCGATGGCCGTTTGAGAGAAATGAGCCTCATATTAAGCTTAATTTTAGTGCAAATATGATTCTCCTTTAAGGTTTTCAGAAGCTCTAAGTTTAAAATGTTTGCCGTGTTAAGACTTTTCCTAATTAATACAAACAATGAACAAAGTATCACAACATTTTGACAGATGAAAACGTCGTATGTCATAAATCTCTACTGAAAAATTTACACTAAATGAACCACAAGTTACTTATAACGGGTGTTTTTTTTAGGGGTATAGAACTTCGAATTGAAATAAAACACAAGAAAATCATTTTAAGGTCCATCAATTTGGCTTTATTGGAAGGATAATTTTATGCCATTAATGTTTAAATATGATTTCGGGCATGTGGCCGCCGCGGCTGGCTCGAATAAAGCCAATTATACAGGTCCAATTTTCAACCACTTTTTCGAGCATATGGGGCCGTATGTCGGCAATAACGCCACATATCCCCAAAGAAAATAATCCAATGGTGTCAAATCACACGATCTTGGTGGCCAATTGACAGGTCCATTCCGCGAAATTATGCGCTCAGCGAATGTTTCCTTCAATAAATCGATTGTGACGTGCGCTGTGTGGCATGTAGCGCCGTCTTGTTGGAACCACAACTCATCCACATTCATGCCATCCAATTCGGGAACAAAATAGTCGGATATCATGGCTCTATACCGGTCTCCATTAACGGTAACTGCCTCTCCAGCATTATTGCGGAAGAAGTATGGCCCAATGACTCCACCAGCACCAATGAGCACACCAAACAGTCAGTTTTTGTGGATGTAATGGCGTTTCAAGGGTCTCATGTGGATTCTCTTCACTCCAAATGCGGCAATTTTGCTTTTTGACGTAGCCATTCAACCAAAAATGAGCCTCATCACTGAACAAAATTTTGCGATGAAAATCAGCATCGAGATCAATCTCATTTTCGGCCCATACACCAAAATCACGACGCATTGCATGGTCTCGCGGCTTTAATTCTTGCACAAGCTGGATCTTGTAAGGTCGCAAGCCAAGATCTTTGCGCAAAATCTTCCATAAAGTTGATGGACAAAGCTCCAATTGCTGTGCACGGTGGCGAATCGATTCATTCGGGTCCTCTTCAACACTTTGCTCTACAGCGGCAATTGTTTCTTCGGTGCGCACTGTTCGACGTCTCTGCGGATGCGTATTATCACATAGAGTAAACGTAGTGCGAAAACGATCCATGGTTAACCGAATTAATTGCTCTGATGGACGATTATGTCGACCAAAAAATGGACGGAGCTCACGGTAAACTTCGCGAACTGAACCATTATTTTCGAAATAAATTTGCACGATTTGCAAGCGTTGTTCTTTTGTCAACCTGTTCATGATGAAATGGCAAACCAAACTGAACATAAATGACATTAGAGTTGCCAGATTTGACCACAAAATGCCAGTTTTATCTCTATTCGAAAAACAAACCTGTAAAAAAAACACCCTTTACTTACAATATACTCGTACATTTATTAAAAAATTAACACTTCCTTTCAGTATTTTTTATATTTGACTGCATGGAGGGTTAGCTAAAGTTGCCCTTAGTACACTTTTTTAAATACTAATCCTTTCTCGGTAAAAGTTTTAAGATATAAATGCAAAAGTGAATTAGAGAAAAGCAAATATTTGCGGAGTTGGCAGATTTTCTAAAATCAGTTTTTGGAGTAAAGGTAAAGTCACACCACTCGGTGACTGCCAAAAGTAAAAACTCAACTTGAAAAAAGATGACGGAAAATCCTTCGTATATATACTAACATTCATCAGATAGTTACGGTGCCATTATATTTATGTCTCACAATTATTGATTTAAGTACAAAGTTCGAATACTCTCCATTTCAACCAAAGACTATAAATTTTTTTGTTCAGCTCAAGTAGGTACATATATAACCCCGCACTGGTATATACATATGTATGTTATTAAGACATATCATAAATTGCAGAGCGCAATTAATTTTTTTTTCCAAAAAAAATACAAGAATATCGTATTTTTAGATACAAAATTTTAGGGTATTTTATTAAGTTTACGTATGCGATATGACACAAGTCAATTAGATTTAATTTAAGGTAATAAAGTGTAATCCTGATTTCGCTTGTTTATAGCGGGCAAACCTCCGAGCGTATTTCTGCCATGAAAAAGCTTCTCATAAAATAAATTTCGGAGTCGGCAAAAACTGTAGATCCCTTCCATTTGTGGAAGAATATAAAGACGCACATCACATACGGGACGAGAAGCTCATCTAAACCCTATCCTATATATATATATATATTTTTTTTTTGGCGCTTACACTATATAGCTCAGTGTTTGGCCGAGCTTCTGCTAGCATTTGCAGGGTTCGGCTTTATATTCTACTACAAATGGAGGGACCTACAGCTTTGTCCCGACTCCGAACGGCAGATGTATTTTATGAGAAGATTTTTCATGGCAGAAATACCCTCGGAGGTTTGCTATTGTCTGCCGAGTGGTAACCGCTATAAGAAAAAAACTTTTCTATAATTAAGATTTTACTTGCCCTAGCTGGTATTCGAAACTCTAAACCAGCGGCGTACCGAGTAATAGCACGCACCGCTACCCACTCGATCACAGCGGCCCTATCCTATATACATAGATATTATTATTTACAGAGACACAAGTCTTTGGGAATATTTAAGAATTTAAGCAGGATTTCCTTTAATGTGCAAGAACCTCTTACTTCTAACAAATAATGCAACTAGTAATTTTACAATAAGACTTGTACATATATAATACAAATTAAAATTAGCTCAAAGATACACCTAAAGGGCAAAATTGCAAAAGGCAAACTTATTC
Organism: Philophylla caesio; assembly: GCA_963971545.1. NCBI lineage: Eukaryota > Metazoa > Arthropoda > Insecta > Diptera > Tephritidae > Philophylla > Philophylla caesio. The sequence goes on along the minus strand of OZ020604.1, from coordinate 183,238,512 downwards.
CCAAAGTACTCAAAGCAAAATCCGCTTGTATACCTTAACTCAGCATTGAATGGGAGTTTCTATGTAATGGGTCTCAATATCGCATTTGCTATCAATCACGTTTTTCTAGTACACATTTGCAGATCCTTGCAACCACAAGTACAAAGGACTTGCTGCCTTGGCTGTCTTTAGCAAACAAAAATGCGGAGCATTTGTATATTCTTCTTTGCGCTGCAACTGCATGTACATAGATATTTGCACAGAAATTGTTGAGAAAAATATCCAGCCACTTTGCACGCAGTAATCGGATATTGGCATTAGCAAAGCAGAGGTTGCTTCTTTATCACACTTTATTATCAGCGACACGTTTGTGGAAGGGAAATGCTTATTTCACTATTGCCGTTTTTGGTTTTTCTTTTTTTTTTTTTATTATTAACTATCAGAATGCAAATTTCGGAAGTGGAAATGAAAATGGTATACTTAAGTTTACCTAACCGACTTTGAATGTTTGTGAATTACGAAAGTTCACGTTTGGCATTTAAGCAACAAACTTTGCATTCTCACATTTGCAGGAAAGAATTTTGCATTTGATTTTGCAAAAGCGAGTAGTTGAGTATATTTTTGGAAAGTTAAAAAAAAAAAAGGAATTAGATTCAAAAAAGCGGTTAACAGCACCAAAGCGATACGAGCACCTCTGCGCCTTAGATGAAAAGTTACCGCCTTGGGTTGAACTTTTTTGGCGTTCAGCGGCAGGTCGAAAATAAGTGAAAATCTCGCAACGCACAAACGCTCAAAAGCGAAAATTACATTAGTTTGAGTTACAAAAACAAAAAAAAAAAACAAAAAAAAAAAATCGCAAAAGCAACAACTAAAATGTACGCACCATATTAACAAGTGACTACTCTTGGGATACGCAGCAACGATCAAATGCGATTTTTTCAAACTTTTCTAGTTAAGAAGTTTTTTTTTCGTTGTTTTTCGGTATTTTATTTTGAATTGCTTTGTCGTCACCACAGTTTTGTTGTGGCTTGTTTTTTGTTTATTTGTGCGTGTACCTTTTCATGTTTGTATGTATGTATGTATGTACCTTTAGTTGTTTGTGAGTATTTAAAATAGGGTCGAACGAAACAATGAAAATAAAATAAGCAAACCAGGAAAAGGTATTATCCCTAGTTACTTGTTATAAAATTTCCTACCAAAGGTCCAATATTTAAAATTTTATTCAAAATATATAAAAATTCAACAAAACATAAGTAAAGTTTTGAACCTTAAAACAAAAATTTAAATATTTTTTCGGACCTGATTTTAGAGTTTTTCGTCTATGTAGAGTGGTGCGTTTATTTTCCATATAAAAATAAAATTAATTTAAGGGTTAAATAGAAGCATTTAAATTTATGAAATTTGGAACTTACTTCACAAATACAAAATTAATTAAACTTCTGAACGAAATAATAAAATGTTTGCTAAATATTCGAGAGAGTACGCAAAATAAACGAAAATTTGAAAAGAAAGTGAGAAAATTAAGAGTTTGTGGTGGATTCCTTTTAGAAGAAAAATTCTGTCAAGGTCAATTCAAAACTAAATTGTCCGGGAATATGCAACCAAATATACTCTTCTTACATTTATTAGAAACGATTTGAAAGTTGTTTTAATTCAAGGTATGCAGACTGAACCCGAGCCTTCACTTGCTTTTATTCACTAAAGATGATATTAATAAAATCGTTGAAACAAAGTTGCTAGATACTAAGCATTAGGGCGGGTCGAATTTTTTTCGCATAAAGCGGCTAGCAAAAACGAAAACTACAGAAAATTCTATGAAAGTTTTGTCAAGAAACCATGGGTCTCAAGCACAATTTTCCGGATAGCTTCTTATGAAAGTATAGGTTTTTGAGTACAATTTAATAAGTATGACCTGAAAATCTAAAGTCGCTCTGCGCGAACTGGGAAGTAATTTTAAACCCATGGTTTCTTGGCAAAACTTTCTTAGAATTTTCTGTAGTTTTCGTTTTTGCTAGCCGCTTTGTTGTTTTTTTTTCCACCCATACAAATCGACCCGGCCTACTAAGCATGTCAATCCCGGAATACCGAAATCCCGATATCCCGGGATCCCTGCCTATCCATCCCGATAAGTCTATTTAAATCCCGGAATCGTAGAAAACAAAGAATTTAATACACTTATTTTTCAAATTTTGTATCATTCTTTAAAATTCACCTTTCAAAGGCAAAACAAAGGCAAATAGTTCACAATCGACAAATAACGCAGCTTGTTAATTTTCTTAAGGTTTTGTTTTATTCTTGCCATTATAAATGAGCTGGAGAATATCCCACTCGAGTAGAAAATGAGCCTCATTATGAAAGCGATGTTAATAGAACTAACAATGAGGTGCTTGAAGTGGATAAGGCAGAAGTGGAACGAGCAGTTCGCAATTGTCCAATAATCGAAAGGCATACCGTTTATCAGAAGGCTTGGTAAAAGAAATGGATAATTTTTATAATGAAGCCATAAAGGCTATTTCATACAGAGAACATTTAACTTGGACAAATCCAACCAACAAGTGTTGAGGCGCAGCAGTGCTTCTTCTGTACCAAATATGTATATTTGTACTTGAAGTATAAATTATTTCGTATGTGTGTCAAATATTATGTTTATTTCGTTTTTTATTGAAAATACCAAAAAATACATACAAGATTTACAACAAATCGTTCTTCTTTGTTATATTAATGTTATTTTGTATACTTCTATAACACAACGATTACAGACGTGTTACATTTTTGGCAAATTAAAAATTATGAATCAAAACCTCGAAAAATTCGGGATCACGGAATTGTCCCGGGATTTCGTTCTCAAATATCGAAAATCCCGGGATCAACAAAAGGCCCAAAATTGACATCCCTACTAGATACGCACTATACATTTTTTGGTTTCTGTATTTGTTTTTTCATATACGGAAGCAAATATTATTTTTTTTATTATCAAATATAATTTGCTGGATATTTCTGTACCGCTTTATGTAAAAGCAAACTGTTCTGTTATCTCTCGTCCTGGTTGACATACGAGTTGTTTGATGAGATTCAACAGAGACTCCAAACGGAGTTAAACAACTTAATAACGTAACATAATTGATCGGTCGACATTGGACTAAGAGAGACCTAATTCCTATATTATATAATATTAATTTGTTCGTTTTCTTGTGTTAAGTTCTATTCATAATAATATTTAAACTATTATTTATTTATTATTTTCATTATTTCATTTTATAATGAACTTTCTTATTTTTTAGCATAAAAGAAATTTGCATCACATGAAAATAAAGAAACTATTTTTAAGGTTAGCGGCATGTCATTTTTTTTGAGAGTATAATATAAAATAAATTTTTCTAATTTACAACTCTCTTCTTTTACATGTACGCATTTATAATTCTTTTCTTGATATATGTACATAAATATCTATGTATTTGTGTCGAAGCCCCATAGCGTAAAATTGGTTAATTTTAGAAAGTCTCCTCACTGGCTTACAATGCTCCAAATACCACGTACATACAATGTAACAGTCCTGAGATACTTTGCAAAAAATCTGCGTGAAAAACACGTATTAATAAGAATTCACACATGTTTGTATACATATGTATGTATATTTTTTTTATATTGCCCTGAAATCTCAACAAAATCAAATGACATACTACATAGTACATCAATTGACAATGTGTTGACGAAACTCAATTCAACTTTTCTCGTCACATTGAGTTTGGCGAGAGTTTGTCCTGGTTGAAAATTGCCGAGTAACTACATTTCTATGTATGTACGAATACCCTGAAGTAAAAAGCAGAGCTGGTGGAAGGAGGCTTGTGGTTCAACAGTATTTTTTTTTGTTTTGTACCAACCACGATGGCCGCAAGAATGATAGAGAAGAAGATTGCGCCTTCTCAAAATGCGTGACGTAACCATAGTAAATGAGCGAAAGAGAGTAGAAATGGAAGAGCGGTCGCAGAACTGCATTGCCACTTTGATAATTTTTTACCAAAACTGGACATTTTTTTATACCCGCGCATACTTGTATACAAGGGTATTATAACATTGTTCGCATAACGGTTATTTGTAACAACAAAAAATAATCGAGATAGATATAGACTTACATTTACTAAAATGATCAAAACGAAAAGAGGAAACGATTTAGCCCTGACTGCCTGTCTGTTCGTCCGTCCGTCCATCTGTTCGTGGTTACAATAACTTGAGTAGAAATTGAGATATCTCAATGAAATTTGGTACAAAGATTTCTCTTTGGACAGGGTAGGTCAATAACCACGCCCACCTCCCATATAACGGTGAGTGAAACTTGGTATTTGGAGCGATTTTAAACTAAGAAATTTGGTATTTATGAAATTTTGAAAAATGGGCGGAAATATAACGGTCTAAGGTATCGTCACAAAATTTGGTGAACAAATTTTCCTAAATAGCACTGTTATCATCGTTAAATATTTTTGAAATCGGACCATATAACGGAAATTTAAAAAAATGCAAAATTTTCGTTTTTTCTTTTTCTGTTGGAACATACATATGAATTCAAACTTGTTATTTAGAGAGATGGTTAACTAAGAAACTTGATTTTTATGAAATTTTGAGAAATGGGCGTTACCACGCCCACTTATAAAAAATGTCTGTAGGTATGTCAATAACGATGTTAGGTATCGCAACAAATTTTGGTAAACATATTGTCCTTGATACCATTAGCATTACCGTCAATATGTTTTGAAATCGGAACCATAACCACGCCCAACTTCCAAATAACGGAAATTTTGAAAAATGCAAAAAAGTTCGTTTTTCAGTATTTATTTGAAGAAATTTAATAAAGTTTAATACTAGCAACGATTTGAAACAAAGAAACGGGAATTTTATGAAATCATGGGCACCGACCATGCAAAAATATATTACGAGGGTATATAAAATTGGTTTCGCCTTTAGCTTTTCTTACTTGGTTTAAATTAGAAAGGATTTGGAATTTTTATTTTTTCAATTTGGAAACTTTGTCATAGAGTTTTCTTTTAAATTATAAATACTAAGTTACTTCTAAAAATTTTGAAACTTTTAACCTTGCTTATTTACATGGCTTATTAACTAAAAGACTGTCATTCAACCCTTCAATATTGGCCGTTTAATGTTGACTGCACAACTGCAAACTGAGCTTACACTCAGCTTAAACGACAAATAGAGTTAAACTTGCACTGAAAAGCTGGCTTTTAGTATATTAGCAACATGTTCATACATACATATGTGGTTGCACCTTAATGAAGATAAATATTAAAAAAATAAAATAAAATTTGAAGGTTTTGACGAGTTAAACGACTTTTGGTATTCAAATCTTTGGGTCAACACTGTAACTATCTTGACGTCACTCAACTGTCAAATCAGAAAAGTTTTGAGTAACGGTACCCCGGAAGGCGCAATCTTCTTCTCTATCATTCTTGCTATGGTCGTATTAAAAATGCATTAAGTTAAAGCTTCAGCTTCTTTGATATCAATCGGGAATATCCATTATTGAGTCTGTGGTGATTATATTAAATCAAATACAATTATTTTCAATACTAAAAATTATGTTTAAACTCTATTTAAAAGAATGATAGTTGTAGCGCACGATGTTTCTGTATTAAGAGAAAACAAGACAGAGAGGGAAAATATCGATGCTGTCAGAAGCCAGGGTTATGTGCTAGTCGTTACAGCATTGCATTTTCGTTGCACTGCATGGGGTTGGTAATTAAAGTTATTTATACAATAAAAAATTCAGAGCTGATATTGAGTTATAAAAGGTGACTGTGTGTAGAGCTACCATAATCTATTTGTGCCCGTTTCGGCGATAAATTTCTATTTGTTCCTTTAATAAATAAAGTTCGTACATAAGCAAACGTATATCTTGCTAACTGAATTTTTGCATGAAAACATTACAAAAAATTACAATTAAACTTGAGTAATTAATATTTGCTCGTCGGTATTGCGTTTGGAATATATACTTTATTGTTTTGTCGTACTCACCCTTGAATGACCATTGGTGTTTTTCATCGTTAGCTCAATAGGGTACTTTAAATATGCTTCTGCGTCTATATTCATGGCGATCGTGCATGTGTACGTATCTGAAATTAGAGTATAATTAATAATTTTAGTTTTACTTTTAAAAATTAGTGATTTTATTACGGAAATTCAAAAGGGTTTCTCTTATGAAGTATGTACTTTGAATTTCATAACTTTACATGAATAGGTCTGTTTGTATTTCAGGTGACGATAAGTACAAAGGCAAATCAGAGGTAGACTAATATGGACGTAAGTAATTAGCTAAAGCTTGTTTCTTGATGGGATCTCGCTCCCTTCTTGGACGTGGGTTTTTCTTGGTGGAACCCTTAGGTTTTTAACTGACCTTTTGTAATGGTGGTAGCTTTCAATTCGGTCTTGGCCCTTGTCTATAGCAACTTGGATGTGGGACTAGCCTTAGGCTTGGTGTTAATTACACCTTAGTTTTGTTCTTGGCTTTGACCTTGGCCTTCATGCTCGTCTTTGTCTTAGTCATGGTATTATACTTGATATAAGTTGTGGTGTTGTTTTTTGCCTTATTTTTGGTTTTAGTCTTGATCTTGGTTTTAGTCATAGTTTTGGTATAAGTCTTGGTTTTAATATTGTAGATTTTTGTAATTTATTGTATTGTTTTGTAACGTTTTAAAACTTGATACGAATTTCTGGTTTGTTTATAATCTTTCATATACCTTTATAACCCACTAAATTAAATTGTCCTTATATCAACATACATATTTATGTACATACTCGTATTTTGAAAATTCTAGTACGCGTTTATTTTGTTATTTTTTTAGAACTTTCTATTCGCTTGTGTTTTGATGCCACGCAGCGCCAATAAATAACTCCAACACTTCAGCGCCGTATTTTAGATGCCAAATCAACCAAGCAACGCGTGACTCAACTGACATTGCCAGCGTCACCGTCGACATCGTCTTTGAAAGAGCTCCGACGCTAATAAACGACATTTTAAGTGAGTTGACATTTACGCCAAGAGATTTTCATCTGGCGCTTCGAAGGATCGCACAAGCTAACATACTCTTATGTATGTGTTAGTGCAATCGTATGAGTGGTGGTGTGTTTTTGTTGTGTCGCCACATTAAAAGCCACCAAAGCAACAGCTACCGCGGACAAGCAACATCAAGAAGCTGACAAGCTCGAGTCACACGCGTGTGAGCTAAGTGTACATGGTTGAATGTTTAGTATATGGCACATGCCACATGCCACATGCCACATGCCACACGGACGTGGTAGCTGTTGCATAAACATTTACACTTTGCTATGTATTTTTAATGCCATTCGCAATTGGGGCGAAGTATTTAGGAAACTGAAGCGCAGCACATAATTGAATAAAGGATGGCATAAAAAAGGATAAGAAAAGCGGCTGCTTTGATGGCGACCTGCCACTTGGTGGCAATCGACTTAGCAGCCACCATTCCGATAAACTGTTCAGTTTTTTACGCTGAATAATTTACTTGAAGCGAAGACTCGTATACAAGCAATGGTGTAGAGTAGCAGCATCTTCTAGCCTTTATGTACATATGTTTCTATGAGTAGCTATTTTTCTGTTTGTGTTTTTGTCACTTTGGTCTTTTCATTTAGTATAAAGAACATAAAAAAACAAAACTGATGTTGTCAACAAATATCTAGTCAGTGTGCCGTTGCATAGACTTTATATGTACATACATACATACAGGTACTTAAGGATAATGTAAAAATGTGTATTCGGAAACGTTTCTTGCTGCAGGGGAGAGGCGCACTCTAAAGGGAGCAGTAAATTTACTCCAGTCAGTCGTTGAATTGAGGAATAGAATTAACTGCTTAATAAAAGAAGAGCTACACTTTTGTGTTACCTGAAATTAGTTTGTTTTGCTGCAAATTATAAATAACTCACACCATTTTTTAGTTGTCCTTTTATGCATTTTTTAAATATTCCACCATTTTGTAGAAATTTCTGTTCTAAACAAAAACACCCTTTATAAGTTCTGCGCCACCTGACTATTAGATATAATATTTGTGTTACGTTTATTTGATCACAAAATCTAGATTTGCAATTGTCCTCCAAAACGTCCAATATTTTTGCCCAATGTGATTTTGTTCCGGGTTTTTTGAAATAGTTGGAAAGTTATAAAACTTAAAATCTCTACGCATGAAACTCCAATTTAGCAAAATAAATTCCGTTTTATATACACGCCGTGTTTTTTTTTTTACAGTTTGTCATTCTTGTATTCATAAAAGCTTCAGTTATTAAAATTTTAGAATGTTTTTTGAAAACAAAGTTATATATGTAAGTGAAAATTTTACGTGGTAATATTATACCAGATTTTTTTCTAGAAGAAATTGCGGAGGAGAGCTACTAAAAAATTAGTCAACATTAATTTGTAGCGACTTCAAATTTCAACTTTATTGTACAAAACATTAATGGGCTACAAAACTGCTTACTTGAATTTATTTTTTAGAAACGTTTTGAAAAACATAGTTCGAAGCTTGGGTTCCTACTAGCGCTGCCAATTTCGGGCATTTTATTGATCCCGGGATTTTCGAGATCTGAAAAAAAATTCCGGGACAATCCCGGGATCTAGAATTTCATGAAGTTTTGATTCGTAATTTTCGATTTGTTAATATAATAAATAAAAACGATTTGTGGTAATTCATGCATGTATTTGTTGGTCTTTTAAAGAAAAAAAAGAAAGAAACGTAAAATTTGACACACTTAAAAAAAATGTATACTTCAAGTACAAATATAGATATTTTGTTCGGAATCAAATACATAAAGTCAAATTATTTTTAATCACTGCTTGAAGGCAATATTATATATTAATATATTACCATTCAGTAAAAAATAAAATAAAAATCAAATACATCACCTATCCAATTTTCAGCGAGACAGATTTACTCCTTATTATTATTCCTGGACCTAAATTTGTTGCATTTAAATCTGCAGAAGCACTGCTGCGTCTTATACATACGTAACACTTGTTGGTTGGATTGTCGACAAAAAGTTAAATGCTCTCTGTATCACATAGCCTTCATCGCTCGATTTAAAAACTATCAATTTCTTTTACGAAGCCTTCTGATAAATTTAATGGCGTTTGATTATTGGACAATTGCGAGTTGCCGGTTAAAACTTGATGCAATTTATCTATGAGACTTTCTGCCTTATCCACCTCAAGCATCTCGTCGTTAGTTCTATTAACATCGTTTTCATAATGAGGCTCATTTTCTACTCGAGTGGGAAATTCTCCAGCTTATTTATAACGGCAAAGGCAAAACAAAGCCTTTAGGGAGTTAACAAGCCGTTTTATTTGTCGTATAGTGTTATCGCCATAATAATAATAATAATTTGGCGCTTACACTATATAGCTTAGTGTTTGGCCGAACTTCTCCTTCCATTTGTAGTGTGCGCCTTTATATTCTACCACAAATGGAGGGACCTACAGTTTTGTGCCGACTCCGAACGACAGATGTATTTAATGAGAAGCTTTTTCATGGCAAAAATACCCTCGGAGGTTTGCCATTGCCTGCCAAGGGGTGGCCGCTATTAGAAAAAAAAACTTTTCTATGATTAAGATTTTACTTGCTCTGTCTTAACCTCGAACTCAGCGGCATATCGAATTATAGCACACGCCGCTACCAAATCATTTTTTTAAGAAACCTACCTCTCATATTTATTATAAGCGGTTAATAGCTGATTAATTGCATGAATACCACATACAATAGTTAACGAAATTGCACAGTGCGTCCACACGTTTCACTGTTATTTTAATAGCGTACTATAGAAATACGACAATTATCAAGGATTGTGAACTCTCTAAAAGCTTTGTTTTGCCCTTGAAAGGGAAATTTTTATGAATGAAAAATAAATGGCTATTAAATTCACTGATTTCTGCAATTCCGGAATTTAAATAGACTTATCACGGGATATTCGGGTATTAAAAAAGGCAAGTATCCCGAGATTGACATGCCTAGTTCCTATGGATTTTGTTATCATAGACTAGCTCATCAATGTGTATGAGTTTTAAATTTGACCTTTTTTTTGTGTGATTTATTTACAGCATTGCCGAAGAGACTAATACGACTCCTTTCGTTAAGTCTTTGAAATTAAAATGTATTTATCATATAGTCTGTCTGTAAGCAACTTGTTTGTTGATTAATAAATAAATAAATATAATTGACAATTTTATTGAGCTCAAGGCCAGTTTATGGAAGATTTTTATTTGGAAAAGCAACAACAGTTTTTAATGGTAGAACTATTTCAGAAATCACCACATTTCCTCATCAGACTTATTTTTATTAAATTAATTAAATTTATTTTTCATAACCACTTCTCCAAGGCTATGAACCCTGGAGCTCGGAGTTGCAGAGCTAACACGCTACATATTGTGCTACGCTAGCGGACTGGATTGTTGTGTTTATTTCATCTTCCTTAAACAAACCAACTACAAACAAGAGCCAGTTGCTGCTTTATGAACTTGTTTGTGTGGTTGTTGTTTGTGTGTTTGCAATTCTGTGTAAAACTTGCATTGGTTTTTACCAATTCTTTGTAATTCGGCTAGAGAGGCACAGCATTTAGCGTGTTGGCTTTGCAACTCCGAGCTCCTTGGTTCGTAGCATTGGAGAGGTGGTTATGAAGAATAAAATATAATTAATTTAATAAAAATAAGTCAGATGAGGAAATGTGGTGACTTCCGAAATAGTACTATAACTTCTACCTTTTAAAAAAACTGTTGTTGTTTTTCCAAATAAAAATCTTCTGTAAACTGGCCTCGAGCTCAATAAAATTGTCAATTATTAAAATTTATAAGGCCGAAAACAACAAAAACTCAAATAAATAAATGTTAATTGCTTTTAAGCGCTTTTAATATATATAATAAAACTAAAATTATACATATACATATATTTACAAAACACTGGCTTTGATAATATTAACGACGATACTAAGTTGTGTGTAATATCTTATCATAAAAAAGCCTTTTGATGTATAGTGAATTATTCTTGTTTGAACCTAGAAAGTAGCGATAACTTATTTTTTGCTTATTTGCAATTTTTCATTGCTTGCTACAAAACTACAATAATATACGATTTATCAGTTGTTATTTTTGCTATCATTCGACATTCGTCCTCGAGTCGCCTCTATCCCCACATCTCGCTAAGTTTTGTAGCGTGGACACTTAAGTGTCAAAGATAATAAAGTTTTTTTTTTACAATTATATTATGGTTTTCGCTTGTAGCTGCCTTGCAGTCATCTAAAACAGTAAATTGTGTATTTGTGCATCTAGGGGAATATTCACATCTCCAATTGTTTGTGTGTTTGACTTATTCTCAAGGGAAAATTGTACATTGGAGCGGCAAACAAACAAACTCGTTTATTTTTTATTCAACAATGAGCTTTATTTTGGGTATAAGTGCAGTAATTTAAAGCAATTAAATTCATTTTTAATGAGTTTTCTAAAATCAGGGGCGAATTGCTGAATGAACATATTTATATGTAATAGAAATACAAATACAATAAAAAAAACGTAACGAAACATTGTTTTTGGTGAAACAAAAAACAAAAGAACCAAGTTGAAAAAAAACATTTTAATAAAAATAGAAAATAGAAACTAGTTTTTATACTTTTCATGAGAAAGATGGAAAAGAGTTAGAACCATCTGAAAGCCTATACATAATTTGCACCAGAACTCTTCCATTTAAGCAGCTAAAAGATTGAAGCTTTACAAAAAATTTCGTTATTATTTACCTAATATTACATATATGAGTAAATAGCTACAAAAAAACCGATTATTTAGATATTGCATTTTGCCCCTTAACTCCTCCAGTTATTATTAATTATATATTAGCAATGAAAATCATAAATAGCCCATACAATTCTTCCAGTCATGAAAGGTATGAAGCCTTCGGCATATCTCCTGTTTGTACTTGTTTATCGAATTTTTATTTAGGGAGCTTAGCTCCAGCTTTACAAATGAAGCAGACAACATATCCAGGCACAATCAAGAGTTCAAGATGTGTCTAAATAATTTAAAAGTATCGATAAAAAAAAAGAAGGAGGCTGTGTCAGAGACACGGCCATTGAGTTTAACATAGAATACGCCATCCGATAAGACAGAAAACATATGTATAATGATAATTTATAATGATAAATAATGCAAGCAAATGAATTTCTTTATTTGATAGTTACTTTTGATGATATACATAAGCTTATGATAGGAAAAGAGGATAAAAATGTTTTTAAATTATCAATTAAATTTCTCGCAAAAACGAAGTCAATGGTAGTTATCAATAGTAAAGATAAATGATAAATAACAGACCCAAATCTATTTGATTATTTGGAAGTTACTTTTGAGAATATAGGCTTATGATGGGAAAAATAGGATAAATATGTTTTTAAATTAACATTTAAATTTCTCGCAAAAACTAAGTCAATGGTTGTGTTATCAATAGTTGTGGGAGCATCATTTCGAATATAATCCAAATTAAACGTATCGCTCATAAATTTCGCCAATCTAGTATTTGAAGTGATTTCTGTGTTAAAATCACCACCAATAAGCAGTAGTTGGCAGCGCTTTCTCTGCCTTTACTCTACTTTAACTTGCCCGCCTAAAATTATGCAATACAAAGAAAGGGCTGCACGAGTACATTTAAATCGCCCAACAGCAAACACTCAACCAAACACCACACACATATTTGTGTGCATGTGTTTATACAATTTTCATTTGAGAAATTTAAATATTAGGAAGATATCAACCAACATGAGATGTATGTCAAACGAAAGCTAACGTCTTCATTTGACTACAAAAAAATTTTTAAAAAAACTTACCGAGCCGTTTCCTTATAATTAAAGAAATAGAGATTACAACAATAAAAACCTGACATGGGTGCCCATACCGTAAGGTAAGACGTATTCTACGCCAAAAATAAATTGGGCTAATAAACTGCTTAACGTATTTAATAATACGATAAAAATATTACAAAATTGTGTACCCCAACAATAGCTCTCGCCTCCAAGCGACCATCTTGACACGCTTAAGTTGTGGGCATACGAAAATAACTCACCAATACATTCTCTTCAGTAGGCCACCACCAATATGACCTTTTTGTCGCAACACCATGTCCGTCGCAACACCATGTTCAACGCTTCTTTGGTTTAAGAGAGTATTAGGAAAAAACATTTCATATCTGATCACATATTTAAGATCTTGAATTATCTGGTAGAATGTAACATATTTTTTTGGTCCTAAGTATTTATATGCAGAGCCGTCGATAGACAATTAGGTTTAGTATTCACATATTTTTCTTAATAGGTAATGATAATGATAATAATAATATAAAATTTTAAAATGTATAATATTGCAAAAAATAGCAATGTGGTTATTTCTTATTTGGACTTTTCGTCATCCCTTTGTGAAGTTTGATTTTAAGACATACCGGTTTCGGCGTTGTGCCATCTTCAGTGTCATTTTTCGTTCTGGTTAATTTCATTTCTTCGTCCGTATTTATAGTTACGTTCCGGTGAATTCCATTGTCTATGTTCGTGTAGGTCAGGTCAGTTGTGGGTCGGTGTGTTATAATAATAATAATTTTGGCGCGTACACTATATAGCTCAGCGTTTGGCCGAGCTTCTCCTATCTTTTATAGGGTTCGGTTTTATATTCTACTACAAATGGAGGGACCTACAGCTTTGTGCAGACTCCGAACGGCAGATGTATTTTATGAGAATATTTTTCATTTCAGAAATACCCTCGGAGGTTTGCCATTGCCTGCCGAGGGGTGACCGCTATTAGAAAAAAATTTTTCTATTATTAAGATATTGCTTGTCCTGACTGAGATTCGAACCTCGAACTCACCAGCATATCGAGTTATAGCACGCACCGCTACCAACTCGACCACAGCGGTCGGTGTGTTACTCTGTTTATTTCAGGTACCACTCAGGTACTTGAATTGTACTTGTTTATTCATGTTTTGTTGTCTTAGGGTTCCCGTTTGTTAAGCCGTTATTTTGTGGTTTGTACCTGCAGGTAGATAAAAACCGGCAATTTTCCCTTTTTTTGGATTTTTTGTCGTCGATATTTGTTGTGTATTGTTTGTTTGTTGTTTCAACGGTTATTTCCTGGTTTTTGTTTTTTCGTCCGTTTAGTTTTTTCAACGGTTCGAATGTTACGTCTGATCCGGGGTTTAGTTGCTCGTTTATTATTTTACCGTTTAAGTTTATTTGTTTGTATATTTTCATGTTTTGCAGTATATTGAGACGACGTCCTTTGTGCTGTACGTTTAATACCTTAGCCGTTTTGTCAATTTGGGTCGGGGTACATTTTTGGTTAAACATGTGGTTTGCGAAGTTTGACTCTGTTGTTGTTTTTGGTTTCAGAGTATTTTTATTGTAGACCTTTGTGTGTTCCCGGAACCTTGTCCAGTTTGCCCAATATAGCTGTATTGACATGCACATGTTAGTTTGTACACACCTTGTTTATTTAGTGGATCTTCGCTAATTGTGTTAGTCTGTAGTATCTGCCCAATATTGTTAAATGTTTTAAATGCTGTGCGGATATGATATTTATTAAAGAATTTGGCCAGTTTGTAGGTCGAACTTCCAGTATAGGTTAGTGTCGTCCATGTTTTTTTGTCGTTATCTTCTTTGTATGTTATGGTTTTTTTTGGACTCTCTTCTTATTCTGTCTCGTCCGCATCCGTTATTTTATGCAATATAGTATATCGACTTGAGTTCTTTCTTGTACGCTTCTTTTGTTAATGGTGTTCGTTCCAGTCTGGTTACAAGCTGTCTTAACACTGCGTTATTGTGTTGTTGCGGATGAATCGATGTTCTGTGTATTATGGCGTCCGTGGCTGTAAGTTTTCTGTAAATTTCGTATTCCAGTGTTTCTGTATTGTCATTTATCTTAATTGTCATGTCGAGGTAATTTATTCTTCTTACCTTTTCCGTCTCCATTGTGAACTTTATGTTTTTGTGTTGTCGATTGAGATATTCTAATATCTCATCCTCGTTGTTTTTAGTGAGTACGCATATAATGTCGTCCACATATCTCGCATATATCATTACTCCTAGGCTGTCTCTAAGATGCTTCATGTGTTGCTCCTCCAGATTTTGCATAAATATTTCCATAAGTATTGCTGACGTTGCATTAACGATTCCTAGGCCATTGATTTGTCTACATATATCTCTATCGTTCGTCTTTTTGAGTAGCAACGTCTGTTTAGCGTTCAACGTTGAGGAGTATAGAACTTTAATATCAAACGATACTAATCTGGTGTCCCCTCTTATTTCTATTCCCTCTAGTTTATCGATAAGTTCGGTCGTGTTCTTAACTACGTGCTTGTTCGGTAGTTCCAACGTTTCTTTGAGGGTCGTCGTTAGATGTTTTGATAGTTTATATCCCGTTGCCGATTTATGGTTTACTATCGGTCTCATTGGGATGTCTTGTTTGTGAATTTTAGTTAAAGTTATTAGTGGTTGAGCTGATGGGTTCATGGCTGTAAGTTTATGGTATTGGCTTCGTTTTATTATGAGTTTCGCTTTTCTCATAGCGCTTTTTTATGTAAATGTGGTTAATTTTATGGATTTTACTCGAATTTTTATAAATTAATAAATAAATATAAGTTGCTGAATTACCTTTGGAAATTTGATTCAATTATTTCCATCGTAAGTGCGGGCATATACAATTGAAATCTGTTGCCACATTTTATCACTTCAAACTTTCAGCGTCTGGACTTGAATGAAGTTCTCGACAATTGTACTTTGAAACTACTAAAAATGGCTCATTAGTAACAAACAATAAGCAACAAAGCAAAAACTAAATACAAGCGACACGGCCAACAACAAACAAACAAACTTACATAGAACTTAGAAAGTAAGACAAATAGCAAAGCAGCAAGTTTAAAGTGTAAATCAAATAAATGAAATGTACACCAAAGTTGGTTAACACTTCGCCACAATTAATTTGCTTCCTTATGACCAACGAAAAATGGCTGCTGCAATAAAAGTGCAGATACTTAAAGAAAGTCCTATATGCGCGTATGTATGTATGTATGTATGTATGTATGTTTATAAGAGTGTGTGGCTGGCAAGTCATTTACAAAATTTCACGTAAAACCGCTGCTAGAAGAAGTTTCTCAATAAAATTGAACAAAGCCGAAGAATAACCCAAGACTGAATACAGTTGAATTAGGACTTGTTTGAGAAGCAAACGAGAAGAATATGTATGTATGTATGTGTGTGAGTACGCTGCCCCAATACATACTAATGTTTGTCCAACTTGCGCATACTTGCTGCGCCTTCATACTCCCACTCTCTTCTCCATCGGATTGAGGTCGTAAACTGTGGTTAAATGCGATTTGGCGGTCAGTTTACTGCCGAAGTGTGTAAGCGCTCTTAGAGTTGGCTGCGCACAAGCGTGCGTGGAGGATGGCGAGGGGAGGAAGTTCAATTGGCGTAATGTAATTATGGAACATATGCAAACAAGGATACAGTGAAGGCAGCTGTGCTTCCCACATTTGCGTAAACGTCGATTTGGATAGCCGACGCAGCTAAACACTCACACATACGCACACACATGCTTGCGCGAATTTCGATTTCATGCATTTAGAAGACAGTGGCGCTGAAAATATAAGTAGTGTATTATATTTACAGAATTCAACACTCGCTCATACTTTTATTCAATTTCAGTGCGATGTCGAAAAAAATCAATAGACGGAGTTCTTGCGAACTTTGCGGAAAATAAAAACTAATGATTCGCAATTTTATTTACCTTGAGGCCAGTTTGTGGCATGATTCAATTATAAAAGGTTAGCACGATAAGCATCTAGCTCGCTCACTTTTTGTCAAACGGCTCCCTTACCATCAAAACCGTGTTGCTTCTTAAAAACAATAATAGTAGTTACCTCAAAACTTTTTAATACCAAAAACTTACAAGCAATACTTTTTGTTTCTTTTCAGGCACATATAAATTCGATGTGACAAAGTGGAAAGTTTTGTTATTTCTAGAAGGAATAGGTTTAAAGAAATTAAAAATAATGTGACATAATAATCATACATAATAATCATCCAATTGTCAAAAACAAGAATTTGTAAGAACTAAATTCTTGAGTTATGAAGTTTAATTTATTTTTCTTTTAATACATAAAGATTTCTTTCTAAAATTTCGAATCATTGTGGTTTTCTTACAACTCCATTAACTCCATAAAGTTACTTACTATTTATCGGAATAAAATGTTTGGTCCTTTCACCCTCCAGGGGTTCATCACAATATTAAAAATAACCCTGATACCGATGGTAAATAAATAAAAGGAATAAACCGAATAAATAACTTCTTCGTAGTAAGAAAGCTATACTTGTCGCAAAATAATGCAAATGAGGCTTCGTTGACTTGGGTTAACGAAGTGTGCGGGAGCACCTTGACCTAGCCATCTAGCGAGTTTTTGGCTATAATCAAAAGCCTGGAGATGGTATTTTGAAAATTTTAATGTTCTATAGAAACCCTCATTGCATGAACCCAACACATAAGCACCAGCAATGATGTGAAAAAGCTTTTTTATTTTAAAACTCGGACTCATAACCACTTTGTGATTAAAAATATTTTTAGAGCTTAACATAATTTTAGCTTGCAGTTTTAATATTCTTACTAAATAGCAGTTAAATTAATTAATTGAGGTAAGACTACTTTTTATTGTCATTTAAGCACAAATTTTATTGCAAATATGTTAAAATTAACATATTATATTCTACCACTTTTTGCAAACTTTCCATACTATGCTACTCCTAGTTTCACAAAAACGGAACGCATTATTTACCCTTTTTCCGTACTTCGTATGTGCAACCTTATGTAAGGGAGTGTCCAAAACTCGCTTGTCAATATTGATCTAAACTTTTATTATTGAATCATGAGTTTGTGGAAGATTTTATTTGGAAAAAACAACAACTGTTTTTCAATGGTAGAATTTATAGAAATACGGAAATGTGATGATTTTCGAAATACATTCAAGTAGCGTTGACTTTTGATCAATTTTGCTACAAAACTGCGTACTCAAATTTCAAAAATTTTTGAGAAATAAGTTGGAAATTGTAAAGAAAATTTTTTCACTTATATTTTTTTTATTTTCAATGAAGTTTGAAACAAGCGTTTATGTCATGATGCAATTATAAAAAGTTAGGTAAATAATGACATTTGAATTTTGACACTCCCTTATAAAGGGTTGTTTTACGAAGTATGGAAAACCGGTTAGATTTTGTTACCCTTTCTTAACAAGTAAATAATAAGTAGTAAAATGTTAGTGATTTTTTAATTAAAAATTTCGAAGATATTTTGTTTAAATTAAGAATTACAAAAATTCGTCCCATGAACTAAACGATTTTATGGTATAAGGAAAATACAAATTATTTATTCGGTTTTTTCCTTTTATTAATATACCATTGGTATCAGTGTTATTCTTAATACTGTGATGAACCCCCGGACGGAATTTTATTCCGATAAATAGTAAGTGATTTTATGGAGTTGTAAGAAAACCACAATAATTCGAAATTTTAGAAAGATAATCTTTATATAAAAGAAAAATAAATCAAACTTCATAACTCAGTAATTTAGTTCTTACAAATTCTTGTTTTTGGCATTTGGATGATTATTATGTCACAATATTTTTAATTTCTTTAAACCAATTCCTTCTAGAAATTACAAACCTTTGCAGAAAAAATTCTGTCATTAAAATTCGGATTTAAACTTACTATTTACGCGCACATTAGAAACAAAAAGTGCGGCCTGTTAGTTTTTGGTATTAAAAAGTTTTGAGGTTATTCTATTATTATTTTTAAAAAGCAACACGGTTTTGATGCTAATAGAGCGGTTTGACAGAAAGTGAGGGAGCTATGTAGCTGCTTAGTTACCAAACCTTTAATAATTGAATCATGCGTTTGTGTGTGGTTCGTTTAAAAAGCAATTCTATTTTAATGTAAAAATAATCAAAATTGAATAAAATATTAATCACTTGTCAAAATTTTTAAATATCATTAAGTGGATTGTTTTTTTTTTTGCAAACGCAACTATGAATGTATACTTAGCGCGCATATTGGTATAAAAGATTTGCGCGTTTAAGCAGATGTGCGTGTGTGTGTGTGTGTTAGATTGTGCTTTGCATTGAAATCGTTAATTTATAGCACTTAGATAAACATTTGAAGTTGGTCAGCCTCTTATGTTCACATGCATACACATGTTTGTGTGTTGTTAAGCCATTTGTAATGGTCTAAGGCGTTTAAATCAATTCAAATTCATTTAAATTATGACGATTTGAGTTTTTATTGTGGTTAATTCCTATGTACATACATATGTATATGAAAATCCATTTAAATTTATATTTGCTAGAATGCAAGCATTTTTTACAAAATTATCACGATTTTCTTATCTATTTTTCAGGTTGCCAAATGCTTGACTTAGTTTAAAACACGACAGACAAATCCGTGATTATCCAAATTTATTTTTTAAATATGCCACTGCGTAGAAGTTAGAAGTGAATAGATGTTAGATATCGATACATTTTATATTTATTTGATGGTCACACTATATATGTAGCACAGTGTTTGGCCTTCAGCTTCCCCTACCGTTTGGGGCGTGCGTCTTTATATTATACGACAAATGAAGGGACCTACAGTTTTGTGCCGACTGCGAACGGCAGATGTATTTTTTAAGAAGATTTTTCATGGGAAAAATACCCTCGGAGGTTTACTATTGTCTGCCGAGTGGTGACTGCTTTTAGAAAAAAATGTTTTCTATGATTAAGATTTTACTAGCCCTAGCTGAGATTCATACCAAGAACTAAGTGCCATATCAAGTTATAGCACCGACCGCTACCCGCTGGACCACAGCGGCCACCAAAATACATTGGTCGACAATTGGCTAACATTCAGCGATATACCCAAATCTAAGTTCAACAACAAATTTAATTGGAAAACAGAAACCGAAGACAAATTTTCGATCGGACTAAATTTCGTCCGACAAAAATAAACTCCTTTTGCACCCAGCCATTTTCGGAGAGTAACAACAAAAGAGGAGACTCATATTTTCAAGTTCAAACAGTAAGACTTTGCAGCCGCGAACATCTTACATCTCTCGTTGAGTCGAGAGGCGACCGATTTGTACAAAAGCAGTACGTTTGTGGTTAGGGGATTCAGCCATCCATTATCTTGATGAGATAGTCTCAATGTAATGATAGAAAAGTTTTATGTAAAAATATCCTACGATGCAGAAAAACAAAGAATATTCGCTCTTATTGATTTGAAAACGATGAATACACTGGATGGCATAATTTTCATTATTAAATTTTTTTGTATTTCAATTTTGTAAATATCATTTTACAAAAACCAATTTTTTGAATTTGAAACATTTGTTACAAAAAAACTATATGAACCAAGAAAACTACAAATAGTAGGTCCATTCCTTATCTACAGTTGTTTACAGTTTTTTACAGGATTTAGTCCAAAAAGCATTCCCGCACTCAAAAAAACTGTAACTGAGAGCGCAATTGAGAGAGTAACTGCGACTCTCTTCTTGTCCGAAGTTACAGGATTTAGTCAGAAGTTTTCTTGCCTGTAAATATCCAAAAAGTGTCAAAATCAGCTGTTCGCAGTATTGTTGTGAAATCACAAAATAAAGAAAATTACAAAATTTGTGTAAAAAATTAAACATTTCAGTAAAAATGAAAGTGCTAAAGTAATAAATAAAATTGGTAGTTCTTGTGATAGTTTTGCTTGCGTTTAAGTGTTTTTATAACCATTTTTTGTATAAATATTCTGACATTCGCTTCTTAGGCTAAAAAAGTGGTTTTTTGCATTCCCGTACTTTTTCCTGTAATTCTCTATTAGAGAGCGTTTTTACCTTACTCTCTTGCATTTTGACACTTTTTAGGAACTTACAGGAAAAGTAAAGGAATGGACCTAGTGTCTTTAAGTATGAAAAAATTCAAATTTTTGATTAGAAAATAATGTCTTAATGTTTAGCTGCCATATAGAATCGAAGCTGTATGGTAAATTTCCTCTGGCATATTAAAGTCTAGTTGCATTTTTTCATCATCCTTTACTATTAATAACATAATTGAAGGTTAGGGACAACAGAACTTAACATGGATACATAACATACCATTTTGCAAAGTTTCGTAATTTCGAATTCAACCAATCACAATTTACGAAATCGATTATTTTTCCGATTTGCTTCACATATTTAGCTGTGATGAGGTGAGTTAAAGCGAGGCGGGATGCGTTGAGGTTAGTTGAGAAGATGTGAGATGAATTAAGTTGAATCGAGTTGAAATGAGATGGGTTGAGGTAAGGTGTGGTAAGGTTGGATGAGTTTGGGTGTGGTAACATAAGAAGTACTTGTTCCCTTCCCCAACCACTTCCGTGTGCACCAATCTCAATTTACTATCGCTACTAAGAAGTTTTAGAAGTAGTTTTTGTCTAGTAAAATTTGTGTGTTCGGCCAACTTCAATCAACAAATAATTCAGGGACATATCTTTAATATCATAACAATCGCAGTGCTGATGGCAACAGCTCAAATTTAAGTACTCACAAATATTTCAATAAAGTCTACTAACCTTTGTACGCGAACTCTAGTCAAAACTGATTATGACTTCAGATACATTTAGTTTTAACTTTAATCTCTTAAAGCAATCATAAGCAAAAAAAAAAAATTTAGCTCAATCGGCTTTCAGCACCAAAGTTTATTCTTAGCAAAATTCAAAAAAATTTATAAGCCACTTGTCTATATTTTAGTTTTGAATCCATTTTGTGAATGTGATTTGCTGTTCATTCTATTTAATTTTTATATATTTTAAACATTCCTTCTCAAATTCCATAGTTTTCACTATTCGTTTGAATGGCTGCACCATTTGCTTAATTGTGTGAGAATTTGCCAAATGTACTCGCAAGCGACTGGTAAGAAAACATATAATTTTGCAGAATTTCTGCGTTTTACATGTGTGCACATTAAGGTGCTTCATTTTTTCAAACAATCGAAAAGTAGTCGTGCTAATTCGCATTTCGCTTCTGTCTGCGAAATAACAAACGCGTGGCTTAATATTTATTTTATATTTTTATGGATTGAGTTTGACATGTTAAATTTTGAAAAAAAAAAATAATAATATGTTTTCCTACGTATTCGGTTTTGTACTCTTTTCAATACAAATATAGTGTAAGTTAAAATTCGCCTATATTAAGATTGTGTTTTTTGGTATAGCGTAAAGCGTCAGTAAAAAAATTATTAAAAATCAATGGTAATTTATAGCCACTTTAAACTTGCATTTTTATATACTAAAAGGAATTATAGAATGTAATTTAAAACAATCCTATTTTTTGCACTGCTGATAGCAACTCGTAATCTTATTTAAAAAAAAATAAATGCGAAAAAACTCTGAACGTTTTTTAATAGTTTAAACTTAGTGTATTGCTCTCAAGAAAATCGAAAAATTCGTTTAAAATGACACTCAGAAATGAAAAAAAAATTTCTTCTATAAAAATTTCTGAAATTAGTCTGAAGCTCTTCAAAAATGCTCGTATATTTATTTCTCCAAGAAAATTAACAGCAACGGAAATTTACTTTTTCAAGCAACAAAAATAATGAAAAATATTTCTTGTCTTTTTTCTTGAGAGCTGTATTCTAGGCTTTAGAATAGTAAAAAATATGACGCGTAAAAATAAGTAAAAAAATACTTTGGAATTGTTTAAGAGCTTTAAGGTCGATTGTATTTTGGGAAAAATTATAAGAAAAAAAAAACAATACTCAAAGCATTAGAAGTTATAGTACAATTTTGGAGATCAACAATTCTTTTATTACATTTTTTTAGTAGTTTTATGAGGGTATGGCGTTTTTTAGATACAAAATGTAGTGTTTGATGCATAACTTTTTATTTATGTGAAGTTATGGGCCCATTTTCCTTATCATTCATAACAAATATTATTTAAAACCCACAAAAAATCGATGATTTAATTGGTTTGCATGAACAAATTTTTGTTTTTGAAAATAAAATTGGAGTTGAGTGAGTTTTATGAAATTCATATGTAGAATCTCAGGAAAATGACTGAATCCATAAAACAAAAAAGGACAATATTTGCAATTACACAATTTTAAATTAAATGTTTGTTCATATTTCTGTTGGCCTAGTAATATGTTAATATTATAATTTTATTGAGCTCAAGGCCAGTTTTTATGGAAGATTTGTTTGTGAAAAAACAACAACAGCTTTCAATGGTTGAAGTTATAGTACTATTTCGGAAATCACCACATTTCCTCATCAGACTTCTTTTTGATTATTAAATTAAATTATTATTAATTTAATTTTCATAACCACTTCTCTCAGGCTTTGAACCCGGGAGCTCGGAGTTGCAGAGCCAATACGCTACCTATTGTGCTACGCTAGCCAAATCTTCCATAAAAACTGGCCTTGAGCTCAATAAAATTATAATATTAACATATTACTAGGCCAACAGAAATATGAACAAACATTTGTAGACAAGGATGAGCACGCCTTAAAAAAATGCATATAATGTAAAATAAAACAGAATTTGCAAAATAAAAACACAAACAACAACCACACAAACAAGTTAAATAGCGGCAGATCAGTTGCTCTTGTTTGTAGTTGGTTTGTTTAAGGAAGATGAAATAAACACAACAGCCAACTCGGCTAGCGTAGCACAATAGGTAGCGTATTGGCTCTGCAACTCCGAGCTCCCGGGTTCAAAGCCTGAGAGAAGTGGTTATGAAAATTAAATTAATAATAATTTAATTTAATAATCAAAAAGAAGTCTGATGAGGAAATGTGGTGATTTCCGAAATAGTACTATAACTTCAACCATTGAAAGCTGTTGTTGTTTTTTCACAAACAAATCTTCCATAAAAACTGGCCTTGAGCTCAATAAAATTATAATATTAACAATTTTAAATTAAAAAAAAAAAAAACATTACCCTAATCTACAAGTTCATATACGACCCATATCTACATAAATACCAACTATACTATACATGCATACCTTCCTTACTATGCGCTCAGTGAAGTTCACAAACAAATAATTCAAAACAAGGAAACTACATTTTCCGTCAAAGGAGTAGATTATTCACTGTTTCTTCTTATGTTTCATCTTATTTGCCTGAACCAAAACTGTGTGTATGTTCTGCAAGAACTCCGTCACAAAATGTGTAGTTGTTGTTGTAGCAGTTGGTTTTTATAGCCATTGCCATTATGGTCGGTTTGCATTTGAGTCATTGGTGGCATCAACAACAACATCTGCCTGACTGCCACCGCAATCGAGCAAAGAAATGCAAATTACTTAAATGTTTTACAAGCTTTCGATGGTCGTCAAAGTGTAGCCAAACTCGATTTGAGAGAACAGAGGAGAGGGCACTCACTTATTAGACAAACATGATTACCGAATGTGGTATTGCCAAAACGATAGAAACGTTGTTGTAATGTTTAGAATTTTAGGAATGAAGCCAATAGGGAGCGATAATGTAATAAAACGAAGAAAAGCGTAGTGCGCTTGAAGGTGGGAAGGATTCTTAAATTCATGGCGACGCGACGACATAATTCATCACTCTGTTTAATTTGAATTGCTACGAAAATCGTAAGCATTGAAGATGCCATCGTAGTCGATGCCGCTCTTTTCATTAATCAAAGTTGTTATAAAATGAGGAAGAGAATATCAATATTCTAAGTAAGCAGCGAGATTTTAAAATAACTTCTCAAATGAAATAAGGCAAATTAATAGAGCCAGGTTTTGCCGCTATTCCAATTCAATATTATTCAATGAAGTGATAAAGCCGCGTTTAAAAATCGCTAAAACTAAGTTTTGCACAGAGCAATTCTTATTTTTTTTAATTCTAAATATTCTCAATTTCGACCAGATGAAAAAATGTTCGGTGGGAGAAGGTTAGAAAATATCTTTCTGTTAAGTTGTTTTTCCATTATACTTTGAATATTAAATAAAGTAAAAACATTATTGGACTTATAATTTTTACTATTAAATAATTAAAATAAAAAGTAATATTTTATTTTTTAAAAGAGCAAGCTTTAGAAATTCTAGCTTTCACAATTAAAATAGAATACAATTGCGGCCTTTTTCAAAATCAGTTGAAGCTCAGACTAAATTTTTCCATTGATGATTTGTTTACTTTAACGTTATAAAATCGGTATTTGAAAATTACACTCAATACCAAATTGAGCACTAAAACGAGATTCTAAAACTATTTCTTATGATTCATTTAATGATGATTAAATTTTGTTGAGTTAATATATAATTTTTTTTAAAGATTTAAACTTGAGTTGATATCGTTTTTATTTTTAAAATAAAAAAAAAAAACATATTTAGGTGATTCACAAGGTGTCTTAAAGTGTCATATTGTCATAAAGTCATAAAATTTGGAAAATTGCAAGTTGTGCTATTTTACATCCTTTTTCTTTGCAATGCAATAAAAACAAAAACAAATTTTTGAACTACCAAAAATTTATATGACCTTACAACTTTATGATACTTTGTAAATTATGAAAAACCTTTCATTTTCATCGCTAACTCAAGATAAATATTTTCATGATGAAATCATAGCTGGGTACTAATGATAAGAAATCCTAATGATTAGCAATCGGATTAGATGTCTTTTTTTGGCCGAACAATTGATTGATTTTGATTAGTTGGCCATTTTAGACGATTACTAATTGATTTGATTAGAAGTAATCGAAAATCTAATCGCGATTAGTGACGATTAGCATTTCTAATTAAAACTAATCGAATCTAATCAAAAAATCTAATCGATTAGATATCTTGATTAGTTTTGATTAGTTTTGATTAGATGGACATTTTGAACTAGTTTTGTGACCAAAATTTGTATTTATCATATTTATTTTATATATTTACATAATATAACAGTACAGAAAGTGCAAATGGCCAAAATCATCCAGAGCATTCTAGGTTCAGCTCTTGTTGTACCAGTAGTAACTAGGTGGAACTCACTATATGATGCAATCCGGAGCTTACTACAGTACAAGGAGAAGTTGAGTGAGCTTTCCGATGAACTGACTCTGTCTCCTTTTACATCAAGTGATTTTCAATATTTGGAGTCGTACAAGCTGCTAATGGAGCCTATTTCCCAAACTTTGGACTTTCTCCAAGGTGAAACCAATGTGAAATATGGTTGTATTATTCCTGCGTTACTTTCTTTGAGTAATAAACTGCTAAAATTATCCAGAAAACCCGAACTTTTGAGCAAAATTAGCTCAACAGCAGTGCAGTTAGAACATCAATTGAGAGAAAGGTTTAAATTGTATTTCACATTGGCTCCCGAGGTAAACATGGCAATAGCGGCAGCTGTATTGACTCCAAATGTGAAAATGAAATGGTTGCGGGTTGTCCAAAAAACATCGGCTGACTGTACTGAGGAGCAGATCCGCAAAAGGGTGATTGAAGTCATATGCACTTTGTTCAAAAATGATCCGCCATATATTGCAACGGACGTGCCGAATTTGAGCAATGAAAATTATTTTTATGATTTTGATGATGACGGTAACTTTATTACTATTTCATGATTTTTCAAAGCTAAAATTATTTTGGTTACAGAAGATGACGTAGAGAAATGTATTCCTAAAACCCAAGTTACACCTACCGCGTCCAACGGGTTAAAAAGCGCCATAAGCAATCAGCTTTGCGGTTATTTGTGTGACCCGGATCCCGGCCCTGAAATTTGGACGAAATATTGTGTGTTAAAAGAAGCATGCATAGCGTTTAACACCCCATTGGCATCTTCAGCGCCCGTCGAACGCCTGTTTTCATTTGCAGGCATAATCAACACTTCAAGACGAAATTCATTGTCGGACTTTTTTTTTGAAAAGTTGGTATTAATGAAGCCTAATGTAAATTTTTTGTGAATTATATGTAACGAAAATCAGCATTCATTTAAAGAGACGTAATTTTAATATCGAAATGTATTTTTTTTTCAGAACTGACGAAATATGAATTCGGTTTTTTTTTGTTGACTTCTTGTGAGCTATAATGTTTGAATTTGTTGTACATATGTTTTAATATCAATACTTGCTTTCTAGTATTTGACATCCTACATAGATCTATAAAATAAGTATATGTGTATGTTATATTTTGTAAATATATAAAATAAATATGATAAATACAAATTTTGGTCACAAAACTAGTTCAAAATGTCCATCTAATCAAAACTAATCAAAACTAATCAAGATATCTAATCGATTAAATTTTTTGATTAGATTTGATTAGTTTTGATTAGAAATGCTAATCGTCACTAATCGCGATTAGATTTTCGATTACTTCTAATCTAATCAATTAGTAATCTGAAACTTTCATAAAAAAAAATTTCTAATGATTAGAGTACATTTTTTTTCTAATCCTAATGATTTCTAATTCTAATCGAAAGTCCCCAGCTATGGATGAAATTAGGCGTAGGTCATAAACTTATTCTGTCGTTTTTGGAGCGTAAGTCCATGTAAGTCTCTCCATATACGTATTATTGTAGAAGTTTAAGATAACTGATCAATCTCAATATTTTCTAAAGATGAATAAATCGAATAAACAAAGTTTGTTGAACCAAGGTTCTATTTAAATTAATATCGAAATCCTTTGGTTAATTTAAAATTGTCCTTTTATGTGCTTTAGTTATTTAACTATAAATTTGAGTTCTTCCGCAAAAACTTAAATCTCTTTCGCCTTTTGTGCTTGATGACATTGATCTATGTACTCGTTTATTTTAATTATTTATATAATACTCAAACGGTTTAGAGGCATGCACATTTCTCGTATACACATTAGGGTGCACCTTAGCTATACGGGAGAAAAAAAAATATAGCGTACAGGGCATCACACCCCCCCCAAAAGTTGCATTAGAGTATAATATTATGTTCTGCAAAAAATTTTGGCGATTGGATAATGGGAAGACGTGCCGCAACGAGGGTAAAGTGACCATGTTTTACAAATTTTGAATAACTACGATGTTGACTGACAAATTAGTATTATGGCATTATTTATAATAAATTTATAACCGAGACATTGAAGAATAAACTTATTGTGACATAACCATAACCATAGAATGCATCTGATGTAACTAGCAGTGTAGAAAACACTTACAGCGGAATATAATGTTCCATGGAATTACTGTCACGAAAGTGTAATCGTCTTTAGTTTAGGCCATATTTATAACCATAACCATAAACGATAACGATAACCGTACAACCTAAGCAATCGCTTATTGATTTACGGAATTTAAATATTTTTCCCATTCGTTGCACTTTTTTCCGGTCAGCTTGAATTTGTATTTTTACTTGATTTTTGCTCAACTATTAGCCTGCCCACATTGAAGACGGCGGCGGCTTCGCGGCATCTGTTAAATTATTTTTACACATGATTCAATGGCGATGACTTTTTTGGGCGCGACACGACTACGGGGCAGTCAATCATGAATGCCGCTATCGGATTAAACATAGTTAATAAAATAAATGTTGTTAATGATTCGGCAGAAAGAGCAGTAAAGCTTATGGAAGATTTTAATAACGTACTTTCAAAAAATGAGGAAGAAAAGCAATTTATTGTTCAAACTGTAGCTGCTTATAGGAAACTTTACCCTGACGCAAAAATGTCGACACTTTTGCAATAAGAGTATTAATGTATTATGTGTAAATGCATATATGTATAAAAAAATGTATGAACAAAATGAATTTATTAAACTCGCTATTCTTTTTCAAAATGCAAATACCTTTTCTTATAAATTTTAGAAATAAAATCGCACATAAAATTATCACTGTAGTATTATTGGTTTATATTGCAATTTTTATGAATCTTGCAAACTTTACCCTCATTGCGGCATGTCTTCCCCTTTTCCAAAAGCTTTAGTTTTTTGCATAACATCGTTTTACTCCGTAATACATATTTTTAGGGGGTGTGATGCCCCATAGTTCAAAGTCAAAAAATAAGGCGCACCCTAATACACATATGAAATAGTCTCACATATGTATGTACATATATGTTTTTAAAGAAATAACCATGACATTATCTTCGTAATAAATGCTTTCAAATATTTACAATCATTTCAAATGGTTGTTAAAATGAAAGCTGGGCGGAAATTTTAAATTTAATTTCCCCATATTGCAATAAGAAAAATTGTGACTGTTAAGACAAATATTTTACTGCTTCTGAGTAGTAAATGCAAAAGACGAAAATATAAACATAGCTATTATCAAAAATCTAATAGTATAAAAATATTGAGTTCTACTCTTTTAAGGAATTGCTGCTATTCATGTCTGAGCAATTAAAATTTTGCGACTCCTATTTAAATACTCTTTGCTTAAATAAAGTCAATTTGCTGTACATGTGTGTGTGTGTGTGTATTCATTATGCATCACTAATTTATTATTTTGTAGTTATGTTTTACTATTGAGACGCCATTGCGTATACGTAATAATTTTCGTCAATATTATTATTGTAGATAGGCGAGTACGAAAGTGCCTTGTTATTTTGGTAGATTGCAAATTGATGGTTATCAACTAGTTTTCAAACTTAAATTGCTATTTATTTTACTTAAAATTTGCAAATATTGGCTGGTTGAAATCAATAAATTTTTTTGTAAAGAAACTCGAAAGCTAGAACATGGTTGTATTGTAGTCATTACATTTTCGAAAGCTTACATCGTTTAGGAGTTACTTGAATTAAAAACAAATACTTCAAATACATTTTTCGTTGTATTGTTTGTAGTGTGATTGAAAATAGAATTGATACAATTTCCAGCAAGTATTTTTTTTTTAAATAAAAAAATGCGTCAACAGATTAACTCAGCGGGGTTCCTAGATTGCTATTGCAGGAAATGAGACAGTTTACTTAACTGTGAAAATAAGTGTTTTCACCACTACACAGTGGTATATACACAAAAATTGTAAAGCAAAAAACGACGTAGAGACGCCGAATTATCCTTTTGGTCAGCAGTCAGTCAAACTGGTTGACGTCCTACCCTCGTTTATGGTTAACTGTATGCCTCGAAACTCCATTAATTAAAGAGTTAAGATCGTCTCTGCCGACAATTGCTTCTACCAGAACTGGCTAGAACTGTCACTTACAAAGTTCAGTTGCTCAACGAAAACATTAGCGGCAAAGGTAAAACATCGTTGCTGGCAACATTCAAGACAATCCGCCGGTTTATTCCAACATATGCTACGCTATATTCAAAGCCTGAATGATCCAACGTATTGTACAAGTTAGAACGACGCAATCTTGGCAGGGACAGACTATTTTTTGATGTCAACTGAAGATTAACTTCAACATGGGGGCCAGTGAAGGAGCAAAACTCTCACGTACTCACCAAACAGTTTCTGTAGGGAGGTAGGGCGGAGGGGTCACCTTAATTCACACCTGCTTTGAACTTAAGACACCTCTCAGGCAATGTATAGCTCTACGAAGTGACGGAAGAGATTCATACCTACACCAAATAAGTACTGTATCAGCAGCAGGGCCGACGAAGTTTGAACACAATTTGGCAGCTTCGCGGACTCTCGTCACTTGAATGCCGTAGTTGAGGGGTACAACTTCCATCTTTGTAGAAGGTAAACTCCTACCTCTCCATAATCATCTCCGATATACTAAACATATAAATACTTTGCATGCCCCTCTCTATTGTTCGACTCTGTTGAGCATGAGCCCTTTCCGAGCCTCCCCTGACTTGAATTTGATTATAAGGACAGGTCCAAGCTAGCCGCTATAAAAAAAAACAGCATTATTTTCAAATATTACATATAACATATTATAAAATTTTGGTGAAAATTTCTTTTGTTTAAAAATTGATGGCCTCTAAATCAACAATTATGAATTGAATGATTTATTTTAATGATGGTTAGGTCGTATTTAATATAATAAAATTTATAATAAACTGTAAAAACATTTTCTTTACATTAGCTTTGGGTAGAAAACAGCTTCTTCTCTTACTTTAAACTTTTAAAATTGAGGGCGTTAATCATTGCAGTAGTGAGATACGGTTTTTTTTTAAACTCATTTCATTTAGTTAGCAGTAACTTTAATATTTGTGTATTTATTATTTTCATTCTCTTAATCAGAAATTATAATTCAAGCATTTTTTTTGCATTCTATAATTATTTAATCTACTTTAAAGTATTACCCAATTAATTTGGTTATTAAATTGAATATGTAATTGTGTACCAAACACACATGCATATAATTGTGAAAATATTTGATTTATTCCACATAATGTGCATTATTCATGCAAAAGTGATTCATCTTAATTTAATAACAATTGCAAGAATATCCTTATGTTTGCAAAATAAAAAATATGTACAAATCAAAAAAAAAAAACACACACACTTGGAGTACAATACAATTTGTTGTTAATTAACTCACATTAATAATAATGATAGTTATAAAAATACTAGATGGAAAAAAAAAATGGAAAAAAGAATTAAGTGACCGGCAGCTCAATACTCATCAAAAATGCAAATGTCAACAAACGCCAGTGAAAAGCTTGGAAAATGCCATTAATATCAGCAATAAAATGAAATGAGCATATAATGAAATCTACAAGCAATTTACAAAACAAATTGACACAGAGTAAAAATTTTTATTGCAAATTAAAAATCGAAAGCAAAAAAATGTTGACAAATGGCGAAGGCTAAAATCCGTGTGCGTGACTTTGCTGCACGCGTGTCACGCCGAGCCGCAGCATAAATGCACAAGTGATTAATAACCGAATGCATGTAAATAAATAAAGAATTGCGGGGATTACAAAATTATTAAAAGCTGCGATGACAAGCGCAGATATTAAAGCACATGTTGGAAAAAAATAAAAATAAAAAAAATGTGTTCACAAAAATATTGCTCCCCCAGAATTGTTTTAATTTTTTTAGAATACATTATTTAAAGTTAAAAATTCTAATTTTTTAAGGCGAATAAAAACTCACTTTACGTTATAAAGTATTATAACCATAATTCAACGAAGTAAATTATGTCCACAGCAAAACGTTTGTGCTCGTACAACAGGGTGTCTCACAAAATTGTGAATGGTAATTTTTTGTTACGCCTTACTTTATCCAAAAAATGCAAGTCAACATTTTTAAAGTTCTGCAGATATCTTCAAAATTATTTAATTTTTATTAGTAGTGTGATTTAATTCGGATTGTCTGATCTGAGTATTGAGGTGCGAATAAAACTAAGTTATTCCACTTTTCAGCTCAACGTTTCTTATATCTGTCACACATATGAAAACATACAACATTAACAATATATCCTGTCGGTAAAAAGCAGACAGTCTGAAAAATTAACCAATTTTAAAGTAGTTAGAAATCAACTGCTTTAAAACAAATGCAGCGTGCGAGTCTTTAATTCTTCGTACTCGTATATTTATATGAGCGTAATACAAAATAATTTAAAAACTTTTGTAGTGAAGAGAAACTAGGAAGTTTTTTAATTGAATCCATATAGTATTCATATGTGTATAGTATATACATAAACTGTACTCATAAAAACTCTCATCCGACAGCAGAAAGCTGTTGTGTCATTCACTTACAATTTCCAATAAAAACAGCTGACGATTTGACAGCCGTTGTCGAAAATATTTACGAAGAAAACAAAACAATTTACGTGAGAAGCCAATATAATTATAAAATTCTAAATATCTATCCAAAGCTTTTTTCCGTATAAGTATTCCATAGCTCGATGGAATGAAGTCCCTAATGGAAGAAAAACCTAAAAAGATGCTTTTGGCTCTATTGTCCAAGGACGTTGTAATGAATTTCAACCTCGATGGAGCTCACGAAAAAAAAAAGATTAAAAGCTTTTGCTAATTTCTAGCCGCTTTTGAAAGGTCCACTGTCTTACCTTTCAAAAGCGGCTAGAAATTAGCAAAAGCTTTTAAAATGCGTGATTCTTAAAATATTTCAATTTTTTTTATCATTATTAACCCAGAGGAAGTTACTCGCAAGGCCATTCAGGCGGTTAAAAAACAATGTTTTTACGAAGTATACATATATGCAGAAGAAACTGAATTAAATTTGGTTTAAAACGTGTAAACGTAATTTTTATTGAGCTCAAGGCCAGTTAATGGAAGATTTGTTTGTGAAAAAACAACAACTGGCCTTGAGCTCAATAAAAATTATAAAACATTAACATTTTACTAGGCCAACAGAAAAATGAACAAACGTATGTAAATATATTTTATGAAAACTGTACTAAAATGCGTTTTTAAAAAGTTAGAAAAGAGTAGGTATAAAATAAAGAAGTTTAAAAACAAATCGAGTTAAAAATAGTTGTAAAAAAAGCAGTTTTAAAGTAGCTGGAAATAAATACATTTTATTGCAGTTGCAAAAAAAGTAAATTTAATGTTATTTCTTTCAAATTCATTTAAAACTGGTTGAAATCAAATGCAGAGTCGGATAATTGACTTGCTCCTAAGACATCGCCATGCTAAAAAAGTTAGTTGAAAATAGAATAAATTTAAACCACTTGTAGTTAGAAAAAAAAGTACTTTTCAAATTGCTTTTAAAGTATTTTGATTTCCGAAAGGGTAGATATAACAACAGTACAAACAAACTAACATAAATGTCAAATTTGATTAAATCTATGTATAGCCATACCATTCTTAATGGTAGCCTTGTCAATACTAATATTAACAAGTAAGAAATGCTTAATTCGGGCGAAACCGATTTTTATATATCTTCGCGATGTAGTTTTGTATGAGCGGTGCCCCATAATATTATAAAATTCCCGTTTCTTCTAATAAGTACTGAAAAACGAAGTTTTTTGCATTTTTTCAAAATTTCCGTTATATGGGCGTTGGGCGTGTTTATGGTCCGATTTCAAAAATTATTGACGGTGATGCTAGTGATATCAAGCACAATTTGTTCATCAAAAGTTTGTGACAATATATGACATCGTTTTTGAGATACATACCGATTTTTTTTTATAAGTGGGCGTGGCAATGCCGATTTTTTTTAAATTTCATAAATGCCTAATTTCTTAGTTAACTATCTCTCTAAATAACAAATTTTAATTAATATGTTCCATCGAAAATTTAGCATTTTTCAAAATTTCCTATAGAGGGGAGGTGGGCGTGGTTATGATTCGATTTCTTAAATTTTCTACGATGATAACAGTGATATTTAGGAAAATTTGTCCATCAAATGTTGTGACGATTCCTTACACCGTTGTTAAGATACAGAACATTTTTCATAAGTGGGCGTGGCAACCCTGTCCAAAGAGCAATCTATGTATGTACAAATTTCATTGAGATATCTAAATTTTTATTCAAGTTACTGTAACCACGGACAGACAGACGGACGGATAGACAGTCAAGGCTAAATCGATTTCTCTTTTCGTTCTGATCATTTTAGTATATACATATATATCTATATCTATCTCGATTATTTTTTGCTGTTACAAGCAACCGTTATGCAAACAAAGTTATAATACCCTTGTGTACAAGTACGCTCGGGTATAAAAATTAAAAATTATAAGCATGAATTGTATACCGCGGCAATGTTGTCTTTATCTTTCTTCTTGTTTATCGTCTTATCCCTTTTTTGCATAATTCAAAGGCTCTCTAGAGTGTATCTAGAGAGCCGCTCTATTTTCTCTATCAACAATTTTTGTGTTGGCGAAATCAGTATGTACATACATATGTCCGCTTGTTGTTATACATATGTTATGACAATGCTGTGCTAGTTTTTTGTCGTCTAAAGGCCGTTTTGTTATCCCAATGTAAACTTTACCGCATTTATCATTTTCTTTTCCTACACAAGTTATCTCATATATACTCGTTTAACGTTGTTTTGTTAGTAGGTATCGAAAGGGCTTTTTGTTTTTGTAAATATTGTCGACAGAGTGCAGTTGGATTTGTAGGCAAGTGTTATGTTCGGTGCTTTTGTTATTTGTTGTGCTCAAAGTTCTCTCTTAGTCTAGGAATTACGCTGAAGAATTTTTTGGTTTCATTCGTGACTTGTTTACTTATTGTTGTTTTAAACTGTTTGTTATTTTTCAATATTTGTTGTGATATGAGTTCCCGTATTAATTGGTTCGGATAATTATTGTTGCTTAGGATCTGTGTTATTCGCTTTATGTTAGCGGCGTGGAAGTGTTTGTGGCTTATGGTCAATTAGGTTTTTTGCTGTGTTGATTTTGTATTTTGTTGGTTGCGATGAATTTTTGACTGAGGCAGAATACGTGTAGTTTGTAGGAAAATAATTTTTCAACGGCTTGGGTATTTTTTTAAGAACCAGAAACTAAACTAAAACTTTGAAAACGCGATTGCCTTGATTAGAACCCTGTGGTCCCGGGTAATAAAACCATTATAAAAAATAACAAAAAAATGTTATCTGAAAACTATTTTTCGGCTCAAAGACATGAAACACCCTAACTTACCACAATTCACACCTTCAGGCTTGCATACAAACATTTGTATGTATGTTGAATGTTCCTTTTTTGGTCTTTTATGCGGCATATAAGCGGAAATCCCTTCGTGATTGTTAATTTGCATGTGCGATTATTAAATTTAAGCAAAATATTCATGCTTTACTGTACGTTTTTGTTTTTTTCTTTTGCGGTGCAGCCGCACCACTTACGCTCGCTCAATCGAACCAGCAAAAGCGCGTGAAAATATGCAGCGCTATTTTTGTGATGCATGCAAACATATTCCGGCATTACCTTGTGCATACATAAGTACATACATATGTATGTGTGTAGGTATGTAAATTATACGCTTTATGCATGGGAAAAATATATTTGCATATTATTTATTTGGTATTTCAATTTAGTGCATGCTTTAACAATTTTTATGTTTGCCTGCTTTAAATATAAATACGACTATACTTTTGAATTGGAAATTTATTTTTTTACATTCATGTATGTATGTTTATACTTATTTATAATTACTTTAATATGTGTTTTTTTTTTTTTTTTTTGATACAGCATTGCTAGTACATACAACTGTTGTTACACTCAAACTCTAATTCATATGGATTGTGTAAAAATTGAAATTGTAAATTAGTAACCACACACTCGTAAATAAATAAGCAAACAAAGGATGAGGGTGTATTGGTGTGTGTGATTAAAATAAATAAACCAGATTGATATCAATTTTGTAATTTATGTGAATTTTGCTGGGATTTATTGCATATTTATGGTGCGATTAAAATTAATTCTTTGATTGCTGAGATAAAACAGTTGTGATAAAATGTAATTAAACATTACTAGCTAAACAAATGTATCTACATATATACATACATACATATGTAAATGCAATAATAATAATAATAATAATAATTTGGCGCTTACACTATGTATATCACTGAGCTATATTATTATTTGGTCGAGCTTCTCCTACCATTTGTAGTGTATGAGAAGCTTTTTTATGGCAGAAATACCCTCGGAGGTTTGCCATTGCCTGCCGAGCGGTAACTGCTACTAGAAAAACACTTTTTCTAATATTAATATATTACTTGCCGTCTCTGAGATTCGAACCTCGAATTCAGCGGAATTAATAAATACAAATTTATTTAATTTATACATAATAAAATTTTTGAACTGATGTAAAAAAAAGTGGAGTAGCTCCTAAGAAAATCAGAAAATTTGCAAACAAAGAAAAGTAAGAAATATTATAGATAAAAATGGTACCAATCCATTGTTCTTAGACTGTAATGTAATGTACTGCAAATATATTATATGTAATATAATAATATAATTTTGGCGCGTACACTATATAGCTCAGTGTTTGGCCGAGCATCTCCTACCGTTTGTAGTGTGCGTCTTTCTATTTTACCACAAATAGATGGACCTACAATTTTGTGCCGTCTCCGAACGGCAGTTGTATTTTATGAAACGTTTATCCATGGCAGAAATATACTCGGAGGTTTGCCTTTGCCTACCGAGCGTTTATCGCTACTAGAAAAACACTGTCTGAGATTCGAACCTTGAACTCAGCGGCATATTGAGCTATAGCACGCACCGCTACCCACTCGCCCACAGCGAGCACATCTTAAATACAAATTTATTTAATTTTTACACAATAATCTTTGGGAACTGATGGCAAAAAAACTGTAGTAGCTCACCTGAAAATCAAAAAAATTCGTAAACAACGAAAAGAAAGAAATTTTACATATAAAGAGGATTCCTTGCAATTATTTTTAGGGCGGAAAGATTTATTTAAAAAAAAAATAAGAAATACCAAAATTATTGATATACTTTATTCTGTAAACCATTTATAATCTACATATATATACATATATATACTATATAGTTCCAGATATATAAAGTTCCAGATAACGTATGAAATGCCATTAATCATAAAATAATAAACAGGTTTTAACCATATATTTTAAACGACAAGCTGACGCCGAAGTCAAGATATTGAAAAAATGCGTATTTAAGGTCCGATTTAGTTTAATTTAAACCAGTGAACTGTATATAAAGATTTAAATATAAAGAAAATCACCAAGCTTTTAATAGGAAATTGAGTGTCTGCGTCGATTAATATATTTATCAAAAAAGGTAGCGAGAGTAATTAGTGTGAAAGCTTTTCAAACTCGAGCAGTGTTTGTAGTTGTCAAAAAATTTTATTTTACTAACAGCTTTTGAAATATTTTTCTTTCAGAGTTAATTAGATTTTTCCGAAATTATTATTATTTTTTGTTTGCCAAGTTATTTATTCAGAGTTTTCGGTTCCTTTAAATGCTTTTGTAAAGGTATTCGGAGGCTTCGCATTCTCTTTGGACGAAGTCCGAGTGGATAAATAATACATAAAATACCACACGTGATACTGATTTTATTGGTAATTTATCTGAAGCTTACCTGCTTCGTGTTCTGCACTCTGTATTGTTAACTTGCATAATTTATGACCCTCAATCCTAAGCAGGAAGGGTTGAGGAAAATTTTTGATTAATTTTAAAGGTTTACAATTTTGCTAGACTTTTGATAAACTATAGTTATAATAGCCATTATACAGTTTTTAGAAAGTTTGGAATTTCCATTTTTAATGTTTATGTTATACTATGTTCTGACTGCGCCGTTAATTCGAGCTTGTGAGCAATTTCGGAGTTTAACGTCAAACACTTCTCATGAACTCCATACAAACATTTTTTGTCTAACTCGCTTTAATTTGGTGTTTATGGACGTGCAACCCTTATTTGCCCCAATATTAGGCAGCACTGTCTACAAATTTTGACATCATTGTTCAAAAGTTTTGCTGCACTGTTTAGTGGTTTGACAGTTCAAAATTTCAAATACGAGGGCGGTTTGATAGGTCATCGACTTTTGGAATTTCATCATTGCTGCTTTTAACTGTCATCTTATAATAAACTACTATGTAATCAGCTTACTTAGCAATATTTTTTGCTTAAAAAAAATTATCACCTAAATCAAGCAAAGGCTTGATAAATACTATAAGGACCTTGCACCAACAATTTCAATAGCTAAAAATTGAATTACTGAGTTCCGTTGTTGTCGAGGCATCACAAGTGGCGCCGAACGTTCAGGTCGCCCAAAAGTGGTCGTTACACCAGAAATTTTCGTTAGAATCCATGGAATGATATTGGAAGACCAGAGAACGAAAGTGTATGAGGTAGCTGAGGTTGTAGGCAACCAACATGTAACACGAATATTTGTATATAAAAAAGCTATCCGCGCAATGGGTGCCGCGATTGCTCACACTCGACCATAAGCGTAGCCGGTTGATCTCTTCAAAACCATGGCAAAAATAAATATATTGGACTACGAATTGCTACGCCATCCAGCATATTCACCAGATTTAGCCCAATGCGACTTTTTCCTATTTCTAAATTTGAAGATATACATAGCTGGGTGGTAAGAGGTTTGGGTGAATTGAAGAGAATATCACAAAAACGAACGCTTATTTTAAAAGCCTTGAGAAAAGCTATAATTTGGAAGGAATAAAAAAATGATGTATAGAGTTGAAAGGATATTATGTTGAGAAATAGAACGCTTTTTTGCCGATAAAATATGTTTTATTTAAAAGACAATGATTTATCAAACCGCATTCGTTAATTATTTGTAAACAAAATTAATCAAATTTCACAAACAAAAGTTTTAAATATTGATGCAAAAACACCGTCACCACAAATCGCCGCATTCACAATTGCTCAGTGCGCCATGCCATCGCAAGCATTATCTAATTATATGCACATTTCTTAAAATATTTTTAAATATAAGTACAAATATATTTTCATAAACAAAACAAAATTAAATTCAAAGTTTCTTAAACACCTCAATGAGAACGTTTGACAGTTGTTCATAAACTCAAAACTACAAACTCGAGTTTACTACGCAGTCAGAACATATTATTAGACAATGATTTATATTTTAATAGAAAAATATTGAAATTAATAATTTCGAAGTTTTGTCGATGTGTAGAAGAGCTTTCTTTGGCGGTCTGTGTGGCGAAAAACTAGTTTTTGCCGAAATATATTTGAACCCTTTTTCAGGTAAACGCGATAGTTATTGCGTAGTGTCAATTCAGTTTACATAAGTTAAATCTATTAGTAGTCTGCAAAAATCAGAGTGATAAGTGAACACAACCTTTTCTTTACATTAGTTTTTCATAGTGACCAATTCCCGGAACAATACTTTATAATATATAAACCACTTTAATTAATTTGAGTATTACGTTAAAGAATGCGGACTGTGATCTATTAACTCATTTATTTTAAAGAGGAGATACCTATATTTTTTGTACCTACACAAATTGCTTAAACAATAAGTCCCTCAACAATTAGTCAACAAAATTACATGCTTTCTCTTAAGTTTTCAAGGTGAGACAGAACAAAATATAAAAAAAATACAACTGCCTGCTCTACCAAATGAGTCGTTTTCGAGCCTCTACGCACACAAACTGTTTACTTAAGTAAACCGCAGTGTATATAAGTATTCAAAAGTAAAATTTATTCACCTGTCTGATGTATTTTTTCATAAAATCATTGCCAAGAGCGCACACTCCATTATTTGGGTTTAAAGTGACGCAGGCATTCAACACGCAAAACAAGTTAACAAAAAAGGAACATTCCAGTCAGGCTGTTGCTTGTTGTTGGTCTCCCACTGCAGTCAATTTGTAACAAACTGCTGTGAATTTAATTTAATCACTGCCAAATTGAAGGTGCAAGGTACAGCGCCAAATGAGTGCCTTACACACACGAAAGCTACACCGGACATTTGTACATAAATACGTTTGTAGATACATTTGTAGCTTGTGGCATGTGACATATGGGACTTGACAAGTGTGATGAAATATTCTCTAGCTGGCGGTGTGTGACTAATTCTAGCATGGCACTAAGCTTTGTATGTAGCATGCCCGAGCTAGTCACGGCCCACTGCGGCATATTTGCTTTTCTTTCTATTAACTTCTTATGCACTTCAAATTTGCATGCGATGGCTATAAAAACATGTGCTTTTCTGCATGCGTACGTATGTATGAGTATGTATGTATGTATGTGTGTTGCACATAAGTTGACCACAATGGTTTTGTTAAGCTGTCGCTTGCGGGTGGCTGGCGTTCAGAATGAGAGTTGGCTTCCTAAAAAAACATAAAGAGTAAGGGCAAATAGAAATGTGACGAAGGCAAATAAAAGTTTGTTTTTAGTTATTTGTTTGTGAAATATTCGTTCCTTCGTTTGTTTTTTTTTTTCTTTCCTTATATTTAGTTTCCATTTTGTTTTTGTGCTTGTACTTTAGCTGCTCCATTCTTCGACTTGCCGCTAGTCTGATCCTGCCATGTTCCACACACTCATAGCGTTGCTTGCATGCTTAAGTAGTGGACTGCGGTGAGACTCTTCAGAAAACACGCACGCCAGCGCATATTCATGCCAGTGTTTGTATGTGTTTGTATTCATATGTATGTATGTAAAGTATGTAGTAAAAAACTCACACATTCGCTTCGGTGAAGTCGGTTTATTTGCTTTTGTATGCAAAGTGTGAATTATTTTATTTGATTATGATTATACGATTATGTTTGATTAGTGTGATGAAGTTGGTTAGTTGTAATTAAAACGGAGCAAGCCTGCATATGAGCAGAAGCAATGAATTCTGCTCTCATATAGTACAGTGTTATTCATATTTTCTATGAGTAAATTCGTGCACACTTTGCTGTGATTTACTCACTTGTTTGTGTATGAATATATATTAGTGCAAATACTAGAGCAATTGTTAACATAATTTTATGCATTTCTATGCAAACAGATACATATATACATACATATAATTTATGGCACTACCCATTTTGCAATTATTTAAATCTGTTTTGTAAATTTATTTTTGTATATTGTAATAAAGAAGTATACATTTTCATTTGCCATTCAAATAACTTTTAATAACGAAACATTTTTTATTTATCTTACAAATTATATTGAATAACAAATAACTTTTCATCCGTCATATAAATAATTTTGAGTGGCAAATAATTTTTTTTTCATTATCATTTAATTTTGAGTAATGTAGAAGTTTTTCTTTTAATTAAAAAATTTTGAATAACAAAAAAAAAGTTTATATATCACTTAAAAAATGTAAATTTTTACTTTTTGAACCATTTAAAAATAATTTTGAATGATATTAATATGTAAAATCTTACGTTGAATACATTGAAATAATTCAAACCATAAATATCTACTCTTTTTTACCAAAATGCAAAAATATTTGATTGATTTCGCCTAAAGGTCTTTGAATATAGAACTCATAAGTAATATGTTCATTACCCTGTCGGAAATCAAAGCAATTTAAAATTTATTTAAAAATTACTTTTTTTCCAATGACAAGTTATTTCAATTCTTTCTTTTTCCTTATAAACAACTAACTTTATTAACATGGCAATGTCCAAGGAGTAAGTCAATTATCCGATTCTACATTTTATTTCAACCACTTTTAAAAATATTTGACTGAAATAATATCAACATGAAAATAAAATGTGTTTGTTTTCAGCTATAACTCACTACAACATTTTTTAAACTATTTTTTTTTAAGTGGAGTTAAATAAATGAAAACTAAAGACTCGCACTTTGAATTTATTTCGAGTTGATTTCCAACTACTTTAAATTGGTTGATTTTTCAGACTGTCTTTATTTTAATGTCAGCTGCCTGAACATTTTAAGTACTATAATGAATTTTAGAAAATTTTGAGACTTTTTGTATGATTTTATTTCATGGTTAATTTCTGAATTTTTTTTGAATGTACAGCAAAATCTTATCCATATATTAATTTTATGTAAATGTATAGAATAAAACGAGCAAACCCGACGCACAGTGCCTCACATAACAAGCACAAACTGAAAACTGTTGGAATTATTGTAGAACCGCAATTTAAAAAATTTAAAAAAGTGAAATCGATGCGGTTATAATATATAATTTTGGCGAGTACACTATATAGCTCAGTGTTTGGCCGAGTTTCTCCTACCATTTGTGGTGTGCGTCTTTATTTTTATACCACAAATGGAGGGACCTACAGTTTTGTGCCGACTCCGAACGGCAGATGTATTTAATGAGAAGCTTTTTCATGGCAGAAATACCGTCGGAGGTTTGCCATTGTCTGCCGAGGGGTGACCGCTATTAGAAAAAACTTTTTCTATCATTAAGATTTTGCTTGCCCTTACTGAGATTCGAACCTCGAACTCACCGGCGTATCGAGTTATAGCACGCACCGCTACCAACTCGACCACAGCGGCCATGCGGTTACTGCTGAAAAAAAAAAATTGTTTGCCAGTTGGTAAAATTTTGGAACAATGGTAACTTTTAATAATTAAAATAAAGGACATAAAATTATATTTCGAAATTCCTTCCAATGAGAGTACGATCTTTTATGTCTTGCAAAAAATAAAAAAAATGTTTTTAATTGCATATCTTTGCAAAATGCATAAAATCACGACAAAGCATACTTGCGTTGCATTTTTACTACAGAACTTGGTTTTCAGCCAAAAGGTATGACGGAAACTCGTTTAAAGTAAAATTAAAAAAAAAAATATTATTCTTAGGTAAACCAAAGTAGGATTTGTTTTTCTTTGGCCATATTACTATTTAATTCTTAACAATTACAAATTAAAACTATTTTGAAGTATTATCTGTAAAGGGTGTTTCTTTTTAGACCACACGTCTTAAAAAACCACCCTAAATGTAACATAAAATTTTCTGATTATGCAGTTTTATAGCGCTTTCAATTCACACTTTAAAATATTTGTACGATACATATGTTACTGTGATCAGCAATATTAAATAAGTCCTTTTATTAACTAAGAAATTGCGTTTCTCAAATGTCTTTCCGACACAAGTTTACCCAAGAAACCTTAAAAAAAAATGCTTTCCGTTTTTATTTTCGGGGTATAACATCTTATAAAAAAGTAACTAATAAAGTACATTTGTGAGAGAACATTTTTAATAACATTAACGAAAAGTTTACAAAAAATTAAAACTCGCAAACTTTGTGTTCGAAACACCTAAAATCACAAGTTTTTTTATTTTATTATCATTATAAACAAAGAACGTACATTATTTAAAAAGATTTCTTAGTCAAAGATTTCTCAAATACCTTCCATTAGACACCCACAGTGAAATATTTCGTTTATCTTATTAACTTATTTAAGTTTAAATTTCCAAATAGGTGACAACCCGTCTCAAACATATTTTAGTCAGTCGTTGTATTGACAATTCGTAAAAAATTTACATGGTAGATAAATCTTGGCATCTGTGAGCACAACAAAAAAAAATCAACCAAATCGGTTCAGCCGTTCTCAAGTGATGCGGTAACATACATGTGGCAATTTATTTTTCTATATCTATCTTTATATATAAAATAGAAAAAATGTTTATGTATGTCCTTTACAGGCGTCAAAAGTACCTAACCGATTTTAATAAAATTTTTACAGTAAGAGCATATACTTAGTAAGCAAGTAGTAAGCTGATAAGGAACGTCTTTCCTGTTCCCCCGGGAACATCTAAGTAAAAGAGTCCGACTTCTCAATTTATAATTACAGATGTAATTTTTGCATATGGTAATTGCTGTCCCTAACCAAAAGTGGTTGTTTATTTATGTTTAGAAGTCTAATAAATGTTTCGAATTTTATTCAAATCTTTCTGTAAATAAGGATTTTAGAAATATCTCGACTCCAGCGCCACCTATCAACATTATTTTCACACAAAGTATTTATGTTTAGGAGCCTAATAAACGTTTGGAATTTCAATCATCGGTCCAACGAATACACATTTTAGGCTCCTTTTTTATATATATAAATATGCTAGCCACTGAAATGGGGGCAGACAGAAACAAGTGTTTCTTGTTCTCACCATACTTAAACGCACCACAATAAATTCGTCACACCAAACCCCACCTATCACACCTTTACTCACCATATCATATTTCGCAATATAAATACTCCCTA
Source organism: Philophylla caesio (assembly GCA_963971545.1). NCBI lineage: Eukaryota > Metazoa > Arthropoda > Insecta > Diptera > Tephritidae > Philophylla > Philophylla caesio. Next base: position 183,194,063 of record OZ020604.1, on the reverse strand, counting down.
AACGTAAATTTTCTTCATCTCACATCGCCTCGTCAAAATTGGCCTGACCCATTCTCGACCTAAACTTATTTTACCACACCTTTCCTTTCGATACCTTTTCTGTGAAAGAAGATATCTAAGTGAAGCATATAATATAAAATTTAATTTCACCATTTCAAAACTAAGAAACTTAGCATGATAATTTACAATCTTTTCATATATTATGTTAAGTTAAGTACATTGTAACCATGAATAAAATGTATACGTTTATGTAAGAATGAAGAAACGAAACAATCTCTCTCTTGTATGGTTCTTAAACCTCATTTATATATTTAAATATTTTTTATCTGCCTGTTAAATTTAAACAGCCTATATAATATAAACGCACTCCGGCAATTTTCTGTCAAAAGTTACTCATTTACATGCAACTTGTATGTGAGCAACCGAAATTGAACGGCCTGCGCAAAAAGCTAACTCAACTTTCAATTTTCATTTTGCGTGACATTTCGATTTGACGTTTATCCCACCATTGAAGGTGATGCGCAATATCTTCAATACTGATTTTTTTGTTTCAATGAGCAAAAAACTTATCAGAAAGCTTTGAATGAAAACTTTTTGTAAATTTGTACATTTTTTGAAACTTGGGCTTATGATTTTTATGATTATTATTGCTTCTATAATATAAAAGAGGCAATAAATCAATTGCCAAACTTGTTAATAAGTTCTTCCTGTGTTAAAGCTCTGCATATAAATCAAGATTTTATTTAATGTTGAAATAAAAATTAATATGTAAGCAAATCTTTAAACCAAATAAATAAATTGAACCAACGCTAAAAACTTCCACCTTGAATTGTTTTCAAATGAATTTGACAGCCAAGCAACTCTGTAAAATAAACGCACGCAAATCAATTTAAGGTGGACGTGGTTAAAAGATTTGCGTGCTTGCTTCCAAAAACGCCGGCGCTGAATATTAGGTTGGCCTGTAACTACCATTGCAATTTTCAGAACTACATCCATAACTCTACCAGAAATTATGCAGTGCCTTATCAAGTTATTCACTTTTTCATAGTGATAATTAAGGAGAAACACTGCATACTTTCAGGCATGATTAAGCAAAGTCAACAAATTTAAAGAGACAGTTAAATTAAAAGAAGTTGAGAATACGGCCCAAAGTGTTTAGGATTATTTGTAGAACTCAATAAAAATAAATTAATGAAATAATATATCAAAGCATAATTTTCTTCTGTATGAAACTACTTAATTATCAAATTTTTCTGTTCACCTCGTATGTGAAATTTGAAGCTTTTAAAGCTACTATTGGTGGCTTTTTGCTGGATTTTTATCATCACCCAAACTATTTATTCCGCAAGTTTTTAAGACCTTTAATAAAAAATGTTTTGCTTTACTATAACCGCAGTCTTTACTACATAAATTTAAACAATATTATTTCCTATTTCAGTAATATTTTACCAATAACTATCAACACAAATCACATGCGCATTTTATCAGCGTATAGGCAAGCAATTGTGGCATTTTGTGAGTCAATTATCTGCCACTGCCATCTGCATTTAACGATCACTTTATCAAAATTTCGTAAAATTTCGGCATAAAGTGGTGAAATTGCCACTAGAAGTATCGTATCGCACAATACTCGTTTTCTTTGAGCTTAAACATACTACATACATGCATACATACATATATGGAATACTGAACTGCACGATGGCAACTACATATTTCAGTGTGGACAATAAGGCGGCGGTAGCATTCTAGCATACCAACAATTCTCTATTGTATGTATGTCCTCGTACGTACGTATGTTGTAGTTTATGGTGCCATTACTGTTCCTCGATCATAACTAGAGCGGGCAGTTCATCAAATTATTACCCATACCCAGCGTCGTCTCTTAGCGAGATGCATGAATTGCCTGCATAAATAAAATCATGTACAATGGGCGCTAGTGTTGCTGAAGCTGTTGTTTGGTGAAGCGTTGTGCGTGTTGTACGGTGCGTATGAGTAACCGCCAAAGGAACGTCTTCGCTTTTGTCTTTAGTTGTGCACACACACACACACGTACATACACAAGCACATCTATCATCGTAGAATTTTGTTGTTATGCTGCGCATGTTGTGCTACAATTTGTTTTTTTTTTTTCTTTGGTTTTTTCATGTTTGCGTTGCTCAGATGACTTGCCATTTTGCTATTTGTATTTTGTGGCATGCAACACGTTTCGTTTTGTAGCATAGCCTTGCGCAACGTCGTCGTCGTCGTCGCCAGGCACTTTGCACGCTTTCAATATAAACGTGTAAAGAAGTTTTGTGTATCTTCGCCACAATTCAACGCCAGCTATAACTTTATATGTAGCCACCATTCTCGCACTTTCGCTTGCATCTTCGTGTATCTTCTTGACTTATTGCAATGCTTTTGTTGTTGCAAGTAGCTAGTGTGCAAGCGTCATTTTCTGCTATCCGTTTATTAAATATTGGCCAACAACGTGTAAGGCGTTTGCGCTAAGAAGTTGTTCTGACTTCTTCAAGGCTGAGTGACTGTGCGAGAGAGACAGAGACAGAGAGAGAGAGAGAGAGAGAGAGACATAAAATCAGTGAGAGGGTGGCAGCTGATGTGGTGAGTCGTGAAATTTCTGCATTTCAACGAAGTGACTACATGACCTGGCTGACTTATTGGCTTATCTTTTAGTTGCAGCTATTTGTTGCCACTGCCACTTGCCAATTGCTTGTTGGTACACGTTTCCTGGATTTTGATATATTTCATTTGGTTTTCATTAAGAAATTTTACTATGTAGCTCTACTAGCGACTATGCGGTGTATGGATTGGCATAAAAATAGGTGTTTAATCGTACTATTGTGCGACTGGCGTAAAACAAATACACAAACATGAAACACTAAAACCAAATTAAAGTTCTTTAGACAGCAGGTGAACAAAGAAGGTGTGAATTTGAAACCAACTTGAGATGTAGTCAGGTCAAGATATCAATATTTCTGAAAATGGTTTGCTCACCGCAGATTTTACGATTATTTCTAAGAAGAAGAGCCCAACGAACTGTAGTTGTTTATGATGTGAAAATAAAATAGTTTTTAACAAGTTTGACTTCCAGTTTTATCTCGGAAACATTACTTTTTGTAAATATTTAAAAGCATAGCAGAAGTTAAAATTTTATTGCGAAACCTAGTTAAATATTCGCGCCGTCGAAATAACGATGCCTCTTAATATTTTGAATAAAAAATTCTGCTACGACATTGACCTAAAACGAATATGGAGGTTACGGAATTTGATTTTTATGGGACCAGGTTGGGTTTTTGGAAAAACTTAAATGTACAAAAATCGCCAAAAACAAAATCGGGCCATATCAATTTCAATCAAAATTTTATGCTGAATCCAAAATGTACTAAATATAAAATTTTTTGTTTTTAGCTACACAAATGGAAGAGTTATTTTTAAAATTGTTATACCTTAGTTATAAAAAAAATATTAAACATAAATTTGGGAAAAAAATTGAGGGGAAGGTTTGAGCCATATTTTGTTCTAGCACCAGAAGCGAACATTGCAGTAGTCGCAGCGGTTTTGACTCCAGGTATCAAAACAAAAATTATTATTATTATTATTTTTTTTTTTTTACAGCTCTTTAGAGCCTAATTCTTTACAATAGTGGTGGACTTAACCTAAATATTTTATAATATATATATTAAGTCTAATAAGGTCATTTTCTTGATCATTCATTAATGCAATTGGAATTAAAAAAAAAATACGGAACTGTAGTAAACGGAAAACAGATAATATAATAGATATTATAATATAATTAAGGGCATATGTACATTACTTTATAATGGGAGGGATTTACAATATTTAAACAATTTTCTTTTAAACTCTGTAATGGTCGTACATTGCTTCACAGTATTTGGTAACTCATTATAACAATTAAGACCTTTATAGTATAGATTACAATTATCAGATTCACTTTTTAGCATAGGTAACTCGTATCGTCTCCGAAGAATAAATTTCATTTCTTGATTTTGCTGTTTCTGCAGTTTATAAATCTGGCTGTCATTCATTATGAAAAAAATCGTGGGACAGTAATTGAGGAGCGGCTCGATGGTGGATCTATAGACCATGATTTTATATTTTATTTTCAAGAGTTTGCAAGTACGTCGCATAAAGAACATTTTTTTTTGCAATTTTGTTCACCATATGGTTAATATGTTCATTGATTTGCAGTTTTTCATCAATTTTTACGCCCAAATATGTTATATATTGTACTTTTTCTATTTTTTGATGGTTTATATTAATGTTACTAAGCTCGCCTATATCAAGATTTCTTCTGGATATGACCATATACTTGGTTTTATTAACATTTAATTTAAATTGGATGAAAGTACTACAACGCACAACTCCGGCCATGACCGTCGAGCGAATGAACCGGATCGTCATTCAGAGCGCTACTGAGTCTCTTAGTAAGGATACTCTTTCATTTAATTTTGAAAATAAATTAAAACGAAACGATTATGATGCGTTATTTGACTACAAATCCGGCGGTATAAAGAATTTAAAAATTCCAAGTACTTTCTCTAATTTTTTTTTTTGTACATTTATTTACAGATGAAGATAACGTTACTTCCTCAGCTCATTTAAAGTCAACGGCAGATATGACAACTGCAATATCGAACCAATATTACAGCTATCTGCGCCTGTTGAAAGACTGTTTTCCTTTGCGAGTATTATCAACAGACCCAGAAGACAGTCCATGGCTGACTTCTCATTTGAGAAGTTGGTCATTTTGAAGGTCAACTCTCAATATTGTTCGTAAAAATAAAAATATAGTTTGAACGACCTATTAATTATTTATATTTATTTTATATTTACAGATGATCTTTAACATTATTATTATTTTCGCCCAACAACAGGCTGATACTTTATTTATTTCAATTACTTTTCGGGAATTGATGGTAATTCCAAGTACTATTCAATTACAAGTACTTGTACTCGAGTAGTAATTGATAAAAGATAATTGTACTTGAAAAGAATTGATTGCATTACATTAAACCTAAAGTATTTAAATTACTACTCATTGCAATTAGTAATCATTACTTAACAGATGTGCATTAAACACCTAATTAAAAAAAAACATGTATATATATTGAGCAAAACTGTCGGTAACGTTCTCAAAACAGAACAAAATGAGAAAAATACTTTCGGAACATGCTCAAAATGAAAATTATGGGAACCAAACTCTTAGAAAGGTAAAACGATAGCGAAAAGTTTCCAATGAGAACTAAGCTATCGAAAACGTTTTAAAAGAGCAATAAATTAGAATAATTTCAAATAAATCGAATTTACCCAATTAAAGCAAATAATCGAATGCTTTGCATATGTTCGTAATTCGGATTAAATATCCTACCTATCATAACTCTTTTGTTCCAAATTTGTTCTTTCTGAGGACGTTCTTGGGCATTTTGTTCACAATTTGTTCTTTGAGGGCACGTTCCGGAAACTATTATTACCAATTAGATCATCGGGTGGTCATTCGAGACGAGGTTCTTGAGATTATTTTCTTTTATTTTTCTGTTTCGCAGGGGTAAAGAACCTCAGTGGTTGGCTTTTGTATAATTTCCATTGAGTAAAATTGTTGACTGTTTTGGTCTCACATTTATTCCATTGAAAAAATTCTTGACTGTTTTGGTCTCACATTTATTCTCGAGAAAACACTCTCGGGAGTAGTTTTCTCATTTCGGTTTAAATTTGTAAGTGTTCTTGGTGACAAAATAACGAGAAAAAGATTTACTTTATTGCATATATTTTGCTTCCGATCCCCTTAAGATTAAAGATCATTGCAGAAAAATTAAACACCGTCATCTCCAAAGTTCAAAAAGAAAAGTCATTGCACATACATTTATATGTAGATGACCAGGAGGCCATTAGAACTTTACTTTCATAGAGCACAAATTCGAAGTTCGTTGTGAACTGTAAGAAGGGTATAAGAAGGCAAAATGTGGCTGAAACTGTCCACCTCTTATGGGTTACGCGACACGCATGTGTGGGAGGGCAATGAAAGTGCTAATGAGCTGGCCAAGGATATTGTTGGTGATCTAAACAACTGAAAATTGTTTTAAATTTAATTGGCCAACATCTTACCACCTTCGATGTTCGGCCAATAACAAAAGAAACTTTTTATAATTACTTCTATGGCAATCTTAATTCATTTTGTATTCTCATTTTTATACCTTTCATGGAAACGGTATATTAACTTTGGTCCGATTTTGGCCATAAATCCTTCCTTTAATCCGCTAGACACTTGATTTTAAACTTATAATAGCTTTTATGAGACATATTTTAGCAGTGAAAATCATTAATATCGATTAAATATATCATAAGGATGCCATACAATTCTTCCATTCATGAAAGGAATGAAGCCTTCGGCATAGCCAAGACAGACTTTTTTACTCGTTATATATTATTTTTATTACCCATTACACTTGCTTAGCTTTCATCTTGGTGGTAATTTTAACTTTTTTTGATATTTTAATTATATTAGGTCTTTATATTTAAGAGCTATAATATTATATATTTCGAATTAATTACTTCTGAATAAACTATTAACTACAAATGAGCGGCATCATTCAATAATTCCGTTTTTATATAAATATTGGCCATAGTTAGGCAAAAATAATATTCTTCAGCCGTGATTTTAATTTAAAATAACAACCTAAAAACCTTCAATAACCATTAAAAAATAATAAAGTTTTAAAACAGATGATTACCCATGACGAAATAATGATTTCGGCGAAACACTTCCTGTGCTTGCGTCCTTATCTTTGCAGGTACTATGCCGATATGAGACATTTGGCAGAGAGTTTTTTTGAAAACGAAAATAGCGGCTCCTATATTTATTCGTAAATTGTGCAGAATTTAAAAAGAAGACTTAAAGAATTTTTCATATATTTACTTCCAATTCTCACCAGATGACAAAACTTTTCTGTGACAAGAAATGTTGGAAAAAAGCAATTAATATTCGTTTTCTCTTTAAGGAAAAATTCAAAGGGTGTCGGGCCAAGCGGCAAATCGTGAATTCTTTTTTATGCTTAACCTCAGAAATACATACAGACTATATGTACCTACTATACTATACTATATATGTCATCCATATCTATTTTGATAGTAGTTGTATATATGTATATGTGTACATACTATGCATATTTCAACGAAAACTACAATGGCCCGCGGTCAGTAGACGATGGCTTAACTCGTTTCCTGTCAATTCCATTCAGAGGACGTCTTTGACTCGAAGCGCTGCCGTGCAATTGAATGGCTGGTTTATTTACGTTATGTAAGTTTATATATATCTTTTGTGTTTAAATGACTGCGACGCTGCAGTTTTTTACACATACACACATACGCATATACTCGTAAGCACTTCGTATGTAAACTTAAGCAAATATTTCTGCCTTAGAAGTCACCGCTAGCATCGAGTACGATTACTTACATACAATAAAAATAGAACTGTGCACTTGTTCTTTCACCGTTAATGTATGTATGTATGTATATGTAATTGAATTAAATATGAGTAGGCGCGTTTTTATGCTACCACTTTGATTGACCATAAAGAAACATACTTTTTACATGTTTCTTATAATTTTTTTATTTTTGGTACTTTGACCTCAATTGAGTACCTTTGAATGAGCTTCTAACACTCGAGGGTATACGAATTGTTTGCTAGATGCAGTGTTTTCTACAGCTGCCAGACTGCGGCTAGACATTTAATGCCTATTTTTTAATGGTTTTGGTAAATAATTCAGCGCTACTCGGGTAGTTATATTATAAAGACACAAATACTACAGAAATAAAGTTTGATAATTGAATACAAATTAATGTTAAGTAAATTTATTATTATTATTATTTATTATTGAGTAGGATAATAAAATTAAACCTAGACAATGTGGTTTAAGCACTAGCGACGAGGCCATCGGCTTTCAAAAATAAAATTAATCATATTTTAGGCTAATTACTTATCTAGAGAAATTAATATATAAGTAAGTATCACAATTCATAATATATATTTAGTTTACATATGAATTTGATACGTTTTTTTATGTTAGCAGTATTTACAGTTCTCAGTTTTTGTTCATAATCGTTATTGCTTATTATTTGCCGAATGCATTCAAGTTCTGAGCAATATTTTAAAATGTGGCTTGCGGTAAGATCGTCGGAATTGCAGTAAGGACAGTTGGGTGTTGAAGATTTTTCGAAGAGATGCTTATGTGTTAGGCGCGTGTGGCCAAGTCGAAGTCGTGTAAATATTACGGTCTGCCTTCTAGCTATTTCTACGGGAAACAAAGGTGTCGACCGACTTGGATTTATTGTTTTGTATCTGCTGCTGTGACTTTCCCAGTATAGGTTTGAAGATTTGTGATTGTAAACTGCCCTTTTAATGTCGTGTTTGGTTAGTAAATTAATTGTTTTTAGTGGAGATCTAGTTACCATTTTAGCTGCTTTATCTGCTAGAGTATTGCCCTCTTTCCCGATATGACTGGGCACCCAGAGTAGCTTGCTTGCGAGTGGGTTTGATATTAAAATATCTCTTATTTCGGATATTATTGGGTTGTTCTCATTTACATTTAGAACTGATTGGATCGAGGATTGGGAGTCGTAGCAGATTATGTGTTTGGTACGTCCCTCTTTGGCTATACGGCTAGCATGGAGGATTGCAGTTGCTTCGGTGGTCAAGACGGAGGCCTGAGGAGGTAGTAGTCCCAGCATAATGGTGGACTCGATGTCGACGACACTAAATCCAATAACGCCATTGTCCTTCGATGTATCGGTATATAAAGTTTTCCAGTTTGTAAAGGAATCGCAGATATTTAAAAATTCTTGTATAAAGACGTTGTGAGGGGTGTCCTCCGTTTTGAATGTTGTGAGTTTTAAAATAATTGAGGTGCTTTGGAGTAACCAAGGAGGTGACTGCAAGTTGTATGAAGTTTTAAGGTGTAAAGTAATGTACAGTTCTTTGGCGAGATGTAAGATATTCTGAAGAGCTGATGCTTTTCCCGGTTGACGTTTATGTTTAACTCTGTTGTTTGTAAGAGATTTCGTAGATGAATCATCTGAGAACCAGAGTTTTTAAAGTAAGCATCCAGAAAGGTATGTGATGCGCTCCTTTAGTTGAGGTAGTCCAGCTTCTGTGAGTATACTGAGAACTGGGGTTGTCCGAGAAGCACCTAAGGACAGCCAAACTGCTGAGTGGTGCATCGAAGCAATTTTTGACAAGTTGTTTTTTGAAGTAGAGATCCGAAAATTGCCAAACTGTAATATATTTTTGACAAAATTATACTTTTACCTACTTTTATTAGTGTATTTGTATTACATTCTAATTTAAGGTTGTTAAGACATTTATTTATATTTAATCTATTTTGAAGTGATGTACATAAACATCTAATATGATCATTCCATGTGAATCTGTTATTGAAGATTATACCAAGTAATTTAAAACAATGAACATTTTGTACAATTTGGTTATTAAAATTAATTATTAGGTCACATGAGTGTTTTTGACAAATGTGTAAATGGCTAGATTTTACAAAGGATATTTTAGTTCCACTGTTTTGACACTATGTGGTGATATCTTCGAATAACGAATAAGCTAAAAATGCGTCCATCACTTCCTTATCGCTCAAAATTTTTTACCCAAGAAATCCTTTTTTGATCTTTGGGACCGTCCTTATGAATATTTCGCCAACCCATTTGTAGCAATCCTTTGTATTGGCAAGATGACTGTTAAAAGTTTTAGAAATGGTTGCATTTGATATCCGAATAGTTTTTATACAAATTAATGGTAACAGTTAACCGAACAAGTTTTTGTAATTCATTACTGGGAGTAGCGCACGCAAATATATAGACGTGCGTAAACAACTTACTTAAATATATATTTATGCATTTATTAAAATCTTTAAACATAAATATAAAAATGACAGATGAGAACAAAAACCCAAAAATTAAAGATTTTCAAGAAATCGAGAATGTCAAAAATCAAAGGTATATTATATATTATAGTCGCTTGAAGCCTTTATTTTATTGTACAAACCAAAATGGAATACGCTGTAAAAATTCATACCCAAAAATGTTTTATATTTTTAAAATGGAAATTTTAATGAAATTATGTTAAATTACATGGTACAACAAAATTTAAAATTTAAAAAAACTCTCCGGCTTTCTCAACGTTCTTTTAAGCTTTTTGGTTTGTTGAACTCGAATCTGTAGTCAGCATTTTCTGGTTTGTCCAGAAGCTAGCATTTGTAAAAAAAATTCAAAAATTTAATTTATAATCCTTGAACAAGTGTAACTAAAAGATTTCTTGGTCAAATAATCAAATTATACTATTTCATTTTGGATTTCACCGCATACAAGTGTTGCTGTAGTGCGAAAGTTTGGAGTACATTTACTACTCATTTTTTCATTATAATTTTTTTAAATTAAGTAACAAATAGTTACAGCTTTCACACGGTATCGATAGCCGATTTGGTTGATGGCCAACTACTCACAATTGTCACGAACAGACAAGGTGGAAATTCAAATTCTTGTCGCGGAAAGATATCTGATGATGGCGAGTTGATATTCACCAAAATACCTAATTCTTTTAATTCAGCTGATTTTAGATTGTTGTTGTTTTTTAACAACTGAATAAACATTTTTCCAAATTTATGAATTTTTTACATTCCAATAAGTTATATTAAATAAAGTTTGTTGTTTCTGACTTCAGAACAAAAAGCTTTAGAAACCGTTGAGAAAGCCAGTGGTATTTTTTGCCAGTGGCAATTTGTGAATGAGTTATAATTTGTTAAAGGAAGTATAGTGCTAAATTTTTTGGGTATAGGCTCATCAGCATTATAAAATTCGACGTAGACATCAAAAATATATACTTTCAATAAAAGAATTCCGCGTTAAAATAACCAAGTTTCCACCCGAAACCCAAATTCATATTAAAAACCCTCTGTTTTACAGGATTTTGACAAAAAAAAGAGTAGTGCGATCACCTATAACTTAAATTATAATCAACAACGAATAAATTTATACTTCAGTTCTTAAAATAATTTGCTTATAAGCGCTAAGGTTTCTCCAAACCTTTTAAAAATAAAACAGTATTGGAGATCTAAAGGCTAATTTTTTAATGAGACAACACATTTTTCAAAATCGAACGAACATTGTAATCGGATAATCGACGGAAAAAATTCCTTCGCGTATTATGTACATAAATGTGTATTGAACGAGTATAAAACAAATTTAAAATTTAGCCTTTAATTCAAATTTATTACACCGCGTTACACACTTTCTGATATACTTTTCGGAAAGGGAAGAAAAAATAAAAATACACGTGTATCGGCGATTTTCATGTACACGTCAGAATTTTTTTTTATTTTTAACCCTTTTAACCGATTTTTAACCCTTTTTGTTGATCCAATCGAGCTGAATTTTTGCAGGCAGACTCGTGGAAATGTCTGTATCACGTCAAAAAAATGGATTTTTTATCAATTCTCAAAGTTCCCTGAATTTTTTTTTGACGTGTACATGAAAATCGCCGATACACGTTTATTTTTATTTTTTCTACCCTTTCCGAAAAAGTATACTTCGTTCATAGGACAGAACTAAAGCTCGTTTTTGTAACGCAGTGTTATATATAATAATAATAATCCCAACGGTTTTTTTCCTCCATACCCGCTCGACCGACGCGAGGGGCGCATCCGCATGACGCACGGATATATATTAAAAAAAAAAGTCATATTTTCATATATGCTGCGCCGAGTCATGAAAGGCAGGAGTTTGTTAAGCGTTGGGATCAAAAACCGTTCAGCCATAGAACATAAGCTCATCAGCTGATTAAATAATAAAATATATATATGTATCATTTATTGAGAGTATTAAGTATAGTTTTCTTTACGCAGAAAAAAGAGTCTGAAATATCAAAACGGAGTGAGTGTTGAAATTTTGACATTAACTACAGAGTGGCTCGTTTAGTTTAAAATTACTTTTGCATGGCTTCGGAAGGGAAGATTCAGATTTATTTCGCCAAGAAGAGATGGGCTAGAAATCAAGCCCGTCAGTAACTTGATTGTTTGTTCTGTTTCATAAATTGAGAAGATATTTCGTATCAAAGTCTGTTTTAATAATAATAAAAAATGTATTTTATTAGGTAAGTTAAATGTAATGCATTGAACATTATTACGAGTACTAATAATATTAATAACTTATTTAATAATGTGAATTTAAATAGGTTATATAATAAATAGCATCGATTAATATGCAAATAATCTTCAAAATCCACTAGCATTACTAAATTTACGAGTATACATATATAAAAAGCCGAAATTTTCTTTTTAACTAAACCAAAAGATCGTAGAATGTCTTATATGTACACGCAAATTTGTATATGCAAATATTAACGAAAGCGAAATCGCATGAACTTTCATTAGGCCATACAAAATATTTGTTTTCTTTACGAAATTACCAATTTAATTACAAATATCGGCAGCTAGTTGATGACACGACCAAGTAAGTAATACATTAATTTACGAAATCCAGTTAAGGAGATTGAGTGGAATGACTGCTTTCAGTTGTATGTATGTATGTATGTACGACTGTTTGTATAGCCAGCTTACATGGCGTATACGCAACCTAGAATCACCTTAGTACAACTCGCCATCGTTCGATTGAAAGTGATTTTCTTGCAACATTGCATTAGCATTTGTCATATCGTATTGATGCGTATGGACCTAGGCTCGAAACTTAGAACGATAGATGACGTTAGCTGATATACCAACAACAAGACAATAAAACCAAGAAAAACAACCTTCGTATTGGTGTTATTGGCAAGCAGCACAATTTGTATGTTGATGACAAAATTTGAATGCAATGCTTTAGTAATCTCCTGAGACGACAGTCAGCGGGCGAGTGAGCGACGACAAAGATGATGATTGCGATCGACACTCACAGATGGCGTATAATGAGAATTGGGAATGAATTTGTTGACAAGCGGCGACTCATGTCGACACACTTGCGCCCATATACATACATACATTCTAAGTATGTATGTATGTATGTATGTTCGTAGTTGTCACACATTTGCAGTGGACTTTGGAAAATTACAATTTATGCAGTTTTTAATGACTTTGAAACAAACTATTGCAGTTGAAATGGAAAATTGCTTTGAAAAATTTAATAAATTATTGCATCAATTTTAATTTAATGCAAACATTGAAATTTAAATACATTGAATGTAGTTTGGTAAAAACAAGCAGTATTAATATATGCTTGGAAGGGTTGCAAAAATGTAAAAAAAAAAATTGTTATAAGAAATAATAGCTTTTAAATAAGTAAATAACAAATTCGTGCAGTTGTACGCAAGAGTTTCATTTGTTTGTTGTGACTTTTCCTTTTCAATTCGGCGCGTGCATAATATTCCATTTGAAGCCGAGCACGTACGCGGAGTCGCCAGATAATAGCAAGACAAAAAAAAAACACAGGAAAAACAAGAGATATAATAAAAAGCCAGCGAATAGTGCGACCAGTGATGCCGCCGCGGACGTGCAACAAATTTTTCATGCGGCTCAAAATGAGCGCTTTTTTAACGGTACTTATTTCCCATTCATCTTTTTATTGACGCGGAAAAGCCACATTGCAAAAATTTAGCTGTGCGCATGAAAACAAAAAACTCTAATGCTAATTTAAGTTTTAGCGTTCGGTGTAAGGGGAAAATATGTAAAAAGCGCAGCAGCACAGCTCGGGCAAACAAGTCGTACAAATTGAGTATTTTTCCTCTAATTTCATGGCCTTGTGGTTTTGCGTGAATATGTGAAACAGTGGCATCATTAGGTGAAGTCGGCTAGTTTTTTTTCTTTTTTTTTTGATAATTATTGGTGTAAGAGAATCATTTTATACAAACATATATTTCAGAAAAAAAAAAATATTATTTTTATGTTGAAGTTGAAATGGTGAGCTAATTTTTTTTGCGAAATTTTCGTTTGCAGACTTGAAAAATTATTTATTGTACAACCCTATTTCTAAGGCACGTAAAGTTACCCTCGGGCAGGTGGTGAGACTGGAATTTTTTCGATAATCTCGAGCCATCAAAAAGTATACCGAAATGGCCAGGATGATGAGCTGAGTCGATTTAGCCATGCCCGTCTGTTTCAACGCAAACAGGTCAGTCAGTGTTTGGCCTATTTGAATAAAACTTAGCAGTTGGGTGCCATTTTAAAATTTATAACCAATAAAAGCCGATTTTTCAGATATAATATTTTGCTCCATAACTCCTCCCATTGAGCAGCAAGGGTATTGAAATTTTGCAAGATTGTCCGCTATTTTAAGCTCTATATGAGCAGTGAAAATCATAAAGTGATTAGAGAAAAAAAAAAACATATAGCTCCCATACAACTGATTGTTCAGATAGTTCATTTAGCACGAAAAAACACCTTCATTTAAGCAGCTAAAGTCTTGAAATTTTGCACAAAGAATAGCTATTATGAGAATTATTTTAGCAGTGAAAATCATTAAAATCGGATAAATATAACATACAGCCGACATACAACCGATAGTTCAGATATTGAATTTTGGGTCATAACTCCTTCATTTAATCAGCTAAAGACTTGAAGTTTTGCACAAATATTATTTAGTATTGGCACTTTTATAGCTGTCAAAATCATTAATATCGATTAAATATTTTGCGGTATCTTTCGGATCGTTATCCCGCATGAAAATATCTTCTTGTCCACGTTCGAGTCCGAATATATATAGACTTGAAAGATATGAGTCCTCAAGAATATCAATACGGTCTGTGGCACGCATTATACCATCGACCCGCCAAAGTACACCCAGCTCATTCCCGCGGAAACATCCCTAAGCCATGTTTGGCATATGTTGCACTCCTGTACATCAACCTGTTAGTCAATCCATGTCCATGCACGCCCATCTGATGATATTCGATTTATTTTAGTTTCGTTAGACAAAGTAACATTCTTCCAATCATCTATTATGAAGTGTTCTTACTTTTTGGCTAACTCTAATCGAGCCTTACAGTTTTGGTCACTTAAGAACAGTTTGTTTACCATCGTTCTAGCTTTGAGCCCGTTATTTTTTAGGCATCTTCTTACTGTCTTGTCACTGACATTGACTCCGTGGACCTCCCTAATGATTTTATTAGTTTCCACAGCGGTATTTGTTGCTTTTGTAACAATTAAGCGCCTAGCAATTCGTCCAACAACTGGGGACGGCCTCCACTCTTTCCTTTTATTGACTAATCAAAGAGAAATTTTATATTTTTTCGCGATTTCTTGGTAAGAAACACAATTTTTAATGACTTCCAGCACATTTTTTTTTCAAAGCGGAATTTACGGCAACTAAAAAGTTATTTTTTAGGATTTAAATATTAAATATAAATTAATTAAATAATAAATATACTCTACCTTTCCCGTATTAAATTTAAACTTGGAACTCAATTGTGCACAAAATCTTATTGCGGTCAAAGCGCAATGTTCAAACGCTCACTATGTTTGCTTCGTCTCAAAGAAATAGTAAAAGTCCCCTTAAGTTTAAAAAAAGTGCTACCGGCTGGTAATTAATGTAACGCTTGTGAATTTATAACAGAAGATCATTGCCAGACAAATGTCAAATTTATGAAATAACAAGCAAACTCAAATTTCATATATTCGTGAACACTTTTGTCCCTTACTGTATATCATAAGGATCTCATACAATTCTTCTATTCATGAAAGGTATGAAGCCTTCGGCAATTTTTTTCTTTGGCCCAATTATAACGGTAAGAGTACTGTTAGATCATTTGTGTAAGACATTCTTCCTACAATTTCATTTCTTTCGACAATGCAAGGTTTGGAAAACAAAGCACATTGTAACTAACGGCTTAGCGACGTTTAAAATTTTTCCAAAAGCTTTGACTTTAACCATTTCGAAAGCGATAGCCGATTGATTATCTGGTATAATATTTTTCAATCATTCAGTCAATTTTTAAGTTGTGAATCTTTTCAGGAATTACAATTATTTATGTACATATTTTTCCATAATATTTTTAAAAACTTTTTTTTCCCCGAATTGTTGGAAGCATCGGTCAAAAATACAAAGATAAGAACCAACAATGAGCTCAAATGCATTGAGTTTGATGAAAAATAAAAAAAGGTTTAAATATATATATATTTGTCCAATTGATAAAACATAAAATACATTCAACAACGGTCTAATGCTTAAAATTTTGGTTTGGATTCCTTTTTAAATAAAACTCTACGGAAATATTATTTTATAAATTTGGTTCCAACCAAGACACATCAAATAGGTAGCCGCAGCAAACTTTTTTTTTGAACTTTTTTCATATTTTATTTTAATTTGAATTGTCAAATTGTGGATTTCGTTGTGATCATGGCGGAATTATACAGGTGACATTATTAGAACAGCTGATTCGTTCTATTTTTCGCCGCGGTACATAAATGCCAAATTGATCTGTTTTCTGATTGGCTTAATTTGTTTGGTAAACTGTTGTCAAAACAATGTTTGATGACATTTTTATATTTGTTTACAAATAAATTAAAAATAATTAATTTTATATTCTTGTGCGGGTTGTGCGATATTCCGAAGTGGAAAAAATAAAAATAATTAAGAAAACATGGGCAAATGTGTGTTAGTTGAAAAAAGATTGGAAGGGGAAAAGGACTCTTTTTTCAAGTGCCGAAAGAGGACGAAAAGAGGATGCACTAGACATAGTGCTTGCAAGAAAATAAAGCAGATTTTACTTGATAAAAGTTCAGAAGTCGAACTTCCAGCAAACGTAAAACGCTTCTTCTTTAAGTGCAGAATTCAAGCAGAGAATAATGGGTTATATCTTTGAATTCAGTAAGCTTAAAAAATATATCATTGTTACAATCCAGCTTTTAATCTTTTATTCTATTTTCTGTGCATAGAAACATTACAGTACTCAGATTTCGGATGTGGATTTACTACGCTTGCACCACCATGTCCTACCTCATATATTTACACAAATTTAGAATACTGTAATTAATTTTGATATACTACGCTTTATTATTCACATGCCTAATAGTTACAAATTGTCTTGTAAATTGAAGATTTTTTGTTCGAGTCGACCACTATGTCACGTTAAAATTTATTTATATACTATATACTATGTATATACATAAATATGTTACATATACATATTGTACATAAATTAAGCAGTAAATAAACCATTAATGTGGATTCACGCTGCAATTCGTTGTTATTGTATAACACTTTAAGGTACATACTTCGATAGAAATGTCCGCTGAAAGAAAAATTTAAAAAAAATTCAATTAGTTAAAATAAATGCCTGAAATTAAAAAAAAAATGTTTAAAGTTTTTCTTCTAATTATCACCTTAATAACTTATCCCTTAACATAATTTTGTATTCGCTGTATCAATCTGTGTTCGGATGGAACGACAACGAGTGCTATTGTAATGCGCCAGTATATTCTGTCCGCTAAAAAAAATAAAACTTAATTAGTTAAAATGAATGCATGTTTGTATGTAGTATGTAAATCAGTTATTTTTCCAACGCTGATTATATTACATATTTATTTTTAGAAGTTATAATCCGTTGCTTCATATTATGGTACTAAAGTATTGCATTATTGTAGAATTAAAAATATATTGCTGGCGTATTAATTGCTTAAGTTACTATACTAAATATACTTACTAATATTACCTAATTCAGCTGTCACTTTAGTTTTCAATTCTGTGAGTTGTTCAACAACAGCTTAAGTCGACATAAGCAAATCGTAAATTTTTTCCTTATATCTATATTTTATATATTTAGATATTTTAACTTAAAATAGCCCAACAATAATTATTATGTCGTCTTAAACTGTTTGCATACAGAGTTATGTACAAATACTTAGCTTTGCGAATGTATTTATGTACTTACATCAATACTTCGTATATCGTTTTGAAACATGTTGAATACGTTCTTTCCTTAGGTCCTATTGTGCAACGACATTGTGAATTTGTTTTGTTATTTTCATGGTCATACATTCGTACATACTTTTGTGGAGTTGTTCATGCCACTTTCAGCGCCGAAAGCATTTTCGCTGGTGTCCTTTCATTTAATGGCTGAACAGTTTGTGTTGAGTTATGTGTATATTCATTAGCTAGAAAAGAAACATGAACATTGTTGGGTAAATATTCAAATGCCTCCTAATTATATTTACTCACGCATAAATCCGAAAAACGTCTCTAGCTCGGCCAAATCCTTGCTGTGGTTCCTTACCAATACTTGCACTCAAGCTTTGGTAATGAACTTTTTTTATTTAAGCGCGCACCAATGTATTTTTTTATTACTTTTTGCCAACGTGCAATTAAACAATTTTTTTGTTTTTTATTTTCATCAATGGTGAATAAATGTCAATTACAATTCGCTTGAGCTTTTTTTAACAAAAGCGAATTCATTCAACTCGCCTTGATTTTGACAAATATTTACCGAAAGCAAAAACAAAATACACGTTGTTTTTGGTGTTGTCGTGGCGACACCACCTTATAGATTCGCCTTGGTTGTGATCAGAATGCTTTCAGTACAATTCAAGGTAGTTGATGAAATATTTTTGAAATTTTTGCTTTTAAAAGCAAAAACAAAATATGCAGAGCTAAAATTTTTTTTTTCACTTTTTTACTGCTGAATGTACCTTGATCCCAACATATTTTTTTTAAATTTGACTTTAAAAAACATATACGAGAATGAAAATAATTGTTGATGTTTTTCTTGTCAAAAAAAAAAAAAAACTCCATTGTTAAGGTTACTTATTTTTTATTTCCCAGCGTTGCTAATCGAACTTTCAAGCGGTTTAGTTAAAGCTAAGCCAGCTAGCATTGCTAGATAAATATCAGTTGGTTTTTCAGTTTTAAGTGTCAGATTACTTTTGAGCCTCTCCAAGTAGAGGAGTACATTACCGCCTGCTACTATAACAAACTATTAACAGTGCACTAAGTTTTTTTTTTGCATCACGAATAATTCGTCGCTGTAACTTGAAGACCTTTCAACTTTTAGAATCAAATAGAGGATAATTCAAAGCGATTTTTTACTTTCGTATTCGACCTTTAGGTAAGTTGCAGAGATATAGTTCCTTACAAAAATTATTTTTGTTTACTATGAAGAAGATTGCAAGATTCCGGTTATGTTTCAAACATGTTTGATAAACGAGCTTTCGATTTCATTCGGTTTGTGTGCCTCTCAACGGATGATCTGCAAGCTTCAGTAAATTATTTTCCCATCAAATAAAAAGTAGTGTTAAAAGTTCCAACTAACAAACTTATATATTCTCTATATAAAATAAAGATACAAACAACATATACATTGCCATATTTTAAAAACAAATGAATGAATTTGGACAGTATTTTCTTTAGATCCGTGGCAAGGACATATAATACTAGGTATCTTTTAAGACAAAATATGTATACATTCTTTAATTGTTGGCCGATTCAGTAGCACTTATATTTTAGAAATTGATGTGGAAGAATGTTGTGCTTTTACGAACAATGGGATCCAGGATTTTCAGACTTCCGTCTTTGATATTTCAATCAGTACAGAAGACGATGAGACCACAACACCTGGTCCGTCAACAACAATGAAGCGACGGAGATTGAACTAAATTTGGAAATTGTGAGTCAGATGTTGATTAGGCCTACTGGGGATACCACGATAAAAAACACGCCGCTTTCTCTACCTCATGGAGGTGTGGAAATGAGTATTTCTGCCGAAACGTGTGTTAAACTACACTTTACGACGCTTGTACGACGAAACTATTACCTTTAGAAAAAAATTTGTGACATAAATTGTAGGAAATTTTCTGTAAATGCATTGGGAAGAAGTTATTATCAAAAACTGCTTTAAGGCGCCATTGGCGGCTTGAGCGGCAAAGATACGAGGTGGCTAAGTTAAAATTCGGAAAGAGTACATCAAAATCAAATTGCCAATTTTCAATATATCCGGAAAACTTTCCAAGTAACCTCATTTTTTCAACCAAATGACTGGACTAATATGTAAAAATATAAATACTTTTTTAGAAAATTTGAGCCTGCTAGGTGGTGTTCATGCCGGGTTATGTATATTAAAACAACTTATAAAAGGCGTGTCAATATGACTGCCAAAATCATTAAATTTCTTTGAATATAATCAAAGGGAATAAGGAAGCAATCGATTGGAATAAATACTAAATACTTTCTCACATGCCTCCTTCGGTCATCATTAATTCTCTACCGACTTATAAAATAATTGGCTGTTTTATTTTGAAAATAGCTTAGCAAATAAATTGTGACATTGCTACGCTAAAGGCTTAGTATCATAATACAAATATTTTTAGAGGTAATTTCACTTTTTATTTTTTTGATTGAAACAGTGTTCGACGGCAGACGACCATTTGAAATGGCTCGAGAGAATTTTATTTGCAAAATTTTCACATACAACATTAAATAATTCGTGCAATAATAGAAACACATTTTACAGATTTTAATTTGTTCAGTATAACAGCATTATTAACAAAATTTGGCTTAATTTTACAATACCACATTTAATTATACGGGCGACGATATGTATGTACGAGTATGTCCTTTCAAGCAAGCAAATTTTATTTCTGTTGCCTTTGTTTTTCTTAATGCCAAAAATAGAGGACTTGTTTTTTAATAAGGAATTTGTAGCACGAAAATCCGGAACATTGTTTCTGTCAAATGGTTAATATGACATCTGAAAAGAAGAGAGTGAAATTACCGCTAAAAATGATTGTATCAAGGCTTGACGTATTTCGCATTTTAAAAATATATTTTTTCATAAATATTTTACTTTTATCTTTGATTTAACAATACTTACATATTCAACAATTTTGTTTATCTCTTTTAAACCTTCGATAAAATGATCAAACAAAATTTACAGGTACAACTGAAAAACGTCAGACTTAGAAGCCTCGACAGCTTTTTTTTTTTAGAAAATATGTATTCACTCCCTCCAGTGAATTAATTTGTTAGAATATTGCAAAAAAGCAACACTCAGCTTCAGCAAATATTTCGTTGTTTAAGAAGTTAAAAATATGCGTGCTGACGCATTATTTTGCGAAAATAATTTCCACCTGCAAAACATCCACATACGCACACACACACAAGCAAAGCGATTAGCAAAGACGCATCTACAACCAACTACAACTCACTCAAGAAATTTACATTATGCAACAGCTTCGTCGCCTAATTGTATACCCTGGCATACATACTTTGTACACTTTGTGCCACACCCGCAGATGTTGCAAGTTACCTATGCGCTGCTGCTGCTTCTATGTTTAATTTAGCGTCGTGTATGTTTCAATTAACTTTTCAAAAGTCAAATCCATCTACTTTTTTTATTTAAGTATACGAAGGCAGCAACACTGTGTATTATCTTCTTAATATCTAATATGTATGCGCATATGCGTATGTACATTTGTATGTTGGTGAATTATGGCGTGAATTATGCAGCGATACTTAACATGCCAAAGCAAAGTTACAGTACCTGAAGAGAAGTTGTTGTTTTTGTTGTCTGTCAGTCTTGGCGTTGGCGTTGGCTTTTTTTTGCTGCTCATAATTTGCTGACTTTCTTAAAATGCAGCGAATAAATAATGAACTTTGCCGGATATGCAGCTTTTTTGCATGCAACATTCAGCCGTAATGTATGCAACGAAAAGTGCGTTTTCACATAATGCAGAATACGTGAAATTAATTAGTGGTGACGACGAGGAGGTACAGGTGTGCCTATAAGTGTGTGGATGATTGGGTGGCAGGAAAAGAAATATTAATTGAACAGTGTTGCCACGTACATATACTACATAGATATTAAAATTTCCCACATTTGTTTGATAGAGAAAAAGTCTTCAACTATACGCAAAAATAGTTTAAATTGTATTATGATTCTTTTGAAAACACTTTTGACCACTTTTAATATTGCAAATTATCCTACTTGTTCTTAGATAAGTTTGATTTCTTGTTTTCTACTTTTTTTTTTTAATAAGTTTTCACACAAGTGTAAAAGTCTTTTCACAAATCTTATCGGGTTTAATCCTTTAAATATGATGTGAGTTTAATTGTTTTGTCCCAAAAAATGAATAATTTTTCCTTCCGGGCAATTAAAATTTGTGTATCGTTTCAACAAATTAAGTCAACTTCTTAAATTTTATTTAGCTAATTTTTACTGATAGCGAAGATGGATTTCAAGTTCTGTTATAAATTCATACATAATTTGTGAACAATTTTTTAAAGAAAACTCTAAGAAATTTTATTTTATAATATCGATTTCCTTAAAACGTTTCTTTCGTTAATAAATACAATCATGATAAACAATTCGGAAATATTATTTAAATTTCTTACAGAATTCTTTAAGATTTATTTACTCTTCCGATTTTTCTAGAAGCTTGGTTTGCTGGGATCTTGACCGCAATCGATATAAATATCGATATTTTATTTTAATACTATTATTAATGTAGGCCCTAATCGATGAAATAAATGGGAAAAATCACTTTGGTTATTTTTATGTAGAATTGTATTTACTTATTTTATTTTCTAATGAAATCATTGCTTTCGGTTGTCATCATCAGATATCGGATTTTAGACTATAAAAAACTGAAAAGTTAGCAAAATGCAAAATGCAGAGAGGTAGGGAAAAGAACGAATAATCAATACAAAAGAGTAATAGGCAAAAAATATTTTTATTTTGGGTATAAGTGGTAAAGTAGATTTAGCAAATTAACTTAAATAATCAGAATCAGGAGCATAATGAAAATTTGAAAAATTGCAAAGTCGTAAAAATTTTTTTGAAGGGAAAAAAACTTGATACGCTTTAAGTTTGATGAAAAATTGAGCTTTATTTTATTATTTTACGTATTACATCTTTATTTATGCATAAACAAATTTTGGATTAATTAATCATCTTATTTTCTCTATAATATTTTGTAATTCGATTCAAATCACTTCATAAATTGTGAGACCTGCACACATACCAATGCAATCAATTTCAATAAAGTTGAGTTAAAAATGAATGCTGCAGAAAAACAAAAGTTATAGAATTGTTCGCAGTAAATTGTAAATGGCAACCGAAGGCTCAAAGTTGTATATTTTTCGTTTCAACTATTATGAATTTCGTAGAGACCATTAGTTTATATACACTTAGCACTTTTGAATTTTCATTAAAGCTATAAGCAAGTGATATTTTGTTTAACTACTTCCAGAAACTTTGTTTATATTCTATGTGTAAATATAACGAGACCCTCCTTTTCAAATACCTAACCGCTAATACAATTTCCAGTATCGAAAATTTCCAACAAAAAAAATCAACACTTTTTTTAAAGTAATTATAGACGGGTTTTCAGCTAGGAAGAATAATTTAAAATTCTTACTTCTTATTCGCTTCATCGAATACCATATATGGTAAGAAGCATACATACAATCCGTCTCCACCGCTCAAGATGTTCCTCAAAGAAGAAATAACTTTGCCACTTTATGGCATTTATCGAATATTCAACTGACGTTTATAAGCAGCCCCGTCCGTATTGAGTTTTGCGTATAAATTCGTTTTGCATAAAAACTTCAAACTCAAAGAAAAATGATTAAAATTATAATTGCATACTTTACAATTACCGGCATAAAGCAATGGTGTTAGTGTGTTGGAAATGTGTATGTGTGCGAATGGATGATGGCAGTGGCGAATGATGCTTTCATTTTAATAAGAAATTAATATTATTTCCTGCGGCCGCCAAAATGCTGACTTTGAAACAGCGCGTAGGTGAGTAAGTCTGCGAGGAAGTGTGTGTGTGTATTAGCAAGCAACCTGCAGGGTACACTTGATAAGGCAAATCTTAGTATGCCTTCGGTAATGTTAAGAACCACTAAATTGTGAAGGAAGCGGTGCTATTATCGAAATAGGATTTACAAATCGATTGCTAACGGTGCAAGATATTTCAAAAGGACGTTTAATTTAAGTAATTCATAACTTTAAAGTTGTGCCTGCCAAAAAATGTTAAACCAGAATTTCCAAAATTTAATAATGACTTGGCGTACACTGAAAATGGGCAGAAAATCAAAAAACACGAACCTTTTGAACTTTTTGTAAATATTGGAGGAGGATGTTCGAAACATTCTTATTTGTATTCTCTTATAGAACCAAAAGTCTCGTATTCACAGCAGTTGGAACCCATTTCTCTCAAAATAAAACCTCTATTTCCAAACTAAAATAACTGAATTGCCATCGAGTGATTAATAAAATATAAATAAAAATGAATAAGAAGAACGCGAAAGGTGAAATATCTAATTTATAGTTTAAAATTTTGAAACTTTGCAGTTAATCACGCCATTAAATTCATTCAATTTAAATTCACATATTTCTCGTCATCGGTATTGTTTTCTTAGTAGCGAATCAGTTCAGTATAACGTTACAATTTCCCTACAGGGAATATGGATATTTATTGGCCTCTTTGCACACTTGGCTAAATGCAAGGCGAAAAGCTTCTTACGCTAAGCGTTTATGCAGAGCAATGCTATTGCGCTTTTCTTTTTAGTTTTTCATGTACATATTTGCCTTTGTTGCACTAAGCTTGTAGTTTTGCATTTTTTTTTATGTATGTATGTACATGAGTGTTGTTGGTGTCTGCTTGTGCATGCGTACGCGTATTTGTATATTTATGCATCTATTACCAGATGTTAGATGTTTAGCACATGTTCATTGGCTTTGCACAAGGACGAGAGTACTTCTTTGGTACGACAGTCATCTTGGCGCTTGTTGAGTGGGAGGGTTTTTTTTTTTTTTAAATTTTCAACGATTTTAGCAAATTTTTGATTAGCATTGTTGTAGCTAGAGGACAGTTTAGGTAAAAATGTCAATTTAAAAAGGTTAGTTCACGCTTAAATTTCGATCTAATCATTAATCATCACGTGATTAATCTCCAGACTACTGCGCCTGAAAGTAGGCCACAAAAATGGAAAAAGTAAGCTTTAAACTTCTTCTTAAATATATAGATTTATGTTAACGAAGGAATTGTATTTTTATTGAAAATTATTTTAAGTAAATAAAAGGCAATTAGAGCCAGACACATTTGTGTGAGAAAATTTTTTTTGAAACTATTGTAATTTCTTATATGTATGGATCATATAAAGGGTTTTCAAATAGGTACGCTTCAAAAGTTTTTTTTAAATAAAACAAAAACGGTTTCTTTTGCATGACCACCATGGGCACGCTTGCAGAAGTCCAGACGTTGAACCCAACTTTCGATAGTTTTCAAACATAAATCGGCCGATACTGCTGTAATTTCACGTTCGATATTCGTACGAAGTTCATCAATCGTCGCTGACTTGTTGGCATGGACCATAGACTTGACGTAGCCCCACAGGAAATAGTCTAACGGCGTAAAGTCGCACGACCGAGGCGGCCAATTGACTGGGCCATTTCGTGAGATAACACGTT
This sequence comes from Philophylla caesio, assembly GCA_963971545.1. Taxonomy (NCBI): domain Eukaryota; kingdom Metazoa; phylum Arthropoda; class Insecta; order Diptera; family Tephritidae; genus Philophylla; species Philophylla caesio. The sequence continues at coordinate 183,168,592 of OZ020604.1, read as the reverse complement.
CACCAAACTTGGTTTTAAATAAATCAATTGTGGCATTCGCCGTGTGGCTTGTCCATCATCCATATCATCCAATTCGGGCAAAAAATATTCGGTTTTCATTGAGCGGTAGCTATTCCCATTCACAGTAACGTGCTGGTCTTGAGCATCACGGAAGAAGTAAGGCCCAATGACGCCGCTGGCCCATAAACCGCACCAAACCGTAATTTTTTCGGGATGCAATGGTAACTCATTGAGTACGTGTGGGTTGCTGTGTAACAAATAACGCATATTTTGCTTATTGACGAAGCCATTCAGCCAGAAATGAGCCTCATCATAAATTGCACGTAGCGCTCTTAAAGTCGAGGTCACTGACTCCGAATTTCGTTAGTAAATTTTAATAAGTTCAACTCGTTGTTGGATCGTATATATTTCCATGATGAAATGGAAAACCTTACTGAAGAGAAATGTCAAGAGAGCGGGAAAAAATATGGCGTCGTTTGCTGTCCCTATCGATCTACTTTTGTAGCGTCTATATTGAAAAATCCTTTATATATTACTTATAGTATATTGGCAGTAACCTATCTGCGCAATGTGTCAAAATTCAGCAATCAAAGGGAGATCGTTTTAGTACAAATGTACGTTGTGCACATGCGCAGGCTTTACATGTATTAGTGAACACATAAAAGCGAGTTTGAGATATCTGCAGTTGCGCCAAAAACTAAATTTGAAGAGAGTTGCTTCACTGTGGGGGGCTTATACCCTTTTTTTGACGAAGTTTACGCATACAAAATAAAGTGTACTGATGAAGTATTAAATCAAACGACCAAGATTTCATTTATAATGATTAGCAATTTTTTATTTAAGAATATTTAATTCATGTGTATATAAATTCAGTTTAAACTAAGTAAAAATTTACTCATTGATTATTCAGCTAAAGAGACAAAAAACTATAGTGGCAAAAATTTGTACAGTAACCCTTTAGAATATTCGCAACCTTATTCATTTGGAATTTTTTTAATATGATTCTGCGTAAAACCACTTACATTAACTAATTTTTTGGCTAAGCCACTTATTAGTTGCGAAACAATATTAAATTTGGGAATTTATTTGTAATGTAGATTTTTCGCTATCAAAAAACAAACGAATATCGAGATAAAAACTCATAACTTTTTTACTGAACTAAGTGCGGTGATTGTTTAGTACCTCATTGCTATATAAAGTTTCAATCGCTATGTGATCATCCCGTATGTTATTTTAAAAGGCTGTACCTAAATTTTGTAAAATTTTATTCGCCAAAATTAATTTTGTAGTTTTGAACTGGCATTTGTTCAGTAAATGTTTAAAAATTTTTCTGATGTTATACAAATATTGCAGACGCCTCTAGATAGTGTTAGAAATGGTCGCATATTTGTGTGTACTACAATCGATGGCATTACATCGCCTAGCATTTGGCCTTGACAGATTGGGAATATTATTTTCTTTTGCATTTTTGTTGCCACAAATCCAGCGATATAGCGAACAATATTTTCAACATAGATAGTGCAATGAAACTCTTGTGATGCACTTGTAACGAAACACTTACGCATGCAAAGCTATATTTTTTGCTATATCTCTTGTTTTTTCACATAAAAGGCATATGTGCAACATTTCTGCAATTTATTGTATTCAAAAATTTCACAAAATACAGGAAAATTTAAAAAGTTTCTAAGCGTACCACCACTGGATTTTCTTTTGAATTCAAGTGTAATTTTTGACTTACGTTTACTCGGTTTTTCGTTTTCTAATTTTATATATCTGTATGTATATACTTCTATATTTTTTTATATGAAATTTTCAATTTAGTGCAATCATATTATAAACTACTTCTGAATTGTCCTTCAAATAAAATCTCTTTTTAGCCTAACTTAAGTGTCTAACTCATTTGAAAATAATCATAATTGCATCATTTGCTGCCACAAAGCTCTTTATCCAATTTTTAATTTGGCGGGAAATAACAAGCCCGCATACTTTCCAACATACATACATACATACTATGCACATTTTACTACAAATTGTTAGCCGTCAAATGCTAAGTGCCCAAAAATGCTTAATTTGCCGACCAAACTTCAATGGACGAAAGACAAATTGTAAGAAAGCGCGTGAAGTAATGAGATGAAGTACAAATGAAAAGAAAAGCCGAACATTACTTGCCTTACGAAGCTGCTGTAGTAGTGCTACTACTTGCGAAGAAGTAAGGCCTGTAAGGCTACTCGTTTGAATACCGAAAAAGCATTGTAATAGCTCACTCAACTTTTGTTATTATTTAATTATTTATTGCCATCATTTAGCGTTGATTTACTGAATTTTCTCATACTACTTTTGAATGCATCGTACACAATTACTTGCACACTCACAGTAAGCACTCCTTTTTGGTTGTTAACAAATTACGTTTCTTTTCATAAAACCAAATAATAAATTTTTGTCGTTATTCTCTATTCTGTATTCTGTATTATGTTATAATTTTTATTTTTACCACCACTTTATATACATTTTTTTTGAGGCTATAGACTTTTTGGCGTAGAATACGTCTTACCTTACGGTATGGGCACCCATGTCAGGTTTTTATTGTTGTAATCTCTATTTCTTTAATTATAAGGAAACGGCTCGGTAACTTTTTTTAAAAATTTTTTTGTAGTCAAATGAAGATGTTAGCTTTCGTTTGACATACATTTCATGTTGGTTGATATCTTCCTAATATTTAAATTTCTCAAATGAAAATTGTATAAACACATGCACACAAATATGTGTGTGGTGTTTGGTTGAGTGTTTGCTGTTGGGCGATTTAAATGGACTCGTGCAGCCCTTTCTTTGTATTGCATAATTTTAGGCGGGCAAGTTAAAGTAGAGTAAAGGCAGAGAAAGCGCTGCCAACTACTGCTTATTGGTGGTGATTTTAACACAGAAATCACTTCAAATACTAGATTGGCGAAATTTATGAGCGATACGTTTAATTTGGATTATATTCGAAATGATGCTCCCACAACTATTGATAACACAACCATTGACTTAGTTTTTGCGAGAAATTTAAATGTTAATTTAAAAACATATTTATCCTATTTTTCCCATCATAAGCCTATATTCTCAAAAGTAACTTTCAAATAATCAAATAGATTTGGGTCTGTTATTTATCATTTATCTTTACTATTGATAACTACCATTGACTTCGTTTTTGCGAGAAATTTAATTGATAATTTAAAAACATTTTTATCCTATTTTCCTATCATAAGCTTATGTATATCATCAAAAGTAACTATCAAATAAAGAAATTCATTTGCTTGCATTATTTATCATTATAAATTATCATTATACATATGTTTTCTGTCTTATCGGATGGCGTATTCTACGTTAAACTTAATGGCCGTGTCTCTGACACAGCCTCCTTTTTAAACTAATTTATGCCAACCGGCCTCTCTCTGTTGAAGATCAGCGACTTTACACTTTATTATATTTATACGAGTATATAATATAAAACTAAAGAGAAATTTAAATAAATTATTATTTTACTTTCATGGCATAGCTTTACAAGCTTTCAAATAAGCTTACAACTTAACCAAATTAAAATGCTTGAATCTTCTATTTCAAGTTAAATTAAAAAGCTATGGTTTACGTATTTTTTACAATAGACAAATAAAAAATAAGTTAAATCAATAGTGTTGAATTTAAATTAAAATTCAAAATTAGCCTAAAGTTAAGACCACAATTTTTTTGGCACAATTTAATATTTTTTGCTCATAGAAGCAAGTAGAAAGTTTTGGTCAAGGCGAATTAAGTAAGATGGCCTTAGTAAGCAGCTGATTGATTTTTTTTTTATATCGCCGTGGTACAGCAAATGTCAAAATCATTTGTTGGTTGGCTGGTTTTGACATTCACTGTACCGAAAGGAATAACAAAATACATGCAATTTTTTTTCTTAAACATTTGCCACCTTTATGAATTCGCCTTGGTAATATCTGTAAAAATCGTTATAAGAAAATTTGATCAATGTTTTACGAATTATACCGAAAGTAATTTAAAAGAAGATATTTGAGAATTTTCATGTTTTCGCTTTGGTTTATAATATCTGTTATAAGTAAATTTGATCAATGTTTTACGAATTATTCAGAAAGTAATTTAAAAGAAAATAATTGAAAATGTTCATGTTTGATGAAATAATGTGTTCGATTGGTTCGAATCAAAAAAGGGCGACACAGACCACAAGTCTTACTTGAGGTTCCTCGGCATTATTGAAAGGTTGCAGACGATGAGAACAGACCTGACTGGTTAAAACGGCGTACAAAACCTCTGATTTTAGGTAATAGGTACTTTTCTACATTTTTCATTGAGCTGATTTAATTAAACCAATTTTAGAACATTGCACTCATCATATCAGCTTCCAATATGTTTGTTTGTCCAACAGAACTTATTTAAGGAAAGTCTTATATGCCGGCTAAACTAAGTAAAAAGAAAAAAAAACACAAAAATTTATTATGAAATTGAACCAAACTAAATGCAAACCTGCACAGAGGACGGTATTATAAGAATAATAACAAAGTGCGACACTCCAAAAATACCTGGGAAGCGATGTTACTTTTCTTGTAGGTCTTATCGAGTAGAACGAGAATCCAATTTGGAAATTTGTCAAACACCCCCAAAATATCGACTTAAGCTTATAAAACGGATTTTTCGTACTTCTGCACACTTATTAGCCCATATCTTAGCTAAATATCAACGGTTTAAGAAAGAAGAAACTCAGACCTTTCGAATGATGCTGCAGAGATTTATTGGCTTTTGCACAACAAACTTAAATTTTGTTACCCTTTTTCTTCTTTTTTTGACTTTGGCGATATTTTCACACACTATTTTAAAAGAAAACTAAATGAGTTTCGATTTGATTCAAAGAGTACGTTTAATACCGAGTTTAACGAATGTTTCATTACAAAAATAAAAAAGAGCTAGATATGAAAACAAAGTAATAAATACCAGCTTTTATTTTAGATTCATATGAAAAATCTTGTATTCGATTTCAGCAGCGTGAACGTGCCAAAAATGCCAAACTACGCTAACTGCGAATTTTAACCTTTAAACGAAATAAACCAGCTGGTAAAAACCTGGTAATTGATGAAAGTATGATACCTTTCCGTGGTTGTTTAGGATTGCGGCAATATCTTCCTGGCAAATCACATAAGTATGTATACTGGAAAATCAGATACAACCACAGGACTTTTTCTTGCAAAAAATATTTGTCTTCAATTGATGGAAGGTTATTTTGGAGAGAACCCAACACTCACGGTAGATAATTATTATACTTCTAACGAATTGGGCAATGTTCTCTTAAATAGAAAAAGGCTTCTGCAGGGAACTTTTAGAAAAATCGGAATGGCTTACCTAAATTGATTAGGTCGCTGAAAAGAGGGGAAATGCGTGACTTTCGAAAAATCTGGAATGGTAGTCGGATACTGGAGGGATAAAAGAGAAGTTCGTTTTTTGACCAGTGTAAACAACGCATCACTTGTACGCTCAGAGAAAAAGAATAGACTTGGCCAAGATGTCTTAAAACTGGATATAATAATAGAGTATAACAAATACAAACAAGGTTTGTTGAGACCTTTTTAAAATTTGTGTATTTAAATCAGGGATGCTCACGTAAACGTAGACTATCATCCCTGATTTAAATACGTAAATATTTATAAATTTGTATTCTTTTCTCACTTTAGGAATATATTTGGCTGATCAAATGGCAAGTTACTTCAGTCCGCTCCGTAAAACTATTCGCTGGTTTCATAAAGTTGCTTTTGATGCTCTTTTAAATACGGCGGTTATAAACGCGTATATTTTGTACAACCAAAATAATTCCCATATGAAAATACATATCTGACTTTCGACAAAATATTTTTCTGAATTTAAGTGGAAGAGATAGCAGCGCTTCGATTGCGCGAACACCTCCTCAAGGCAAGCACATTTTGACGACATCAGTGGAGGTAACAAAAGACGGAAGGCGGTGATACATTGGCACCTGGGGGCGGTTTTTCGTTGTGGTCACCGGTGATACACTGGCAGTCAACGTGGTAAAAAGTGTATAATTGAAATTGAAAACATTTTGACACAAACAGCCAATTTCAGGTAAGTACATCATTAAAATTAATACATACATATGTATGTATGTATATTAAGTTTAGTTTTAAATTATCATAAACATAATTATAAGAACAAAGAAGTGACTTTAACTTGCTTAAAATTCAATTCAAACTTTAGCCTTTCATTGCATTACTCTATTAAAAAAAATGAAATGAAATGAATAAACGATAGACAACTACCGCATCGCTAAAGTGTAATACAATTCGCACGCTACTCAAACACGAAACAAGTTGAAAAACCAACTGAAATGAGCTGCAACAAAAGTGGAATTGAGTGGCTGAACGCAGGACACTGTTCAGTCACGTTTTGTGTTAATACACCACAGAGCCGCCGTGAAGCAGCGCAGATGCATCGAAAGTTGAGTGGCTAAGCAGTTGAGTCAATCAGCGACTGAGCGACTGAGCGACTGAGCGCCTGCCTACAGACAATCAACGGCAGGTCTTATCGAAATAAATACACAATAATTTGCAATGTTTACATGGTGGCGGCATGGCAGCAACAGTAAAGACATTTTCTAAATGCAATGGAAAATGAAACATTTTTAGCAGTAGAATATGGCACAAGCGCAACGACTGACGGCCGAGCGGCAACTCATCGGAGTCCCACTTCAACTTTGCACTTTGAGCAATTAAATATGTCATTGTTATGGTGGCAATGCGGCAGCACAGCAATGAAACGCAAATACTCGTAGCAAACAAATATGCAGAATTAGCAACAAAAGTTCAAGTAAATGAAAGCTCGAAGTGGATAACTGCTGGATTAGACGGGAGAGTAGTGCAAAGCGGAAGAAGGTGAGTGGCTGGTTGTACTTGTAGCTTAACACAACTTGTACTTTTAGAATTAAACTTCAAGTAAAAAACTTTTCCTACAAAGACTTAAATATTTTTTTTTGAATCTTTAAAGATTTCGTAAGAAAAATAAAAGTTTTTATATTAAATTATGCTTGCAAATATATGTACATATTTATCTGAGCTTTGCTACTTCCGCCACCTCAAACAAGCAATTCTAATTCTCTAAAAAGCGCACTTGCCCACATGTTCAGTTACGTGTGTCTGTTTGTACGCGTAGCTAGTTTTTATCTACAAACTTACTCAGAGCATAGAAGATGCACTTCTTGTATCGCCATAAAAAATGTCCAAAATAAAATCGTGGCAAAGTCTTCGGTGTGTTTGCGCAAACTTTTCAAAATACTCGACATCATTTGTGTTTGTGTTATGGCCCTACATATAAACATACATATGTACATATGTACTCCATTTTGGGCATTTTATTGACAGTGGGATTTTCGAGATCTGAACACAAAATCCCGGGACAATCTCAAGATCCCGAATTTCACGAAGTTTTGATTCTTAATTTTTAATTTATCAAAAAATGTAACACGTTTTTAATCGTTGTATTATAGAAGTATACAAAATAATATTAATATAACAAGGAGAACGATTTGTTGTAATTCATGTAGGTATTTATTCGTCTTTTTAATAACTAAAAAGAAATAAACGTAACATTTGACAAACATACAAAATAATTTATACTTCAATTAGATATATACATACATATGTACATATTTGGTAGAGAAGCAAATGTAAAGAAAAATTACTTTTATTCACTGTTTGCGACCAATATTAAATATTAATATATTACCATTCAGTAAAAAAAGTAAAAATTATAAACATCACCTATTCCATTTTAAGCGAGGCAGAATTATTCCTTATTTTGATCAAAATGGAATGTCAAAGAAATAAAAGCCTTAAATGTGTTATCCTCAAACCTGGACCTAAATTTGTTGCATTTAAAATCTGCAGTGGGGAAGCATAATAAGTCAAATGCTCTCTGTAGGAATTTATTTTACCACGCCTTCTGATACATTTTATGCCGTTTGATTATTGGACAATTGCGAGCTGCCGGTTAAAACTTGATGCAATTTATCTTTGAGGCTTTCTGCCTTATCCACTTCAGGCAGCTCTACCTTTGTCCTAATAACATCGCTTTCATAGTGAGGCTCATTTTCTACTCGTGTGGGATATTCTCCAGCTCATTTATAATGACAAGAACAAAAAAAGCCTTAAGGGAAATAACATGCTGTGTTAATTGTCGCTTGTGAACTCTCTATAGGCTTTGTTTTGCCCTTGAAAAGGGATTTTTTAAGAATGATACAAAATTTGAAAAAAAAAATGGCTATTACATTCACTGTTTTCTACAATTCCGGGATTTTAATAGACTTATCCCGGGATGTTCGGGAGCTAAAAAAGGCCGGGTTTGCGGGATATCGGGATCTCGGGATCTCGGGATCCCCGGATTGACATACCTAATGCACACACATCAAATTTCTTAAGACGCATTGTTTGAGCTACATTTCATTTGAATCATTTTGATTAATTTTCAGCTGGCGGCGTTGGTCTCTCGCTGAGCTCTGTGAATGTCTGTCGGCGCTGGTTGGGTTGCCTGTTTGTGTCGTTCTTAAATGGATTGCTAAACTGAATGAAATGCTGGTTGCTTTCTTGTTGATTATTGTGGACATTCGTCGGCTAATTTTGTCTTTATCTAATGTTTTCCTTGCTATTTTTCTCATTATTGGTATCCGGATTTTTGTTGTTATGCTTATAAGGCGAATGTGCAAGTATTCAAGGATTGATATAAATACATACATATGTATACTCGTATAAAGAAGCAATGCATTTTATATATCTAAGGAGAAAGAAATGTATTTTGTAAATAAATAACTTTACTTCAATTTTTAATATAATTCACGAAGATATATGGATGAGTAAGTATGTATGCCCAAGCTGCTTACGAGTATGATGTTTATATTTTAATAATAATACAGTGAACTCGCGAAAACTCGAACAAATGAAAACCAGACTTGGTCTAATTTACGAATTGTTCTAGTTTTCGAATGTCATTAACTTCTATTTTATTACTCGTTTTATTAGCTTTTTCCATATAATTAATTAATTTTTCTTCCAAAATTCAAAACATTGGAATTCTATGGTTTTCCGAGTTCTGAGGCACGTACAGTTTTACGTTTTCTAAGGCCTGATATTGTAGCATTCTAAAAATTGTATTTAATTTTTAACAATATTGTTTTTTATGAAGAGAGCTGTGCTACTTTTAACATTATTGACTGCGTTAATTATTTCAGCCTTTTTTTTTGCTAAATTCAAAACATTTAAAATTGTATGTCCCATTATAAAAAAAAGTGTTTATCTTAAGCGCGCTAAACTTATTTATTATTTTTTTTGTTTTGTCAATTAAAAGTGATGGCAACGTAGGAAAACAGCCGCCAGTCTGGCGAATTTAAAATAAAAGTACCGTACTTTTAAAAATCCTAATAGTAATAGGCTTAAGTGTTTTTGCTGAGAAAATATCATAAAAATTGTGTTCGAGTTTTAGAGCCATCAAATTTTGTTCCAGTTTTAAAGTAGTCAAAGGAGAATACAAAATGTTCAAGTTTCCAATCATTCGAATTATTGCGTTTTCGAGTTTTCGCGAGTGCACTGTAATTCAATGGTTGCGACGGCGAGGGGCTATTAGAGAAAATTTTTTGCTATGATTAAGACTGTAATTGCCCTGGCTGAGATTCGTTCCACGAACTCAGCGGTATAACGAGTTTTAGCACGCACCCCTACACACTTGACCACAGCGGCCACTTTTGAGTATCAAAAAAATCGCTCAGGACAACTTGTGGAAAGAAAATATTTACTATTTTTTTACGCAGAATAATTATAATATTTTATTTCGCTTTTAATCACTTTAAAATCTACACGATTTAGAAAAAAATCCAAGCAGATTGTTGACTGTCAAAGAACTCAGATTTTGCCCATCTGCAGCCCCTCGATGTCTGTCAAACATTGCTGAGCACCCAGTTTCTGATTGTAGCTTCGATGACCGAAGGTGACAGTGCCATAATTGGTTGCGGACCGAATAATAATTTAGTCGTGACTTGCCAAATAGTTTGAAAGTAATTAGATTATTTTTGTATTTTATATTATTTTCCGAAGTATAGAAAAACAAACTTTCCATTATAGTGTATTGCAATTCTGGGTGCAGCAGTTCCGAAATTTTCTTTTTTACATTTACTTGAGAGTAACCAGCACGAACCGTTTGATTCAGTTTTTTGTCTTGGTTTTTTCATAAATTTTTTCACGGTTTTTTTGAAATCTTGATTTTTCGAATATCGAATAAATCGGTTTATTTAATCTCCAAAACCGGTTCTTTCACCGAGTTATAAAGATATAGCCTTTGAAATATAGGCCCCTATTATGAGCTGCATTCGATCTTCGACAGCGATCGAAAATTCTGATCGAACGAATTTCCATTTGGTATTATGACACTCATTCGATGAAGTTTGTAGACTTGCTGTCCACTACAGAAGAGCTGCTGCAGCGATGCTCGCGATCGAAATCTATTTCCAATATACTAAAATTGGCAACAACTTTACGATTTTGTGCTCAGAGTTCGTATCAGCTTAGTATTGGGAATGAAAACATGCTTGGGCTTGCACCACCTATACTTTTGCCGCCTGTACTTTTGTGCAAATCCCTTTAGAAAATTGTGGATTTTCTTCCACCAATAACTGCTGTTTGGTACTCACGACTTTCGACCTGCATACAACTAACAAAAATAATATCATATTATTATTAATTTTTTACCATAAAGCAATAAATAAGCTCGAAAAACTTACATTTTTACAAAATTTCAAACTCTTCGCTTTGCTGTCGAAAGGAAAATTCCGATTCGATGCTCAGCGAAAATTTCGACAGGGTTGCACTGCTCATAATACGAGTTTGACATTCGATGTTCGTTGTTCGATAACCAGCGAATATCGAAGATCGAATGCAACTCATAATAGGGGCCATAATATAAATACGGCAGCACGTCGACTATTTACATCCATTATATTTTTAATGAAACGTCAACCACAAAGTGCTTATAAATTATATAAAACCATTGTTTACCATATATTCAGAAAAAGGGTATTTTAGAAGATGCCATAAGAGGACGGAAAATCGAAGCATTTTCAATATTAAGTTTTATAAAACCTATAGAAAAAAAAAGATTGACTTAAAAATATTTAAGCTGTATTTTATTTTTAAATGATTTATAATTAAAACTACCAATAAATTTTTTATATTTTACCAACTTTTTTCTTATAGCAAGAATATAGTTTTCTATGAAATCGCTATTCTTCCGGCGTGACGATTATAATATAGAGAAAACAATAATCGATTACATAATAAGTTTTTTTATTAGGACTTTGTTTTGTTTCGGTAAAAGAAGCGATACTTAGTGATACTGAAATCAATAACACTGCGTAAAAGTGATTTCGAGATTTTTTGGAAATCTACGACAACTTGTAGATCTAATACTCCCAGAACATTAAATATTACATGGCCAACACCGCATTTTTGGACAGGTTCATATGTACAATGATTAAATATAATTTTTAAAAGGACAAAACCAGGCATCCCCAATCATCAACAAAAATCGCTTATGTACACAAATATTTTGTTGAAATGTAAACTGTCTTGACTGCAGTTAAACTTATATGGGAGTTATAGAACTTTATTTAATTTCTCCAACTTTGATGATGTTTTTAAGGTTAACATCTGATGGCGAGAATTTTTAAACATAAAATTGACAATATACCAGAAAAAGTTACTTTATATTTATTAAATTATTTAATTTTCCCACTGCAGAAAGAGCGTTTTCTAGAAAACTCTTAAGCAACCCGAGCTTCGTTCGCTTAACGTAAAACTAAAAAAGTTCAATAGTATTTCATAAAAAGTGTACATATAAAAAACTTTGGAATTTATTTGAGATTATAGTTTTCAAGGGCATTCAAAGTTTTATTCTGTAAGCTGCAAGTTTCAAAAAACAACAAATTACCTTTTTGCGGTGTTCCGAAGTTTTTTTTTTTAATTTATTTGAGTTTATAGTTGTCTGTTAGAAAACACTGGTCAACACAAGTCTTGTTTGCTTTATTTTTATTTTGTTATTGGGTGTTTCTATGGTCCTAATTATGAAAAAAGTACTGGAAGATCGCTAACGGCTTTACTTTTTGAAAGATACAGTTTAATTATGTTAAACAAAAAAATACAGAAAATCAATACATTGCAAATTCCAGCAATATTCTGTCATCATACTCGTATGTGAGTTCCACCGCCCCTAATATCGCTCTTCCATTGTCCGAAGATTTTGATGGAATCTTTCACCCTGCTCCTCACTAAATTCACCCAGATTTTGTGGAAATCGGTCCAAATGCGAGAGCCGGAAGTGGATTTTTATGCTCATGCAATTTCGATAGCATGAACTCAACAATCTCGACGTGATCGTCAGATTTCTTTTTGCCTAGGAAATTACTCATGACCAAAACAAATGAATTACAAGCTTTGGATTTGACTTTAGTCATTGATTTCACAAAATTAGGATCTTTCACGAGTTGCCTGATCTGTGGGCCCATTAAAAATACCAGCTTTCCATTTTTCTGTACTTAATCCTGGAAACTAGCGTGAAAGAAAATTGAAACATTCGCCACTTTTGTCAAGCGCCTTCACGAACTGTTTCATTATACCGAGTTTAATATGAAGTGGTGGAAGTATGATGTTGCCTGGCCAACTAAAGACATGTTTATAACATTTTTGGTACCCACTTTAAGCTCTTCGCACAATGACCAAACTTTTTGTAGTCTGACTCAGAGTCTTCACTTGATGTATTTCGTTCGGGTTCATAGAGATTTGGATCATTAGAAGACTTCGATGTGCTTGGTTGTACCTCTCGGGATTTTAATCGAGGTCATTTAGCAGAGTAAGTTAGAATATGACCACTTATTTCGATTTCCAGGGTTAATTCCGTTTATTTTCACAAAGCAGAAGTAGCAATCGTTATGATGGTTTTGAGGTTCTCGCCAAATCATTGGTGTTATGAATTAATTAATGCATCTCTTTTTTCACTGTACCATAACCGTAGACATACCACACATTTCTGGCATACATTATGAGGAACCAATGGCTTGTCCAGATTACACAATTTTATTTTAAAGTATTTAAAGTAAACTGCGTATCAGTTTATACAAAGTCCGGTACAGGTTTTCGATATTTTGCAAATACATATTCACAACAAATATAGCAAAAAAAATTGGGATTTAGCACACAACATTTTCTTGACGAAGCCATATCGAAAACAACAACAAAATACTGAAATAGTCTAAAAAAAAATGCAAATTTAAGTAAAAATAGTAAATGTGGTTAGTTAGCTGTAATTCAAAAACAAAAGCTCTTAGAGAAAAAATGTTGCGATATTTAAAAAATACGCGTCAATTTGATATAGAAACAAAAAAAAATCACAGAAAACAAACATTTTTTTTATGTTGGACAGCGTAATGAACTGGGTATAATTATTTGGCTACAAAAAATCAATTAAAAATACTTAGATTTCTTTCATAGAAATTATTGTATTTAATTATATGTAATCGTACAAATAGCTTATCTGTTATTTGGTACAAATTATGAATTTGTATGAGATGTTATTTTCTTTTTTGTTTAAACTTAATTAAAATTAATTTAAGTTTGTTTTCTTCCGATATTATTTTTGAATAAAGATTTCAATTCTGATATTTTCGCTTTTTATTTTTGGCCGACCGTATATATTTTTATTCACATAAAAATTACTAAAATTTCCCGTTTACCAGGTTTTTTTTATTGATTTAAAAATTAGGAACCGATTTTTTTAAATGGCCATTTTTTGAATAATTCGAAAACCGGTTTTACAAAAAAAGTCAAATAATCGAACACCCTAGTAGCTACTGAATACGCGTTTAGCTGTGAGCTAAATTAAGAAGGTGAACATGGTGGAGCAACTAAGACACATTCGGTTTATGGGCTCATCAGGGTGTGCAGTTTCTGCTCAGTACTTTTAGAATGTGTTAAAAATCAAAATACGCGTATGTAGAAAAGCATATTTTGAAAGCACTATATGTTCGTATAATAAATTTTAACAAATTGATTATTTAAGTATTACAATATAAACTTCCTTATACATAAATACATTTGTATGTATTTCTGCGATACTGGAATCTGCTTGGACGATCCCGGTTTCAATGCAGACATGGTGATCATCAGTAAGCCGCGCATTACTTAAGCAATCCTCGATTAACTGGACAATTCTAGTCTGATTTAAATTTTATTATTATGTTGCATTATTATTTTGCATTATTCAATCTCTTAAATCTCTTATTAGGAAGTTCATTAAATTTCTTTAGTCGGTAATGAAATATATTTTGCTTGACCATTTTTATTTTAAAGAGAGGCAATATAAACTTGTTATTCGCCCTTACTCCATGTGAATGGGTTTTATTAACAAAAGTAAGTAAGTAAAAAAATATATTTCCGCTAATACTAAGAAAAGTTTTTCAAATAATCATTCGAAAACGTAATCATATATTTAGTGATTTTATATTGAATAATATAGAAGCTATTATATTAATTTTTTTTTTTTTATTTTTTGGTGTATTTTCTTTTAGTGTCTAATTTGGAAATATTTCATTTGAAATTTACGTATTTTTCCCAATGAAGAGACGTACAAAAATTTGCCCATCTTCTTTCAAAATTCATCTCAGAATAAAATGCTGTAACGCTTTCGCTATTAACGAAGTACCAAAAAGCAATTGTGTCGTCGTAAGGACGAAGTGCGCTTCGTAAACGAACGTAATAGGCGCCCTGGAGCCTCGGAAGAGGCGGCCGTTAACAAATGGGCTGGCATTGTAGCAGAAAACCCCAAAACAGTATGAGGGGAATTTACATGAGTACAAGAGTTGCAACATGTTGCAAGGGGTGGAGCAAATGTCACATGGAAACAAGTAAATAATAAACTAGTTCAGGTTAACAAAGAGAAGAAAAAAAAAAAAAAATAAAAATATTTTAATCAAAAGAGTAGAGTTGAGGTTTAAAAGTTGATGCGAAATTTGCTTACAATTATTTTAGCAAAATATACCAGTGCCGAAAAATTAAAAAATGATAAAAAGCTTATATTTGAAAATATGTATCTGATAGCACTTAAGTAAGTTTATGCTTGTATGTAAATATTTACTACTGTTCGCTTGCAAGCTTGTTGCCAATTGGCGGAGCACTAAATACATATGTGAGCGGGGTGCATGCATGGTGTCGTGGTGTTAGCTAACCAACCAACAAAAATGCCAAATAAAAAGTTAAAGATTGAGTTCAAATAAAAGCAATACAATGCAATGACTTACATTTACGCCTAGTACGCCTAGATGTATGCTGCAATTTATTTAATGCAGCAATACATACATACATACATTTATAATATGTTACCACAATACGAGCAAGGGTGGGAACAGAGATAGCGAATTGCCAGAAAGCTACTGCTGATCGTTAATGCAATATTGCAATTGCATTTTTATTAACTTTTTGCTGGACACACTTGAATGAAAAAGGAAAACCTAGGGTGGGAAAAGAGTGAGAAAGCAATTATTTGTAAATATTCATTTGACAAATCAAAGTTTCCAATTCTAAAAAGTACGGCAACAATTGTGGGCGCTAATAAATAGAAGTTTGGGTGAGCTAAATTTCTGCACAAGCAACATGTTTGAAGTTACATTTGGCTGCAAATGGAGCTGTTGTAGCATAGTTATAGGAGTAAGTAACATAAAAGTATTGCATAAGTGCGAATGTAGAATTAAATCACTGTAAACTTAATTTAACAGTTACATTTGAGGGCGCAATCTTTCGCTGGCTCTCTCTCTGTTTCGCTCTTGGGTTTGCACAAAGTAACAGTTTTTTAATCTCTCTATTTATGGTGGACTCACTCTCACTCGCACCACATGACATTGCTATCATTAGGCTCTCTCTTCAGTTGCAAGTCTCATTATATATACCACAGATACTTATTTACTAAATGTTTCTTACACCGCAACGAAACTGTAAATCAAAACAAACTAAAACTGCATTTTATTTTTTTATTTTTATTTTTTATCTATTTAATGCAAGCGTGAGAGAAACACGTGCCATTAGCGAAGCAGCTGTGTTAACAGCAGTATAACAGCGTCATGAAAGCAGTTTAACAGTAATTCAGAGTGTTTTTTTTTGTTTTTTTTTTGGTATGCGTGCGTATGAAGCAATTGAAATATGTGACAAAGTTGAGAAAAAATTAGGTGCGATTTAATTCTATTTAAAGTTGAAATCTTACTATGCTTCGTTGAGGTATAGTTTATGATGTGCTTTCAGCTCTAAAACCAAAACTTGCACATTTTGTTTGACATTACTTGCGCTCGTAGATATCTCACTTTTTCTGTACTATTTTCATATAAAGACAAATCTGGTGCAGCCACTTGCTTATTTTCTTACACCACATTCAATAATACTGTATGTAGTTTGCATCATTAGTGTCCTTCAAACCACTGTTCCTTGCTCTCAGTTTTATTTTTTTTTAAACGTTTAAAAGAAATAAGACCACATATTTGGGGTTCATTCTGGATTTATCAGAAAAATTGTTACATACAATATAGTTTAGGTATATCGAAAGAGCATTTAAGCCCCTTAAATGTCCGGCTAATCCAGAGAACCGTGGCTGCTGTGATCGAGTTGGTAGCGGTGCGTGCTATAATTCGATATGCCGGTGAGTTCGAGGTTTGAATCTCAGTCAAGGCAAGCAAGATCTTAATCATAGAAAAAGTTTTTTTTAATAGCGGTCACCTCTCGGTAGGCAATGGCAAACATGCGAGGGTATTTCTGCCATGAAAAAGCTTCTCATTAAATTGATCTGCCGTTCGGAGTCGTCACAAAAATGTAGGTCCCTCCATTTGCGGTAGAATATAAAGACGCACACCACAAATGGTAGGAGAAGCTCGGCCAAACACTGAGCTATATAGTGTAAGCGCCAAAATTATATTATATAATCCAGAGAACCACTATATTGACAGATGCAATTGACTCTTTGTTGTTTTTCAAGGTTTACATTAATATTGATTTTATTATATTTGCCTAACTAGTTAAGCTCCGCAGTAGCTCAAAACTAAGAACTTTCTAGCAAAAAAAAAACCAAATAGGCGTCGCTTATTGGGACCCACTTCACCTTTAGGTAGTTAAAATTTTGAAGTAGTTACTTTCAAATGTTTTAGAAAGTTAGTAAACTTCCGTTTATTTCTTTTTTGCAAATTTTGCACTTTGCTGTCGCCTTACTACTTTCGCCATCACATATCACATCATTAAAATATTTTCCAGTAAAAGTGGCAATTTTGTATCCCTCCATAAAAATAATTTTAAACATTTATAGAAATTATATTAAATCATATTACTTACATTATTCCAGCAGCAGCGTAATACAAACAGAGAAGCGTAGTTATACAATTACAATTTTATGAAATGTCACAGTTAAAATGTGGTAGAAAGGGTTGCAGAAATATGAAATTTTAGTTCACGAAAAAGGGTTTACAAATAATTATGAAAATAGTTTTGTAGGAAAAATGTATTTGAAAATACAAAATACTTTCAAAAAGTATTTTAAACACAAATGCAAAATACTTTTTCAAAAAGTATTGAAATACAAATATAAAATACTTTTTCAAAAAGTATTCAAATACAAAATACAAATAGGTATTTTGTATTTTGTATTTTGTATTTGGATTTTAAGTACTTTTATTTGAAATACTTAACATCTCTGTTTGTATATCTAAAATCCAGCATAAACACCATAAATAATGTTAGTCAAAGATTTGCAATGGGAGAGCCAAGGGCTAAAATAAAATTTCTTTCGCTGTCGCTTTAAACATAAATGCTTGCGTTTAAAAAATATATAAGTAAATTTTTTATATAATTCGTATAATTTATTTTTGAGTTTTGAGGTATGCAAATCGCGCGCGGTGGTCGAGTTGGTAGCGGTGCGTGCCATAATTTGATATGCCGCTGAGTTCGAGGTTCGAACCTTGGCCAGAGCAAGTAAAATCTAAATCATAGATTAAATAAAAAGTCAGTAAATATGGGCTTTGAAATTAATTTACCTATTTAAGCATTGACATACATACAAACTCTTTCAATTTTAATTTCTATTACAAAAAGTCAAATATACAAAAACCAAAATCTATGCTCAGAAATGGTTAAAGAAGATAAATGTTTTTGTGTAATAGATAAATATGAAATTGCTTCTTTTTTTGAGCGTTGGTTTAGCCTCCGTACTAAAAAAAAAAAAAAATAAACCATCACCTGAATATTTCATGCAAAAAAATGAACATTTATGCTTTTATTTTAAGTGATCAAAATTAAATTAAATAAATCTTTTTCAGCCCAAGGTGTTACGAACTTTGTTGATGCGTTTAAGGAAAGAAAATGTTTTTAATTTGTGGAATTATTGAGAATTTCATACAAGTAGAAATATTAATATAAAAAGTTTATCTTGTGAAATAAATTAAATGGCATTGCGGTTACTTAACAACCGTTTATTTTCGACATTTCTGCCGACCCAGCGCATCTACGATACACATAAAAAAAAAATGTGTCCATGTGTTACATAGTGCAACAGCACTTATCACAAATGTATGATAAATCCTACACAATTTTAACCACAAAAAAAAGTAAGAAACTTTGTGTGCCACAACAAATTCCTGACATGCTGGTGAAAAACTTTAACCGCTTATTTGCTACTATTTAGTCCTAGTATAGCGCACATTAACTCGTACGTATGTAGTTTTTTTTCATATTAATTTTTAGGAAAAAGTCTAAAACCTTAAGGTCTGTGTTATATGGAACGAAATTCGGCGAAAAAATTAATCTCTAAATCAACGGTTGGCAAATTTTGTCCTACATATGGCAGGCATTTTATTTATACTAAAGTTAAAAGGGCTATACAACTAGCTTCTCACTTTCAATATTTTTTTTTAGAAAATTCGCAAATTTCATTTTAAGTTGTTTTTTTAAATTTATGTTAAAGACAATTTTCTTAATTACCCAAAGTTCGCTTATACATATGTAAGTGCTGTTCGAATATTTAGCAACCAAATTCAAAATGACATAATTTGCCTTTTACGTTCATTTTTTGGTTTTAAGAATTTTCATTTAAAATTCAGTTCATTCTCTAACATAAACTATATAAATCTAATTTAAAAACTTCGTACAAAACGAAAAATGTACCACAAATTTTGACATAGGTTTTTAATTTTTTTTTTCAGAAGTGTTAGAATTTTTTTGAGTATGCAGTTTTATAGCTTATTAAATTTTAGTGAAATGTGAAAGTTTCAAGTAGCTAGGAATTATCGCTGATTTTTTATTTATTTTTTTGGCAACAATTGCTTCCTTTGACAAAAAAAAATTCTAATAAACCACCGGTAACACTTAGCTACTTGAAATTTGCACATTGTTAGATTAAAATTTAGTGAGCTAAAAAAATGCATACTCAAAAAATACTAATACGGCTGAAAAAAAGTTGAAAATGCGCTCACCAAAAGTTTTCTTCAATAAATTGATGGTATCGTTCGCTGTATGGCTTCTAGCATGAAATGGCAAACCAAACTGAGTATCAATTAAGTAATAGCTGTCAAAAAGGCCAACTCCGAAAAAAGTTTACCTCATTGAAAACCACACGTCTAAAAAAAAACCCTCCGTTAGAACATTAATTCATGAGCAGTTAGTAGGAATTTAGCACCTAAAAGCAGCAAATTTTTGACATCACTTCACAAGTTCAATTTAGTCCGAATTAAAGAGAAATAATAGTAATTAAATAAAAATAGTTTTATGTTGGCAATCCGTTTATACTCAATAGATGTGCATATTTACTCATATGAACGAGTATGTCTTAAAAATTTAACAATTTATGAGTAAACACTGTTCGCTTTTTTATTTTAAAATTTTCTCTATTTATCGCAACCACACTTCAAGCGGTAAAGATTGTAATTGGTGATCACTGGTAGGAGCAGCTCGGCCAAACACTAAGCTATATAATGTAAGCGCCAAATTATTATTATTATTATTAAATCGCATACGAAATGTTTGAAAAAAATATGTACGCTTTATAAAAGTTTAATACATTTTTTAAATTGTATGCGAGTCAAAGGCTGTTTGAAGATTGGGTTTATTATGTTTCTATTATGTACACAATTCAAGAAAATCTGAGAATTGATAAAAATCTATTTTTTAAAAAGTTTGACATGATACACACATTTCCTAGAGTTTGCCTGCAAAAATTACGCTCGATTGGATCACGGAAAAAGGGTTACAAATCGGTTAAAAAGGTTAAAATGGTAAAAAGGGTTAAAAATAAAAATAAAATTCTGACGTGTACACGAAAATCGCCGATACACGTGTATTTTTATTTTTTCTCCCCTTTCCGAAAAAATATATTTGGTTCATAGGACAGAATGTGTGTAACGTGGTGTTAGAGCAGGTGTTCACCCGTAAAACACGAAATACTTTAGGTTATGGTATTAGTCTGAAAATGAATTCTTTAATAGCAGAAAATATGTAAATACACTAACTTATTGAATTGAAAAGCAACAGAACGTGACTAGCAAAATGTGTAGAAAAGAATTTCACTTAAATTTAATCATCAATCAAACTAATTTCCTGCAGCAAACAGAAAAAAAAACGAATATGCCTTTTGAGTTAAACGGTTATGTTCAATTCATACTTGCTGTTAAGCTACCAAAAACGCCCACACGAAATTCTGTTAAATATAGTGTACATAGAAGAGCTTAATTTGCTAAGTGCATTTGCACTTGAAACAACATGTACAGCATTTGGCGCGATGGCCTTGTGCGGAATACTTGTGTACATAATATGACCCAGCTGTCAACTGGACAGCAACAACCAATTTCAGTGACAGCCAACAACACTACCTACATACATATGTTGTAGGTTAGTAGATACTTGTATGGGGAGGGGGGGAGGAGAGAAGTCTCGCAGAGAAGTTGGCAAACGCGGAAATATGTACTTCAATAAATTTACGAACCGAAACACATTTGCACAGCTGATGCACGCTTGCACCGAACGCACCATTTTAAATCAGACATTGGCTTTGGAGCGTTTGCCAAGAGAATGCTACAACGATGCATAGGTGCCAGTGTGTGTATGTGTCGCTGAAGTGCGTGTGAGTGTAATGAATATATAGGAAATATATTTGTCTTACAGCTTTCAGCTCTCTCAATTGCTTGCAAGTTGTCGTAGGCTCTCGCTCACGAGCTGGCTCGCGCTCACTCTCACTCTCTCTCTCTCTCGTGCGCTTAACTCTGTTCGTCCTTTGTAAGTGTTGCACACTGCTTGTCGCTACTGACACAAATACCAATATACACCCAGCCACAGTTATGGGTGCAGCAGTTGCTTCCACCGCGCTGTTACATTGCATACTTTACGGCTGTTGCAATCGTGGTTGCACAGTAGTTGGTTGCACTATCGTTAACAGCGGCAAGGTGTTGTGTTGCTTACTTGCAACACTTGGCAACTATTGCTTGTGCAATGCGCCAGGAAGTACGCTGCGCGTATGAATGGTAGAAAAGGGCAGCATGACGTCAGCGTTGCAGAGGGCACGCCATCACTGTTGCTGCACGCATGTTGCATGAAGTTGGCATGAATTAAGATGTTATTGTGGGAAGCAGCTCTGCTCTAAAATAGCTGGTGCAATGCGGCGTGTGGCATGTTGCACGCTGTTTGTTAGCTAAAGTTTTGAAGGCAGGCATTTGTCGATTTCGTTTGTGAGCTGGGAGTTTGGTTTGGTCGATTTGTTGACGGGCGGCCGCTCAATGTTTGCGTGTGTTGTTTTGTTGGCAACAAATGACAAAAAAAAAAAAACAAAGTCTAAGCATGCTGCTGCAACATGCACTGTTCTAGCGAGGTGTTGCCTACAAATACAAAAAATAAAAATACCATAGCATTTCACTTAAATTGGAATGAGACAAAATGCTGCAACACGGCAACAAAGGTAGTAAATGGCAAAGCCGCAAACAGCCACGCGCAAACGTAAGTGGCAAGTGGCAAGGAGCAAGTGACGACAAGGGCGTGTGTGTGTGTGTGTGTGTGTATATATGAATGTGTGTGTGTGTGCGTTACGCGTGGCATTGCAAAATTGCAACTCGCTGCATACAGTTTCAGCTTACACTTCCACCAAATCGCATGCATATTTCAGTTGAACTTGACAGCTCCGCCAGTAAGGACGCTGCCGATGCAGTAGTGCAAAAGTACTTTGTCAACACCATTCAAACAATTCCGCTGTAATCATTTTTATTGAGTGTAACAGCAAATCAAATTACATTGAAACTAATTGAATAATTATGAACACTTAGTCAAATAGATCACTTGAGAACGTTTGCAAAATATGTTGCAATTGAACAAAAAAAAATGTGAAATAGAAAAAGAAAGGCAATGAGTGCTAGCAATCGCCTGTGAACGATACGAAAGTGTAACAGCTAAAGCTGTGTTGTTGGTCAGTGTCGTTGTGTTTAACAGTGTCACTAAGCAGAGGATTTTTTTAAGTATACGCTCGTGTCGCAAACCACCAAGGGCCATAGACAAGTGACAAGAAGTGACGAAAGGTAAAGGACGCAGCTGAGAGTGGCTGCTTGTGGCTGCTTGTGTGCCGGCTTTTACTTAACAGACAGCAAACCTATTAGTTAGTTAGGCAGCGGGCAGACAATTTTTTAATGTTTGTATTTTATTGTTTTTCATGACGCTCAACAGCTTGCTGTAGTGCTGGCGCGTTGTTTTTTTTTATTAACCCTCTTGCTCAATGTGCCTTGTCATTTTATTTTCGCTACGTTATCAGCCTAATTGTGATATACTAACTAGCGTCAGTTGGAGAATTTTTACACTGTAGACAGTTGGTACGTATGTACATATGTTTGTATTTTTACGTAGCTTTCCAGTTCGCCGTGCACGGCGTATGAGTAACATTTATCAATTGGATGGTTCTGTGGCAAACTGTTGAATAGGAAAATAGCGCCAGACAGGTATTTGTCGTGTAAGGGAGATAAAATTTTTAAAGCATTTAAAATTAAAAATTTTATAATAATCTAGGAGTTTCGAAATGAGTTCAAAATATGTAAGAGATATGCTTTGATATCCTTTTTAACATTAATATCCATAAATAAACGGTGTCGTGAGGATAATAAATTTAAATGTTTATTTTCGTAGAGCAAATATATTTAAGCACAAATGTGACTTATTTCTTATTATTAAATTTGTGGAAATTTAAGTTGTTCTATTTATTGACATTAAAAAAAAGAAAGACAAAAAAAAAATAATAAAAATTTAAGATATTTACATCAGGGATTTTCTAATAACATTTTATTAATTTCAGAACCGTATCTATGCTTAATCATTTTTTTTTTCTTTATATATAATCTTAATTTTTTCAAGATACAATATTTCAGAAAAATATAATGCAAATGTAAAATAAGATTTATGTTATTATGTTCTGAATTCTTTTTGTATAATTTTATTAAAGCTCGAATATTCTAGACTAGCCAAAAAAAAAAACGTACAATTTTTTGTAACGGTACGCTGACAATATTGTTTATGATAATAAAAAAGAAATTATGGTGAAAGTTAGATCCTTTAATAATAATATTAAGCAAACTATCAAGACGACTGACTAATAGCATATTTTCTCCAAAACTCGTTTATATTAGTCTTAAAAATTTTATTGATACTTAATATTCTTGAAGAAAATTGAATTCCCTACAAAAGCTATGTAAATTTTGATCAAGCAAGCATTTTCCATAGAAATTGTGCCTTGAACATTTAACTGTTTTTTCGATTTTTGTTTTTTGGGTTTGGATTTTTGTAGCTACCCCAATTGTTATTAAATAAAAATTAAAAAACAAAAAATTGTCGAATTTTTATAAAAATGTGTATTTCTTTAGTATTAACATATTTTAAGTAAAGTGAAGATTTTTTCTTTTTTTCAAAAATATTACCTAAAAATAATTTTTTTTTTTGATTACAACTAAAAATACAAACACATTTGTAAAAACCTTCAATTTTGGAAAGCGAGAAAAACATATCAGTGTCATATAAGAATATAACAGCTGGCTCTAAGGATTTCTCAAGTGTGACTGTAATTTTCCAAGTGTCCGAATTTGCAATCGATTTCTTGTCAAATTGTAGTCGTCTCATACACAAGCAACTACTTCTATAAATATTGTTGCAAAATATGTTGACGTTAATTTTTTATAAACATTTGAATTAAATTTGCAGTGAATCAGAAAAAAAAAATTTTTCTCAGAAAATATTTGCTCGATTTAATTAATTTTTATTTTGCACATCAATTATAATATGCGCTACAACATGCTATTTTTCTTTAAGTTGAAAAAGCGATATTTATTGTTAATGTTAATTTATTATTAAAAACAAATTATGATTTTACTAACTTCTGCGCCTCTGAAACATTTTTTTTAACAACAATTTATGTGTCATTCAACTATGTTTTTCAAGTCACATGTCAGAAAGCCTTAGCTAGCTATGAATAGAAGTTTTTATTTTGAAAAAAATCATGTTAGTAAATAAGCAAAAAATAGCACAACCTTAATGACTTAAGAGGAATCTAAATATGTATTGTTTTCTTGTAATGCAAGTTTTCATTAATAAACTATATAAAATAGAAAAAACAGGGGCTTTAACTAACACAAAATTCTATGTAGAATCCAAATACTTTGTTCAAAGTTAAGAGGTTAACCAATAAGTTTGCTAATTAAAAAATAATACCTTTCTTACTTTTATTTTATATGTTCTTTTCATTATTTAATTCTGTTGCTTAAAATTTTCGCTTTAAATATAATTTTACGGTTTAGAATTAAAAACTACCATTAAATGTGATTTAGTAGAATCTACGCAAAATTCGTTTGAAACATTAAATGAATGAAAAAAAAGTTTTTTTCAACGTATTTTGTATGATCATTGTCGCGAACAATACTGAAAAATTTAAGTATTTAAAGTAGTAAAAAAAAAAAATAACTAAATCATATAAGGACTATTGCAATAAAGACCACAAATAAATTAAACTTTCAAACCAAAAAATTTCGAGCATTTCAACGGCAACAATCAACTAAAAGGTGAGTTTGAACTAAGAAAGATTTAATGCATTCTTTGTTTTGATTTTCAAAATTCACGTATGATTAAAAAGTCGACCAGAGGATGATCTCAAATCGAGGTCGAAATATCGAAAATATTAAAAAAAATTGTAAAACAAATAATTTATTTTTTATTCACTGCTGATATCTTATTCGAGCAGAGAAAAGATCGCTGTTTTATTATTCAAAAATTCAACAAATTCAACAAAACGAAGATAAAATATTTGTAGGCATACTTAAATGTACCATAAAAAATATATTCTCGTATGAACATATACAGTAGGAAACAAAGCTTGACATATTCCATGTTTTTTATGATAAATTTTCAATATAAAACTAAAAAATGTAAACTAAAGTTTTAAACTTTGCCCAAAACTCAAAGTTACTTTTTCAACTATAAAAACTTTTCTTCCTAATTTTCAACGTTAAAATCAAAGTTGTATTGTAATATAAATTCTGGGCACGCTGTTTTGAAAACCATTCAATTGTTGTCTAACAAAGTGTAAATCTTAAATCGCTGAACTAAACGTCAAGGTTTGAGAAGGTGTTACACATTTTTCCCTTGAAAAAAAAAATTGTTTATATTAAAAAAAATTTAAAAAAGTACAAAATTATATTAATATTTTTTGCACGTAAAAGAATTTAATAAGTAATAATCCTGCACAATAATAAAATGTTCGATGAAAGTATTACAAAATTGTATACAAACTTTTTAACTCTATTTCACGCAATTTTGTTTTAGCTTTGAACAATTTTAAAAAAACGAAAATATTTGTGATGTGCACTAACAGGCATTTGAGACATATCTTACTTGGACCAATGATTTATTTATTTAAATATTTCATGTTGTGGAGGAATTCCCTTTTGCATAGAAAACGATGCGACTTGTTCTCTAACTTAAAAAACTTACCATATTCAGGCGAAATTTTATAGAAAAAAAGGAAAATATTAACAATTTAAATTTTTTTTTCACTTTATATAAAAAATAGAAAAATTGGGCACAAGCTATGCAAGAAATTGAGAATACAAGTAAATACAAACTGGTATTTAAGATGACGCAATATTAAGCTGCAGAAAACTTAAAAAGTCATTTATATCTACTTACATAATTTAAAAATTCATTGTTATAAGCAATGACAAAATAAAGCGTAACTCATTTGTATCGTATTTAATAGCATTTATATATTTTTTTCTTGCATTCTCTATTGAAAAAAATGATATCCTAAAAGCAATATTTTTTAGGTGCCAAAAATAAAGGAATATTAGGAGCTTAAAATCAAGCACCGAAAAAGTTGCTTACAATTTCCTTTGATGTACTTCAAGTAACTGGCCCTTGAACTTTTACGAATGCAACAATTTATGGCAGTTTCCTTTTCCCAACACATTTTCTGCTCAACGCATATTTTCATGGCCACCTAAGCACGAAAATGTTGTGTTTTGCCCGTTGATAGGTTGTGCGTGCTTTCTAGTATTTGCAAAGTTTAGGTAATGCAGTTAGGCAAACACTTAAAGACGGACGACGCGTGTTATGTAAAGTTAGTGTAAGAAATTTGTAAGTAAACAGAAAAACAATAAAATAAAACTACTCTATTCATATTTATAAAAATACTAGTTTATAAGTACGTAGCACTTCTGCGCTGAAGTTGGAATTAAACTGAAAAAGAACAAACTAAGTTGTACCGATTACAAAGTGGTTTATTAATGCATTATGTTATTTGGCATCAGCATGAACTACATATTTAGATTTTGAGTTGTGCGCTAATTTTATATTCTAAAGTTAGAAGCAACCAAGCCAAAAAATTACTGAAAATCAAAAATCTAAAAACTCTGGAAATTCTTACAACTTTAATATACTTTAATTTACTGTGTTTTCTTAAATTTAAGTTTTTAAGTTTTTCTAAATAGCGTACTTTTATTCAGAATACATTTCAATATTCTATTGAAGCATAAACGGATAATGATAGAGAATAAATAATGGAGAAAAACTTCGAACGCTTCATAATTTGTTAAAATTGTTTTGTTAATTGCCGAAAACTATTTTTTATTACTATCTTTAAATAACCAATATGGTTGGTATATTTTGAAATAGTACATCGGACAGATCATTTTTGGTGAAGAAATTTATATTAATGCACTTCTGATTTTTTTGTAATTTTTTCATTATTAAGGTAAAATTTTCCCAAAATTACAATGCTAAGAAAAATATTAGCAATTTATTTATGGTGCCATCGAAAAAAATATTGCTTATACAATTTCCGTAGAACTCTCTATTACTCTTTTGCTGTATAACGATATTGAGATATACTTAAAAAATTTATTCTACGTAGTTTTTTATATTGTGAAATTGTCTAGAAACAAGAAAGAGAAAGTTATGATCTATCAAACAATTTTTTCGAGATAATGGCTTTCAAATTGTATTATATTTTTATTGAGTTAAGGGTAGTATCCTTTACATAAAACATATTTTTTTCTTAATTTTTGGCACTTTATTTGCTCGAGGACCACCTCCAAATTTTTCCACAAAAATATTATTGAACCTTTTCAATTATGAAAATTCATAACACATAATTTTTAAAAGTACCCAAGAAGTCATATTTACAAGTACTTTTCATACCCAAATTATTCCACAAAAATACTCTTAAAAAATTTAACTAAAGGCCACCAAACAAATGAAAAAGTTTCGTTTAGCGATAGGTGGCGTTAGCTATATTTTAAAGGCTTGCAAAAAAAGTTATTCTATTGGGTAATAATTACAAAAATCTAACTAAATCGCTTAACGTACAGTTTTATTCTCTTTGGTAACCCGTATTAATACTTTCTATAATAATTTTGTTGAATAATTTGCACCTGGGATGTCCTTACAAGTATGACTTCTACACACATTTGTTAAGGGTTTTTAAAAATGTTCACTAAATATGGAATTTTATGTAGTAAAGTGTTCAACAATATTATTGGTTGTACAATTTAGGTACCACAAATCAGAAAATCAATTTTTTTTTGACAAAGATACTTCTTCTATTTACATAGAATCCAAAAATATTGCAATCCGAAATTTAGAAAAAACTGCGTGAAAGAACAAAACTGCAAGTATGGTATTCAGGTTATCTAAATTTGACTACCTGCGTACTTGTTTACCGCAATGTATTAATTGCATTTTTTAAAAATAAACTATTATTAGCTATTGTCTCAAAATGTCTTGCTTCACTACTTTAGCGTAAAAAATACAACTTATTTAACATAATTAGTCTATATGCTCCCCGATAGGCTTATGCGAAGTGCATTTTTTTTGCAACATCATAAAAAAATTGAGAATACACAGAAATGTAGATGCAAATAAATTAAATTAAATGTATTTACAAATTAAATATGACTCGAATTTATTTTAATAATTAAATGAAATGCAAATTAACACCTTATCACTGTCATGTTTGAATCGTTTTTGATTAATTTTATGGCACAAGTTAGATGAGTTTAATAGGTTTTTAGATTCCTTACAATACCTGTAAAACTGCTCTTTGCACCGTTAATAATCATAATACCAAACAAAATATATTTTTACTTTTTATTTATATTCGTGTCAGATATTTGTTAACTATTTTCATATATACTGTCAAACTCTATTTCGCCTTTCATACTCAAATAAGCCACATTTATCAAAAATCACTATTTGTTTAAAAGCCAATCGCTCAATACTTTAAAACTGGAAAATGTCTTCGGCTACATTTGGTTCATAATTCGCACAATTGTGTCTATACATAAGTCTTCTGCCTCTTCTTGATTTGTAGTTTGAATGCCTGTGTGATTTCGGATGAAAAGTTGAGCAAATAGCGTCTGCTTCCTTTTTCTGTTGTATGCTAACTGACCAATTAAATCCTTTTCCTTCACCAGCGGCCCTCGCTTCGAAGTTCTTAGCACGACAGCATTTGTGTCTTATTTTAAAATTCATTGCTTAAGTGTTCTACCTGTACAGTTATAAACATTGGCGTTGGATTAAGATTTTTTCTTTTTAATCAAATGCGTAAAAGCATTCGTAACGCATTAGTCGTTTGGAGATGTTGTAAAATGTAACATGTTCCTTATGCGTACACGATTTATGTTGTACGTACCCTGTCGGAAAAAAGCAGACGGGTCTGAAAAATTAACCAATTTTAAAGTAGTTAGAAATGAACTGCTTTAAAACAAATGCAGCGTGCGAGTCTTTAATTCTTCGTACTCGTATATTTATATGAGCGTAATACAAAGTAATTTAAAAACATTTGTAGTGAAGAGAAACTAGGAAGTTATTTAATTGAATCCATATAGTATACATATGTGTATAGTATATACATACACTGTACTCATAAAAACTCTCATCCGACAGAAGGCTGTTGTGTCATTCACTTATAATTTCCAATAAAAACAGATGACGAATTGCCAGCCGATGTCGAGATTATTTACGAAGAAAACAAAACAATTTACGTGAGAAGCTAATATAATCATAAAATTCTAAATATCTATCTAAAGGTTTTTTTCATATATTCCATAGCTTGATGAAATGGAGTCCCTAATGAAAGGAAAACCTAAAAATATGCTTTTGGCTCTTTTGTCCAAGAACGTTGTACTAAATTTAAACCTCAATGGAACTCACGAAAAAAAAATTAAAAGCTTTTGTTAATTTCTATCCACTTTTGAAAGGTTAGACAGTGGGCTAGCCCATAAAATGCGTGATTCTTAAAATATTTTAATTTTTTTTGTCATTATTAACCCAGAGGAAGTTACTCGCAAGGCCATTCAGGCGGTTAAAAAACAATGTTTTTACGAAGTATATGTATATGCAGAAGAAACTGAATTAAATTTGGTTTAAAACGTGTAAACGTACGTTAAAAGTGAACTGAATTCCTTACTTAGTTTAAACAAAAATACATAAGTATGTAAATATATTTTTTAAAATATGTACTAAAATGCGTTTTTGAAAAATTAGAAAAGAGTAGGTATAAAATAAAGAAGTTTAAAAACAAATCAAGTAGAAAATAGTTGTAAAAAAAGCAGTTTTAAAGTAGCTGGAAATAAATACATTTTATTGCAGTTGGTAAATAAGTAATTTTAATGTTCTTTCTTTCAAATATATTTGAAAGTGGTCAAAATCAAATGCAGAGTCGGATAATTGACTTGCTCCTAGGACATCGCCATGTTAAAAAAGTTAGTTGATGACAAGAAAATATAATGAAATTGCTTTTAAAGTACTTTGATTTCCGACAGGGTAAGGATGGGTGTGTATGTGTGGAGCTATGTTAAATGCTTTTTCCTGTTAGAATTAAAGACTTTTCTAAGCTTTGATTGCTTATAGCCGATTTTGAATGCCTTTCTGTAGTTTGTTTTTCCCCTATACCAAGCTAATTGAAAGTATTTAAGTGCTTCAATCGGTGTGTCAAGGGTTGGCTAAGTGATGTTAAAATTTCTTCGAAAAGCCACTTTATGCACTTCAAGAAGGTTAGCAGACTTAATTAAGTTTGGTTTGAAATAAGGGGATTTATAAATTTGTAGATGTATTAGTAAAAGATGCTTGAGTGCGGACACTTATGAAAATATATATCTAAATTTCTTACACTGCTTAAAGATATACAAAAAATATTTAGGGATATGAGTATAACTTTATACATACATATGTATTTCAAATTCAAAGATAAATAAAAAATAATAGTTTCAATTGATAAATTATGTAAAGAAATTGTTCCAGTAAAAGCTTGAATTTGTTCTATAGTTTACAATTTAGTTCTTGTATTAACAATCTGTTATTATATGCATGAATGAGCATGCCTTAATGCATTCCAAACTTAGTAAAACTAATAAATATAAAGAATTGCCTAAAAAAAAAAAACAGCAACAATAACCACACAAGCAAGTTTGAATAGCGGCAGATCAGTTGCTCTTGTTTGTAGTTGGTTTGTTTAAGGAAGATAGAATTAACACAATAGACCACTCAGCTAGCGTAGCACAGCATGTACAGACGTATAGCGTGTTAGCACTGCAACACCAAGCTCCCGCGTTCAAAGCCTGGGAGAAGTGGTTATGAAGAATAAAATATAATTAATTAAAATAAAAAGAAGTCTGATGAGGAAATGTGGTGATTTTCGAAATAGTTCTTTAACTTCTACCATTTAAAAACTGTTGTTATTTTATCCAAATAAAAATCTTCCATAAACTGGTCTCGAGCTTAATAAAATTGGGAATTATTAAGAACATATTCCTTAAAACTAGTCTCCATCAGTGTTGCGTTAAATATTTTTGTAAAAATCTTAGTTGCAGATATATTCTATGAAATCACAAAAAATTAAAAAAAATTAAAAAAAAAAATGTTGGTTGAAATAAAAAAAAAAAATAAATAAAAACTCCAATTTTGCATAAAGTATACAAAACAATGAGAAATTATAATTTTTTTTTTTCATTCAAAAAGTGTAAAATTTTCAAGAAAAATTTCAAAGATGACAGAAAAAAACTTGCAAATAAAAAAAGAAATTAATTGTTTTATTCTAAAAACTGAGGATTTAGTATTTAGGATCAATGAAGATCTATTTATTTGTGTTTAAAACGTAGCAGGCTTAATTTGAATGCAACCAAAACTCAAGCAATTGCCCCATCTCAATGCACATACAGCATGGATGCTGTTTCTCCTATCATATTGAATGGAGCTATTGTGAAATATGAGAAAGTGGTTAAAACCCTGGGCTTCAAACTCAATACGTCTCTATCATGCGTCGACCATGTAAATGCGTCATTAAGTAAGTCATATTCTGTATTGAGGCGATTTTGGAAAACAGCAGCTTTCATACCTCAGGACATAAAACTTAGGCTTGTAAAAACACTAGTAGTTCCTATAATATCATATCAAGAGTTGGTTTATGGATGCCCGGATACAGCATCCATCGTCCTATTTTGTGAAAATGGTATCTCAGCGAGCAGTGACCTGTCAAGTACCCAGTGAGAGTTCTAAGACTCTCTCTGCTGAGATTGAGAAGTTTTTCAGATGCTTCACGGGATGGACTTATGAAGCTCATAGCTTGTCGGTTCCCCTTTGCCGAGTGCCATTGTGATGCTTGATTCTTGAGTCCTCCCACCTTCTGAGAATTTCTGATGTGTAACCTTTAGAGGGACCGCAGAACGGTTGAGGGCCGTAAAAGCTCTGTTGGGCCCCTTGTTTTTTGTGAGAAAGTCCGCCATATCATTGCCATCCACGCCCTCATGACCCGGAACCAAACACAGAGTAACTCTGTTGTCAGTTTCTAGTGACTCCAGTGCCGTTCTGCAGCTATCTACCAGCTTTGACTTCGTCTTGAAGGAGTCTAGTGCACTCGTGTAAATAAAAAGCATAATATTGAAAAGACTAAATCAGCGATTATGTCTTCGAGATAAGTTCATGTATGCAATAAAGAACAAAATGACCAAATATGTGTATGTGAAATATTGCATTTTCGATCGAATAATTATTTTAAGAAACACATTAACTGCGGATCATAGCAATATTTTGGTATATAAAACTAAATTCAATAAAAAATAATTTTTACAATTTTACTTTTAAAATGCATTTCTTTACATCAATAACAACCTCACTTAATGTGAAGAAGAAAAAAAAATGAAACTTTTAAAACTTGCGTGCCTCAGTGTTATTAATTTGCCATTAGCCTCTATACTTTTTAAGCGAAAAAATATAATCTGTTATTTTGAAATAATTACTATGTTTCCATTACAATTATCTGCAATATTTATTTTATATATTTTGCATTATAAAAGTTCGAAAATAAATTAAGTCCTCACGACAACAAAAACTCGCGCTTGGCTCGAAGGTACAAATATATGTACGAGTATATATTTTTTTGCGTGGCATGCACCAACTAGTCATTCTAATTCATGCCCATAATTGAGATTGTGCTAAACTTTACGATTTAATTAGCGTTTGTCGCATAAAAGCTAATTTATTTAACAGTGTTTGGTTTTTTAAGTATTTTTATACTAATCGGGCGATTCAGAGTATCGGAATCAATGCTTATATGTTAAGTATATTTGATAAAGCAGCACGGTGCAATTACTTCAGTGTCAGTGAATGATAGCAAAAATGATAAGTATTAAAATCTTATAATACTTTTGTATTCTCTGACATGTTTATGGCAATTTTACATAAGCACATTTTTGCTTAACTGCTTTTAGGATATGTCATATTGCGGCGAAATTTAGTTGGATCCAAACCTGTTAGCCTGAGTTGGAATCATACTGCCCCCAAAAAAAATGCTGTTACTCTGTACTCGTATTATAATTAGGCGCGTGGGTGGAACAAGTTTCAAAATCGACCTTAGCGTAGGATAATTAATTGGATGATTTTCCCTCAACGTTTTTAAGCAGCTTACTTCAAACATCCGATCTACCTGTGACCGCCTTTAGTTTCGAATTTAATTATAATTGGCCTACCTTCGAACACATTAAGATCGTCAAGCCAATACTCTCTTTGCTTGCTAAGGCTCAGTCGAGGTTGACTCCTTGGCCAGTTTGTCTCCAGTATAATTTCTGTTGCCTTATATAGACTTTACGTATAAATCTGTATTATAAAGGAAAAACCAGTGCTTGTCGCTTAGATATAGATTTTGGCGTTGACCTTAAATAAATTATTACTCGGGTGAGACCGTTGACTGTATATGTGATAGCAGCTAGCAGCCTGCATTTTGTAGGAGTCTAACCTAACTTCAGATTTTAGGAGAGCTATTTGCCAAAAATTCGAATCGGTGCTTCTGCTCTTAAAAAAAAATACCGAAAATAAAGTGCTATTAAGGGCTGAGTGGAAGATTCAACAGTACCCTTACCAATAAAATTTAAATAATATTATTCTTTACAAAATATATAAAATGCTTAAGTGAATCACAGCTAGCGCAGTAAGGGCTTATTATGAAGAAAGCCTGATAGTTTGAAAAGTCATTTGGCATTGACATTTGGTTACAAAGTGACCTCGCGAGAAGACGTCCACTCTCGATATAAACCTAAAATAAATCTTGCCTGGTAACTAGAGCTGGAGTACGAAAGTTTAACTTCAATACAAACAAGCCGTATTAAAACAATGTAATGGCTCCGTTCCATATTCTTGTCACTTTTTTTTTTGTCATTTTGCAACTGCCTCGCCGTTTCGAACAAACTCGCCAAGGGTCGCAAAAACAAAAAAAAAAAAACAATGCAACGCTCACACCGCAAGTAAATATAACTTGGCAACAGCGCGCGTGGCAAAGTGGCAAACTTCCTACCTGCAACTAAAGAGTTTCCAACTTTCCAGCCACAAATTTCCTTGCGTTAAAATCTTAGCAGTACTTTCGACATGGCGGCTATTTGTTTAGACGTACACAAGTGAGTGGTCGCGTCATGAAATTATGAAAAGCGCCTGCTACAAATTGGTCAAAAACAAAAAAAAAACACAAGAAAAGACGCGCTATTTTGTTGGCCAAACTGGTTGCAAACTACATACATACATTTATTTATACGTACTTTGCGTCTGCTGCGTTGTTGGCAACTTGTAAATATCGATGACATTTAATTTCCGCTATTGTCGGCAACACCAAACTGACGCTAAACTAACGCTAAGGGCAAATAACCGACAATGATGGCGAGCGAAAAACAATTACAGAAGTAAATATGTATTTACATACAATGTAGAGTAGTACAGTAGTGTAATAGTACATATTTAGATTACTATGTATATACAACTGTGCTGCATGCTCTGTAGGGATTATGTAGCTAAATGTAAATTTAATCTCACTCATTTTTAAAAAATTAAAAAGTTATGGTGAAGTGACATTAGCGAGTCGAGTCGCCCGTTTATTGTTTCCTTCTTTAATTGGCGTAACACCCTTATAGACCGTAGTGTTGCTTCCACTTAACTCTTCGCTTGAGAAGACCGTCTCTTATTGGGCTTATTACCATATCGGAGCAGAAGTATTAGCAGAATCGCTGCTGCTGTGCGTTTTTGCGGTGACCTAAAACTTCCATTGATTGTCGTTGGTTTAAACAAGCTTAGGTCGCCGAAAACAAAGCACTTGGCCGCGAAAAATCCGAGTCACTGCAGAACGTAGACAAGAAAATTTTGCATTTAGATTTGGCTTTTCCAACAGTAAATATTTTTAACAAACATTTTCTATTGCCTTCGGTTTTTAAAATATCGGAGTTAATTAATATATAAATTAAATACCATTTTAATACTTCAATCAGAGCAAAAACAACGAAATTTTAAATGAAAAATAAATATACAAGTTTCTTGTGGGGTACTACCAAGTAAATAAAAATTCATACATATTTATTTGTAGTTAGAACAAAATTATATATAGAATTGCACACGCGCCGAAGAGACAAACTTTTATTTACGTACATAAATACTTACATATTTACTCGTATATACAAACATATTTCAAGCTACTGCAAACCAAATACGTTCTGACAGCCGCGCCAAGTGGCAAAGGTTAACCGCAACAAGTTGCCAGCAACAGTTGCTATGTTGGTAAGTACGCGTAGCACGCATTACTTAAATGAGGGGTAGTACATAGTAGTGGACGCAAATATTTGCTTAATATACGAGTAGTATATGAGTTCAAGTATTTTGTGATTTGCGCGAAAACTGCAAGATTGATCGCGTGCTGATTGAAGTGGCGTTGCTGGCTAGAATGTGGTGATGATTTGGCCACCTGCCACCACGAGTTGATTGCAAGCTATTTTTAAAACAACATAACTTGTGTCGAGACGCATGAAATCAAGCTTTCAAAATTTATTGAAATTGTAGTGAACTTTTAAAAAAGGTGATGCGAAAATCATAAAATAAACGGAGTCATTAAACAGGCTACACATTAAGTGTCAACATGTGCTCTACTTTTTAGGCAGTTCAAAAACTATTTGAATATTGAGGCCTTAAGCGCACTTAGTATTTTGAGCTTCGAAACAATCAGGGAAAAACTAAATAGTCAGACACATCTACAAACGTATAATAGCATATTTCATTATTAGTCTTATTTGGGTAGAGCTGAAGAGAGATTGCTTCGTGTAAGGACAGACTAGTGATTACCCTGACTATATAAGTCTGCTTTCGTTGAGATGGTGTACAAGTTAGCTTGATGACTTGCAGAACTGTAAACTTCCTTTGTCATTGGGGATTTATCAAATGCAATGGAAGTGTCAGGTTTCTCAGACTAACCAACCCGTAACTTACAGTAGTTTGTGTTGTTTTAGTCGGCCATTGTCCACTGGGAATTTATATGGTGGAGCTTAGCATGGCTTGAAGTTTATTTACGGCAGTTATCACGAGTTGTGCATATGAGATCAAGCTTCAAGCGCTCGGGCTCTCGCATTTTTCAAACTACTGTGAATGTTTCAGGCATCTGCGGAACTTTCTATCTCGCCCTTATTTTACATCATTCATTCATAAATTTTCTGTTGTTTTTCCATTTTTACTGTGTAAATGGGATCACAACGAAGTGTTCTTTAGTATTCGAGTAAATGTGTTCACCATCCCAACCAAACCTAAGCAATTCTAATCTATGATTACAAACAACTTTGTAAATTTCTAAACTCTCAATATTTTTTTTAAACTTTTTGTTTATATATGTTGGCTTATGTGTCATTTAGATCGCAAGAAATTTAACTATGTATGTTGCAATATATCGAGACGGTCTAATGTTTTTTTTTCTTTAAGTTATGTCTCTAATTACCCAGAAAGATATCCTCATGGCACTAATAAAGCTTATACAAAATCGAGTAGACCAAATTTTTGGAAAGTGAAATGCAGAATCGTTAAATTTTCCATCCTTTGTCTAATATTTTGTTTTTATCATTTCGATGCCACTGTGCTGCAAATTTACAAAACTATCGCGAAACTAACCAACTTCATGAATTACAGCCTTTAAGAGAAGTGTTGCATGAAGTGGAAAAAACTTTGTTACACGACTGTAAGGCTGCCGAGGTCAGGCGCAATTCATTTTGCTAAGCAGCGACGCTGTGCTATAGTTTTCGCACATTTTGTGGCGACACTGCGGTCAGTACTGACTAACAAAAACAACAACAAATTAATAACATGTCAAGCGAACACACTGATTATGTTAATTACAACTAAATTGCTGTTCGTTCGGTCGTCGGGTTGCACTTTTAATTGTTCGAAAAATTAAACTTTTATCAACTATTTTATGCACTTAGTAAGCTACAAAGTATACAAGTTTTAAGATACGAGCCAGTGCAATATTCATTGTAATTATGTATGTTAAATTTGTAAGTGTCCTGCATATGCAAGCAATGAATAATCGCAGAAGGGAGCATTTAGTGAAAATTACTAATTTTAAAACACATTAATAACCTAAGTAACGATGGATTAATAGTGGCGTGGCGGTTATTAGTTTTTAATTGAATGGCTCTCGAAAGTGCCCAAATATTTGTGTAAACAAATATGAAGGTTTTATGGGAAATCTTAGTACATAATTACAAATTAAAATTTCTAAAAATTAAATTTATTTAAACGAAAACTAGCAAAAATATGGAGAGCCAACTTCAGATGAGAAAGCTTAAATATTCAAAACAAAATACCAACTAGATATGTCGATATTTAAAGGGATTCACCAAACTTACTAACTGTCCTTTCACGAGGAACATCCGGTTGATACAAACGTGTAGAAGCAACTATTTTGAGAATGCCTGGAATAATTGAACAAGGCTTGCCACAGCTTCCCTTCCTTGCTTTTTAGCAAGCATTCGAGCTTTGTAGTCTACTCAATTTTCCAAATTGTTTAAGGTTGCTGAACGAAAGTTAACTTTATTGAAAACTCTAACTAGTCAATTTAATTTTTTTGTTAGAAAATTGGAATCCTATCAACATTCTTTTTATTTCGATTTGTCTAGAAGTATCTCGCTTTGTCGTACTTATCTAAATCTTCCATATTCTTAGAGAATTTAAAGTAGAAATTCCCGAAAGATCGTGCAATTATGGCATACGCAGCCTCGCGTTAGTTGGTTTTTATTTTTTCGTCGCGTTGTATTATACAATACATTTATGTACATACATATGTACACATGTGCATGTTAGGGTACGTCTTAAGTAACTACGACGGCTATAACAAAATTTCCATCAAAATTTAAAATTGTTTTCTCAAAAGTTTTACAAAAGTTTCGTGTACTACTCGCATGCAGTTAGGTTACTCACTAAATTGTATTTAAATAATGAGTAACAATGTTAAGTGGCTAAAAGTTTTCGCTAATTTTTGAGAATTTTTTTTTCGCATTACATTTCAAAAGTATAACGTACGATTGAATGAACCAAATGAATTTTTTTTTTAAAACACGAACACCTTTCACAAAAAATAGTATCCAAAAGTACCGTTAACATCTATCCAATTAAAATGTACGCATTATTGAAATAAAATTGAATGCTACAAAATTGCATACTCGAAAATGTGCTAAATTTTAAATTTTAATACAAATATGTTGAATTGTATTTAAATTTTGTATTAAGGGGTTTTTTGACTTTTTTTAGAGAAAGAATTGTATTTTATTGGAAAAAACAGGTAAAAAAAATTTAAATAATATTCCAAAAATTTATCAAAATTTGTATTAAATTGGGTACAGTCATGCATTTTCGAGTATGGTTGGAAGTATGTAATTGCCGAATCGTGTCAAAAACAAAAATTATCAAAAATCAATCGTAAATTGTAGCCACTTCAAAAACGCACTTTAATGTACTAAAATTGAATCCATTAAAAAATCACATAGCGTACTCAGAATACACAAATTTTGTATTTCGTTTACAACAATTCGTAGGGATGTGTATTACGGTAGTCTCACACTTTGACATTGGGAAACGACCGCTAAAGCTTAACCTTAGAAACCAAAAAAAAAAAAAAACACGACTGTTAATTCGGGTACTTTTTGAAAGTTAAAAAAAAAGTATCACCCTAGTATACATATGTGCATACATATTTATTTAGATATTAATAATTTTTTGCTTTGAATAATCATAGAGTGGTTCTGTGAATCGCTGATTTATTTACTTGAACTTTGGCGCCAGTGAGACGCGTGCAACGATTCGTGAAACTGTGCTGTATCGTCGACTTTACATCAACGCAACGCAGTAACAAGATGTTGCACGTATCGACACACATACTCGTACTTATGTATGTAAATATGCACTGCAGCCTTTCACAAAAACCACTTTTACACTTGCATCCTAACATATCCTTTTTTAAGCTTTTGTTTGCCAGGCTTTGTTAGCAAGTAACCAAAGAAAGTCGAGGAAATTGTGTAGACATTGTTAAGAAGTATATAAGTGGGCAAGTAACTGCATCTCATATAATCGGTAGATATGTACATACATATGTATGTATGTACACGCATTGTAATGTGAACAAAATGAAGACCTGAAAAGTAGCGTATAATAGAATTTGTATGTATGGAAACTATGTACGAGCACTTGCATATTTATATCCCGAAACGTTCTTAGTTGCTGAGTGTAAGTAAATAACGTTATAATTCGGTTGAAGTGCATCGATGCATAAGAATTGCCTTGGCGGAAAGAGTTACATACATATTTAAGTTAGCTTTAATGTTAATATATTTAAATATTCAAAAAAATATGTGGAGTTAGTCGGTTTTACTTAATACATATTTATTATACTCGATGTCAAACTAAGTATAAGAATTAAACGTATGTTATGAAAGTGCAGTTAAAACCTGACAGCATTTGGAAACTTGTACATAAATTGCAAAGGAAATGCAAAAATTTGCCTTAATTTTATATTACGAATTTTATTTAAAACGAAAAAAAAGCAAACAGAAAAAGAAAAAGAGCTTTCAAATGATATTCGCTTCTAACGTAGAAGTGGAGTATTTCCGGTATTTCAATTTTACTAAAAAATAATATAATTAAAAGTTGTTTGCGAAGCATACGAGTAACCTATCGAAAATTGTAAAAATTTTTATTTTAATGCTAGAAGGGCATATTTTTTTATTACCGAAGCATTTAAAATTCAATTAAATTTGCAATATTGTCTATAAAGACAAATACGGACCATTTGTTCCCATTGAAGAAATCGTTTTTTCAAAGGATTTTATAATTTTCAGAAGCAAATTTCAGAATCAAGAAATCTGAACGTACCACTGCGACTTGGAATCTTTCAACTAAACAATAAGAATTCAGAGCATTAAATCATTTTATCTGCATAGGTTTGTTATAAAAGAGAAATATAAAGTTACAAAATGGCCTACTCAGGCGTATCTACGAAGCTTAGAAAAAGTTACTCACCGATTTTTTGCAGTTTTTTTGCAAAATTAAGCAGAACATTTGCGTATCCAGAATATGCCAAGATATTTTTTTTTGCCTAATCCAATTTAGGACAAATAACCCCTGCCTGTTTTTTAAAATATATATTCCGATTTATATTTCTGGTTTTAAAAGTTTTAGCTAAATTGATTTTTATCATTCTATTTACGGCGCGGTAAATTTTAAATTCCTTTATTTACACCCCTATGCTGGAATCCGTCGTACGTTCGTTAACGCTACGAATCGTAAAATCGGTATGCTCAAATCCGCTTTTCGTAATCGTAAATTCGAAATACGTAGACTGTTTTCGCAATTCGTAATATCGGTATGCCAGAATCCGACGGAGCTGTCAATTGCGGAATTTTTGTACGAACAGCCACTGGTGTCGGAGCGAAATAAATTTTAGAAAAATAAACGTTTATTAACCCAAAAATAAGCAAATATGCACGTATGTATGTATATACATGTGTACATTTGTATTTTTGTACATATGTAATATAAACTATGCAAGAAAAACTAGAATTATTACGTGTGTATATATTTGCGATGATCACAAATAAATCGTACGCAGTATGTTTCTTGTATGAATGCTTCTTAGTTGAGGCGAAAACTTGTCACAAATCTTTAAACCATTTAACAATTATATATCTGAGCATTGAATTCGACAATATTACACACTTCATAATTTAAGACATTTGTATTTAGATCATCTCTTAACAATGTACATACATTCGATGCATATTTATGCAATTCTGCCTTTAATTAACGTAAACTTCTTATCAAATGGCTTATAAATGTGATATTAAACTTCATTCTTTACTAGCAATAATATCGGTACATGTATATTTCTGCCAATATGCCTAATTACGAACTTCGAAATTCCTGTTTTTGGTTGGCAACGCGGTTGATAGTTACGATCGGATTTCAGCATACCAAATTTCGAACTTTCGGAACGGAGCTACGAATTCGTAACTACGAACATTCGGATTACAGCATAGGGGTGTTAGTTTCTCTTAATTTGAAATCTCTTTTTGTGTCTTGTAACAGAAAATATATTTATTATTCAACAAACTTGATTTTCACATATATTTTTGTTTACTCCTTTGGCTTATTTTACAAAAATTAATTCCCGTTGTGTCGATTATTGCCAGTTCCCTTTTGATTTTTAAAATTAAAGAATCAATGCTTTTGGGCTTAAATCCATTTCCATACACTTTTCTTTTTAAATTAGCCCAAAATGTTTCGATCGGTCTTATCTGAGGTACATTTGGAGGATTCTGGTTACCCAAGCACCAGTATATCAATATTAAATTTTTCATAAACAGTCAATTTTGATTTGGCTTAATGAGCCGATCCCAAATCCGGCTAAAAACTTGTTTTTTTCATTCTTATGATGTTTGTAAATAAATCTTTTAAGTTGTGGGAGGTATTACTGTACATAAACATTCGCATTCACAGCTAAACCAGTTTTAAAAAAGACAGGCTCGCTTATGCCACGTTCGCTTATTGCCAGCCACAACAAAACTTTCTTCGCAAATTTCTGTTTTTTTTTTGGTTAACACCTGCATCTGGTTTGATATTAGGAAGCTTGAAATAATATTTTGGTGTCCAGTCATGGCCCTGCACTGTGAAATAACTTTCGTCGTCCATAATACAAATTGTGGATGATTTTGCCAATTTTTCGGAAAAGTGAGCGCCAGCGAAATTTAATGGATATCTTTTGGTTTTCTGAGACCTCAGGCACGGTTTGTTTTTTGCACATTTCATTAATTCCATTTGTTTTGTATATTTCTTTACAGTTTTATCACTCACTTTATATTTTTGTGCTATCCTGCCATACGATTTGGCCGTTCGACCTGCGCTTTCACGTTTCAATTTGGCTCTTTCTTTACTGCTCTGCAATGCACATTTTTTTCCGGACCCGGGTCTTCTTTCCATAGATTCACGATTACCTACATTCGACATTGTTTTATAAATACAAGTTTTCTTGAACTCCATCTCAGAAAAGTGATGAAAAACATTATTTTTCGTTTTGTTCGGATTGTCAAGCAAATAATTACATATTAATTTTCTACGTTCAATTTCGTTCAATGACATGTTGGCGACTGTGTTGTTTATAAAAATCCATGATGCAATAATGAAAGGTGTTCTACGTTGGCAACTTCTCGTTCTAAATCAGCCATCTTGAACGCCCTTAGAAACTGTGTTGTGCCTTTGCAGAATTTGGTTACCACTTTTGTACAAAAAAAATGTTGAATTGTAGCAGAAAATTAAGTTTTTCAAGTGGAACTTATAATATGTATTAACGATTGTTTTGACATTTTGGATACTTTTTTTTATTTGTTTTCTAAAAGCGAGAATTTGAATAAGTTTTTGTAAAAATTGTCAAGTATTTGTATAATGAAACATTATTTTTAAATTTATTAAGTTGAATACAGTTCTGGGGTTCATTTCGGAAGACAGGAAAAACAATTTTATTGGCATTTCCAATACAATATTTTAGTGGCAAGAAAAAGTATCAAAAATATATTTAACCTATGGATTTGGTATTCTAATGTCCGTTTTTGATAAAGTATCAAAAATAGTTCTCCATAAAATCATCGTCACAGACGAACTCACATTTCTCTTCCGCCTTTAACCGACTCGATCGTCTCGTCAACGTAAATTTTTCGTTTTCTCCGCTCGTCTTTGGAACAAGCTAATTTTATATTCAATTTAACCTATGGATGTTGTATTCTAATAACTATACCATAAAGGCTAAAGGAACTCCATGGACCTGTTTATTTCTGCTTTTTCAGTTATCAATTAGTATTTCTTTCCTTAAAATCCTGCCCTCAGTGTTTTATGCTCATAACCATGGATAACCTTGACTTTCTTCATAAACCAATAAACTATATTAATGTGGGAAAACTTTTCCGAAAAAAAGTTAATCGCTGGACAAACATTGTTATGTTGTTGGTACGGTTTGAATGCATTTGCGTCATATTTGAACATTTTACATTCTTTTCTGAAGAATAATCATTATCAAAGAAGTTTGTCTTTTTTAATTTGGCATCCAAAAACAACTTAAAAAATGTTCGTACTGTTATTAATTTTTTTTGTCAGTTTTCATATAAAATTTATATTATTCCAATCATTGTAGTTAAATTTTATGTAAATATCTTCAATCGTTTGTACTTTTTCCTAAGAACGGCCGTCTTTTATTCCCGTTTTTCTAATACTTCCAAAATACAACATTGAGCTAAGGGCGTTCAAACTGGCGCAACTCTTTCATTATTCCATCATGATAAAAATCTAACTTTTTGCGAAACTTTTATTCAAATAGTAGAGTTACTTTTCCCGTCTTTTTTTCTTCTGTTTACTGTTGGAATTTTTTTCAAAGATGTTTGAAAAGTGTGCGTATTTTATTCCGCATACCTTAAGTAGTAAGGAACTGGACGTCAAAACTTATCAACGCATGAAATAAACTATTTATTAATGAAACGATTTCCAGGCGAGCACTTTTTTCAACCACCCTATATTTATTTGTGTCTAATGCAAATCACGTGTGATTTTGTAAATTTTTTGTTTAATTTCTTTCTCCTCTTCTACACACTTTATACATACATACATATGTTCACCGTTAGTAACGAATTTTGTATATAGGTAAATCATAAGGGTGATGTTATTTCAAAAAATTATATGAGCATTATGTTAGTGTCGAAAGCATATTTTGCTTTGAAGTTTAAGAATGCTCAACTATCATAAGACCGAGCTATGCACATTTCATAAAGCAAAGGAAACGAAAAAAAAATCAAATAGGAAATAAGAAATTAATTAAGCCGCAAGTTTTTGTTTCTATTTGTTTTCTATATAATTATTGAACATTATAGCGAATGAATAAAAAATAAATGAACTTGTAGCACTTTTAAAAAATTCTCACTTCGCAATGAATTATGTATATCCAATTTCCTGCGGGACATTGAAAATTTACTAATCTACTTATAAATAAGCAATTTTTTTAAACAATTTTCCTTGTGGTAAGTCTTGCGTTGACTATTACCGAAATAACTCAAAATGTGTATGTATACACGCCGAATTGATAGCAGTCGCAAGAAAAGAGTAGGCAACGCAAGAAATTATTTTAGCGCTTGAAAATTTTGTAAATTTATTGACACTTTGCTGCACCTGCGTTTCAAAATTTATT
The DNA here is from genome assembly GCA_963971545.1 of Philophylla caesio. Classification (NCBI taxonomy): domain Eukaryota; kingdom Metazoa; phylum Arthropoda; class Insecta; order Diptera; family Tephritidae; genus Philophylla; species Philophylla caesio. Next base: position 183,123,916 of record OZ020604.1, on the reverse strand, counting down.
TATAACAATATCAACTTTTACAATACACAGAAGTTGCGTTTTGTTTACTTTTAGTGCAAATAGTAAAAGTGAGAAATAGCAAACGCAAACGTATTTAGGTGAAGAAGAAACTTGACGAGGTTTTAAAAATATCCATACATACAAATATATTCATGTAAAATGTCATTGATATTGAAGCTTTCATACTGGCGGCAAAAATAAAATGGCCTTTTATATTTTTACAAGCATTAGCTAATTATTTTTCTTTTATCTACATAATTTCTTATACTTTTACTGCTTTCTTTTCTCTAACGAAAACCGTATAAAATTTATTTTTATATGCAAATCAGCTGTCATTAAAACGATGTTCGATGTTCGATGATCATCCTTGTTGAATGTAATAATGTTAAAACATCGATGTTGCTAAACCAAAAATATCGTAACATCGATGTTAACAGAATTGATCATTGATGTTAACTCACGGCACTCATTTCTATTAATGCATCCACAAATCAGGTTTATTAAAATTCTGAAGGGGTACTCATTTACTGCGCACTGGTCGTTTCCTTCGTTTGTTCGTTCTTTGTCGTCTCGCTCACTCTCTCTCTCTTTCTTACAATTCCGTTCGTTTGTTCATACAAATTTATGTTGTGCGTGCGTCGGTTTTTTTAATTTACTCATTTGATAGTATTCTACTGTTGTGCATATTAAATTACTACATGGAATACAGCAATATGTTTTCCAAATTTCGAACTTCGAACGAATTCACTGTATTTTATTTCTTTGTCAATTATTAATGCAAAAATCATCGATGTTATCCAACATCCAATACTTTAAAACCAAAAATAAAACCTCGCCTTCGATATATAGCAAAGTCTTTCATTTCCACCAAATCACAGGCCTGATTATGTATGTAGGTAGGTGCAATGATATTCATTCAGTTTATTTATTGAATATTAAAAATTATAAATTAAAATGTAGCTCATTTTCTAATAAAAATCCTATGCACCTAAGTTTTAAACTAAAAATTAAAAGAACATTCAACCAATTTACATCGAAGTTTCACATCTTCTCTCATAAGTTTTTTCATTTTTTGAATAAACAGATAATTAGGTCTATTTCCAATAAACCAATCGGCCTTAAAGCTCAAAAATATTTAAAATAAATAGTTATGTGGCTAAACAATAACAAATAAAATGTATAAAAGGAAGAGCCAGCCTTATACAAACAAATTCTAACAAAATAGAAATTGTACAAAGGCAGTACAGCCGCACTTGATTAAAGTAAGTTGTGAAGGGAAATCAGGAAAAATACACAGCGTAAGCTTAGCTGAATGCGTTTAGCTGCCGGCTTAAGTATTGTGCATGTTGTTGCGGGTTCGACTCCCGCAGAATCCAAGAAGAAAGAAGTCTGATGAGGAAATGTGGTGATTTCCGAAATATTTAGTACTATAACTTCTACCGCTTTGAGTATTGTTGTTTTTTCCTAATAATTTTCCAATAAACCAATCGGCATTAAAGCTCAAAAATATTTAAAATAAATAGTTATATGGCCAAACAACAACAAAAAAAAATATAATTACGTCTTTCTATTTCGGTTTAATGATTCAAGTTGCTATAAATATCCATTGATTTTTATATAATTTTTGTTTTCATGAAATATCTTTTAATATGAAATAAAACCGTCGACAAAAAAAAAAAGTAAATAAGCGGTAATGCCGGAGACATGAAGCATGCATTTTATTTTAGCAGAATTTCCACTTCTTAAGTTTCGTACAAAGTTTAATATTTTGAAGTATGCAGTTTTTATTTATTAGATAATGTACCGTAATCAAATTGAGGAGTTCTAGAAATTAATAAAATATCATTTTGAATTCGGTTGCAATGACGAGACCACTACTGTATACTCGTATATCACAACGTTAAAGTTTATGTTTGAATATTTGTATAATAAACTGTATGTACATACATATATATTCGTATAAAATATTCAAAGTCAAAGTCCAATTAAAAGTTTTTACAAAGTCAAACAGTGATATCGTAACATTTGAGTGGTTGAAGCTTTTACAGATACGAAAGTAGTATTACAATTTTATGCTAAAATTTTTAAATACAAAACCTCGTTTATAAATGTCTGTGGTGGCCATTTAAAAAAAAATAATAACTAATTTCACTTATATGAAAGGTTAAGAAAGCGCTTTAGATCATGGGAACAGAACGCTGACAAAGCGTTTGAGAACATTTTCAAAATAACAAAATGGCACTAAACGCTCTCAAAATATTTATTATATAAAACATTTTTTTTTCTAATAGCGGTCACCCCTCGGCTGGCAAAAGCAAACCTCCGAGGGTATTTCTGCCATGAGAAAAGCATCTCAGTAAATACATCTGCCATTCGGAGTCGGCACAAAACTGTAGGTCCCTTCATTTGTCGTATAATATAAAAGACGCACACCACAATTGGTAGGAGAAGATCGGCCAAACACTGAGCTATATAGTGTAAGCGCCAAATTATTATTATTGATAAACGTTCTCTCGAAGAAGAATTAGGAACGAATGTTTCAAGAATGTTCTATTGTAGAACAAATGGGAAACAAAAGTCTTAAGAACTTCTGTCAAATAAAATTGGGAAGAAAAGCCTCAGGAATGTTCTCCTGAAAAAAATTTTTTTACAAATTCTTACAGAAAACGTGAACAATTTTTTTTGCAATTACACCGTATACAAATATTTCTAGTGAGGAGGTAGTGAAGAACCTTGAGTTTTAGCAACAATAAGTTCACTTTTCAAGTATAAAAAATAATTAAGCAAAAGACTGAGAACAAAAAAAACCGATATGTTGCTAATGAAACGTGCTAATAATTTACTACTTTTAGAAATGTAATAGGTCCCCAAACATCGTTAAAAATTTTTTCCAGAGGGTTTTTGATGCATTCTACCAAATACCTTATGTCTTTACTTAACCTTAATGCAATCATCACGTACCCTAAATGCTCTTCTTGAATTTTTTTTCGTGGCACTATTTTCATAACTAACGTTAAGTTCTCCAAACGTTTGTTCACGTTTTGTTCTCCAACAGAACGTTGTCTAGATTTTCGTTCTTATTCGATTCTCATTGAAAGCGTTCTCAAAATTTCGTTCTCATTTCTTTTGTTCCATTAAGAACGTTCTCAAATGTTTTAATCTCATACCGCTTAACTAAATAACGTTTCTGAGAGCTTTTTTATCATTTTTTTTTTTAATCGTTGCCGAGATCTCCTTTCTGCTTTTTTTTCAAGGAAACATTCCACAGATTTATTACTTAAGTATTTTCGTTTTCACGGAAACATTGTGTTCCTAGAATCTTCTCGTTTGAATTGCTATGAATACTTTTGTTACTGTTTAATTCTTTTGTAGAAACGAACTGGAAATTACATACTGAAAAAAATCGGTAGGCATTCGCAAACCTTGATTTTAAATAAATAAGTAAGTAAATATAAACTGAATATTATTCATACAAAGTGTAAAAAAAATGCTTTGCTTTGTTAGTATTAATAGAAGCTGCTTGACTTTAGGATTTAAGCTTTCCAAACAATTCCGACAACCGAGCGCAATGTTCTTTTTATCATTAAAACACAAATTTGACGCACAATGGCGAATTCAGCAAATCTAAATATATAAATATCTACATAATTAAATATTATTTAATTGGAGAAAATAATTACTTAAAGCAAACTAGTGAGCAAGACTTCGCATGCGATAGTAAACTCACTCGTAAAAGGGTTAGTGGTATCATCCAATTTTTTAAATGCTCCAGATAGGACTATTATGTTGGATGTAGTTACCAAACTTTATAGTTTTTAATATTGCTGACACGTTGGTTCACAACTTTACATGGCTAACTGATGCGCTTACTCGGCTTCTCCTCTTAAATTCTCTAACTCTTGGCAATTTCACACGCCATATATGTATGTAATATATGTGTGTGCGAGTATGTATAAACATATCTACATATGTATGTACATATGTACGTACATCTTTGGTTTAATGTTTTCTCACTATGCGCTTAAACATGAATTTATTTTGGTATTTCACCAACTTTCATTTTAAAGGCAACTACTAAAACTGTGTAAATTTTATAAGCATACTTTTGTGTACGCCACTAACATTACACACTCACTCACTTACTCACTCACTTACTTACTCACTCACTCACTTACTCACTCACTGATTCAGTCGCATTGCCTTTTCTAGCTAACTATTGAGCTGACACCCTGACATTTTACCGCCACATGCATCCGGTGTTAAAGTGAGTGGCGCAATCTTCTGTGTGGTTTATTGGTGAAACTGTAAAATGGTGTGCCTTTTATAGTGTTTTTGTGGTAAGTTCGTATGTGTGTGTGTTTGTGTGTGTATGTGTCCTTGATTATGATACAAGAAGAGTTTGAGAGCGCGCGCGCTCATAACATTTTTAGGTGCTGACACTTTTCCAGTTGGTATGTTGTAAATTTGTTAATGACACTGAAATACATAACTGAGGTAAAGTGGCAGCCGCCGAGCTGAGTTACGATTGCGCCCAAGAATATATTGGCAATTTTATTTACTTATGTATGGGAAGCATGTCGCACAGCGAAAGTGTTAGATAAGGTTCGTTCGTATATAGATATATGTATGTTTGTATGTGTAATGAATTTAATCCAACTATATGTATGTACATAAATTCATTCATAGCAGGCATGTAATCGTATATACATATATTGAGAATATTTTTTCATTAAATAATCCCTTTCTTTTGTTTTTAATTTCCTCCGTAATTCTATAGCCAAATTTATACAAATGTCAAATTAAAATTTTAAATAAAATTTTGAAACTAAAAACTTAAATTATAATAATTAAAAATTTAAAAATTATTTAAATAAAATTTGGAAACATTTAAGAATAAATCAAACACTTAAGTAAAACAAAAAAGTATGTACAAACATATCGCACATTTACTTTAATAGTGTCATAACGGCTTTTAAGTTTTGTATTTGAAAATTTTACACAACATAGAAGAAGAGTAAACGGACATTTCTGCATAATTTACTCGATTTTTGTATTTTTTTGGGCTAAAACACTATTGAAATAAATGAGCGATTTGTATGTACATATGTACATAATTTTTTTTTAGTTGCTTGACCTCGGTTGCCAGTGCTCATACATACCGTTTCAATACTGTAAATAATAATGTTTTTGTGAACTTAACTCTTAATAAAATTATTTGTAAATCCCTTTTCATTTAAGTAAAACAAAATGCCTTTTAACGAACGAATGCTTTCGTTGATAGTCCTGTGTCTTTGCCGCCGTCAAACAAAGTAAAGATTTGTATTGTTTTCTTCTTTTTCTTGTCCGACAGGGTGAATTGTTGATATTTGTTGGAACGGTTTTCCCTTTATTCCTTGTCAAGTTTGGTTTGGAGACAAACCGGTTTCGGCGTTGTGCCATCTTCAGTGTCAATTTTCGTTCTGTTTTTTTTTCAGTGGACAAAAAATCTAAAACTACTTATATAAAATTAAATAGATTTGAAAACTATATTCCAGAAAATTTACGAAAAACTGCGATGTTTTATTAAATTTAATGAATACTTTGGGATTCTTGAATATTGTGTACAAAGATAGTAATTTTTGACGTCGAGTTTGTTAACTTAATTTCAATCAACCTGATATATAAAGATTTGGTAAAAGAAGTTCTTTTCTTGTAACAAATATTCATTTTGATTGTGCACCGAAAATAATAATAATAATAATAATATAATAATAATAATCCCAACGGTTTTTTTCCCTCCATACCCGCCCGACCGACGCGAGGGGCGCATCCGTATGACGCACGGATATATAAAAAAAAAAAAATTTTTTTTCATATACATATGCTGCGCCGAGTCATGAAAGGCAGAAGTTTGTTAAGTGTCGAGATCTAAAACTGTTCAGCTACAGAACAAATGCTCATCAGCTGATCGAGTAGTAATATATAAGTATGTTTGTATCAATTATTGAGAGCATTGAGTATAGTTTTCTTTACGTAAAAAAGTGAGTCTGAAGTATCAAAAGAACCGGAATGAGTGTTAAAATCCTGGCACAAACTACGGAGTGGCTCATTTAACTCAAAATTACTTTTACATGGCTTCAGAAAAAGAGGCCGGAAATGTCTTGAAATTCGGGAGGGAACGTTTAGTTTTATTTCACCAAGAAGAGATGGGCTATAGATCAAGCCTGTCAGTAACTTCACTAAAAATACTACGCCTAGCATTTCTCTACGACTAGCAAGTGTAGGAAGATTAATGAGTTTTAAACGACTTATATATGGGGGCAGGTTGTACTGAGAATCCCAACGAAAATTTCTTAAAGCAAAAAGCAGAAATTGTTTTTGAATTGACTCTATTCGGTCGGAATGAACTTGATAGCGCGGGTGCCAAACAACAGATCCATATTCCAGTATTGGCCTCACTAACGTTGTGAATAGAGCCTTCGTAATGTATGGGTCATTGAATTCTTTTGACCATCGTTTTACAAATACAAAAACACCCTTGGCTTTGTTAACTGTAACATTAATGTGAAGATTAAAATTAAGTTTCGGATCCATTGTAATTCCAAGATCAACAAAGTTAAACACTTGTTCGAGGTTATGGTTACATATGTCATAAGAAGCCGGTTGAAGTGCCCTTCGAGAAAAGCACATTACCTTACATTTTTTAAGGTTTAGCGGCATGTTATTTACTTCACACCAGTTAGTCATGCTATTTAAATCCGCCTGTAGTAAGGACCTTTCCTCAACAGAATGATACGATCTAAAAAGTTTTACATCATCAGCATACAATAAAATTTTTGAATAGTTAATTACAGAAGGTATGTCATTTATAAAAAGTAAAAACAGAATCGGACCAAGGTGACTTCCTTGCGGGACCCCTGAAGATACATGAATAATGTTTGAGGAACTATTTTTAAAAAGAACTCGTTGTGTTCTGTCCATGAGGTAAGAAGATATCCAATGAAGGAGATTAGGTTGAAAACCAAGGAGATCGAGTTTATGAATCAGTAAAGCGTGACTTACTCTGTCGAATGCTTTACTAAAATCGGTGTATATAACATCAGTGTGCATAAATTCTCTGAATCCATTTGAAACATGAGTTGTGAACTCGAGCAAGTTTGTAACGGTAGATTTACCCTTAGAGAACCCGTGTTAAGTGCTAGAAATTGTAGAGGATAATGAATGCGTTAAATGGTCAACAACGATTGCCTCAAATAGTTTAGGAATAGCAGAAATCTTAGCTATACCGCGATAATTTTCTATAGAGGACCTACTCCCGGTCTTATGAAGGGGTAAAATGAATGATTCTTTCCAAGCTGAAGGGAAAACCCCAAGCCTAAGAGAAAGATTAAATAAATTAGTTAAGGGCTCATAAATATGTTTAGCACAGTTTTTGAGGAACCACGTCGGGATCAAATCGGGGCCAGCCTTAAAAGATTCTTTTAAGTTACTCAAACAATAAAATACTTCCTCAGAAGATATTTGCGGAATAAAAGCAGAGGTTAAGGGACAAAGTTTATATGGATAAGGTTTGCTCAGAGGCAAAGTAATGGAGTAATTTGACCTGAAGAATTTGGCAAACATGTTGGAAATTGATTGGGAGTCACAAGACACGGTATTTTGATATTTCATGGCAGACGGAAAACCAGTCACTCTGCGTTTTGAGTTAACGAAATCGTAAAATGATGCAGGGTTTGTTATTAAATTCCTTTTAACTTTGCACAAATAAGATCTGTAGCATTTTTTATTTAATTCAAAAGTAAGAGGTGAGTAAATGTTTGGCAAAAGTATAACGTTTCCAGTCATCTGTACACGTAAATATATTCTTACTTAACCGAGTATAAACATATGTAGAAATTTCATTGATTTGCAATAGTTCGATTGAAGCGCCACCTGGCGGATAAATTTCTTGCAAAGTAATTTCTTTAGAACTCTCAGTGCTGGTTTAAAGTCAGTTTAAACTAAGTTTAGTTAAACTAAGTTTAAATTTAAACTTAGTTTTCTTGCGCTCAATTAAATTTGTTACAACCAAAACGAAATAGGCAGCACGCAGCTGATAAGTTAAACTAAGTTTAACTGTGCGCAATCGGCCGTTTAAACTCAGTTTAAACTCCGTTTAAAGTTGACTGAAAAACTGCATACTGAGTTTAAACTTAGTTTAAACAACAAACAGAGTTCAACTTGCACTGAAAAACTGGCCCTTAGTAATATAAATATATTTCGTATATGAACTCAATATAACCTGAAAATAAGCTGAGAAACGGAGTGAAGTAATCGCAACGAAACTTGTCGGTTAGTTTTTAGAAAAAAGAATTTTTCTTTATATTAATAAACATATAGTTTGTTTGCAAGATTAATGTCACAACCTAAATAACAAAAATTCGTGATTTTTCGATTTTCTTGCAAATAGGTCAAACTTGGCAATTGTTCGCTTTATAGTAATTACATTTTTTTGCACTTAACTAAATAAAATATATTTAAATATTAAAAAATTTGTAAATACAATTTGCATATTCTTTAACTATTTGGAGCTAAATATTTCGAGTAGTAAGCAACTATTTTAAACAGTGGTTAAGTATAAAAAAAAAAATTTTGTGTCTGACCACTTTCGGTCTCAGTGCCTGATTTTGAAAAAGAGAAATAAAAATTGTTTTTAAAAGGTACAACATAGTATATTCGTTTGACACACTGTACCTACATATGTTGTTTGAAAAACGTATGAATACTAACTCCGTTGCATGACGAATGAATGCAATCACCACATTGGTTGTGGCATAAGGGAGGCAAAGTGCTAGAACGAGCGGAAAGCAAGGAAGGTTAACTGATTTATGACGGAACACATGTTAAAATTATTAAGTATTGTTTTTTTATAAAAAAGTATGTATAAACTCGTAGTTACGAGAATATCGCTCGTCGTTTGGCGTGTAAATTTCATCGTTCGCAAGATGTAATAAATTTATCTTTTCTGCACTTTAGTGAGTTGAACAGGTGAATATATGTAAGTAAAAAAGAGAGTTGCGCAGAGTAACTACTTGAAAATTACAAGTATGCACAAACATAAGACGATTTGGCGATGACTAAAAAAAAAAATTTGAAGCTCATCAGTATTAATATTTGTCTAGTGAAGAGTAATAGCTTACGGGATAATGTGCCAGGAACGAAAACTTTAATTTGTTCTGATAACAACAAAAAGAATAGAATGTATCAAATATGATCACGATTTAGAATATCCTGATTCTTAATATTAATTTTATGTTAATTTTCTAGTTTTAATCTTGGTCACCTGCCACCAAGAGTTGTTAATATTTTCCCTCACAAATATTCTCCCACCATACTCCTTGGTCCGGACGAATAAATCTCTGTACTCTCTAATTTCTAGAAATATTTTCATTCTGGTAAGTCCTGATATATATCAATGGCGCAATCTTCCTCCAACATTAACGCGCTCTGTTCGCACTCGATGTAAATTTAATTGCAGGGCTCTAAAGCAGTAGTCGGCATTCTCTTAAATGCAAACAATTCATTCCGTGAGAGTGTGTGCGTTGAGAGAGCAGTACAGTTGCTCGCTACTTATGGAGTGGCAACTGGTAAAATTAAAGCAGTTAGCAATTACTATTTTTAATAAAAATAAAAGAATCATAAAAAAAAATGTAGGTTAAACCGTTTGCAATATTACAAAAAAATTTTACAAAAAAAAAAAAAACGTATAACGGCCATTCAATAACTCCGTAGGATAAGTAAGAAAAAAAATTTTTTTTATCTAAATTTGATTCTATTATTTAACATAGTTGCCTTCGGAGGCGATACATCGATTTTAGCGATCTTCCAACTTTTCGATACCATTTTTGTAGTACGATTTGTCTTTTTCCTCAAAATAAGCCTCAGGAGAACACGGTAATTCGTAGATTTGTGATAATATTCTCTGTTGATGGTTTTTCCATTTTCAAGATAGCCAATGAAAATTATTCCACGTGCATCCCAAAATACGGACGCCATAACCTTGCCGGCTGACTGTTTTGGTTTTCCACGCTTTGGAGACGGTTCATTGCGTTCAGTCCACTCGGCTGACTGTCGATTGGACTGTGGAGTGTAGTGATAGAGCCATGTTTCATCCATCGTCACATATCGACGTAAAAATTCGGATTTATTATAGTTGAACAGCTCCAGACACTGCTCTGAATCATCAACATGTTGTAAAAAGCTGCCGTATGTCCAAATGTTCGTGCAAAATGCTGTGCAATGTTAGCTATCTAGTGCTCTTTAAATTAACGATTGGCCAAAACAATTTTGTGAACTTTTCTTTACGTTTTCCGGTGTAACAGCCTCATTTAGGCGTCCACTACGTTCTGCTTCACTCGTGCCCGTACAATCACGTTTAAAATCGGCAATCCACTTCTCCACCATATGTATCGATGGAGCAGAGTCCGGGTAACATTCCTGAAGTCATGCTTTGGTTTGCACTGTATTTTTTCCATTAAAAAGCAATTATTTTTTTTTTCCAGTTTATGAAAATAACAAAAGTTGCGTGACGTTCAATGCGATAACTTGAGAACCAATAGTTCGATTGTTGTCAAATTTTGACACATATCATTTAAAAGATGGCTGATTCGAGATACATACGACAGTGGCGACATCTATGTGTCATCCTACGGGCTTATTGAATGTCCTGTTATATATCAAAATATAGAGTTTAGAGAATAACAAATGGTGGGCGTCCGTGCCTATATCTCATTATATAGCTAGCCGGTTTGCCGATTAGGTAACAGTTGCGTCGATTGGGAGTACTACCACAAACAACCATCGCTCTTGATCACATCTTCGGTTATCATCAATATTTGCTTTGCATATGAAACTGGAGTAGCCAAGCACTATCCGGAAGGAGAACTACTTGCAGCAACGGTCCACCTCTAATAGGGTGGACATACAAAAAACAATATTAGTTTTTTTTAATTCACAATTTTGTTGAATTATTATTTTTTTTTTACAATTATATTGAGCTGGTATAAATTTGTTAGATTATGAACTAAATTTTAATAGAAAACTATTAGAGTCAACTATAAAAGTCAAAACTGAAATGTATGGGAAAACTCAAAGGATGAAAAATAATTATCTGGCCACTGAAAGCGCCATAAGCTATGCACGTGTGAGAAAATATAACATTTTTTGAGGAATAGTTTATAGAAAATTTAAATCAATATATTTCGAACGAGTAGACAGCTTATCTTCAGCAGACTTCAAAATAAATAACCAAGGTTTAGTTCACCATTTTATTAATATCAACTTTTTTAAATTATTATTCAATTAATTCAATTAATCTTAATCAATGTTTTATTTGTTTTATTTGCTGGTTTCTTGGAGATGGGACCCATAACAAAAAGTTAACCTTAACATTAACAATTGTTAAATAAACAGCAAATTTACGTTTAAATCAACAAAAGCTTTTAACCCAATTTTTGTTCCTAAAAAATAAAAACGCAAGCAAGTGAATGATAGCTTTGAAGAAACTTTCTTATATATATTTATGCGTCTAAGGGTAATTTTTTTAAAATGTTTTTTTTTTTAACCAATGGTAATTCGCGTTGCGCGATAAAATCAAGTTTAGGGGCTATTTTGGTGTTTAACGTCAAATATTAATCAAAATTTTTCGCTTAACTCGATTTATACACCACGTTTGTTGAGTGTTTATGAGCGTGCGACCCTCTTTTGTGCTTGAATTTGGACGCATTGTTGAAATCTGTGTCCTCAATGTTGAAAAACTCGACTGTACTGGTGAAAAATCTGGCGGCATTGGTGACTATTTTGTTAGTTCCCCAACTGAATTCCGTGTTTGAACGCTTGATTGTTGTTCATAAACACAAATTCTTTAACTCGAGTTTATGCGGCAAAGGGAACAAAGTAAAAGCGCGCTTTTCACCTCCACTTAAATGCAACAATAAAAATGTTGAAGGTTAAGTATGAAATAAGTAAGTAGATGACGCTGGTGAATTTAATGCTAATAAACTATATATCTAGAAATTGTATGTGTTATAATCAGTAAATCCCAACGCCAAAACACGCAATTTTTCCACCTTTTAAACATGGGCGGCAGTCAAGACTGTTTATTTTTTTTGTTTTTTTTTAAAAGGTGTATTTTTTTATTAAAATGAAAGATTCTTAGATCTGGCAAATGTATATAGGATTTTAAATCGATCCAATGATTTCAAACTGTACAAGTATTTCTTTGACAGTCTTCGGTAAAGGGAACTGATATTAAGTGAATTCTCTTAAAGTGATGAATATTAATACTTCTGTTTATATGTATTTTCCATCCAAACTTTGTGTGCTAGTATCATATTAACTTTTCCGACTCACGACTTCCACTCTAGTATATTTATTTTATCAAGAATTGTATATCTTTTTCATTATTTTTAAGGATAGTTTTATTAAATTGAATAATTTGAATAAATATTGTATCTCAAGAAGTACATATGTATTTGATATAAGAAACTGTTAAACTAAAATGTATAACTTGTATAAAATGTTCTATTCTTTTGCAAATCACGAAAGTTACATAAATACGAATCCAGTGTCACTAGGCGGAAATTATGCCGGTCTAAGAAAATGAAAGGTCCATCCAAAATCCAAAACTAAAATATCAAAAAATATTTGTACCACCATTTCCGAACTTTGCGATTAGGAAAAACAGGCTTATAAAATAAATATATATCTGTAATTTATCGTTATTGTGATGTGAATATTTATTAATACAAAAAATTGTATTTGTAACAAACACCTCAAAGTACAAGCTGCATTTTTTGATGCGATATGAATGTCGTTTGTGTGGATGTGGTGAATGAGTGCCGTATGCACTGTTTATTATAGGTGCCACATGTTTTTTTTATTATTTTTTTTATTTTATTATCATTGTAGTACAGCAACTGCTGTCGACACCAATCTACCTTCGGTTAGTCGATTGTGTTTTCTCCTTTTTTTTTTGATTGTTTGCGTTTTATTTTCTTTTTGGTTGTATTTCTTTTTGTGTGCTACCGACATGTTAATATTTATCGAGGTGCAAACTAATATACACTCACACACGACCGGCACTTGCCAATCAATATACATACATACATACACACACACACTTCTTTATGCTTGCGCTTGCACGTGTGAGCATTGTTGGTGCTCCTGTTTGGATGTGTACTGTACGTTGCATTCAGACTAAGGACACAGTTGGTGAGGCATTATGTTGAGGATTTCATTTGCATTCAATGCTGCATCAATTCTTTGCTCCATTACTCGCCCATTGCATTTATTTCACTGGTCACTGCTGTTGTTGTTCATTGCGTGGCGTTAAATGCTTTGCGCGTGTGACTGGCTGCTGCTGCCATCTACTCACTTTACCCATTCATAACTTACTCACAACAATGGAATATCTTCATGTATTGCAGGCATTTATAAATGAACGGGCTTTATGTATGCATGGCATGCGTGTGCGTGTATGAGGGTGTGTACTGTAAAATTGGTCAAGTGTATTTAAAAAAAAAATGAAGTGTAATAATTTGGTCAGACCACATCGGCACGCATTTGTTCCACTTGTACACACATGCAAACATACAGTTACTCAAAGAAATATGCACATGTGTTTGAAATGTTTTTTTTTTTTGAACAGCATGCTTCAGAAGATAACACAATTTTTTCAAAATTTTTTTTTATAAAACAGAAATATTTATAAATTCTGCCGATTTCAGAGTAATTGGATAATGTTTGTAGCATGGCAAAATGAAAATTTGAAGTGGCTGAATTTTTTTTTCTAAAATTTTTTTTGCAAATAAAACTGCATATCTGAAAAATTTCTAGAGTTTCTAAATAAAAATTATAATTTCTTTTAAAGATGTTTACTAAGATATAAAACTGACAGGTAGCTGAAAAATTTATAGAAATTCAATTCCAACAAAATACTATTTAATAGTTAGAACGGTTGTTAATAAATTTGGAAAATATTTTAGCATAGTTAATTCTGTGAGTCACTGTACATACACGTTTAAGTATAAATGCATTTTTAGACATGTCGTTGATGGAGATGCTTTGATGTTTTCTCCTGTTCTCCTTATTCAAACTGTGATCTTCCACACTGGCGAACCGCACCGACATGCTTGTATTTTTGTTTGTACGTTTGTGTGCTTTGGCAACGAATATATTCTTTATTTGTTACCACAATCCAACATTTGTAAGCGAAGCGGAGAAATTCACAATATTTATATCAGTAATTCTACTTTTTATTGGTGTATTTTTGCATGAACTGCGGCTTTTCCTTAACACCTTACATGCAGCTGTGTCCACGACGAATTTTAAAAGCCGTTTGACATATTTTAAACAAAATCACGTTCCTTTGAAAGCATTTATTTATATTTCAATTGTAAGTAGATTTAAAATATGCAAACTAGTTTAATGCCATACAACTAGTAAAGGACATGAATTGTCGTTGCAAAAATGTGATGACGTGATGTTATTGGTTTGTTAAGTACATAAATTCCAGACAAAAATTCAAATTTTTTTTTATTTTTGTAAACTGTTACGAACAAAATGTAGTTTAGGTAGGAAATTATATGACTGGAATTTTAGTTGTTAAGAGATAAATATTTAGCATCTCTTTCGTTACATTATAATATAATATATCGTTTACTTTTACCGATAGCCGGTTAGTCTGCTTCCTCTATGATTTTCCCTCTTTCTGAACAAAACTCTTAAATTAGGAATGTTACGCATTGTTCCAACAAATACTGAAATTTTCGTAAAATAGTTGTGAACTAGTCACGAAGTGGTCTTGAATAGGTTGCAATACAGTTTAGAAATGATCTTGAATTAATGCTGAAATCCTTCCGAATTATTCCAACAGTAATTCCGAACTAATCCCGAAATGGTATTAGCGCAAATTTTACCAACACCAACCACCCTAATCCAATTATAAGATAATATCAATGTAAACAAGCGATGACATGCACCTAAAAAAATGTTTCCATTTAGTTTTTCAGAAGTTTTTAAAATCTTTAAAAATTCAAGATTAACAAGAAGAATCTGTAAGTTTTCCGTTGCGCTAATGCAAATTTTACCTATGTAACTCGAAAACTAAGTGTTTACATGTAAAAAATAAGAACGAAAATTTACACTGAAGATGGCACAACGCCGAAGCCGGTTTGTCTCCAAACCAAACTTGACAAGGGATGATGGAAAGTCGTTCCAACAAATATCAACAATTCACCCTGTCGGAAACCGACAAAAGAAGAAAACAACATAAAAAATAAATGTTTAATACATATAAGTAACTCAAAGATTTGTTATTGACAAAATAAAAAAAAAAAACGGGTCTGTGCGAAATGATGTAAAAAAAAATAGACAAAGGATATGTGTACACTCAAGAGCTCAAAAATTAGCCTTAACAAAAAAAAAAAAAAACACAATTTTTATGGTTAATTAAATTGCAAGACTAAAATTGACATTGGCTTTAGTTGGAGTTGTTTTTGCCAAATTTGCTTCAATATATTGAATCTAAAATTAACGGAAAATATTAAGCTAAACAAAAATCTTACAAATATTTTAAAAACACTGCGTGCAAATTTTTGTATTTGGTTTATGTAAGAACATATGTATGTACAATATAAAGTTATTTTTAAATAAACACTATGAAGTATTCTAATGCCTCGGCTGAAGAAAGATCCTTGCTACAGCAAGATTTGGACAGCATAGTCAATTGGTGCAGCATTAATTATATGCCGCTTAACCTTAACAAATATAAATTCATGTGCTTTTCTCGACAAACCATTCAGCCGGCCTCCTACAAAATAAATAACTACGTCATAGAACATGTAAACAGTTTTGTTGATCTGGGTGTTGGTATGGATTGTAAACTCAATTTTAATTTTCATATTAGTTCCACAGTTAATAAAGCATGGGGTGTGCTGGCTTTTGTAAAGCGTTGGTCGAATGAATTCCATGACCCGTATATAACTAAAACACTTTTTACTTCATTGGTAAGACCAATACTGGAGTATGGTTCCATAGTTTGGAATCCTCGTTATCAGGTCCACTCAGACCAACTAGAGTCAATACAAAAACAATTCCTACTTTTTGCTTTGAGAAATCTTCGATGGGATTCGACATACAATCTGCCCCCTTACACTAGTCGTTTGAAACTTATTAATCTTCCTACTCTATCGAGTCGCAGAGAAATGTTAGGTATAATATTTCTGGTAAAATTAGTCAATGGATGGATCTCAAGTCAATTTCTTCTAGAGCAAATTAATTTTAATGTACCCTCCCGTGCAACGAGAAACTTTAAACCACTTTTCTTGAAACTATACAGAACTAACTTTGAGTTGAATGAACCGTTTCGGGGTTTATCCCGAGACTTTAACAATCATTCCAGCACCTTTGATGTATCGGACTCACTTTTTATAATTAAAAGAACTGTTCTAATCTCTCTTAATAACAGCTAACGATCCAATTTTCTTACTTTGCATTTCTCTAACTTGGTATTCGGCTGATGAATTCTTATTCTGTAGCTAAGCAGCTTGCGATCTCGACGCTTAACAAACTTTCTTCTGTCACGACTCTGCACCAAAGATTTGTATATATAAAAAACATCAGTATGTTATGGGTTTCCGTTGGGTTATAAATAAGACGTGCAGGGTTTTTGTGACGCATTTTGATTGATCACTATTTATGACTTCTACTAAAAATAATAAAATTTATATTATAAATAATAAAATTTTTATTATAAATGTTTGTTATTTTTCTGTTGGCCTGATTAATGTTAATAGTTGACAATTTTATTGAGCTCAAGGCCAGTTTATGGAAGGATTTTTGTGTGGAAAAAAAATAGCGGCGGATCAGTTGCTCTTATTTGTAGTTGGTTTGTTTAAGGAAAATGGAATAAACACAAAAATCCAGTCCGCTAGCGTAGCACAATATGTAGCGTGTTAGCACTGCAACTCCGAGCTCCAGGGTTCAAATCCTGGCAGAAGTGGTAATGAAGAATAAAATTTAATTAATTTAATAAAAAGAAGTCTGATGAGGAAATGTGGTGATTTCCGAAATAGTACTATAATTTCTACCTTTAAAAAACTGTTGTTATTTTTCACAAAAATCTTCCATATACTGGCCTTGAGCTCAATAAAATTGTCAATTATTAATTTATAATTATTTATATTATAAGCATTCATTTTTATTTAAGTGTTTCAAATTGAAATAAATATCGAACAGAATAAGCTTTAAAAAATTTCAAGTTTCAAGTGGCCAAAAATTATCGCTGATTTTAGACAATTTCTTTACCGTTTGCGGTCGGTTCTCCGTGCATATACTACATATATACACATTTTGTGAATGCGCTACGCGGATGAGATTGCCAAAAATAAAAATTTGGCAAAAATCAAACGTACGCTAAAGCCAATTGAAACTTTCACAAAGTTAAGTTTATTTTTTTTTTAAATAAATAAACAATTCGTAATTTCAAATTTTAAAATTGTTGTTGCTCAAACAAATTTAATTCGTGGCATGTTAAATCTAAGAGCATTGAAACATTTTTTGTTTAAAGACATTTACTCCTCAGCAGGCGATAGCAAATTATGAGTGTATTTCTGCCATGAAAAAGCTTCTTAAAAAAAAAAAACATCTGCTGTTCGGGGTCGCTATTAAGCTGTAGTTGTCTCCATTTGTCGCACACCGCAAAGGCGCACGCAACCAATTGAAAAAGAAGCTCGGACAAATACTCAGCTGCATAAAAAAGTCTAAGCGCCAAAAGAAAGTTATATTATTATTACTATTATTATAAAATAAATTAAAAAGGAGTTGGATTAAATCATTTTATGTTATATCGATTTCACAGTTTTTCATTGCCATATAAAATGTTTTTTGTGCATATGTACATACATATGTATATATGCGAGGTGCGAAGTATTTTATGCTAACAAATATAACTACTACATACTCGTATACTCATTTCCATCTCGTTCCTTACGCGCCATTTAAGGTTAATCCCGCAACACAAATCGTGTCGGTCTTGCCTATATTAGCGATTTGCTTCCACTTCTTTATATATGTAATTTACAATGTTGACTGGCCAACAGAGCGTATGAGTGATATATCTGTATGTACCAGGGATGTCAGTTTTGGGCATTTTATTGATTCTGGGATTTTCGAGATCTGAAAACAATCCCGGGATCCCGAATTTCACAAAGATTTGATTCGTAATTTTTAATTTATCAAAAACATTTAACACGTATGTAATCGTTGTATTATAGTAGTTTTTTAAAATAACATAATTATAACAAAGAAGAACGATTTGTTGTAATTCATGTATGTATTTATTGGTCTTTTCAATAATTAAAAAGAAATAAACGTAAAATTTGACAAACATAGAAAATAATATACATATTTGGTACAGAAGCAAATGCACCCACATAAAGTAAAATTATTTTTTATCACTGTTTGCGACCATTATTCAGTGAAAAAAGAAATACATCAACTAAAAATTAAATACATTACACATTCCATTTTGAGCGAGGCAGAATTATTCCTTATTTTGATCAAAATGGCATCTCCAAGAAATAAAAGCCTTAAAGTGTGTTATCCTCCAACCTAGACCTAAATTTGTTGCATTCAAATTGTAGTAAAGTGGAGAAGCACAGCTCCGACTCAACATTTGTTGGTTGGATTGTCGACAAAAAGTTAAATGTAAAAATTAGCCTTTATTACATTACAAAAACTAACAATTTCTTTTACAAAACCTTCTGATAAATTTTATGCCTTTCGATTATTGGACAATTGCGAGCAGCTCGTTAAAACTTAATGCAATTTATCTTTCAGATTTTCTGCCTTATCCACTTCAGGCACCTCGTCGTTAGTTCTATTAACATCGCTTTCATAGTAAGGCTCATTTTCTACTCGAGTTGGCTATTATCCAGCTCATTTATAATGGCAAGAACAAATAAAAGCCTTTAGAGAGTTAAAAAGCCGTGATATTCGTCTTCTTGCGTGATCGTAATACAAAAGTTGTGAAATTGTTGTCTAAGTTTCTGTTTTGTTTTTGTTGTTTCATATTCTTATTTCAATACAATTTGAAAAGGTATGTTTAGTGTGATATTTGTGTGTTTTATTCGATCGATTCTTTTTGTTTTAAACCATTTAAGGTTTATTTTTGTTTGAAAAAAATGTAAATTAAAAAAAAAAAAAAAAATTGCTATTAAATTCACAGTTCACGGAATTTCGGGATTCCGGGATTGACATGCCTAGTATGTACATATGTATAGACACATACTAGTGCGTGCAGCTTGGGGCTGCACTGATATCAAATATGTATGAACAATTTGTCGTTTATTTTCACACTTGCATGAGACAGGGCGTAAACTCTCACTTTGAAAGATTTATTTGCATATGTCCGATGAAGGAGGTGTGTGAACGCCACGGAATTGTGCTTACATACAAACGGATGTATGTAGTTACGATTATTCTAGGTTAAATACAAAAATGGTGTAACTCAAACATTTTCATAATCATATTTTGTATATAACTTAATCAATTCCTGCTATGTATACATTCTTAAATAATAAAAAAACTTGTTTATTAACACCCACTTTAGCTTTCAGAATGTGCTCACTTGTATGTTATGTGCGTGGAGAAAGTGTTAAAATTGTATTTTTCTTTAGTTAAAATTTTTTTGTTATGCTGCTTTTGTATATAAATTGCGATATGTTTTGCTGCAGAAGTTTAGCACACCCCTCGGCGTATATGTTAAGATAAAGTATAGACATTCACTCGCTTTTTTACATTTGTACGTTAAAATTATTGCGTGCACAGATATGCTGCTTTACACAAAATCAGTTTACATAATTAATGATTGCCTTTGGCCGCGTTAGCGTTCAAATAATGTCCCTAAATTTAAAAAGCTACACACGTAAGGTGGAGTATTGTGAAGAAAAGTTTTGTATATGGAGTTGGTGTGCAGCTCTTTTTGACTGCGGACGTCTTTGGCCGAGCATTGCTGCACGGCAGGAGAAATGCTGCTAAGTAATCTTTGGCTTTAGTGATCTCATTAAAACTTCTTTAGTTTAGAAATTTGTCAGTGGATTATTTTTCAGCAGGAATAGCAGTTCCCCTGTTGCTGTTTTTGCATGTGCTTCTAATGCGTAATTGTCCTAGTGTGTAACCTGGAAGCAAAATAAGTTTTATACAAAATTTACAAAAATTTTAAAATATATTCATTAAAATTTCGAGCTTTTAAAAAACTGTTTTATATATTTCGTTTGCTTCCTTATAACGTTTAATACATATATATTTTAATAGTAGCACATTCTTTAAAAAAAAATGTACAAAAACAGCAGCGGATGGGCCCCTCGCGTCAGTTGGGCGGGAATAGAGGGTAAAAACCGTTGGGATTATTATTATAAAATTTGTGAGCTAAAAAATTACGTACTATTTTAAATATGTTACAAAAAAAATATTCGAAATTTGTATGAAATTTGGTTTGTTGTTAGTAAAAAACATTAGTAATTAGAAAAAGGAAATATTCTTGTAAGTAATCAAAACTGGATATAGCAAGGATGCATTTTAACGTTAAATTTAACCGTTCCGAAATGTTTTCTCTTGTTTCGGTTGAAACATTTCAACAAGCAATTATCATAATGCATTTCATTACGTTTTTAACCGAAACGAAATGCTGGCGTTAACGTTAAAACGTTAAGAAAAACGCTGGAGATTCACTCGTTGCAAACAGAAGCGCAAACAGGCGCACAGAAGCGCTGCATACTTTTAGGCACATTAAAATTAACGAAAACGGAAATTTTATAACGTTACAACACTAACGATTTGATTTTGTTTTGATCAAAGAACATAAATGTATAAGAATGGACAACACGTTATTATTAGCAACGAGTGAATCTCCAGGGGCGTGCTTTCTTACTCTAGCCAATCAAAAAATGCATTTGAGCAAAAGAGAAAGCATGCCCCTGGAGATTCACTCGTTGCTAAAAGTAACGTGTTGTCCCTTCTTATTCATTTATGTTCTTTGGTTTTGATAACATGGCGCCGAAACGCAACAAACTCATTTCGTTAAGTTAATTTTGCTCGTTAACAAAACAAAATGGTATCGTTTCGTTTCTTGAGCAGCCCTGGTATATAGTAAGTGATACCGAATGACGTTTCCGTAAGCGTATTTCCAATGTTTTCTCGATTTCTACTTTTTGCCACGGTCTTTTATTATTCATCAATTTCAGGTGTCATTTGCTGTATGGATAGGTGCTGTTGATTTTTCGAAATTTGTACTAAAACTTTTTGCATATTTTACAGTTAAAAACATAATTGCTGTTTGACCTTTGTATGATTTAGTTGTCCGCTCTTCCTCGTCTCGATAATGATTTTAGTGTGCGTGGGTTTTAATATCGTTCTAGCAGCTAGTAAAGCTTCTGGATATCTTTTTGATTAAGAACTTACTCTGAGGCCTACCTAGGTTTATAGGTTTTATAGCGACAGAGGTGGATGTGCTATTGATCGGTAGGTAATTTCAGCTAAGTCTTAAGTCTTATAACTAAACTAGAAAGCGTTCCAGCTCAGCTTTAATGTACCAAGATAGTCTGCTCCACACCCCAAACTGGGTGAACATATCTGAACTGGCTCACCGATTTAATTTAAGGTTACTTTTTTCGTCGAGAATTCATGTGTAGTAAGATTTTTACATGTGAAGGGTAGATATATGTTTTTTCCAAAAAAAATATCTATGTACATTTCAAGTTCTCAAGCAACTTGGAAAATGTGTTCTCAAAAAGTGATTTTAATTTCGTTAATATTTTTTAAAAATTTCAGTAGCACTTTAATATGTATTTGTGATATAGTAAACAATTCGTGAGAAGTATAATTTTTACATAAATAAATATTTTGATTTTGTTTAAAAAGATCTTTTCGTCTTCCGGATCACTGCAGTGTCTTCCATGCTGAGGTCGCTGCAATACAGGAGGCGGTGGACTTTTTAACAACCAAAGAAGTTGAACACAGAGAAATCGTATTTTTTTCTGACAGTCAAGCAGCGCGAGGGGCTCTTGTTTCTGTCAGCTGCAACTCAAAAACGGTGGCAACCTGCCGCAAATCTCTAAACGAAATGGCGAAGCAGTTTGCTTTTTGCCTGGTATGGGTACCAGGGCACAGCAACATACCGGGAAATGAAACAGAGAATGAGGTTGGTAGAGGGGGAACATCCATTCTGCTTTAACCACGCTGGAAGGGTTTAGGTATGTAGCTCGATACCTGTAAGCTCTTTCTGAAGGACTCATCCCTTAAGGAAACAGGAGGCCGTTGAAAAAAACGGTAGCACCTGTATAAGGTCCAAGCTCATGTGACCAGATTGGGACGTCAAGCATTCACAAGGTCTTCTCGTGCTGAGCAGGGGAGACCTGCACTTAGTTTTAGGAATTATAACAGATCAGCTACTGATAGGCAGACGCTCAGAAATGAAGAGAAGCCTGAAACGGTAAGGCATCTCCTATGTAAATGCCCCGCCCTATGGGCAAAGAGCAGGAAATTCAGAGTTCTTCGGCGACTTAAGCGATCTGGCCAGGATAGAGGTACGCATGCTATTAAAATTTGCAAATTCCACTCGCTGGTTCGAGTTGGGGGTTTTCAATTCGCATGGTACCACAAGGGGCCTAACAAGGCCTTTGTGTGCTGGTGAGATAGCTGGCAGCCACTTCTACCTAACCCTAACCTACACTTCACCAAGTTTCGTGAAATTGTTAAGAAGAGAACGCCATCAGAAAAAAATCGCTTTAAAACTAAGTTACTCATTAAACACGAATTTGAAAAAATTGACTTGAATTGAATAAATTAGGAATGCACAGTTCAGAAATTGTCGCCCACCTGTCTTTCTTTATCATTATTTTATATTCTAGCGACTGCTGAAATAATGGTAATATTCTTCTATTTCTTGCTTTAGATTTATAGTAAATCTTTTTTCTTCAGAAGCTAAAGTAACTTCTTCCTCTGATGCTCGGTGGTTTAAACAAGTAAGTTGCTTCACCCTTTTGCTTTCTCCTAGAGTTGTAAAATTGTTTTAAAGCGTGCAAGTTTTTGTTTATTTTTCTTAAACCCTAATCACGTTATTTTGTACTTCATTAGCGTTGCTGCTCATGCATGAGTCGTGTTGAATATAAAACCAAAAACAAAATATAATTGCCTTTTGTATAATGACTGAAAGGAACACAACTGTGCGACTATTTTACGAGCGACAAGTGAGCGAACATCAACCGTCTGACCATAAAAGTGGTAGATTACCACAAAAGGCAACAAATCCAACTAAAAAAAAAAATAAAACAAAAAACAAAAGAAAAGAAAAAGTAGGAGAGTATTTGTAATTTTCAATTTATTTGTGCGTGTTGAAACTTGCGAGCAATCGCACTAAATATTGAGGATAGACGTAAGTATGTGTGCGTGTATGCATGTAACTAAGTGTGTATGTAATTGTGAATGGTTTATTTTTTTATTTTTATGGTAGCTTTTTACGATGGCTTGCACTTCCTTCTGGCTGTCGATAAAATTGCTGCACTGCCGCATGCAGGTGCTTTTTTCTTGTGCTTTTGCGTCTGTTTTAGTGCAATAAAGGCGTTGGTGGGTGGCGTGCAATTTAAAGTAATCAGTTTTTTCCGAAACTATTCACGCATCGATATAGTAGTGTAGGCTAACTATTTTAATACAAGCTTACGCTACAAGAACTCGAATGTCTAAACTTATATTTTGGTCAAATAGTCACTACTTGTTTTTTAAGCTATGTCGATTTTACAGTTTTCCTTCCGTGAAACTTAATTATTCTCTCTTTGATTTTTGTTATTACGTTAAAAACGTTGGGCAAAAAAAACGCTCCTCTTAATTATAAGCACACACTTACTTACTTACTTAATTGGCGCATTAACCGCCTAAGCGATTTTGGCCGAGGTCAACAAAGCACGCTAGCTGTCCCTATCTCGTGCTAACTGGCGCCAATTGGAAATCCCAAGTATAGCCAAGTCTTTTTCCACTTGGTCTTTGCAACACAGAGGAGATCATCCTTTTCCTCTGCCACCACCAGCGGTTACCGCGTCAAAAACCTTCTGCGCGGGAGCTATTTCATCCATTCGAACGACGTGGCCTAGCCAGCGGAGCCGCTGATTCTTAATCCGCTGCACTATATTTACGTCATTGTACAGCCCGTACAGCTCATCGTTCCATCGTACGCGGTATTCGCCGTCGCAAAGACGCCAAGGTCCACAAATCTTTCGAAGAATCTTTCTCTCGAACACTCCAAGAGCCTTCTCGTCAGATGTTGTCATCGTACATGCTTCTGCGCCATACAATAGGACGGGCATGATAAGCGACTTATAGAGCGTGGTTTTTGTCCGTCGAGAGAGGACTTAACTGTGCAATTGCCTACTTAGTCCGAAGTAGCACTTGTTGGCAAGAAAGATTCTGCGCTGGTTCCTAAGTAAAACGAAGTTGTCTACTTTTTCAAAGTTTTAACTGTCAACAGTGATGTGTGAGCCCAGTCGTGAATGTGCCGACTGTCTATTTGATGACAGGAGATACTTCGTCTTGCCCTCGTTCACCTCCAGACCCATTCGCTTCGCTTCTCTATCCAGTTTGGAGAAGGCAGAACTAACTGCGCGGTTGTTAAAGCCGATGATGCCATTGTCATCGGCGTACGCCAGCAATTTCACACTCTGACCGATTTAGTTCTGCGGCTCGAATTATCTTCTCCAGCATGAGGTTAAAAAAATCGCACGATTCGGGTTCAACATCTTCTCCAAGGTTGCTGCAGCTGCTTTCATTAAGTAATGTGGAAAAGTGCTCACTCCATAATTTAAGTATGCTGTGGACATCCGTCACCAGGTCACCATTGTCATTCTTACAGGAATTCGCCCTTGGCAATTTCTTTTAATATAAAATTCATAATAACATCAACGACATTTTCTATATTTGTTGGAACGAAACTTGACTATGAAATTTACAGAAAACCGACAGCTACATACACCATAACACAGAACACATCAAATCATTCTCAAGAACACAAATACGCCGCCATAATACAACTAACGAACAGACTTGAACGAATACCTCTATCGCCAGAGGCATACGGAAAGGAACTAAATACAATATACAACATAGCAACAAACAACGAATATAAAAAGGAGCTCGTAGATAAATTCAGAGAAATGTATGCAATTCAAAAAAGAAGCGACAGAAAGCTAGACGAAAAAACTTGAACAGTAATGCCTTATACAGGAAAAATTACATACAAACGTACAAAACTGGAAACAACCTGGAAAGAATACTTAAAAGCAGCACGAATGAAGAAGAACCATTTAACAAACAAGGCGAGTATAAACTGACCTGTGAGTGTCAATAAAGCTATATACGACAAACAGGACGTATAACAAGAAGAAGGTTTCGTGAACACATAAGGGACTACAAAAAAAGGATAAGAAAACCCACGACAATACCATAATCTAATTTTTCAAACCATTTGGTAAACGCAAAATGTTCACCCGCAAACATAAAGAAAACCGTTAAGGTACTGCACGTACAACAAAAAGGGCGGCGCCTAAATGCTCTTGAAAACATGGAAATATATAAACAAAAAACATTTGATGGGAGGATAATAAACTATTTATGCAACCCTTATGCGATATTTGCACCATTAAGGCTTGTTTACAAAAAACAAAACAAAGACGGTAAAATGACAGATATATATAATATAATTTTGGCGGGTACACTATATAGCTCAGTATTTGGCCGAGCTTCTCCTACCATTTGGGGTGTGTGTCTTTATATTATACCACAAATGGAGGGACCTACAATTTTGTGCCGACTCCGAATTGCAGAAGTATTTAATGAGCTTTTTCATGGCAGAAATACCCTCGGAAGTTTGCCATAGCCTGCCGAGGGTTGGCCGCTATTAGAAACAACTTTTTCTATGATTAAGATTTTGCTTGCCCTGACTGAGATTCGAACCTCGAACTCACCGGCATATCGAGTTATAGCACGCACCGCTACCAACTCGACCACAGATACCAACATACAAAACAAATCTGCAATACCTAAACGGACTCAAATTACTGATTATCTACCTGCTCTTAACACGAAGGCAGATTCAAGATAAAATATACTCTTTTGGACTCTAACCGCGCGAGACTGCAGATACCTATTTTTAGGACACTTAAAATTTGTTATTGATTATGCATCAATACCTGATTGATCAAAAAAAAAAAAACCAAATAAATACGGAACAACAGGCATAAACTGAACAGAACGAAAATTGACACAACGCCGAAACCGGTTTGTCTCCAAACCAAACTTGACAAGGGATGACGGAAAATCGTTGCAACAAATATCAACATTCCAACCTGTCAGACAAGAGGAAGCCGTGAAGAAAGAGGTCTGATGAGGAAAAGTGGTGATTTCCGAAATAGTACTATAACTTATACCGCTTTGGTGTTGTTGTTTTTTCTTTAATTTTTCCAACAAAAATTGGCCTTTAGCTCATTTAAAAATAAATGTAGTTTTACTGCAAAATTTCTGGCGCGGTTGTTAATTCAATGGAGTTTTGTCATAGTCATAGAGAAGCCAGTAAAAAAAAGTTTGTATAAAATTTTTTAAATATAAGGCATACTCGATATATTTTTTATGTAAAAAACTGCACAATATCGTTTGATTTTCTTTTGGTTTTCTTTTATTTAATTTTCATTATTTATTTATTCAAACCTTTCACCAACATCTTGTAATTATTTAATTACTTGGAGTATACAGTTTTGTAACATTTAAACTTAAAATTTTACAAAAAGCCAGCTTCAAGTGACCATTGTGTAGGTGCCATAGGTACTTAACGCCACTTCGTTGTTGATAGAAAAAAATTGAGATATGCAAAAGTCTTGAAAAATATTCTATTCGCACAAGCAAATGAAACCATACTCCGTGTTTACTTGCAGTGACTTCTTTTAGAACTCTGTTACATTTTCATGTTGACATTCATAAAAATAGACATTGCAATTGCTTTTGTGTTTGCCACATCACACCTTCATTCTACAGAATGCCTTGTGTTTGCCCCTTCACATGTCAGCTGTTGCTCAAATATTGCTACTTAAACCGTCGTTAGTTTGTCTAATTTCGTTAGTGTCTCACTATTTTTTTTTCGAGCCAGTCCATGAAATGTGCGAAGGATGTATATATTACTTGCCTTGACATCGCATCAACTTTGACTTTGACGCCGTGACGTGGCTGGCTCTTTGTTGCGGTACGCCAGGTCGTAGACGTAACTCGAATCTTTGCAACGCCTTGCTAACATGCGAGTATAAACATATGTATGTATGTGTGTTTGTTTACACATACACATACACACGAACGCATGCCTGTCTACATCACATATGAATCAATTTTCTTTTCAACTCCTTCAACACAGCTACTTTAAAGCAACTAGATTTTCAGCTATTCACTAGCTAGTATCACTTTTGCTTTTCCCAGTTGTTTGTTTATTATTGCTTCTGCAACTATTCAAATCTTTCTTCAACCTCAACAACATTCATTGATATTACAGCGCGAATAGCGAGGAGTTTGTTACTTATGTTTGTATTTTTTCCATGACTTGCTTTATGAATGTTTAGCTTATGTAAATATGTAAATATGTAGATGCATACATACGTACATAAATAGTAATAAATGTGTTTACCTAACCATATAATATTACTCATTTTATTAGTGTGAAGTATATTTGCACACGGGGTAATGTTTTTTCTTTCACACAATCTGCAATATTTGCTTAGTTTATTGTAGTACTTTTGGTTTTTATTTTCATCACTTTAGTGGAATTTATTTATGTACGAGTATATTAGTTCTTCGTGTTGGTTATATGAATATTGAAAATAGCCCCACAAGGAGTTCAGTTATTCGCACATATTTTTAAATATTGATCAATTAATGTTTTAATGAAATAATTGAAATCGAAATAAGTTCGAAATAGTCTAAAATAGTCCAGAACTACTCTCGAAATGTTAATGAAATGGTTGTAAATTAGTTTCAAAGTGGTCCTGAACATATCAAGAAACCGTTTTGGAACAAATTTTCTGTGGGCTAAAGTTCCGTTTATTCTGCGTAGACTGAAAAATTTTAAGGCAAAGTTTTTACTTAATTATCCAAAACTAATTGTGGTTGTGATCAACTACGAATGCGTACTAAAGCGGTCCCTTACATAAAAAACTTCAGATAGATCACATTTCAAAAAGAAAATAAGCTACTCTTTTGTCAGAAATTACAATTTTTAGTTCGAAGAATTTTTACTAGTAAATTCGGGTTAATCAGTAACGTCATCAGATTTAGTATGATAAGTCAGGGAACAGCTTAGTTTTGGTATTAGATAAAAACAAAAAAAAAAGTTTTAATATTTTGAGAGATCTTAAATGTGTGTCCTGTGCAACACGCCTTAACCGTCTCCAAACAGAAATAAAACTTATATTTGATATCTTTGAACGCGCTATTTTCGATTGAGGCGGGAGACCGAATAAAAAACGTTAGTTTTATATTCTGAGGACCACCCTAACGTACGTATATTTGCATATGTATGCAGTGTCCACTTGTCTACATACGACGGCAATGAAAATTAAAAAGAAACTCACCGTCTCACTTATTTACCACTCGCTCAAGGCTGTCTGTGTTATCGTTGCGAATGTCGCGCACGACGACAGTATTGCTTGATTTATGTAGCTATTCATAATTACGAGTATATATATATTATTGTCTGCAGCCGCTGATAGGTCTGCGAAGAAGGCAAAAGCATTAAAAAATAAAGGACGAAGTCGCGAATTAATTTAAATGTTGGTGAATAAGTGCAGCTGCCTCCACATTAGGACATGGCACAGCTGCAGTTGAGTACTCATCAGATGACCCAAATTTATTTAAGAGCGCACGAGCTCATTTAATAACAACAAGTGTGTTGCAAATAAAAAAAAAAATATATAAAAAAAACACGGATAACACGTGCGCTTGGTGTTGCGGAAAAGTAGCGAAACGCAAATGTACACGAGTACATTAAATATTTATTTAAGTGTGTAGATAAATTATTCTGATGAGTTACACTGCAAAAAATTGTGCGACTAATCTCTAAAGAGAGTATTCGGGGATTAGTCACTAGCAGGTACAATTGAACATTAATTAGTCGCAACCACGATTGAGCGAAACAAAGGTTGCGCCCATCGCTAAACCGCTCTCTTCCGCTCTTCGTGATTTTGACAGAATAAGTTGTTTTTGCTGCGTCACACTGGTGAAACTGATTTTTTATAGGGTAAACGCACCCATTGCTGGACACTAAACATTTTCTTTACTTTGACGCTCTTTTTCCTGCTATTAACCAAATCGCGAATAATTTTGTTGTTTGTATGAGTATACATATTTTTAATAATACAGTGTTAGTTAAGTAATTGTCATGATGTATGTAATTATTACCCTGAAAAAAGCACAGTTGTCCGGATACTTAGATCGTGGTGTATTTACCGTACATTACATTTCATTCGCTTTTGTTTTTGTTTTGTTATCTCTCTCTCCCTGCTCTCAACCAGTGTGACGTCACGCACAGGCAGATCCTCTCTGATGGGCGCAATCTTGTTATCCATCATTCTTGAGTCGCAACAAGTTTCAAACGTGTATAATTGCTGCTTAGTCCTGTATTCAGCTCTTTCGGTTATGATAAACGTTACATTGGAAAATGCACGTACTTGGGCAATAAAATTGCATGCACGTCGTTGGCATGTAAGGAGAGCGTTCGCTTAGCAACCCTCGAGAAGTCGGTTCAAATCTCGCTCCAAGCAATGGTTTTTATTTTTGTTTCTATCAATAGACAAGTCTTCATTTATACCCATTGTGTATAATAACAAGTGAGATATCTTTTCGATAAACGTCAAAATTTGGAACAGCTGAGATCACCTGTTTTTGCAAAGTAAATTCGCAACCCTGGCGTTCCTCGTATATTTTACCCGACTGCAGGGACGGATACAGGGGAGGGGTTGTGGGTGTCTGCATTCCCCCCAAAAAATCGGTAGTCTCAGAAAATTTCAACCGTGTTTTCAAATTTGTAGCACACACAAAAACTCACTCTAGACAAAAAAAATTAAAATTATTACCCAGTAACTGGAATACAAAGAATGCTTTTTTGCCAAAAAGTATATTTTATTCTAAAAGTGTATGACTTATCAAGCCGCCTTCGAAATATGCAATTTTACAAACACATTTACCGAATCAGTGTTACGTTTCCAGTCACGGTGGCTCCGAGTGAACGGTCCTTTTCTATTTTACGGAGGTTGAAGACGTATCTCGAGATATTGAGGTTACTAGCGACCTAGATATTTTGGCAAAGAAAAAGAGGAGAATCGATGAAGCACTTTAAATCCCTGACGTTTTATGATTCTACTGATTCAAATGATATCATATTCTATCTATGGCTTTATAAAAATGCATTCGACATTTTACCGCCAAAAAAATATTTTCAGTTCAGCTTTTTCCAACTTCGGGCCATTCGTAAATGTCGACATATTGGCGGCCAGCTTAGGTACCCTGTCAAACGCCATCTTAGGTATCCTGTCAAAAGCAACTGTCAAATAAGATATCTCACTTGCTGTTATACACAATGTTTATACCTTTTTAGGCATAGAAGGATACAATTAGTCTCTTCATAGGACATGCTCGAACAAAAGCGAACAGTTCATTCCATATAAAGAGATCAGAAGTTGTATTAGTCGCATGTTTCCTTGCGACTATTCCCAGACTCAGCCTAGACTAATCGCATTTTTTGCCGGGTACATAATTTGTTTGAGTGTGTTTATAGTATTAATATTATACGTACATATGTACTATGTACATATGTATTTGTAGCAGTGGCGTCTTACCAGTAAGGCGATCTTGCCGGATCCCATGCACAAAAGGGCCGCAGAAAGCATGAAATGTTTAAATGATAATAGCGATTTGTAAGTATTAATAAGTTCCGCGACACTTTACAACGTTCTACCTGCATATCCCTTAAACCTTAGAACGCCGCTGTTGTTTGAAGCATGCTTTATATACATATTTCCATTGCATGCGACAGCTTGTAAGTGCAGTTGCTGACAAATTGTGTGCATGTTAAAATACCCAGTGACAACATACATACATACATAAATATTTGCTTTAAAGTCACCTGCCGTTGTAAACATTTCGTTGACAACACTAAAAGTGCAACATTTCCTCTATAACAACACATTCACTGCACTTGCCGTCAATCCTGTTGGTTACTAACGTTACTACTATGTACTTGTGAATATTGCTATCAACTTACTTATTTTTATATGTGTAGAGATATGTATGTATGTATGGACAAACGTATAGAATCCATTTAAATATTCCTCCTTTATATTGCTCGGCTCGTTCAGTGTGTGAGTGAAAGGATATTGGACAGTAATGTAGGTGGATGGAAAAATTTGCACGTTTACTTGGCACTCAAGTTGACAATAGTTGACAAATTTAACCAACAAATTGCCTCTGTCATTTGAAATTTTGATGTGTAAAATAATAACGTGCAAAGGAGGTAGATGTTAAATAGATTTTACTGTTTTAGTGAAGAAAAAGTAAGTAGTCACCCAGTGCTGAAAATGCCGTAGAACAGAAGTTTCCTATACAATTTTAAGAATCCGAAAGCAGGTAACTTTATGCTTTAATATATTGCCAAGAAGCTACGTATATTCAAAGCGAATGCTCGTTAAAGGTATAAGAGACTGACTTCGAAAACGTTTATTGCAATGCATTAGTTCATTGACTTGCCATTTTTAATTTAACATTTATAGGTTTTACTTTAAAATTTAAATAATAGTTCACAATTTTATTGAGCTCGAGTCCAGTTTAAGGAAAATTTTTATTTGGAAAAAAAAAGAATTCCATAAACTGGACTCGGCTCAATAAAATTGTGAATTATAAGGCCAATAAAAATCTTAACAAAATTTTCAATTTTATTATTTTAAAGTGACTTACATGAATTAAATTTGTAAAATATGACTGGCCAAGATGTACTCTTCACTCGACGCCACTTTTACTCAAAAATTTTTTCCGTTACATTCAAAGTATTCAAAAAAAAAAAAGAAAAACGAAGCTTTTCTAAACCTATGTAAGATATATAGTTTCCTCATTCAAAGCATGTTGTTTTTTACTGAATGTGTACTGCTTGCCTCTTAAGCTCGGGGTAATCGAACCTGGTTCCCCTGCAATGCAATGTGACCGTGAGAAATGTGCTGATCGCAGAATTACCAACCATAACTGGTACCGATCAAACTATTTTCAAAAATAATATCTGACACATTTTTAACTGATAAATAATTTTAAAGACAACGCGGTTTGTATTTTCCATTTTATTATAAATGAGCTTATATATTTTATTTATTTTTTCTTAATAACAAAAGAGCAGCGCCTTTTTCGCCTTTTCCTAGATTAAATATGTGCATGTCTTAAAAAATTTTTTTGAACTTTGGACATATTAAAAAAACATTTTCTAGGAAATACCATCAACATTTTAGAATTATTTGTAGTCGATAGTTTTGTAGCCCAGTGGTTTTTGCATAATAATAAACACAGAGTTTTTACTTCTACAAAAGCTGTGCAGTTACGGCATTAGTGGTAAACTGCTGGATTTTTTTTAGAAGCTTTTTAACACAAAAAAAGTTTCTTGTGAAAATTGGGCCAACAACATCTCGTGTGGTTGTCAATGCATGGTCAGGCATTCCAGAGGGCACTCATTGCGGGCCACTCTTGTTTATTCTATTCATAAACGACTTGCCTAGCTGTTTTAATTTTTCAAACTGCTGATTGTTTGCCGACGATGTTGTGATGTTTTCAGCTGTGTGTGAACTTTCAGATTGCTATCGTCTTCAGCTTGATCTGGATAAATTTGTTATGTGGTGTACATCAAATTGTTTGAAACTTAATATAAATAAGTGTTGTGCAGTTACGTACTCGAGGAAACCTAGGAGTGATAGCAACTATACTTATTAGCAAAATAGTTCCATCATAAAGCGGAATACTGAAATTAAAGATTTGGCCATTATTTTGACTCCAAACTCGCCTTTACAAAACAAATTGACTATATCGTATCCAAATCTTTCTTCATCAGACGGAATACTCAAGAATTCAGAGATAAGCTAATTTTAAAATCTTTTTATATCGCTTTAGTAAGAAGTCGTCTAGAATATTATTCCATTATATGATGTTCATATTATGAAGTGCACTCGACTAAAATAGAAAGAGTTCAAAAAATCTTCACTAAATTCGCTATTCGCAAGTTGCCCTGGCAGGATTATATCCCTGCCTATATTGGCCTACGGAAATTGCTGGGTCTCGAGTCTTTGCATGAAAGAAGAGATTACTTCTCCATTGTATTTATTTATAAAATAATCAATGGGTTCATAAATTGCGCTGACTTAACAAATTTGCTCATCTTATATAATCCACCACGTAACTTACGAAACAATACGCTCTTGGTTGCTGAGTTGCATTCTACGAATTATGCCAGAAATGAACCAATTGCTAGATGCATTAAATTATACAATTCATATTCTAGTGTTATTGATTTTAACTTAAGTATGAATAAATTTAAGAGTATTTTGTTTACAATATTCAACTAGAGCCGTCAGTAGTATGTAAGAAACTAAATCTTTAGACTGAATATAGAAGGATTTGAATAAATAAAATAATTGGACTTATAGTGCCAGTACAGGCACCACCATCAGCGGTATTTATTATTATTTATTATTTATTTAGACACAAGTAAGACATAGCCTTTTAACGTGTAATAATCACAAAAATTACTTAAGTATAAAAGTGAATACTTTAAAACTATTTATTTTAAACAAGATAGGACTTAATGTAGTGTACACATGGTAGCAGAAATTTGAAAGGAAGAAAAGCGATTAAAAATATATAGAAATATTAAGACTTAGAGTAAGAATATAGAATAAATTTCCAATTTTAACTGCCTAAGATTTGATTCCAGTTTTAATTTATTGGGTAAAGAGTTCCATAACTGAACAGCTCTAACGAAAAACGGTATGCCTATTGATACATTTGATGCACCCCCTACTGGCGACACTATCCGTAGCCTTCCTGGTGCTTAACTGACGTCCCTATTGGCGTCAACATTGCTACCCTTAATGGAAATTCGAATTTCTAAATAATTTACATACTCGTACATTGTACATACATACATACATGTAATAAACTATTATAATAAGCCAAATTCTGTAAGAATAATAATCTCTGCAGACTAATTTAATTTAAATAAATAAATAAATAAATACAAAATAACATTAACATAACAAAGAAGAACGATTTGTTGTAAATCATGAATGTATTTAATGGTATTTTCAAGAAAAAAAGGAAATAAACTTAAAATTTGACACACAAACAAAATAATGTATACTTCAAGTACATGATTCAATTATTAAAGGTTTGGTAACTAAGCAGCTATGTACATAGCTCCCTCAATTTTTGTCAAACGGCTCCCTTAGCATCCAAACCGTGTTGTTTCTTAAAAACAAAAATAATAGTAACCTCAAAAGTTTTTAATACCAAAAACTAACTGGCAACACTTTTTGTTTCTTTAGTCCTCGTAAACGGTAAGTTCGAATCCGGCCTTTTTTCTAATTGCAAGACTGACCCGTATCGTAAATAGTATTTCATGTAAGTGTGTATAAATGAGGCCATTTTCCATTGAATGCTTTTCGCAAGCATATCAATTCGATGTGACGGAGTGGAAAGTTTTGTAATTTCTAGAAGGAATAGGTTTAATTAAATTTAAAATATATATATATAATATATAATTTTGGCGCGTACACTATATAGCTCAGTGTTTGGCCGAACTTCTCCTACCATTTGTGGTGTGCGTCTTTATATTATACCACAAATGGAGGGACCTACAGTTTTGTACCGACTCCGAACGGCAGTTGTATTTATAGAGAAGCTTTTTCATGGCAGAAATACCCTCGGAGGTTTGCCATTGCCTGCCGAGGGGTGACCGCTATTAGAAAAAAATGTTTCTATTATTAAGATTTTGCTTGCCCTGACTGAGATTCGAACCTCGAACTCACCGGCATATCAAGTTATAGCACGCACCGCTACCAACTCGACCACAGCGGCCAATTAATTAAATTTAAAATAATGTGACATAATGTGAAATTCATACAAGAACATGAATTTGTAAGAACTAAGTTTTTGAGTTATAAAGTTTGATTCAATTTTCTTGTAATTTATAAAGATTCTCTTTCTTAAATATCGAATTATTATGGTTTTTTGGGGGTTCGTCATAATATGAAGAATAATCCTGATGTCAATGGTATGTATGTTAATAAAAGGAATAAAGCGAATAAATAAGTTAAATATTTTAAGATAATGTTTTATGATCAATCGAAATTATTTATCGTTTAGTTCATGGGGCAAATAAATTGAAAATTTATTCGCTGGTCAAAAATTAAAAAAAAAGTACCAATAAGTACATAATTTTTTTTTTAAGCGTTTAATTTAAATGAAATGCCTTCGAAATTTCTAGTTAAAAAAATCAATAACATTTTACTACTAATTATTTACTATTTAAAAAAGGGAAACATTTTTCTTACCCGTTTTCCATACAACATAAAACAACCCTTTATAAGGGAGTGTCAAAAATCGAACGTCATTATTTACCTAACCTTTTATAATTGAATCATGCTTCAAGTACAAATATAAATATTTGGTACAAAAGAAGCACTGCTGCGCCTCAACACTTGTTGGTGGGATTGTCGACAATAAGTTAAATGTTCTATATAGGAATAAGCTCTTATCGCCTCTTTACAAAAACTAACAATTTTATTTTAACAAGCCCTTTGATAAATTGTATGCCTTTTTATTACTGGACATTGCGAGCTGCTCGTTAAAGCTGCCTTATCCACTCCAGGCACCTCGTTGTTCGTTCTGTTAACATTGCTTTCATAATGAGGTTCATTTTCGAGTTCGAGCTCATTTATAATGGCAAGAACAAAACAAAGCCTTAAGGGAATTAACAAGCTGGCTTATTTGTCGATTGCCAACTCTCTAAAGGCTTTGTTCTATCCTTGAAAGTGGAATTTTTAAGAATTATACAAACAAAAAACAGAAATGGCTATCAAATTCTTTGTTTTCTACAGTTCCGGGAGTAAAATAGACTTATACCGGGATTTACATGCCTAGTAGAATCGCAAAGCGTCAATAACGAAAGTATACAAAATCAGCGGTCATCATAAGCCACTTGAAACTTGCGCATTATTTAAAAAAAAAAAAAAGTCTGTCTGTAATTTGTTCACACACTCGTGTGCAATTGAATAGGGCCAACGCCTTTCGCGTTTTTTGTCAGTAATTTTTTTTATATTTAATATCTGTTTTCAATTAAAGTACAATTAATTCTCTGGCAAAACCATCAATAACCATGCTAAATTTTAAAAAAGAAAATGAAGACTGTAACAGTACGAGTATTAGGCATGTTCAAGACCCAATAACATTTAATCGAATTAATTCCAATTCCATTTCATATCCATAAAAGGATTACAAAAATCAACTCTTTTTGAAAATTTGATTACACATTTTATTGGCTTATTGTACGCGTTAACTGTCATTTTCCTTATTCGATCTTTCGAGTTTCTAACCTCATTACTGTTGCAGCATATTTTCTACTATAAATGCTGGGCAACCACATACTCGTACACCCATGTTATACTATTCATTTTAAAACATTGGTGAAAATACATACATTCAGGCAAACAGGTGCAAAAACACTGATGTTGCAGCAATCATTGCATGTACTTTCGCACGTGCAGACTCGTATGAAAAAATACAAAAGTGAACTTGCCACGCAAGTGCAAGTAGATGTCCCACAAATAACCACAAATTCTCGCCGCACACATACAAACACGCTCTTATTTACCTTATAGCTCTGCGCCTGTGTGTGTGTGTGTGTGGGTATTTTTGGGTTTCCATAAATGGTTTTAGTTAGTTTTAGCCTTGTTTATTCGTTGGCTGTAACATTCGAGGTATTTGTTCATTCGATTCTCCAAGTACTTGTTTTCTTGTGGCTTATGTTCTTATTGTTATTGTGTGACGATGTTTTTTTGTTTTTTAGTTGCACCCGTCGCTTTTGGTTTTGGTCATAAAGTTTATGCAATAGAGTTGTAACTGGTAGACAAACAACAAGTTGGTGAAAAGTTTTTGGAATAACTATAGCAACAAGTCGCATTAAAGCCAGCTAGCAATGACAAGAAAATCAACATTTGCTTTTGTGTTTACTTCATGGCATACATCGTTTGAACATATATACTCAAATATGTTTATATGCATACTAATATATACTCGTACATAGATTTGTTTTGTTTCCCAGCATAACGTCGAAGCTAGTTCCGAAGAAACGATTTGGTAAGTTCTAGCTAAGAAATACATTTTTTTTAAAGAAACCAGAAGCTTCTTCTTTACATTGCCGTTCACCTTCTAGTAATAAAATGTTAGGTTTAATTTTTTATTAAAAAAATGTTTCTCAAAAAATAATCAGTCTTTGGAAATCGACGGAAAGGTGTTTATCATTCCTGTTTGCTATATAATGCAACGGATAAGCTTGGCTAAATATCATAATTGTTCTTTTTTATTTTTTATGCAAAGCTTACATAATAATTAATCATAACATAAACCAAAGCAAAAGTTAGCGAACTGGCGCTAGTTGAATCACTAGTTTTTAATTAGAAATCCGCACTAGCCAAACTGCATGGTTTTGTTAATTTGGTTTGGCCAACTCGTTATATTACTAATACTAAGCCGTTGTGTGCCCACTAGGCATGTCAATCCCGGGATCCCGGCATTTTTTAACTCCCGAATATCTCGGGATAAGTCTATTCAAATCCCGGAATTGCAGAAAACAGTGAATTTAATAGCCACGTTTTGTATTTTGTATCATCAAAAAATTACCTTTCAAGGGCAAAACAAAGCCTTTAAAGTTTTCACAATCAGTGTTATTTGTCTTATTTCTATAATCTGCTATTAAAATAATAGTATAAACTTCGTTTACTATTGTATGTGGTATTCAGGCAATTATTCACCAATAATACGCACAATTCCATTTAACTTTAATTTTATTAATTTTATCCAACAAAAATAAAAAATACCTTTCAGAGTTGTATAGAAATAAAAAAATTTAACATGAGTTACAAAAACAACAAGTTTACAACTGTTGTATTACGATAACCAATACGACAAATACGACAAATAACTCAGCTTGTGAACTCCCTAGAATTCGTTTTGCTCTTGCCATTATAAATTAGCTGGAGATTATCCTTCTTGAGCAGAAAATGAGCCTTTCTTTGAAAGCGATGTTAATGAAACTAACAACGAGGTGCCTGAGGTGGATAAGGTAGAAATGCTCAAAAATAAATTGCATCAAGTTTTTACAAGCAGATGACATTAATCGAAAGGCATATAATTTATCAGAAGGCTTAGTAAAAGAAATTGATAGTTTTTGTAATGGAGGCGATAAGAGCTAATTTCTACATAGGACATTTTAACTTTTTGGCGACAATCCAACCAACAAGTGTTGGGTGGAGGCTGTGCTTCTCCACTGCAGATTTTAAATGCAACAAATTTAGGTCCAGGTTGGAGGATAACACACTTAAGGCTTTTATTTCTTTTAGATTACATTTCAATCAAAATATGGAATAATTCTGCCTCGCTCAGAATGAAATGGGTTATACATTTAATTTTTATTAAAGTATTTCTTTTTTTACTGAATGGTATTATATTAAAATTTACTATTGGTCTCAAACAGTATATTTGGTACTCGAAGTATAAATTATTTTTTTTGTTTGTCAAATTTTACGTTTATTTCTCCTTAGTTATTAAAAATACCAACAATAAATACTTACATAAAACACAATAAATCGTTCTCTCTTTTATATTAATGTTATTTTGTATACTTCTATAATACAGCGCTTACAAACGTGTTACATCTTTTGATAAATTAGAAATTAGGAATCGAAACTTCTTGATATTCGGGATCCCGGCATTATTCCGGAATTTTGTTTTCAGATCTCCCGGTCCCGGCATCATTGAAATGCCCAAAATTGACATCGCTAATGCCCACAATGCTTAGCATACTTTGCGGGTGTTTGCTGCAGTTTTTTAATGGCTACTGTGATACTCGTGCAGTTATGCACCTTTTACACGTTTTCATTAACGACAACAACTTTTTGCTGGCATAACATTTATGAACTCCCTAATGGGAAATCTTAACGCATTTTACAATCGCTTCAAGTATTTGCGCTCGTAATTTTGCTTAATTTGGTTAGTTTTGGTTACAAATATTGCTTATGAATGCTTTCTTTTAGAAGAACAACTAGTGTTTATGGTATATCTTAAGCTTTGTCAGAATAAACTTTAGCTTGTGTCCTTACAACATAATGTTTGATATTTCGTTTTTAACACTTTATATTGGACTTGATATGCGGTAAAATATGTGGAGTAATCCGTGCATTCCGGCATATAGAAAAATCCCTTCATAACTTTAGAGCGTTCAGCCTGCGAGCCTGTTCACTCTCCGATTTCGCTGAGTCTGATAGCCGTTTCCAGCGTTCGTGG
Source organism: Philophylla caesio (assembly GCA_963971545.1). Lineage (NCBI taxonomy): Eukaryota > Metazoa > Arthropoda > Insecta > Diptera > Tephritidae > Philophylla > Philophylla caesio. The sequence goes on along the minus strand of OZ020604.1, from coordinate 183,084,229 downwards.
CTGGCAATATCAGTGATGGTTATGTTCATCACAGTTATAAGTGCCAAAGTTTCATTGACAAGTAAGGCAGCCCTCAGCGCCATCTGTTGCTGCTTCGCTATTGAGTTCCACCCAACGAGAGTTCCATTAAGGATAATACGCTTAGCTATGTTTAATTTACACTAATTAAGTATCCCATTTTTAACCAATGGCTCCCATTATAAGGGAAGTAATGTTTTCATTGATGTTTCTTCAATGACATCCATTTTCCAAATACTTGGTCTGTAGGGCCAGTTTCGTATATATACCAGTATACCTCGAATGGGAAATGGCAAAGAAGAGGTAGAAGCGTACGATTGATAAGCTATTGTACAATACAAAAGTATGCCATTCAAAATTGAGTATGTAAATACATTCACGCAAACGCTTGTACCGACAGTTAAAGAAAATCAACCATATTTGAAAACCGTCAAATATAAATGAATTTTTTTTTAGCATCATACGCTCATACTTCTCGCCTCCTTACTCATGCTTGCATACAAGTTAGATCGTGTGAAGACAGCTTATTGCATGAAAAAGCCACAATTACGTCAACGAATGGGTAGATACTGTCAAATCAACAAAGAGCGGACTAGCGGTTTTCGGATGTCGCAACCTTTATTTCACTCGACCGAGAGTGCTACGGTGCGAGTTCTTCTCAACAACGATCATGAGAAACAGTGCTTGGTGCAATATGAACGCTACTCAGCACTCCCTTTAGCAATATTTCTATCGCAGTGTATAATATAAATTATGTCCTAAGCCTCGAGGTCTTTGTAAGTTGATATTTGTTGGAACGATTTTCCGTCATCCCTTGTCAAGCTTGGTTTGGAGACAAACCGGTTTCGGCGTTGTGCCATCTTCAGTGTCAATTTTCGTTCTCTTTCGTTCGTCTTTGTACATAATTAAGTGGATATATTCACTAACTATTTGTTAAGCTAGCTAGTACTTTATATATTCAAGAGAAGGCTTACCCCAATCATTCGATTGATGTCTTAATAATAGCTAATTCAACTTGAAATATCTTGCAGACGCGCGAAAGCATACACTTGAACTAAATAAATGATCCATACGGAAATCTTTGCCGTCAAAAATTCATCTAATTTTGACTTTTTAATAAATAAACTTCTAAAGCATGAACTCCTTTTATATAATCTTATATATGTACATCATTTAAATGACACACTAGCGAAGTGAACGGTTTGAAAACTAGCTATCATATGTAAAAAAAAATAACAGAAAGCACGTAAAATGTTATGAAAAATAACACGTATTGGTAGATTTCGCAAGTTAAAGGAACATCGCTGAACCTCAAACTATTGAAGACAGAGAAAAATGTAGTCGGAAATCTTACAAAAGTTGGTAAGAAACATTTATGCAAATAATTGTCTCCTAAACTCTAAACAACCAACTAACTTACTACTGCACTTGAAGGAAAATTAAAGCAAAGATAAGCAAATATTCTAAGCTGAAAATGCCATTAAGTATGCATTTTTCTGTCGCAGCCAAACACTGCAGTCATTTTTAGTTCAGTCAATAGCTTTTATTCATTTTATCTGGCAGTGAGGGTTGATACGAGCAGTTTGGAAATAAAATGCGTTGACGGATTAGTGAAATATATATAAGTAGTTGTAACTTGCAAGTCTACATACGTATGTACATACATATGTATAACCCGTTTCAAATTATAAGGTCACCATAATTTTTATTATTTTAGAATTTTTATTGAGCTCAAGGCCAGTTTATGAAAGATTTTTTTGTGAAAAAACAACAACAGCTTTTAATGGTTGAAGTTATAGTACTATTTCGGAAATCACCACATTTCCTCATCAGACTTCTTTATGATTATTAAATTAAATTAATTTTTAATTTAATTTTTCATAACCACTTCTCTCAGGCTTTGAACCCGGGAGCTCGGAGTTGCAGAGCCAATACGCTACCTATTGTGCTACGCTAGCCGAGTTGGCTGTTGTGTTTATTTCATCTTCCTTCACAAAAAAATCTTCCATAAACTGGCCTTGAGTTCAATAAAAATTCTAAAATATTAACATTTACTAGGCCAACGGAAAAATGAACAATAATTTTTATTATTTAATTTTCAATTAATATACAGTTCATTGTATTATAAAATTCATACAAAATCAGCTTTTAAACTTTGAACAAACCTGCAAAAATGCAACAAATTTTAATACAAATTTCAAATTTAAAATAAAAAAATATTTTAAGTAAGTCCAATCAATGTAAATAAAAGCCGCTGGTATTTCACATTTTTCCTAAAACGCTCTTCCCCAAGTTCTTCCATAGGAAAAATTTAAGAGTTTGTGGAAGTAATTGCGGAAAAGCTTTTTTATATTAAAAGTAATTAAACTATAAAATGGAAATAAATTTAAAAATATTCGAATGTTCTAGTTAAGTTTGCAATATTTGTGAAAATACGTTTAATTTCTTAATTTTTGTAACTGTGTTTCAAGTTAAAAAAAAAAATCGAAATTGAATGCCAAAAATTTAATAAATAAATTAGTAAATATGCGGTGACCTTACTTATTTTAAGCAGACTGCAGTAGTCGTACGAGTATGATATCGTCAAAAACAGAGCGCAAAAAAGGCGAATATGTACATATCAGCATAAGAAAACTTTTTGCGCTTATCATCGAGTTATATTTACCAAGTAAAGGTTGTTAGAAAATTGAGGAATAAAACTGTTCGTACAACTCGCTGCTTAGCCTTAAGGCGGCGACAACATAAGACGACAAAAGTTTACGAATGGTTTTATCGCGCATTTGAGTTGCGCTTGCCATGCGAAAAACGATTTTCTTATTCCGTTCGTTTCAAAAAGTATAGCAAATTATGCGACGAACCTTTTAAATGAAAACATAAAACAGAATTGTATAAATATTTAACCATTTACTTAATGTAATAAAAAATAATAGGAAAAATTCAATTTTAAAATTGTCAAGCAAATACAAATGTCTGCCATTGTGAAGGCATCAGAAGTGCACCCACACACACACACACTCGCACATTATAATATTTGTTGGCCAATTCTGTACCTATTTTATTTATACAATTTTAATCATTTAAATATGGTGTGTGTGTATGTGTGTGTGTGTGTGGAGTGTATGCTTGTCAGGCAAAATCTTTTCGTCCTCCAATCACAACACTTCCGCTGCAGTCACGTACCGGTTGCGCTATGGCATTAGTCGCGACTACAGTCAACACTCACAGTGAGTGTTAACAGCTGGTAAGAATGGGCTCAAAATGTATGAATATTGCAGCCTCAGGAATAAGGCAAGTGCACGCACCAATTCCCAATCAAAACTGCACCTACATATACATACATAAATAAATACTCGTATATACACATGTACATATGTAAGTAGGTACATTTTTTAGTGTTGAAGCGGGGGCAACGTAGCAACAGGTGTACTACGAATGGAGCTTGCTTTTCTAACTTCTGCGGAGAAAGCAGAGGAAGAAAATAAGAAAAAAAATGTATACGAGTATATTTAGGAGACTAAAGTTTGAGCAATCCATGAGCGGTAGGAGCGGTGCGTGTGTGTGTGTGTGTAAGTAATATTTTACACATTTCAGAAAAGATTGGTTGAGTATTAATCGATTTTCTATAAATAGAGTCGATGAGAGTAATTTGCAAAGAGAAAAAATGTACGCTCGTTGCAAAAAGAAATTTTCGTACAAACGCACTGTCCACAAGTCAGTACTAAGAAATTTTCTTCTTCTTTTATGGCGCTACAACCGTTTGTCGGTTTGGGTCGAGACCAAAAACCTTCGTCAGTTCCCTCTCTTCTTTGCTAGGTTTCGTCAATTACACTATGCAACATCAAAAAAATCACCGTTAAACCGATTTATTTACGTTTTGTTACACTTAGTTGGGTGTAGCTATAAAATTATATCATTGGTGTGTACAAAAGTCGTCAAAACATTTAGACTATTTATAAATCTACAAAATGCCGCTTGCTTGTGTTAATTCTCCTAGCTTATTTTATTACGTTTGTGGTCAGCTTACTCCAAGAAGTGAAAAAAGCCAATGGGTGCCGAAAGTGTCTTGTTTAAAATGTTATAAATATTAAACGGCTTGGTACGACGGTAATATTAAACAGATGCCTTTTGGTGTACCAATGCAGTGGCGTGTATTCAAAAATCACGTAGCCGACTGTTACTTCTGTTTAACAACTGTGAAAGGTTTTTCAAAAAATATCAAAACACTCGGTGAAGTATTCTACTGTGTCATCAGCGTCAATGCCGCTACCACATTCTCCAGACATTCCAGTACCGAAAAGATTTTGTATTTCGTCAAGTTTATCGAGTCCTATAGGAGAAGATAAAGCAGGCCCTTCTAAAAGCGAAGAACTATTTATAGATGAAAAATATAGAACCATATTTGATTAGTCAATCAGAAGTAAATGACCTTGTTAGAGATTTAGATTTGACCAAATAAAAATCTGAAATTTTAGGCTCGAGATTAAACAAATGGCTACTATTGCAAACTGGAGTTAAAATTACAGCTTATCGAAAACGTTACATTACCTTATTTACCTTTTATTCAAAAGAAGATGGATTAGTGTTTTGCAATAATATTGTTGGATTAATGTCAGCATTAGGTCACAAGCATATATCAAAAAAAATTGGTTCAGTAAGTGATGAACACGGTGAAAGAAATTGCAGAGTACGAGAAGCGTGATCAGAGTAGATGGGAGCCAGCCATGCTTGTAGACTATTATTAGAGCCTCCAGAGGGACACTGCCACTACTGACTATAAGAGGAAAGCCAATCGTTAAAAAAAATAAAGTTTTTTTAATGTATAATAACAATTAATGTCACCGCTTCATATAATTTAAAGTAAAATCAATAAATGCCTTACATTATAGATATGAAAGAACAATTTTATTTCAATATGATAGAATAATTTTATTTCAATATTTCAAATAGTTTTAAGGTGGCGAATCATAATTCCATACTGTGAACCAAGTGAAAAAAAAAAATGTTCTTTGTTGCATAGTGTTATTCACACCAAGTGAATACTGCACTTGGACCTTCCAGTGTATTCGTGGGCGCCCTTGCTTCTGTTGAAGTAAAATTTTATTATTTATTCTACAATGTATTAACAAATTTATATTTCTCAATAAATATACAGCTCATTACACTGCGTTACAAACACCGCGTTACACACATTTTGTCCTATGAACCAAATATACTTTTCCGGAAAGGGGAATCGGCGATTTTCATGTACACGTCAGAATTTTTCTTTTATGTATAAAGTATTTTTTCTATATATTCTTTATATACTTTTATACATGAAAAAAAAATTCTGACGTGTACACGAAAATCGCCGATACACGTGTATTTTTATTTTTTCTCCCCTTTCCGAAAAAGTGTATTTGCTTCATAGGACAGAACTAAAGCTCGTTTTTATTATACTAGCTCTTCAAAAAAAATGAAAATCAAATTTTTGAAGTATGGAATCTTGTAGTCTTGAATTTTAGTAAAATAAAGTGCAGGTTTTAAGTGTTGTTATATCATATTGGTTTTGATAATATCTTTACTCCTTAGCAATTGCCAGCAGAAAAAATTAGCAATACTCTCAGCATAACAAATTTTCAAAATCAAGTTTTAAAAAGTGCACTATGTATTACACTAAAATGCAATGGTCTAAAAAGCTGCATAGTTAGAAACTTTCTAAAAAATTTGAATTCGAAATTTCGATAACGGGTTTTTCGTTTAAAACTTTCATTGACATGGTTTTAGTTGCAGCGTTGACAAGAGTTTCATAAAACAAAAGTATTCAAATTCAATAAACAAAGGGTAACCAGTCGAAACTTGTTAAAAAGGGTCACACACATATACATTATTATACATATGTACATATGTATACTACATACATTCATGCAATGCCAATTCGATCCAAATTTACTTGTATGTATGTAAATTCCTCACAGCGCTATCAATTTAAATAGCAATATGGAACGACAATATGAAAATATGGTATACAGAAATATCAAATATTTTATTGGCATTCATCAATATGCGTATGTACATACTTATGTATGCATTTGTTTATGTAGAGGAATATGGTTTGATGCTCAATAAAACTATTATAATTTGAAGTAATTTTTTTCCATCATCCGCTTACACAAGTCTTCTTCTATATATGTGTGTATCTATGTATTTGTAAGTGTTTTCCGTTGTTGATACTACAGTTGCCTGCCACACGCAGCGTTGATGATATTTTCAAACTTAATTTTTGTTTTTTTTTAGTTATGAACTCCCTGTTATGGTAACGCGAAAATAATACAGAATGTGGCAATCACACATCACTGCTTTTCATTCATGTAACTGCGCGTACATGTATGTATATATGTACATACATATACATACATATATACATTCATATATCCCAACAGTATTCGAGGTAAGGGCCTGCAAATTTAGCACAATATTCAGCACGAAAAGTGTCATGAAACTCAGTTCAACAATCAGTTTCTGACAAATTTACTAAACAAGCAGTGAAGATTTTCGGGCTACTTAAATTTTAGCTTCAAGTGTAGTGAACATTTCAGGGCAATCGCAATTTTCACTTAACGCGCTGTGAAGTTTACAGTTGTTTCCAGGAATTAATTGTAGTGGCGATTATTTTAATAATATAATTTTAAAGTTTCTTGATATGAAATAAATGAATGTGATTAATTTTCAAAAATTTGTATATTAAAAACTGTAAATGGAAACTAAAAAAAACCTATAAACTATTCTTAAATTATTTCAAATTCTTACACCTTAGCAATTTAAAGATATCAACAAATAATTGGTTGAGATCAAAAAAAAAAAGTTTGAGATTCAATAATTATTTCTTTAATCCGCAAAAACGATTGGCAAAGTAAATGAAATTTTCCTTCTCGTTCGTCGGTTTTTAGATAGTTGTTTATTAGAGATGTCCTCTATATAAAAATGAATAAAAATATTCAGATTTTGTAACTATGTACAAGGTGGCGCAAAAGTAAACTTCCGATGTTGGCTTGAGCGTATGTCAGACGCGATTGGCGGTCAGCAGCTAACAGCTGATGCACCGTCTGGACTTTGTACCGAAACATCTTCAAATCTTGTTCCAAAATTCGCTGTAAAGACCGTCGAATGTTACCCATTTGCGTGGCACGTCGTCTGGTCGATGTCAAATGCGCTTCCATGACATCCTCGGCTACAGCAGCAATATTCTCTGCAGAACGACCACTCCGGGCTCTGTCACGCCTGGCAGCATCTCGTGTTGTGCCAGTCTCTTCGAGGCGAGCGGCTAAACGTCGCAGTGTTTCACCAGTAGGCGTTGAACGGCCAGGAAATCTGCGACGAAATCACCGACCGATTATTGGTCAAATAAATAGTCAGCAATATTCCGCGTTCTGGAGCAGTGTGGCGTAACATTGTTTATTAACGTGTATTTCGCATGTGTTAACTACACAAATGGGGCCAATCGCAAAATTTATAGCATTTTCTGATAGGAGGATTACTTTTGCGCCACCTTGTACTTGCCTACTGAATATTCTATATGAAAGAAGGCAGTTTTCCAGGTGTAAAATACTGTTGGGATGTGTGTAAAACAAATAAATGTGCGTAAAACCTGTTGTTATTTAGCAATCGAAAACAGCCCATGAAAACCCCATAAAAGTTAATAAAATTTGTTTAAAGCATGAAAAAGCGACAACTGTTGACTTTTTACGTTGCAATGAAAATTCAAGTAGGGAAAAATATGTAGTTATCGGCATTTTTTGTTTAAATTAGTGCAATTATGTAAATAAAAACGCTGTTCTCCGCACCAGCATGGCGTACATGTCAAAGTTAATGCCTATGTAGTATTGGAACAAAGGGGAATTGAGTTTAATTAAAAAAAAAACAAATATTTAGTATAAAACACAATGGCACACAATTTTAACTCAGCATATGTGAGAGATGAGCAAATATATGGATAAATGAACAATATGTTACTATAATCGAATGTGGTAAATATCTGCGTTTTTAGCTTTCATCACCGCGTCAGAGTTTTCCTAAAGGATGTCGAAGACGGTATTTTGAAATCAAATCTTGAAATATAATGACAATGCTTTCAAAATGAAAATTTATTTGATGAGAAAGGCGATTTTTTGATTATTATGTAATAATAATAATAATAAACAACCCAATGATAATAACCCTCCTTTACCGCCCAACCGGCACGAGGGGCGCATCCGCATGACGCACGGATTTTTTTTTTGTGCCGATTCGAGAAAGAGTTTGTTAAGTGTCGAGATCTCAAACTGTTCGGCTACAGAAAAATTAATTCATCAGCTGGCCGAAATGTTACTATGTACTAACGCACATCAATTTAAGAGCGAGGACAGCACATTCTTCTTGATGTTAAAGAGCGAGTCTGACACATCAAAGGTGTTGGAAAGCAAGTTAAAATCCTGACACAAACACCTGAATGGCTTATTCAGTTCAAAATTTGTTTTACATTGATTCAGAAAAAGGGGTTTAAAGGGCCTCAAAACACGAGAAGGTACATTGAAATTAACTTCTGCCAAAAGAAAAGGACTATCAATCGATACCGCAACCAACTTCACCATAAATATTATGCCTAACATTTTTCTACGATTTGAAAGAGTAGGAAGATTAATTAGTTTCAGCCGACTAGTATGCAGTGGCAGTCTGTGAGTAGAATCCCAACTAAAGTGTCTTAAGGCAAACATTAAAAATATTTTTTGAACCGATTCAAGACGGTCAGAATGCACCTGATAATGCGGATTCCATATTATAGAACCATATTCCAGTATCGGTCAAACTAAAGTAGTAAAAAGCGCTTTCTTTATGTAAGGTTCGCTGAATTCTTTCGACCATCTTTTCACAAAAGCAAGAACGCCTATTGCTTTATTGACTGTAATGTTAAAATGTATGTACGTTAAAATTTAGTTTGGGATCCATTGTGACACCAATGTAATAATTATATTTAAGTTATAATAATATGGCGCCACTACTATTTGAGTGAATCTTAATAGTGAATTAAAAAAAAAAATATTTTCTTTTTCCTTACATTTTGGAGTAATATATTTTTTTTAACTTGGAATTACTGCCTGCTTCCCAGAACTATGCAACTTTGTCGGACTTGTATTAAACTATCAAAAATTCTGTAAAAAGTCTGAAAGTTAATGATAGACGCTTCGATATTGAAATGCTCGAAGAGTACTGCTGGACATAACTGCGCGAATTAACATTTGTTTAAAGCAGAGAAAGACTGAAAAATCGTTTTTAATTTTGTTTTTCCTTAGATGGTTTTGAAAAAAATACACACCTAACTTGGAACTGCGCAACGAGCACACTGTAGCAAACACGGCGGAACTCATCCATAAACTGACAAACGTGGTAATGAAAAAAGCACAGCAGACTACTCTCATTTGATATTAAGGACTTATACTCATCGATCTCACAAACAATAGATATGGTACGGAAAATATTACTTGAGAATACGAAGGACCAGATAAAAACAGCCCAAATCACAAACACATTACGAACTACGCGGCGACAAAATTATTTTAAGTTCATTAACAAAATATACAGACAAACGAACGGACTCGGAATAAGTAACCTAACCTCGGCCAACCTCATGGAGGTATTTATGTAAGAACTGGAGAGACAATATATGGAAGAACTGAAATCCAGTAGTATTCAACGCAAGGTACATGTATGACATTATCTGCGTGATCATCAAGGACAATGAAAATCAGATACTGAAGTACCTGAATAAGCAACATGGATGTACATATAAGGTTTACTATGGAAATGGAAAAGAAGGAAACATCAAATTGCCAGGATCTGACGATTAAGATGGACAAGATCACCCAAAAACGTAAAAACGAGATTTACAGAAAGCCGACAGCTACAGACATCACAATACATAATTGTATTGAACCATCCTCATGAACACATATACGCCGCCGTAATACAACTAATAAACAGGCTTGAACGAATACCTCTTTCGCAAGAGGCATACGGAAAGGAACTTAACACAATATACATAGATAGACGAAAAAGCATGGACAGTAATGACTTAAGGGCCGTACACATACAACTTTCCTCGCTTTACTTGATAATTCGAAATTTAACAACAAAGCGCATGAGGTGTAGAAGGTTTGCTACATAGAACGCTTTGACAGTTTCTGCCTATTCCGAGTATTTTGTTTAATAAAAGAATAAGAAGTGAGTTTCACTGATATAATTAAGTGGTAGTTATGCTACTTTTGTATGTATGTTTGAAAGTCGCGAGTGTACTAAACTATTTTGACAAAATAAATAAAAACCGATCGAGGGGAGTTTAAAAACAGGTGGAGGTGGTTACCAAAGAGGTATTTCATTTCCTATTTGTTCATATTTTACTTAGTTTTTCTTTTTAAAAGTAAAACTAAGAAATACTAGTAAATTTTCTAAATCGTATATGCACGCAGAAATAAAATGGAAATGCAAACAGTTGGTTGTCAAAGTGTACAAAAGTTGAGAGTTCGCCATGATTTTGCTTCGTTTTGCTTTGCTGGACTTTTCTCGCCTTGTATTTAGCAGCACTCATATAACATCTGTACTTTAACTTATCCGCCAAAGCGAAACTCTGAAGCAAATCAAAGCGAAAGTCTTATGTGTACGGCCCTTAAGGGTGCGTTTATGTTGTAGCTGCGATAAGAGCGAAGATAAGAGCTGTGATAATAGCAGAGAAAATTTTAAGTGGGTATCACGTATATGTGTTTATATAGAAGATTCGATAAGAGCTACAAGAGGAGCTGCGTAGAAAATGATAAATGGGCATCGCGTATATGTGCTCATGCTGGAGCATAGCTGAGAACAAAGACTAACGATAACAGCATAGAAGATTGAAGATTTTTTTCGTTCTAGTCGCTTTGATCAACATGAACACGGAGGAGCTAATAAGTGAAATTTTTGCAAGGCCTGCTATATGGAACCAAAAAAAAAAAAAATGCAAACCACCACAATTGAAAAATATTAATTTGTTTTATTAAGTCAAAAAAAGTACACGGTTCATGTTTTTAGTAATGTTATACGAGAGTGAAAAGTTACAACAAAATCGCTCGTCTTGCAAAATAGGTCTGCTATGACAATTGTACCTTTTTTTTCCTAACTTTTCTGCAATTTTAAATAAAACATAATAATCATAGGTTTCAGTATTCATTCGCATATACTTCGACAACTTGACAAATTATAAAAATTGCCATTCCTTAATAATTGCGTTTGCAGAATATTTGCGAGCTTCCTGTGTACTATATAAAGAAGTTGAAGACAAAAACAATATTTCTTCATCGTAATCGGAATTTTTTTTTTGTTTAATTCACCTGCAAACTTAAACCGTACTAATATCAACTCTTTAATCGCAGCTTCAACATAAACACCACATCGAAGCGTTGTTCTACGCTATGCTCTAGCCGGTGCTCTCTCAGCTCTCTTCGCTTTTATCGCAGCTCCAGCATCAAAGCGTAGACTTTTCGCTATGCTCTAGTCACTGCTATCTTCGCTATCTTCGAAATTAGAAAATACAATATCCACACGGCGTTCAAGACAAGAAACAAACTAGGAAGATACTTAAAAGCAGTACGAATGATGAAGACTACAAAAAACGTCAATTTTTTCTCCCATTCTATTAATAGTGTGTAGCAAAATATTCTTTTAAAATATTTCGTGTATTTTACATATGGGACTTCAAATTAAATTTTTAAAATATACCAATATTGTTAGGGCTAAAAGCTCAGTTATGATCTGAAAAGAATTAAACAAATAACAAAAATTGCTATAAAATAAAAAACCCGCGTTAACGTTGGCAAACCAATATGTTTTTTACAATCTAGAAACGATATCAGTTGGAAAAAGTAATGCCACTTTAAATGTGTAAAAATCGTGTTCCGCAAGTGATATTATTATATGTATGTATGTAGTATAAGTGTATGCGAGTATAAATATGTTCACATTTACATATTTCATATATTACTATGCGCTGTAAATAACATGGATGCAACAGACAATCGAAAACACACTTTTCTTTTTTTTATTATATACTTATACTAAGTATAGCACATACATACATACATATGAATTTATGTAAGAGTATGTATGCATGTACAATTTCGTTACCATTGTTACTTGAACTGTCAGTGCCGGGTGCTGCAACTGTCAGTTAGTGTTGCTACAATAAATACATTTTTAAATACTGCTGACAGCAACATTTGCCTGCCACACATAATCAGAATTATGAACAATTAGTAAGTGTGTATGAGTGTATGTATGTAATCGGTGGATTAATGGTTGTTGCATTTTTGGTGATATAAGGGAATTGCGAGCATTGGCCTGCAAATTACCTTACTTAATAGCAATATATTTGACATGCTTTCCCACTATAGCATTCCTCTACCCTGCTTTTAACGATGTGGTTGCAACATTGAAATATCACATTGAGTAATTTACATTTTTGTAACGTAATTTACAAACACACATCCGATTAGCACTTTTTAGAGCTTTTTTATGTGCTTTTTGTTTAAACTATCGTTGGGAAAGTCTACATAAATATTTTTTAGATGTATGTATGTATGTAAGCATTTTTTTTTAATCAGGCAGTTGTTTTTTGGCATGCAAAGTTTCGCAAGCATTACAATATGAACAAGAGTTTTTAAATTTTTCATGTGCAGAGCACAGTGCTAAAAAGTTTATATTTTTTAATTATTTCAACACTGTAGCAAAGGCATGAAATGAATTTATTTCAATTGCCTAGCAAAGGCATGAAATAAATTTACAGATTTTTAATCCGGTTCTATTGTATGGTGCACAAATATGGTATGAAACTTGTAGTGTTCCAGAGACAATTTATTCGAAATGTTCTGTATCTTAATCGTCAATGGAAAACCACCGAGAGTATTTTTGCCATGAAAAAGCTTCTCATAAAATACATCGGCCATTCACAGCCGACACCGAAGTGTAGGTCCCTCCATTTGTGGTAAAACGTAAAAGACGCATACCATAAGTGGTAGAACCTCGGACGAAAACTGGCGTAGAATCGCGACAATCGTGAACGAATGGATAATCGTACGATCACAAATTACGTGAGTAGTCAATCGAATGGAGTAAATGGGATGATGACAATCGTAATTGCTGATTGTGTTTTCGATTATATTGCTCTTCTTTTTCCTTTTTGTAGGTTACAATAGGCATTAAAATCTCAAAATAATATTAAATCAAATAAATAAAGCGACAAATTAAAATGGATCTGAACTTATTATTTCATTTAAGTTACAGTGATGGCGCAGCCGATAAATGAATTGTACGTAAAGACTTTTCCTTGCACATAGTTTGGTATCAAATTTTAAGCCAAGTCTTAGCGTTCGGACATGAACTGCGCCATCATCTCTTTTTGTGTTACGTTTAATTTATTATTGTTGGTCCTTAAATATTTTAAATGATTTAAAATATACATACTATATTTGTATATTAAATGAATTTTAATATTATTTTAAATATTTACGCCCGCGTATGATTGCCAGTTATTAATCGAATCTACGTATATCTATGTACGTAGTCTCGTGTTTGCCACTTTGGTCAAAACATCTTCCATAATAATGTCGGCTACGATCGGCGATGCTGGAGATCCCAACGGAAGTCCTCTTAATTGTGTATAAACTATTTCTTTATACTTATAATATCTGTTTTCGGAAATGCAAAAGGTCAATATTTCCATAAAAAGTCTTTTTGGTATTTTCGTGTGTTCTTTAATGTCATTTCACTTCGTCTGTATGGCTTGTATATCCAAGTCCGTTGGTATACTTGGAAACAGGGACACAACATCAAACGAAACAAGACGTTCATCATCACATACCTACATATATAGGAGTCATTAACCTTGTCTTTGAATTCTATTGCGCTTTTTACATTACATTTTGGATTTTGTTGTCAAATTTTTTTTTTTTAATTTAGCAACATGAAGAGCAAAGTCACAACTATGGATAAAAACAATATTGTACACCCGATGCCATGTGCGGGTGACGAAAATAGCAAATGTGACAAAGAATATATAGGAACAACAAAGAATAAGCTTAGAACAAGAATATCGGTACACCGATCAGACATAAAATGTAGATCATCGGTTAACACACAGAAAACAGCACTTGTGGCCCACTGTGTATAGAGCGGACACTATCCCAATTTTGAAGCTGCGAGTATATTACAGCAAGAAAAACATTATAATAAACGATTTGCATTAAAAATGCTCCACATAATAAACACACCAACGGAGAGGAGACTAAACTACAAAATGGACACAGAAAACGGCGCCCACATATACAGACACTTACTTGACGCTTGTAAAATTAGTTCTAAGCTGCATGACAAACTGGACGGACGTCGTCTACCTAAAATTTAATTAATGTATGTATGTATGTGTTTATGTTTTTCGACGTGTTTACGTTAATACAAATCTTTTGTGTAATTGTTGTAGCACCTGAAGACGATCTAAAACAAAAAAAAAAGTGTTTTAATAATAAAATAAACACTGACCTCGAGCCGGCATAAAAAAAAATTGTTTAATTTTTTTAATAGGTTAACGCTGACAGAATACATTTTTATTATTTCATTAAAATTTTTTTTTATGTAGTATTGAACAATGGTGTTTCTAAAAATTATCCAAAAAGATTTAATATGAAAAATATTGTAAAATGAATCAGGGCATGTAAAGTGCCGTCGACCATTGTATTTCTAAATTGACCCAACCATTTTCCGAGCGGCCATAATACTTTTAAGTTCGCGTACTTTTAATAGTTAGAAACCATACATTTTAGTCTTAAATATTGAGTGATATTTCGTATTTTTGCACAGTGAAAATTTGTATAAATTTACAAAATTAAAATTTCTATAACAAATAATTAATTAAGCAGTTTTGGGCAGCAAAATATAAATTTTTATGAATAAATTTTTATGAACCCGTAGATTTAAAAGTTCCATCTGCTTCAGATTTTGAGAAAAATATGGTCAATGTGTCAAAAAAAGGAAATGTTTGAAAAACTCGAATGAAAATACAAAAAAACATTTTACTTAGGTTTTAGTTTAACGAATTCAGTCATAGTCGAAATTCAAATAATACTAAGGAAAAAACCGAAAATTTAGAGCATGTATGTACATAGATAAAATCGACCTCCATATCTCCATACTTGCGCATTGACTTGAAGGTTGGCACGAGTTTATTCATTTTTCAAACAAAAAAGTACAAATGTCGACATACTTCTTTTCTTGAGATGGCTACATTTTTAAGTATTTGGTTGCACTATGAGGTATGTACGTATTTATATGCAGTAGTAACACTGCTGTAACGGTTTTATGTGTACAAACATATTCGATTCCGAGTAAATTTTTCTTACTACATACATATGTAACTATAGATATGCTTTCGAAAAACTTTGCGGACGTGAATAAATAAAAAAAAAATGTACATCAATTCCCTAAAGGATAGTAAATATATTAACGTGAGTAAACATATTTCAAGCATATGTATGCATACAACCCATTACAATTCGTTTTCAATATTTTCACGCAATTTCACTTATTGTTTGCGCCATTTCGCGCCTCGCGCAACCACGTGGGATTATGTGTAATCACAGTGTTTGTATGTATGTATGTACTCGTACTAGTTCATTCGCTAAAATATTCACTTGCGCAAATGTCACTTCGCATTGTAACATACCAAAGTTGAGGTGAAAATCAAAGCACAGTGTGAATTTCATTTAAGTGCAGAGTTTTTGGCATTTTAACCCCGGCTCAGTGGTGGTGGCGGGTAAAGTGTCACTGGTCACTGGCGATTTTATTGCATTGTGGAAAGCATTGTTTCGCTAGCAGAAATCAAATCTGGCGAACGCGTAGCGACTTCATAAATTTTTACATTTACCAACCAGAGAAAATTCAAAATAGGAATATTGTTTTATATTCGACAAAAAAAAAAACAAAAACAACTCACCAGTTTTATGGGAAGTGGTGAACATTTGCGATTTTATATTTGATTGAATGGCAAAAGTTTGCAGCTGTAATTTATGCAATTGCAATACATTCATACGCATCTGTTTATATATTCATACGTGTTATTTTCATATGGAGGCAGAATGCTATATTTTGTAAACTGTTATAGTAAAAATCATGGCATTGTATCTACATTCGACATAGTGACTTACAATTGTTTACTATCCGCCGTCGTGGTTTATAGAAATTTCGTAGAAAATGCATTAATACTTGCATTTTCGGCAGAATAGTAATATTCAATGTTATACTCTTATGCTTACTTAGGTTTACCAAAATATATTTTCAATCATTATTCAATATTGTTGGAAAATTGAAGAATACAACTATATTCGTTATTCAAAACTATTTGATTAATAACTAATTAGTGAAAATATATTCTTCATTCAAAAATGTAAAATATGTGAATAATTCAGTTCATTCAAAATGATTTAAAATACCTGAACACTGCACTCTTTTTCATTGGAAGTCAAATATAACGAGGCAAATTTGTGTGTAGTGAAATTTTTCTTAGAATTAATTTTGTAACTTTTTATAAGCATTTACATACTGAGAAAATATACACGTATGTTTAGAAAATTTATTTCTCTTAAAGTATTTGGCGAAACTGTGTAAAATTTTTTGGTATGCATTAAAAGGTTAAGTAAAACATTTTTTAATAAGTTTATTTGATCTCCTTTTAACGCGGTTCTTTTTAACGCGGATTATTCCGCAAACCCCCGTTGCTTTTTTAATGCGGTTTTACCTTTTTAACGGGGTTCGCAATTTATTCTGAATACGAAATTTCGAGGAAATTTTAAAAATGCTATGAATTGCTACCGGGATTTATGTAAAGGCATACAGAAAGAGTAACCTCAACGCTTATTAACAGATTATTTTATGAACTGAAATATTGATTTATTCGTCGTTTAATATAATTTTAGTTATATTTTTGTTTGGGCGGTGCCCATAATTTCATAAAAACCCGTTTCTTTGTTTTAAATCGCTGCTAGTATTAAACTTTACTCAATTTCTTCCAATAAATACTGAAAAACGAAGTTTTTTGCATTTTTCAAGATTTCCGTTATATGGAAGTTGGGGTGGTTATGGTCCGATTTAAAAAATTGTTGACGGTGATGCTAGTGATATCAAGGACAATATGTTCACCAATTTTTGTGACGATACCTTACATTGTTATTGAGATACGTACAGACGTCTTTTTATAAGTGGGCGTGGTAACGCCTTGGAAGAGAATATTCGGCGCATTGTTGCTGACTTATGGCCCCCCGCGGCGTTCACTAGCCCGAAATCATGTTTAAAACATAATGGCAAACCCCTATCTTTATAATAAAGCTAAATTCTTGGCACAGCATTAAATTATATGCGTTTTATTGCTTTTTAAAAACCACATGTCTTAAAAAAAATACCCTTTATATTTCACAGTGTCTTCTCTTTAATGTGAAAAAATAAAAAATACACTTTTCAAGAAATTCAATTTAGAAAAAAAAATCTTTTTTGATTTTTCCGGAAAAAAATTTTTGAATATGAGTTGCCAAATTTTTTTTTCTTTGCATATTAATGTTTACTAATTACCAAGGCAGATTTAACAGGTAGAGAAATTGCAATCCTGCCAGGTTTTTTGATATACCTTTATTGTCAATAAGAACTATTAAATCCGTCTATTGAAAACAAAATGTGACAAATCACAAACTCAATTTACCCAAAATAAATAAATACAAAATGTACACTTTTATTTCAGAACTTAATGCTTGAACCTTGGGGCAGAGTTGCGCATCAAGTGAACGCGTTTTGTGCCAGAAACCAATTAAAAGCTCGCGAAATAGTCCATGGACACCACATTGTTTGGGTGAACGTGATGGCACAAGGTCTCTTGCTAAAAATCTCTCGGTGTGGTTCGTTTTCTAGTTGAATTTTCGTAATCGCTCAGTTCCTAGAGAAGTTATGTACATTGAAAAAAAAAAGATTTTTTCAAAGACGGGAAAATACGATATTTAGAGCAAAATTGAAATCGCCGAAAATTATCGTAAACAACTTTTTTCGGCCAATAGAAAAAAAATACGTGTCTGATTATTTTGACCAAGGAACAACATATTCGAGTATAGAAAAAAAAACATGACCCAAATGGACCGGTTGTTTTAAACTGCAAAGGCTCAGTTTGAGTTGATATGGTTGTTATTTTTTAAGTGCAGAAGTCGTCAAAAACCATTTAACTGCTTACCAAAATTATACGACACCAAAAAATTTTAAAATTTGATTCTTTATTTCGAGCCTGCGTTGTCTAGAAAAAATTGCCACTTGAGACGTGCAATTCAATAGATACACTAAAATTAAGTTGATAAAATTCCATAAAATTAATGCGAGTTCGTTTTAGAGAATTTAAAAAGAAATTCCTGAGAAGTTAAATAAATACAAATAAAGAGTAAAATTTGTTTAAAGGTGTAGCAAATCGCATACCGCGCATAAAACGACAGAATAAGGGCACTTAGTTCTCTTAAATATTTCTGTATGTACTGTAGCGGCTCGATAATTCGGATAATTAGTGTCAAGACTATTGACCAAATCGTCCCGATTACCGAGACCTTACTTATAAAAAAATAGCCTGGTTTTTATGTACATTTACATTTACAAAAATTTTATTTTCATTTATTTCCTTAAACAAAAATTCCTTGAACAAAAGTAGTGTATTTCTTATTGTTTCATCGGCTTTGCACAATTGTTAAGTTCCAATACTTTGACTTTGCCTGCATTAACAAACGGCTGAAATATGCGTATTTTTAAGTCTTTTGCTGATGACTCCTCAAAAAAGCATACATAGCTGAATCCGAAAGGGAAATTTCAACAACAGCTGTTTGTGAATTGTCACAATGATAACCGATATGTGTGACAGGGATGACCATATTAGCGAAGAAATTTGTGAAGTTGAGAGCACACTAATTCACTTTCACAGGAAATTTTTAAAATCACATTGTGGAATTGAAATGTGAAACTGGGAGCACGGCTGTATAAAAAAGTATTTTTTTGCTGTATTTTCTTCAATTCAAAAACCAATTACAGAGTTTGAAAAGAAAACAAAAAAATGTTCAATAATGTTTCGCTTGCCTCTGAAGTTTCTGTTGGTTTTCTTAATGTCACTTTTTGTCTTCATATTTGAAGGCCAACTTCATATTTGAAGGCCAGCATGGGCAGCCTTTCTTTAACTCGTTGGTTAAAAACTTTTTCTTTTCATGAATGCCGGACATTGTGCCACATCAACGAAAAAATCGAATTAAAATATTAAGCATAATGCTGCATAAATCTAAGCTACCTGGATATTTTTGAGTTTTTAGAATTGCAACATTGGAGTTGCATCCTTTACACCTCACAAAAATGTATGTCTAGACTACTTAGGAAAACATTTGAATGCGAGCGTTCGAATTGGAGAGTGTGCAATACAATTGATTTTGGTGTCAGCATTGCCGGGTGTCCAGAATATCGAGTGTCGGAATTATCGAGCCGCTACTGTATATTCATATATATATACACATATATGTGACTTCCAAGTAATCATATTGACATATCATATTAATTACAAACAACGAGCATTAATAAATACGTATACGAGGTGCAATCAAAAAGTGAGGAGAATTATAATTTGTATCAAAAACATTTGAATTATTCAACAATATTAATGTTGTTCCCATCTTCCAACCCTCAAATCACTTTTGCTTTAGAGTTCTTCCAGGGATGCAGCTTTTATCTTCTTAAATGAAGCACCTTGGGTACACTCTTCGCTGACACACGTCTCAAGTTAAATAAAGCTGAGATGCCTACCTCATCAGTAACTTCTCTAATGGTGATTTGATGTTTTTTCAGCACAACTGCCCTCACTTGTTAAACGTTTACACCAGTTGTTGACGTGATGTGGCGTATGGAGCGAGAATCGTCATTAGCATATTCTCGGTTTTCTTAGAAGAGCTTCTACCTCTTATAAACTTATTTTTTATCTTAGAGTATATTCACCTTATGTCCTTGTCAACCCTTTAAGTGGTTTGGAACGCTTGATTAATTTTTCGACAAAATTATTTGCCAATTATTTGATCAATTTTTTTTTTCAACTGCAGAAAAACGGCGACCAACCAAAATCCTACTAACTTGTTTGCCGTTCACAAAAAAACAAAGAATGCTTTAAAGTTATATACATATGTGTACTCAATATTGTGGCGAATGTACAGATATCACAAATAATATAATTTCAAATTGAATATACTGAGCCAGAAATTTGAAAAGTCACTTTACTTTTCGAACACACCTGGTATTTACGTAGATGAAAAAAAAAAACAAACACTGCAGTTTGTTGTGGACAGTTACTCTCTAATAAGTACTCGTAACAACAACACTAACCAAATGATTTTATTACTGCTCCTTTTTGTATTTATCATTGTAAAATGATATGCAAAATAAATAATTCACTGATGATTGCTAATATTTTTGGAACTGTGTAGACCCTTTGCTGCAACATACAAGAGCGCAAGCTGCACTTGCCGCTGGGCATAGCGAATCCACATTTGAGCAATGTAATGAATGATTTATGACTAATAAGATAAGGAAGTAATGCTGCGGCTGAGTGCCGAAATTTGCCAACACTAAATTTGCAGCGCGATAAAGTATCTATAAAGCTAGGGAAAAACAATAAATGTGGCAACAAACCAAACAAAAGAAAACTGCGATTGCTATCAATTCAAATTAACGATATGTTAATTACTAAATTACAACAGATTTGGCAGCTATTGGAATTGCTAAGCTTAGTGTAGCAAGAGCTGGCGTATTGAGCAATAAATAGCTTACCGCATATATGTATGTTTGTCTTTCGTTTAAAAAATGATTATTCAGCGAACGGATTATATGGAAGTTGTCCATTTTTGTGTTCAAATTAAAAAGTGATTTAGTTTTTGACGCGCCAAAATATTTACATTTAAACTTTTTGGCCGTTTTGCTCAATCAAACAAATTTTTCCAAAATTTTTAATTAAAAATAATAACCCAAATGAAATGAGGCTTGTGTAAAAGCAGTAAGTACAGGAGCAAAAAAAAAAACTACGGAAATATTTACATGCCCCTATATACAATATTTTCGAAACTTTTCAAGCGAGAGCCATGGTAAGACTTGAACTTTGGAGTATTTGCATAAATCGTATGTTTACTCTGTTTAGGTGATATTTATACGAGCGTGGTTCCAGAAATAATATATTTTTCGACACACTTAAATGATATACAAATGTTAACGATTTTATAAAATTATAATTTTCTTAATTTTTGAAGTATAAAAGTTGTTTGGTTAAGGCATCTTTAGATATCGAGGGTGAAAGTCCACCTATGGCTTTGTCGCAGTGATCCAGATCTTCTTTTGGTTGTATCTGCTGTAATTGTTAAATTACTTTTCTAATAATAATATAACAACATATGTATGTAATTAAATTAAAAATATCTATGCCGCTTGCAGAATAATACCTCCCAAATTTTTTTTTTTTTGTACTTTTCTACAACCAGCTAACTTATTTTGTATAATTTTTCATTGCAGGCAACGTCCGTCAACTAACACAGAGTTGTAAAAAGGGTAGTAGCCGTTCAAAATGTTAGCCATGTCACAAGGTTTCTTCGACAATCCCTACGCTCAACTTCGACCGCCACAAACAACGCTGCGACCGCCATGCGGCAATAGTCCGAGCAACAATACATCGGCGCTCGATTTGCAGACGTCGAGTCGTTCGCAAGTGCCGCCGCCACCGCCGCCGCCGCCGAGGTAAGGTTGCGTCAAGCGGCGCAGAAAATTTACAAACAATTAAAAAAAAAAATATCAAAATTAATAGAAAATGTTAGTCGATGGCCGACTAAAATTTGAGTCCGTTTTACGAGACTTTCGAAAATCACAAATTTCCAAGCATATTTATATTCATCTGTCTCCTCCAATGCATATCTTCAATCAACATACCAAAAGTAGTGAGAAATTTGGAGAAACGACAAAAAAAAAAAACAATTAAGTATAGCACCACAATCAACATTTGCTTAAAAACCTCTTTGGACGAATTTTTTAAAAGTAAAATTTTATTAAAAAAAAAATTAAAAAATAATAAGTTTTTTCACATGTAACGTTTTTGAGAAAGAAATAATGTAAATTAAGCAATGATTCACTGCTTCAGTAATTAACCTGAAAGCAATTTCTGTATACGTAAATTCGAATGAGAATACTATAAATTATACAATAAATGCAAATATTTATAAATACTATACTCGAGCCAATATGCGTGCTTAGGAAAGATATAAAGTAAATAAATTTTGGTTGGTAATATATACTAAACACATACATACATATGTCTACATATTGATAAAGAATAGTTCACTACTACTTAAAGTAATTATTTTCGTAGAACATACACATCTCGTATCTATACTAATATTAGAGCTAACACGATTATAAAATTGTTTTGTTTAAATATTGAACAAAACTTTTATAACATTAATTGGCAATTACTATGTATTTATGTATATTAATATAAAAATAATCAAGCTGTTATTCTAAGCCCATCGTCATAATAATTAAGAGGAATTTTAGAATTTTGCCAGTACCATTGAAACATTTTAAATACTATAAATTTTAATACAAAAAAGAGGAAAGTAAAGGTAAAACGATGATAGTAAATGTATTTGCTGCTTTAACAAAAAATATATTACAAAAAAATAACCAAAAGATATTAATATTAAATATTGAACTGAAATTTGTATATTACTATTAGTTAAATGATATTTTATTATCTAATCGCATTTTTCTGAAATTTACTTACATTTTATATTTTAAAGAAATATATAAAATTACAATAACAGCACAACTAGTGAAAAATCTGCACAAAACAATACTTCGAAGCTCCTCATTCCTATTTGTGATGCATAACTATATTACTAGACTTCGAAGTTTTTGCTATAAAATTAGCCTATGTTTAAGAAAAAAATACACACTTTGCGTATAAATAAGAAGGGTATATATTTTAGGTTTATTTTTCTCAGAGAAATACAATGCGTATTTCCAATGAGGCGTACTCACTGCATAGATATAGCGAACTTGGACCTTCATAGTACATATTGTAAAAATATCTAAATATATATTTTAATTGAAGAATAATAAGAGAAGATATCGCAATATAGCTCAGTACATAAGTTATGCTTATAATGTATACCAAAGGCAGTAGAAATTTGTGCAAGTGGTCAAAAACTACGCTTACTTTCCATGTAACGATATTTTCAAAAATACAAAAAAATTTAAATTATTAGAAAATAAAATTTGACCAAATTCTATGTATGGATTGACTTCTGAGGCCCATAGAGCTTTGATGAAGTTGTAAGTTCTATTAAATTTGAAAATTTGCAACGCTTGGCTAGATTTAGGTACTCAATACAAATTTCAATACGTTCCTTTAGTACAAATTTCAAAATATTTTTGTTTGCGTTTAAATAAAGTTGTTCAAAAATATTGAAAGGTTTGTTTGTATTAAAAAAATATGGTTATAAATATATTATTAGTTTCGTTAGCTTTATCAGAAATTGTATATATACATTTATGTAAAATTATTCAGAACTTTTAAAAAACTTTTTAAGATCGCAGCATGATTGTACGCGTATATTTGTACATACTTACATACACAGAAGTGTAAAGGAAGATGGGCGAAAGCTTTAAAGCCGATTAGGCATTGAGAAAGCAAACATTTATTTTTTTAAATAGCTTTTAATAATTTTATGTTGTAAAAAAGTAGGAATCGGAATATGAGCCCACTCTTGCCGATATGTGAAATGCATTGAAGAAACTAGCCAAGGTGATTAGAAATTACTGATTGGTATTATAAAATTTAAATCAGAATAATATATTAAAAATATAGTTAGAGCAGTGCAAGCTACAAATAACATTAATTAAGAACTTAAATTAGATTAAATAAAAAAGTGTGCTGCAACAAATTAGGGCGAATATACATATGTATATTACTACTTCTAATAATATTTTGAAAACAAATTTATTCTTACAGTCAATAAATATATGCATAACATAGTATATAAGTGAAATAAGAGTTTCACGATTAATGAATAGATTATATTAGCAAATAATATAAATTTTTACTACGCTGTTATATAAGAGCTATAAGACAAACGCCAATAATTACGAATGCCAAATAAACATTTTTAGAACCAGCTTGATTAAACATATCCTAATATTCAACAAATCAAAAGAAAAAGAAAAAAGTTTAATAAAATAGCAAAGATGATGAAAGTAATGAAAGAGTACATGTAAACGAAACAATATTTAATTACCGTATGTGACATGAAATCGGCATAAGAAAGTTGAGAAATATCTCAACTAATCGAGTTAAACGATGTTACTAGATAACGCACCTTTTCGGCAGATATGTATGTACATATCTTATCTATGTATTCCGTACGTATTAAGGTTTTGAAATTTTATTCCTTTTTTATTCTTTTCCCGAATCAATGCCAAACTTTTTCTTAATTAACTTCGAACTTATATCCACACACTAAAACCCTTAACGTGAAATGGTTCCAAAGACGCTTAGAAATTAATTTCACAAATACTTACATCAACCACCAAAAAAAAAAAGCTAAATTGTTTGCTAAAAATGAAATTTCAAAGCCAAAGTCGTACTCGAGTATTTTTATTAAAAGCAACGCCTTCTATTCCAGCTTCATTTGAAGGGGCTTTTTTAACAGAACAATTAAAAATTCCTAAATAAACTGATACGCCATGAAACGTCTTTATTTTAATCGGTTAGTGTGGAAACAAAGATTTTCGGGATTGACATCGGCAAACCACCACAGCATATGCCAAACGATTCATTGTGCTTTTTAAGCTAATCTCAACATTTCGCCGCCAGTATCGTTATGTATACGAGTATATCTAAGATAAATTCGTCTCTAGAAACGTCCCAGCACGATACTTTAAATTATCGAAAGGTATACCTTAAAAAAAGCAACATATAAATTCAAACCAACCATTACTAAAGATTATATTATGTACTAATATAATCGGAAGAAGCTAATATTCTAACATGCTGTAGTGAAATATTTATTCTAAAAGTAGTTATGTATGTATATGTTATATGTGTAAGTCAAATCAAAAATATAAATATATATAAGATTATACACACTATATACATATTTGAGTAGAAAACCCCAAAAAATCGGATTTAAAGAATGCATGATTTAAGCACAGTATGGTAGTGCAACGTAATGCAAAATTGTATAAAAGAATGAACGGATGATAGATACACTCCCAATAGAAGCAAACGTCCGGAAAATAGTTAGAAATTTGTGTTCATATGACGTATATAACATATGTTTGTATGTGTACGTAAGTTGTGGACATTTTATAACCTAAAACAATTTACAAATTTTTAAGTAATAAATGAGTATTTACTAATTTATTTTCTGATCTTGAATCCAGAAACGCTTATAAATAGTCAATCTAAAGTTTTCGCCTACAATCTCACTTAAGTGAAATTTTTATTAAAGGGAGATTTCAGAATGGAAAATAATCTCAAACGTTTGAAACAAATGGTTATTGAACTTTATTTGGAATAGCTATATGAGATGCAGTTGTTAACTAGCGTATGAAGCGTGAGTAATGGCAAATTGA
This sequence comes from Philophylla caesio, assembly GCA_963971545.1. Lineage (NCBI taxonomy): Eukaryota > Metazoa > Arthropoda > Insecta > Diptera > Tephritidae > Philophylla > Philophylla caesio. The sequence continues at coordinate 183,058,462 of OZ020604.1, read as the reverse complement.
GGTTTAAAAAAAATGTTCATTGGGACGTTTTACAATCTCGACTTTGATGGAAATGCACATCTGCAAATACTGTGCACTAAAAACAAATGCTAGCCAAATGATTGTAGAAATATAAATGTTCAAATAAATACTATTCTAAACGCATTTAACAGTAGTTTCACATCAAATAAAAATGCTAGTTGAAACAAAATCTAACGAGAAATAAACAAACGAACATTTAAATATAATAACAATTTAAATATGTATGTACATACAATAAAAACTTAGTGCGTCATAGCAATTATAAATCTTCCAAAATTTACTAAAATTTGTATACGAAGTAGTGCTGTTTAATAGTTATTAAATATACATAAATATATATATTTAAATATGCAATAAATATAAAAATTTACTCTTTAGCAAAAGTGCTTTAAAATATAGCAAAAAAAAAAAAAATATTAATAAGTCTTTGAAACCAATATTAAATTAATTTTTTATTAAATTACTCTTACATGAATAAGTAGTATGCTTTTCATTTTAACTAGATTTAGCGCCAAACGAAATAATTTTGTAAAATATCTACTATAACCGAGAGTACAAAATGTCAAAATACTAACCAATGAACTCCAGTTGCTACTTGGACGTATAATTATTAACTAAATTAGAATAGGACTTAAGCATACAATATATACATATAAATACACACATACGTATACTAAAATAAAAAAAAATATATTGTTAATGCCACGGTGACACCAATATAAGACAAATTATTTTATAAATGCATTTCTAGTAAGAAAAAAAAAGAAACGAATATTCAAGAATACTTCAAACGCAAGATCATAAAAATTTATTCAATAATATTTACTGAGATATCTACTAAAACCATTAAAAGTTAACTAAAATGTATACAAAAAAAAAAAATTAAACCAATTGCATTTTTAAGATCTAGCAATATTACTATTTTAATATAAAATTTATGCTAAAACCATTTAGAAGCTAACTAAATGGTGCATCAAAATTTAAATATAAAATGTATGCTAAAATATAAAATCTAATTAAAACGTGCATTAAAAAAATTTGAATTTTTATTAACCAACTACATAGTAAGTAACTAAAATTTAGCCAGAAAATAAATTTATACATACCTTAAAACACTTATTAAGTAAATAAAAAAAAATATCAAATAAATATACAAATACCAACCAAAATTTAGCAAATATTCCTAGTGCGAGTATACAGTTTTGAACTTAAAATAACGCTGTAGTATGAATAGTATTAAACAAATTTAAATGATTCACATATTTTTACGAACTAAGTATTTGCAAATCTTAAAACTTTTAATGAAATTATTGCAAGCATATATTCAAAATCGTTAACTAAGATATTCGAAACATAAAAGTTAAGAAAAAAAAAAAACAAAATTTACATGTCAAGCTCTCCAATCAACAAACTATTTGAATCAATCATGTTCTGTGGCGCCTTCGGTAAGTCTGTTGTTGAAATTTATTTTTGCATACACAACTTGTATATACTTTAATGCTTACAAAAAAAAAAATAAATAGCCGATATCGACACTTATGATACGTTAGAAAAAATAAATTTAAAAATTAGAAGTGAATGACTAGACTAGTTAATCAAAGAAAATATTATCAGAAAAATTTGCAACCGCACCGGATTGAGTTAAAAATATCAACATAACTAGTTTTACATACATATTAGTATATATTAGTTACATTTTATTAAATATATTATATTTTATTACGAATAGAAACCCCATCTCTGAATTATAATCGCGTCACGAATTAAAATACAGTTTATTCACTAACAAAAAAACGTACAAATCTTAAGTTTTAAATTTTTTATTTTACTTCAAGTTTCTTCTACATTTTATAAACAAAACAACCCCCGACAAGATAAAATCAAGCACTTTACAAAAGAATTGACAAAGAAATGCACTCGTGTGCTGTCGTTTTTCTCCATCAAGCTATTTATGGTTCTATGCAGAAAAGCGATCTTTGAAACTTGAACTTTATTAAACTTTGTAGCGAAAAGCTTTTAGTTTTGCTGATTATGAAACTGTGGTTCACTTTTAAAAATTCAATGTGGCAGATCCAATTTGACGAAAGTTATAAATATTAAAATTATTAAGATTTTTAAGAAATTTGCTATACCAAAGTGCTTTGAGTCGCTGTTGAAAACTAAAATCAAATTTAAGCGACTGAGCGTCAAGTGAGAATAAAAGAAATTTAATTAATGAAATGTAAATGATTAAAAGTTTTGCGTTTATAATTATGAAATGGGGTATATCACTTATAACAAATTATTATTATTACACATTATTACTATTTTATGTATGTAAGTATATATAAACTACGCGTGAAAGAAAGTCATGATATTTATTAAATCGTAGTCAAGACTCTCTTGCACTTAAAATATTTCTTAATATACTTATAGATCGATTCATATTTATTTCTTTATCTGGCTACTGCATTTTTTAATTAGTTTTGAGAAAAACTCCCTCGAAATGTATGCAAAATTAATTTAAAAAATAATTTTTCTTCAACTTATTGACTTTATAGAGTATCTTGATTTTCTTCTGATTTTCCGACAGGGTGGAAATTTGATGTATATTGAAACGATTTTGCGTCATACCTTCTCAAGTTTGGTTTTGTGACATACCGGTTTCGGCGTTGTGCGTTGGTGCTTTCGAGCTTTAAATTTAATATAAATTATATTTATGTTGTTCCATATTTTCTATGAACCAACTTTCATTTTGAATTGCTGATAAATGTTATATTTGTTGGATTTTAGCATTTTCTTTAATACATGTGCTTTTTTTTCATATTAAAAAAACTCGACTGCTCTGCTTCTCTTTAAAATCCTCACCGAATTGTGCGATAACGAGTTAAGCGACAAGCAGATAGACAAATCGTATAGAAATCGTAAGGATCACCGTAGCAGATAATAATTTTTCAAACGATCTAATCCCGCCAGAGTAACAAAAGATATGTGATCTATTTAGAAATTACACAATATACAATCGTCCACACAATCTCCATTAATATCTTGGAAGCAATTCTGCTCGTACATCTAGGAGAGGGTGAAGAGAGTTGAAGACGCATCAAGAAAAAATTCAATTCATTTCACCAGCTCTATGGCAAGTGCAAGTAGAATGAAGAGCAATACTTGGTACTTTTTAAAGTTCAGCTTTTAATTCAAGCTTTTAGAAAAATTTTGAGTAGCCAGATTTGGAACCCATTCAAGTTTGGTTTAAAAAGAAGCTCCTTTCAAGTGACTGCAGCTTCGCACTGAATTTTGAAATATTTTTTTTTTTTTTGGAAACTTACACACCCGTCTTTTTTTATAAACATTTTCGTTAATTTACAATTTTTGTGTATGCAATTGTGCAAGTCTTTTTTAAAAACATTTTCGTTAATTTACAATATTTGTGTATGCAATTAGACTTACGCATTTCGAAACGAATTTAAAAAAAAAATTTTAATCTTGTTGAGGTTTTTTTATGAAAAAATTACCGACAATAATTAGCGATCATATTTTGCTATGAAAAATTAAATAAAGACACAGTTTTTTTGACATGCTCACCCATAGTTTCTGAGTCTCTTTTTTTTTTTTTGCAATTATGACAAATATAAAATCTTATAGTTTTTAATTGTTATTATTAATGGCTTTTCGCTATCTTTCGAATTTTAACCGCCAATACAAACTAATTTATTGAGCAATTAAACGTTAAGAGGAAGCGAGATGATAAAATATTAAATGTTTCAAGTCAATAATTTAATGAGGTGCAATAAATTTTGACAATAGAAAATAATTATTATTATCATTAACATACTGGCTTGGCCACTTAAGTTTGAGCTTAAGAAATTGCAGCACATTGCCATGTTGCAAATAAATATTTTAAATTCAGGCGAGTCATGTTAAGCAGGGCGTATGAGTAATATATATGAATATATACATACATACATATGTATATTGTACGTATGAGCTGGCGATTATTTTCAACACAACTTGCGGCGCTTTTAGAATTATTTGCTTTACTCCAATAGATTTATGCTTTGACAGGTTAGGAGTAAAATTCAGACAATATTCACCCAAACAATTGTTTCATGGTAAATAACAAATCCTCTTGCAAATAGATAAAGAATACCATAATTCGTTGGTGCAAAAATTAAATAGAAATGTGTAAAACTTAAGATAAATATTTAATTTATAGCAATCATAACATTCACACATGTTTGTAGGTGCAAATATAAATGAATACTACGAATGTATGTTTGTTTGTGGGAAAAAAATATTGCCTCTCGCTTTCTTAAATGTTGAGAAAGGAATTAAATTAAAAACAATTTTACACAAAATTGAAATTGCGCAAACAAAAAAGTTTACACAATTATGTACATGCACAGCTACATATGAACGCATGTATATGTATGTATGTGCATGCATACATACATATGTACATATGTATATGTATAAATGATTTGTAATAAATGACAAATCCGTTACGAGACAAAGATCTCTCGCATATTTACTTTCAATTAAACATAAGTAAATAGTACTTACATATTAGTAGCTATGTATATATTTATATATGTTCAAAAGTTTTGAGATAAATGCATTATTTATTATAGCAAATTTTTGCCAATTTGTGGCTAGGCATCAAAACTTCAGCAAACTCACAGCACTTTAAGCTTGTTAGCACTTGTTGTGTCCATTGTGTGTCGACAGCCTTTTGAGCTGATTCACCTAGTTTTTCTCTACGAACATTGGTTTGTGTGCACCCGCAAGTACTCAAAAATCTTTAAGGTTTAAGTATTATCAAACTTTTCTTTTGTATATAATTTGTTTGTCTTCTGCAGCTGACATTTATAGCGATGCATATGTACAAAGGTATATTAGATTGTCTCGAAAAAGCGAATATTTTTTTTGGTTTCATTATAATAATAAATCGTGGAAAAATTTCATCCTTTATCGTAACTACAACAGTTTGAAGTGCCTAAGAGTAATCTCGTATTATATTTTGACAATTTATATAATGACAGGAGAAAGTAAATTATTCGAGAATGTATGTAAATAGTATAAATTGCTGAAGGGTACCAGTCATAAAACTTTTAAAAATCAACAATAACTTGCAGCCAATTTAAAGTTCGACAACTTCAAACTCAAAAATTTAAATATCTATTAAATTTTTTAAAAAAGGTAATTTTATTTTTTAAATTTAATAACTCTTATTTTACGATCTTTGACTCTTTTAGATTTTGCCACAATAATTTTTTTGTGTTCAATAACAAAATTTTTGATATTTTCCACAGCTTAATATAAACTGGCAATTGTATATGTGCAGATATGTAGATATGAGTAATGAAAGTCGTTTGCAGAAAATTTCAATTAAAAATATAATAAATTATGTGTAATTAACTGTGTAAACATACAAATATAGCGCCGTTAACTTTCTTTAAAATTTGTATTTTATTTTTAAAAAGAAGCAAACCACTTTTGAAAACTTCGTATAAATTGCTACCGAACATGTTGAGCGATTTAAATAAATATGAAATAAATATTAATTAAATAATAATTGAATAAAGGAAAATATTGGTAAGATCCCTTGCAATGTTGTTACATAAATCAAGTTAGTTTTCAAAATCTCTGAGCGAGAAAAAGTGAGAGTTGTGGCCAATGAAAGAAACGTTCAATAAATATATCTAAAATCACCCAAATTTTGTGGAAATCGGTCTAAATGCGAATGCAGGAAGTAAATTTGTATGCTCATGTTGCACCCTAGCTCTTGCAATTTCGATAGCATGAACTCAACAAGCTCGACGTGATCGGCAGATTTCTTTTTGCCTAGGAAATTATTCATGACCGATACAAATGAATTACAAGCTTTGCATTCGACTTTAATCATTGATTTGGCAAAATAATAATCTTTCACGAGTTGCCTGATCTGTGGGCCCATTAAAAATACCAGCTTTCAATTTGTCGGTACTTAATCCTGGAAACTTGCGTGAAAGAAAATTGAAACATTCGCCACTTTTGTCAAGCGCCTTAACGAGTTTAATACGAGTATGAAGTGGTGGAAGTATGATGCTGCCTCGGCTAACTAAAGACATGTTTATAATAATTTTGGTACAAACTTTTAGCTCTTCCCGCAATGGCCAAACTTTTTGTAGTATGAATCAGAGTCTTCACTTGATATATTTTAATTGAGGTCATTTAGCAGAAGTCAAGTTAGGATATGACAACTTATTTCGATTTTCAGCGTTAATTCGGTTTATTTTCACAACGCAGAAGTAGCAATCGTCATCATGGTTTTGAGGTTCTCGCCAAATCATTGGTGTTACGAATTAATTAATGCATCTCTTTTTTCATTGGACCATAACCATAGACATACCACACATTTCTGGCATACAATATGAGGAAACCATGGCTTGTCCAGATTACACAATTTTATTTTAAAGTATTCAAAGTAAACTGCATATCAGTTTTTACAAAGTCCGATACAGGTTTTCGATATTTTGCAAATACATATTCCCCACAAATATAGCAAAAAGAATTGAGATTTAGCACACAACATCTTCTTGACGAAGCTATATCGAAAACAACAAGAAAATACTGAAATAGTCCAATAAAAAACGCAAATTTAAGTAAAAATAGTAAATGTGGTTAGTTAGCTGTAACTTAAATACAAAAGATGTTAGAGAAAAATTGTTGCGATATTTAAAAAAATACGTGTCAATTTTATATAAAAACAAAAGAAAAATCACAGGAAACAAACAATTATAATTAATGTCAACCTTTTCGACCAAAAAAATATTTTTAAAATCGTTAGTGGTAATCGTAATCGATATGACTATAGTTTTTTTTAATCGTTATACTCGTACATACTCGTACATACTTTAAATTCATAGAAAAGCCCAAAGTTCAAGAGCAATAGAGACCTACGCTAAATCAAAAAGGTACTGCGAGATGCGTTAAATATTTTTTAAAATTTCTTTATATTCATTGAAAGAGGAATATATCAACTATATTACTGTGATATTTAATGCAACTTCAAATCATTTTTGTGGTTAACTAATTAAACAGTGGCCGCTGTGGTCGAGTTGGTAGCGGTGCGTGCTACAACTTGATATGCCGGTGAGTTCGAGGTTCGAATCTCAGTCAGGGCAAGCAAAATCTTAATAATAGAAAAAGTTTTTTCTAATAGCGGTCACCCCTCGGCAGGCAATGGCAAACCTCCGAGGGTATTTCTGCCATGAAAAAGCTTCTCATTAAATACATCTGCCGTTCGGAGTCGGCACAAAACTGTAGGTCCCTCCATTTTGTGGTTAATATAAAGACGCACACCACAAATGGTAGGAGAAGCTCGGCCAAACACTGAGCTATATAGTGTACGCGCCAAAATTATATTATATATAATTAAACAAATGAGTTGAAACGCGTAAAATGAAGTTTGTATATGCTTTCAAATCAGTTTACGGAATGTATTCGAGGAGTATACGAGTACTTGTGTACCAGTTGGATAAACAAATACAGAAAACACAAATATTGGTGTAATTTTTATACATATTTACATAAACTAATACATGTAGGTACACACATAGTAAATGAATACCTTTAGCACATTAGGTGTTTAAGTATAGCAGAAAATCTATTGTGCATGGCTTCTGGCAATGAGATGATAGCTATTTTCAAAACAGATGCATTTGCAGAATTGTAATTAACATTTACATAAGTACGTACATACATGTATATATAAAAATACATTTGTAAGGGCTTGCAAATATACATATATACTCATGTACATACATATGTACATACGTGTTTAAATGGATGCTAGTATTTATGTAAATTTAATATAACAACCCGTCTTTGACAGCTCTATATTTATCTTTTGCTTCAATAAATCGCTTAGAGATATTGCAGCTTTTTATGGTTCTGACACTTTTGTAATTTTATTCGTACTTTTCATGCAAAGCAACTAACAAATGCACAATATACACGTGAAGGGTAATCAAACTTAGATTATTTAGTTCGCAACATTCATTTAATATTTATAAAAAAAAAAAAACACACAAAGAGCGAATTGATATACATACGTGCTGAGTAATGCAACATTTTAAAACTATTTTTGCTTTTTTTTTTCAAAACTGTTTGACACTGAAATTTCAATATTTAATTACACTTTCTAAATTTAACATAACCTTGCCTTATAAACAGATGCCAAATCTGTTTGAAAATGCGATTACGAGAAGTTTTCTTAAACCTCTCAGTGGATGACAATGCTATAGTATTTGATGACAGACCTCTTTTTAAAACAGTCTATGTGTTTTACTCCTTCCTAGTTTCAGTTATCTTTCACAAATATTTCGAGAATTTCTCAAATAGCGAAAATATATATTTAGACAGATAGTGATAGATAAGTGTTAAGGAGATAAATCAGTCAATATTAAAATAAGCAAAACTAGGAAATACCATCTGATAGCACTTCCCGTATATATTCGTACTCACGCAAAACCCCATTCACACATCCTATAGTTAAAGTACTCGTATAAAGAAAGCTTTGTTTGCGAAGAGCATAGCAATTTGCCTTGTATTTATCAAGTGATGTTGTACAATATTGCAACCAATTGCATTCAATTGTTCTGATAATAAACAAAAAAATTGTATTTCCCTTAGAGCATGTAACTCCGCGAAGGGGGGAATGAAAAACAAAAAAAAAGTTCCCTTTGTTCAACATAAGTGTCAACAAGTGATGAAAAAATGTGTTACGTTTGCATGAAAACAAGAAAAACTATTACAAAATGGTGGCTATTATTTAATTTTATGCTTTTGAAATATAAAAATATATTGAGTACCAACAGTTGCCCTTGAATAGCGAACATTTATACGTCCTTTGAATTTAACTACAATTTAATAATGTTTGTTTTGGAGTCATTTCATGAACAAGTACGATTTTGTTACAGAATTTAACCATAATTTGGGTCAGGCACTGCTGCCAATACTTTCACAAAGTGTTAATTTGAAACACTCAGTACCAAATTGTTGGTTTTATAATTATTTTTATATTTTACTTACAGGCGCTTACAAAAAAATCCTCTTCCCCTTTGTAGGGATGAAAAATGTATACGTTTTTGCGTTGTACGACAAATGGAGGGACTTACAGATTTATGTCGACTCTGAATGGCAGAAATACACTCGAAGGGATTGATTTGCCTGCCGAAGAGAGATATCATGCCTTTAGTTGCTTAAATGCAATGAAGCCAAATGCAATATCTGCTCTATGAAAGTATATCTTGGAGATTGATGGTTTTAGAGTCGATATTTTACTTATGAAAACAAAAAAAAATTATGAAATGACAAAAACATGAAATCATAAAACGATGAAATAATAAAATAAAAGAGCGATGAAATAATGAAATTATGAAGTAATGTAATGATGAAATTGAGAAAATGATGAAGTTTTAAAATCAAAGAGCTAAAAAGTGATACATTGATGAAATAAAATATTTATGAAATAATAAAACATGAAAAAAAAGACTTAGCAAAGATTAAAATGTTGAAATGACAAAATAATTGAAATGAAGAAAATATAAATTGATAAAATAATTACAAGATAAAATGGTAAAATTCTAATTGATGAAATGGTAAAAGAATAAATTAGTAAAGTGTATTTAAAAGATAAAATTAATAAATGAAAAGGGAGAAAAAGGGAGAATAACGAATTGCTATTACATTTTATTAAAATTACATTATAACAAATATATATAATACAGTATGCAAAACTTGTATAAGTACATTTTCTCATAAGAACAAATATCATTAATATATTAAAATATATCTTAAAAAAATCGGTTAAAATCAATTTATTTCACAATTTGTTCAATAACAAAAACATAGAAATTAATGCATTGCATTTTATAAAATAACAAAATAAGCAAATTAACTCTATTTAATAGAGGCCAAATTCGATTTAGTACAAATACTTTAAAAGATTATTTGTGAAAAATTATACATTTTTTTTTTATTTGTTATTATTTTGTAGGATATGCTCGTTGTTTTCAAATATAAGATTACCTTTTCGGCATAGACTCCACCAATTTTTTTGAGTGATTTGGAGAATTTTTGCTTCATTCAAGTTTTAGAGGTCGTTTTAAATCGTCACGCCTTTTTTTTTGCTGATGTCTCAGCTGTTTTTGGAAAATCGACCACTAATTTTCAATCTGGTTTATTTCTGGCCTTTGGGTTGTTTTTTTATTTTAATATTTGGGACATTTATACAGAATCTAGTATAACCTCTTATCCAGCGCTATGTGTTTTGGATCGTTATGCTGCTGAAATATAAATTTCTCCTTACAACCCAATTATTGGGCACTTTTTCGTAGCTACATTTTTAAAATGTCAAGATATTGCTTAGCAACCATAATTCCATTAGTAAAGTGATCTTTCGATGTAAGTGGAATGGGTAAATACTCCATTTGCATCGAAACACCGCCATACCAGGAAAGAAGGCTGCAGATTGCGCTTATGAAGACCCGTCTTAGCTTCCTTCATAGTTTGTATGCACCCATCTGAGTATTTTATATTTAATTTGCACTCGTCTGTAAATATTACGTTCTTCCAAAGTGCCATATCTTTTTCAAGAATACTCTGAATAATAAAAAAAGGAACTGTTCGCGTTGTGTCTTTTATAGAAAAATAATTTTCTAAGCCAGTAGCAAAAAATTGGGTTGTAAGAAGAAATGTGTACTTAATCAGTATAACAAATAAAAAATAACATATACATACATGATTCTTCATTGATTAATCATAAGAATATCAGGTGATAAATATATCCTTCCTGTGCATATCATCATCAACATCTATAGGGAGTCCTTCAACTTGTAGGGTGAACCAAAGTCGAAAAATCATGGCGCAAATGCGATTCCAGTTGACTTGAGGCTATGGAATGTGATTCTGAAAATTCTTAAAGTAAAGGGGCGTTTTTTATATTCCTACTCTCTAATGCCTAATTAACACTAATTAAAATCTCCACTCCGCTACACTTGAGTTTCCCATATGCGATGGGGAACCGCTTGTATCCATCCGGACGAGCTTGGGGTTTATTATGGCTTTGCTTATATTTTGATCGTTCATCATTCAAAGCATTATATTGTCTTATCCTCTAAATTCATCCATCGTCTCTGCTTACCCGCCACACCTTTGTGTTGGTAGACTTATGAAGGCGTAGTTTTAGTGCGCCAAGAACTGTCCTTAAAGTTTAATTTAAATTTCTTTGATAATTTTTCATTTTTATTATTTAACTTCTTCGTTATATTTCTCTCACTTCCACAAACAAAAAACTCTTAAATTAGCTTACAAGTGCATTATGTGACATGAATTAAATAAATATGAAATGCAATTCCGTTGACTTAGCCAATAAACAAAACACAGAGCCTTGCCGTACTTTAAATGGCAAAACCAAACAAATAATCAAAAGCAGTAAAAACAACAGATTGTCGTACGTTAACTGTGTATTTTTTATGCTCGGCTACCCACTCTAAGCTTTAGCTGCATATTACAGAAATTACATAAAATAAAAAAAAAAACAGGAAAGCAACCATACACAAAATATTTCACTCCGCTGGCGGTTGGTAACTAATTACACGATATGAGAAATATATACAAATATATACGGTATGCACACACATATTTATATATTTATAAGTGTGTATTAACATACATCTAAAAATTAAAACATTTTCACAAAACTTCTTCAACCGAGAACATATAAAAAAAAAAAAAAAAAAAAATTTTATTTATTAAATGCAATAGTGGCAAATTTAGAGGAATTATGAACTGCTATTTTTTTTTATATAAATAAGCATATACATATATACCTACTTAAGTACGTTTACTTGCTTTAGCTAACTCCTGCGCTTAGCCAAAGGGTCAATGCCATAAAACGGTTGAAAACATGCAAAACTATGAGAAATTTTCATCACGTGCAAAAAAATATTAGAATAAAAATTACTTACCACAGCAAGCCATATACTACATACATACTCGTATAAATAACTTGTGCGTGTTAGAAAACAAGTATTACATACAAACAATACATTAATATATATAAATATTTCAACATACCGCAGCTTTTCTGAGCAATTTTAATTATATGAATTTGCATATTATTTATGTATGCATTTACTATATGCCCATGTAGGGTGCAACACATAACAATAGCGCTACTTTTTACTTACAATATGGATTTATTTATTTTTCTTCTATTTAATTTATTATTTTTCATCTAAATTTCAGTTCAATCTCTAACAAAATCCATTTAAATCCAAATTTCAAAATTTATGCAAAATCCCAAGAAAAAAAAAACAGATTAAGTTTCATCTACGTTTAAAACTTGTTAAAAAGTTATTAAACTCATTTCATATCCGATTAAATTCGGAAGTAATTGCAGAAATGCTTAAACTTTGGCCACTGAAATTAAATTGCCTACAAAAGTGAATGCTCTAAAAAATTTACATTTATATACCTAGTTAAGTTGGAAATTTCAGTCAATTACATATTAAACATTTTGTATTAAATTTTACACTTGGCTTTTAGTGGTTTTCATTTGATAATGAACTGCATTTGAATTGAAAAATATTAGAAATAAAAAAAGCGAAAAAAAAAACTTGCGAAGATGAGGGGTGTCGTATAATTATGGCAAGAAGTACCTATATATACAATACAAATATAAATAACTTAATCTTTTTGTGCATTTGAATAAATCAACGTAAATACTACACTCAGAGGTTTCCGTTTCCGGCAACAAACCAATTTAAAGTTTATTGAGCAACTACCGCATTGCAAAGAAGAAAGTGATGTATGTAAATGTGCTTAGCAAATACCAGAATTTTATTAAAAAAAAAAAAAAAAAGAAGAAATTATGCCAATTTAAAAATAAAAAGCTTTAATACTTTTCAAAACGAACACTTAAGTTACTTGTGGTATTAAGAGTTAATCAAGACTTTATTTCCCATAATTAGTGCGATAAATTAGTTGCAACAAAAAAAGAAGACTGTTCACTTCTATTTAATAATACGTTTAAAATTTCAAGCAAATAGTTAGTATATCTTAAATACCTTGAAGTTCACAATACTCCAATCGCATTTATTCATGAAGTTGACGTTATTAAAGACTTTGAACATTTTTAAAACTATGTACCTACAGAAAATAACCATCATTATCCTCAATTAATAAATAAATTATTTTTTAAAGAAGTGTGATGAGAGTTTCCTGAAACTAAATCAAAACTTCGGATACCAAAGTTATCAAAAATAAATATGATTGAATCCAGTGTAAAGTTTTATAGTTTCCACGAAACGCATCTAAGACTTATGTTCCCTTTCGAAGCATTGGATATTTGGATATGACTTGCGATGATTTCAATTGTCTTATGAAACCAAAGAACATAAATGTATAAGAATGGACAACACGTTATTATTAGCAACGAGTGAATCTCCAGGGGCATGCGTTTTTACTCTAGCCAATCAAAAAAAAAATTAATTTGAGCAAAAGAGAAAGCATGCCCCTGGAGATTCACTCGTTGCTAATAATAACGTGTTGTCCATTCTTATACGTTTATGTTCTTTTATCGAATTTGCTTATTGTCATAAAGATAGATTGCAAATAAATATACATCAACAAAAAAAAAAAAAAAAATGTATGTTCTTTGATGAAACTTGCCATGTTTTTTATATTCTTTAACGTAGAGTTGGCATCTGCTTACCATAGAACAATAAAATTGGTTCTAGACTATTCGCAAGCCTTGCAGCATCAGCAAATATCATCAATTGCAAAAATCCGCTTTCAAGTTAGTTTGCAAATAAATTACTAAATAGTTTTCTTAAAAATGTTTTTCTTTGAATATCAATGTTTTAGTTTACCAGAGTGCGTTAGGAACAGCCTGAATGCAAAGAACAATATTTTATATTCTGTGGCGGTGGTACAAAAAAAAAGCTATTATCCTTCGACAGACAGTAGAAAAAATATAAAAGGACAGTTTTGCTCTGAAATTACTTCCAATGAAAATTGACTGACATCCAACGACGGCAACCTCAGGTCGAGCAAAGTGTTGTACAAAATTGAAATGGGCGGAGAATATCGACCAAATTGGTATTTTTTTAGTTCTCTTTAAGTTCAAAAATGTGATCAAAGTTTCAAAACACTATTCATGTATTGCAAACAAAACGATTTTTAGAAACTTGCAGAAATAGACCTTGGTTTTATTTATGACTTTTTCATCCCACCAAAATATCTTACTATTTAGCAAATTTTATTACTAAACACAAAGAAATAGTCGCATTACCATACATTTTGAAAATTTTATTAGATGAGGATTGAAAGCGTTAAGGTGTACAAATTGTGCGTCGCTGAATTGAACTGTTGAAACAAGACATTTTTTTGGACTAATTGCAAAAATTGCGTTTCATCATTTTCGAAGTATTTGAAGTAAACTTATTAACAAATTGGGCGAATAAAAAAAAAAACTTTCAACTATATTATATTAGAGGTCGATTACCAAATACCACTTTTAAAGTTGTCAAATGATTTGGTTTGTATTCGATTATAAATAAATATAAAATCGTTAATGCGAGTGGCAAAATATATTTAAAATGTAAAGTGTTCATTCAGGTGAAGGCAGCGTCGATTTTGTGACTTATTTTTAATGCTGTGTTCTAATATAGACCTTAATTTAACTTTTGTGACTCTTTAAGTAAATACTTCCGGACGTTTTTTACTTTGTTCGTTTTTGATAAAACAAATTCTTTTATAAACCTCAATTTGTGTCAAATAACTTGTAGAGAACTTAATGTACTTACGCACAAGAACAATAATATTTCAACACCTTTGGCCTCAGACAGGGTTAGCATGTGTATGTGTACAACATTTTTACCACCAATTACAACATTCAAAAATGTATAAAATTATTCGTTAAAGTGTTATCAATCGACATTATAAAGAGCACCTGCAACTTTAAATTTTATCAATATATTAGTCTTTTTGTACATTAATACAGTAGTGTCTCCAAAGATATTGGATTTAGCATCAGGGAATACGAATTTGATATTAAAATTGTCAAAAACAAAATGGCAGATCAAAAATGGCGTTACACATGGAAAAATGCGCACTAGGGGTTTTTTAGGGTCGGAGAACACGAATTTGGGATTGTAATTCAAAAAAACGTTTGGGAGATTCAAAATGACCGACAAGAATCAAATAAATGGTCGTCACTTTCGCAAAAATTAGTATTATGTGTTTCCTCGGGTCGTGAAATACGAAATTAAGGACAAATGGTCCGAAACAGTGGACCGTTATTGAATAAATTGACATTACCATTGTAAAATTGAGCACTGGAAAGTTTGTGAGAATAAAAAATACAACATTTGCATTATCCAGATTCAACTTTGCAAGACACTGTTTTGATTGCTGATGAAGATGCATGGCGTGACATTAGAGACTATGATTTTGATCTTTAATTTGCGCAAAAAGATACGGTGATAGCGATAGCTGTGTACTGATATCTTTGGTTACCTACAACTTAAAATTATACATACAATGTTGTGCATACTGAAATTCATCAGGCTATTATTTAAACTCAATAATAATAGTCGAACTGCTGAAGAATTTGCATATTTTATTATATTATGTTCAAGCTAATTCAATAATTTACCAAATTTCGGTCGACTATTTTGGAATTTTAAGCCCAAATTTGTATTCCCCGAACCCAAAAACACCAGAATACGGTTTTTTGTGAGAGCAACATTAGTTTATCGAATTTCGGTCCGCCATTTTGAAGACGCCATTTTGTAGTTCGAAATTTTTACCTCAAACTCGTATTACCCGACCGAAAAAACAACCGAATACTGATTATCGTAAGGATAAAGTACATTTATGAAATTTCGATTCGCCATTTTGGAGTTGCCATTTTGTTTTTTACAATTAGAAACATAAATTCGTCTTCTTCGGCCCGAAATTAGTAACTTACTGACTTTCAAATGTTTTCATGGAGAATTTTAATTTTGGCCAGCTTTTCCGGTGTTTCGGACCATTGTGAGACGTACCTATTGACCAGCTGTCGTACATGACACACCCCTTAGGCTCTTATCAGTGTTCTGTAAGAACCTAATCTCAACGTGCGACATCTATCTACCTCATCTCGCTTTAATTGACCCAATCTGATTCCCCTCATCTTAACCCATTGCACATACCTCAATTCATCAGCACACCTATATTTACTACCACTCACTTCATTTCACTTTGCCTCCTCATCTCTCCTTACTTCATCTTTCACCTAAGCGGAGCAAATCATAAATAAAACTGACATCATAAATTGTGACTTCATGACCTTTTTAGTAAGCTGCTGGCTAAGCTCAGTAGATCGTAACCTTGAATTCAGTGTCAAGAAAAAGTAATTGCACTTCGCACCGACGCACTCTCTTTTTTTAGTAAGTACTTCCGTACTCTTATTCTTCTTTAATATACCTAATATCTATAGATCACCATAAGGCGCACAACAACACACACTCACCTGTAATATAGAGTCGAATTGCAAACTTTTAAGTGACCAAATGGTCAAGTGAACATGCAAATTTTAATAGTTAATAGAAATACCAGTGTGACAAAGGTGTAAACGAAAGCAAACATTTATCAAGCTCACTTCCTTGCACGTTTAGACACCCTCTAGGCGATAAGATAGAGCAAAAAAGCAAACACCAACAAACAGTTGAAACAAAACAAGCTACCAATTCGAACAGCAATCATTGTAAACTGCTTAAGACTTCCGGTGTACCATATGACTATACTAAAAATGTGAGCAACTGAACGGAGTTCCTTTCTGAAATGTGCAATTCAGTCATTCTCTAGCTAGCAATCGCTTTTGTTGACATTTGTTTCACCTGCACCTGCCGTACGAGTATTAACTTTATTCGCACATGCACTGACCAATCGACTGACCATATTAAGCCAACTCTTCTATTTACAAGTGGAAAGTTAAATCAGCAGCACAATACATATTTATTCATGATTCAGTTCACACAGTTTGCTTTTGTTTTTATGGTTTTTGTTTCACAATTTAGTTTATTTGTCGTTGTTGTAGCTTTTTGCTGCTATTGCTTTGCAATTTTATTAACGTATTTGTTGGCGGTGCTCGTGCTGGTCGAGCATTTCCGGTAAGTAGATGCACAAATCGTTGCTGCAAGTAGAGAAATGTACTAAGACTGTGCAAAGTTTGCACATATATACGAAAAATTCAATAACTCAAAAATTATCATCTTAAATATTACGACCTTAAAAACATGTAACAATTTTTTTTCGCAGTTTGCTATCAAAAAAAAAACTAATAAAACCAAATAATTGTTTTTCCATATCGAAAGTTAACACTAAGTTCTTCTTGGTTATTGTCGCTGAAATAGCTGAAAACATCAACAAACAAGTAAGAAAAGCTAAAGGCGAAACCAGTTTTATATACCCTCGCGATGTATTTTTGTATGGGCGGTGCCCATAATTTCATAAAAACCCCGTTTCGTCGTTTCAAATCGCTGCTAGTATTAAACTTTACTCAATTTCTTTCAATAAATACTGAAAAACGAAGTTGTTTGCATTTTGCAAAATTTCTGTTATTTGGAAGTTGGGCGTGGTTATGGTCCGATTTCAAAACTGATTGACGGTGATGCTAGTGATATCAAGGACAATATGTTCACCAAATTTTGTGACGAGACCTTACATCGTTGTTGAGATACCTACAGACGATTTTTTAAAAGTGGGCGTGGTAACACTCATTTTTCAAAATTTCATAAAAACCAAGTTTCTTAATTAACTATCTCTCTAAATATCAAATTTTAATTAATATGTTCCAATAGATAAAGAAAAAACGAAATTTTTGCATTTTCAAAATTTCCGTTATATGGGAGGTGGGCGAGGTTATGGTCCGATTTCAAAAATTTTTAACGATGATAATTTGTTCACCAAATTTTGTGACAATACCTTACACCGTTATTGAGATACAGTTACTTTTTCCAAAGTGGGCGTGGCAACGCCCATTTTTCAAAAATTTCATAAATACCTAATTTCTTAGTTCAAAATCGCTCCAAATACCGAATTTCACCAATTAGAAGCTTTTGCATTTTCGAAAAATTTCCGTTATATGGGAGGTGGGCGTGGTTATTGACCGAACTTGACCATTTTCAACACCAACCTACCTTGCCAATTTACAATTTCCTCTTTTTATTTGGTTGTTTTTATAAATTATCGTAAATCACAAGGAGAGCTAAAAGTGTATTTTACAAATATGTTTTTTTTTTCAATCCTTTCAATTCAGAACGGCCCTTTAAAACCTTAAGAAAGTGGTGTTGTGTATAAAATGAAATACCCTGTAGGGAACTCTAATAAATCGAATATATGAATCAGGTTACAGTAATTAGCAAATCGTCTTCTCCGTTTGAGTTCATAAGAAGTTAAAAGAAAGCGCAAATAATTGCATCATGAAATCAAATAAACAATGCTACTTTGGACTAAGAAACAAAATTATCTCTCGCAGAACTAAAATCACTCTTTAAAAGATGAACATGCGTCATAAATTATGATTTACAAAATGCACATATCGAGGTCAATTAACAAAAATAAGAAGGCACGGCTGCGTTGAACTCGTTCAAGCCACTAAGCCGGTTAAATTATGACACACTGATGCTATTAGGAGCTTTTCATTTTTAATTGAGTTTATTAAGGAAACATTTTTTTTTTTTACAATGGTTAGCTCTACAACAAACAATAGAAGACTTAAATTTAATGCTTAACTATAGTCTCCTGCTCGAGCTCTCAAGTTAAATGCATTATAATTATAGAATTCTCTTTTAAAGACTAATGAGTGAAGAAGTTTCTTACTTTGAAATTTACATTTTTATTTGTATGTAATGAAAAAGAGTTAATAAAAAACATTACAATTCGTGCGTTTTATTAATGATAAAATCGGTAAAAGAAAGAAGTAATTTTACACATAACCGGAATATAATAATATAATATTAAAATAATATAATATATAGAATAAGCTATGCTATTCTATTTGATCACAACCACCAATAACACTGTGTAACACTGAAAATGAACTTTGAAAGAGACCTAGCCTAGGCGTTAGGCCTTATAAAACTAAGAAAAACTGTATACTTGAAATTTGCGAAACACCCCCAAAATCTCATTTTAGGGCCAAAAAACTGTTTTTGAGGTCATTCGCTAGTCAATCATCAATATCTTTGCGAATTTTCATCCGATTCAAAAGTTGTTTATATATTTTGAAAGGTGACAAATCACTATTTTAATGGCGTATAACTCATGAAAATCAAACGAGAACTGACGAAGCTACAGAGAAAAAAAATCGTAACTTAATAAAAAAAAATTAATTTTGAAACTTTGACTACGATTTTACGATAGTCTTAATTCAGTAAGGTACCTATCAAAGACAATATTATTAAAGTGAATTTAGTACTGCGTCGATTAAGCTATTTCAATCGAAAATCGGTTGGAAATTGACAGAGTTATTACAATTTAAATTATTTTAGATGATGACCATATTTAAAAATTCATACATTTTGATTATCTTTCAACTTCAAATTTTTTTTGTGACTGAAAATAAAAAAAAATTAATCATTAAAATGCTAAATAACTTTATAGCTAAAAATGTTTGCTTGATCTTCTGCGTTTATAAGACGAGTCATCTGTTTCACGTTTGAGTGACCAGCAGTAATTAGCTATCATCCTAACTTGGTTCTTTCCTGTAAACCGTTTTTCAATGTTGGAGATTTCTTGGTGAAATCTTTCACCTTGTTCGTCGCTGAATTGACCAAGATTATCCGGGAAAAATTCCAAATGAGAATGCAAAAAGTGAATTTTTATAGACATGTTGCATCCCATTTCTCCATAAGCTTCCAAAAATTCATGGACCACCTCAACGTAATTTGAACTTCTCGTGTTTCCAAGAAAGTTTCGGCACAAAGAAATGAAACTTAGCCATGCTCTTTTCTCTACTGGGTTCAATTTTTTTATGAAGTCATCATCAGTCATAATCTTACGAATCTGCGGTCCAACGAAATATATACCTTTCATCTCTGTAGAATGTGCGATAGATAAGGGAATTATCAAAGTTTATAGTGCATTCTCGAATATGCGATCTTATCAATTGTATAATGGAATTATCTATTCTGATTATTTCGCTTTCATTATACAGTATTTTATTTGAAATATATTTTAAATAATCGCTTTCAGCAGATCTATGTAGTTTGGTACATGTTTTTAAACATTTGCTTTCGAATACTCTTATTTTTTCCATTATTGAAGGAGATACATATGTTGAACATGATGGGACAATCGTAAGCAAGAATAGGCCGAACAAGGGATTGATTGGTACATTAGGACTTTCATTTTTTTGGCTAGGTATTGCGAAAAAAATATTGATTTATGTATCATGAAGGATTTCCTGGCCTTTTCTATTTGATTCTTTGCATGATCATTAAAATATAAAAATTTATCAAGGTAGATGCCAAGGTATTTTACAATGTCTTTATTAGGTATTACTGAGTTATAATTTTTAGATTTGACATGGAAAAGCCTCCAGTTTTTCTTAACATTGTTACTGCACTTTAGGGTAGGGGGACGAAATAGTATCGTTTCACATTTTTGCACATTTATTTTTAGTTTCCATTTCAGAGTATACTCTTCAACTTCATCATATTTCTTTTGTAGTTCGCTGTTAATTTGATCAATTTTATTTCCGCTTTGATATGTTAGAATATAATCAGCAAAAGCAATAATATTATTTTTGTCCTTGAACAGATCTGCTAAAAAGATATTAAATAGGAGTGGAGCTGTGAGGGTACCTTGCTGCAGGCCATTACTTATAGGGAAGGGCTGTGTACTTTGTGTACGTAAAACTTTTTATCAGATATCACATTAAATGTCATTAAGATCAAAAATGAAGAAAATTTGTGTTCCAGTAGTTTAACTATCAGGCCATCCAACCACACACTGTCGAACGCTTTTTCAAAATCAATTAGACAAGCTCCTGTTACCAGCTTTTTATTAATGTTCCACATGATGTCGGAAACGAATAAGTTTATAGCGTTGACAGTAGAATGTTTGTATTTAGAGCCGAACTGTTTTTCATCTAAAATTTTATTTTCGTCACAGAAACTTTTAATTCTTTTATTTATGCAGATTTCAAACAATTTACTTATATTAGGTAACATGCTGATTGCTCTTAAGTTTCCTATTTGTTCAGGATCTTTGTTTTTTTTTTTTGGAATAAGAATTAATTTTGCCGTTTTCCACTTTTCCGGAGCTATTAAGATTTAAATGATTCGAATTGCTTTCTCTAAAATTAGGTCACTCTAATGCCTATGCTTTCCGCGTGGTCAATGCCTCATTTTAAAATATCATATTGTGCCACATACATATACATATATTTAGTTATCAAATCTAACACAATTCCTATAGGCGTCTGCAGCCAGAACTTCAAAGCCGCATACTTACATACATCAAGGATATACAAATAAGCTTACAAAAATACATACGTACTTACATACAAACGGATGTTTATACACACAAAAGTGTTTGCATTCAAGTGCATACTTATTTGAAAATATCGTAAAATGCTTCCAATCAATATTTACTTCATTTGCGAATATTACGTGACCAAAATTTTAGCTTTGGTTTTTATGAAATGGACCATTTGGGTTTTGTGCATCTACTAGTTTTTGAAATGAAATTTTCATTTGTTGTTAAGTGAAAATCGGACTTAAAAAATTGAACTGATTGAAATTTGTGTAGGTCCTTTTGTAAAGTCTTTAAGATTACTCATTGGCTATTCAGCGCGGGGCATTAAAGGTCATTTGTTTTATTAGATGCAAAGTATGGCGAACTGTGCCAGTAAAATAATCTTCAACAGTTACACTTCGACTTCGAATGGTGGCTGATTTATTTGAGAAGATTTTGCATAGCACAAAATGCGTTCGGAAGTTTGCTATTGCCATATTATGAACGCTTTAGAGTTAACTAATTTTGCTTTTATATAATAACTAATATTAGAGTTGACTGCTTAGTAAAATACGAGGGCGAGTCAATAAGTCCGTGACTTTTTGAATGAAACACAAGTTTTTGGATAAAAAAATATTTTATTTTTTAACATAGTCTCCTTTGAGTTCTAAGTGTACTTTGTCCAACGTTTCTCCAATTTTTTTTAAGCCTTCAAAAAAATAAGATTTGTCATCAAAAAAGGGATTTGTTTGTGAGATGATTTCTTCGTTGGAGTCAAATCTCTTTCCGCTGAGCTATTTCATTTAAAATTGAAACCAAAGAGCCATGTGAGATGCCTTTCGATCTCCGATCGGCCAACACCAAATCGTGAATTTTTCCATCTCTTTCGGGTGTTGAGACCTCGTTGGGCATCTTTCGTGCGTGTACGGCCACAACGAAATTCATTAAATTACTTTTTTACCATTGAAATTGATGTTGAGGAGTCCACATTGTATTTATCAAGCTTAGCTTTGATTTGAGTGATGGTCTTTTTCCGCAAAAAATAATGCTTAATGAGCACACTAAATTCATTTTTTTTCCATTTTCTCCTCAAATCACGCGGTAGTCTGCTATGAATGGCTGTCAAACACAAACTAAATGCCGCAGCTTGTTCAAATTTTGACAGGAGTCAGTGACAGATGCCTGTTGATAGTAGCGGTGTTGCCATTTCAGTAAAGAGGCAAGAAAAAAGCCACGCACTTATTGAGCCGCCCTCGTATAGAGATGGCAAATATTTGCGTGCCTGCAACTTTGAGATATTGTGACTGTGAAAAAGTATCAGTTACAGTCACAATCGCTATCGCTGCTCGCGAATTGAGTTTGTGACAAAGTAGCAGTAGCAATAACACAATTAGAAATTGCGACTATGTAAAAGTAGCAGTAACGGTGAAAAAGTAGAAGTCGCAATAACGCCTTAATACAGCGACCATACAAATTTAGCATTAGCCCCAGTTTAAAATCGGTTTATTACGAATAAACGAGGTAAACTGTAGACCTTGTTTTTTTAAGTATTTTATTTAATATATCTGAATTTCTGTAATATTCCGTTATTGAGGAATTTATGTACATGTGTCTTTTAATTTAAATTATCTTAAATAAATAAAAACAAATATGTAATATGTATGTATGGAGGGCCGTGTGCACAGAGGGGTTTTGGGCGTTGAATCTCTCCCCGTGGGCAAGTTAATGTATATGAAAATAAGTGAATCGTATTCATCAAATTTAATTCGTATATGAAATTTGAAACTAAAACCCCCCGTAGACTGAGTTCTGCACACGGCCCTGTATGTACATATGAAGTTCCATTAAATGTTTGCTACATTATTTCACTTGCATCTTTCTGTCACTGTTTTTGTCGCAGTCACAATTTATAATCACCGTGACTGGAAAGTCACAGTCACGAGTAACACTGTTCGTAACAAGTCAGGATATTGTCCATCACTAGTAAAATACCGCTTGATTATTTTAATATTCGAATTTCCTTTCGTTTAGGTAGGATTATATTTGGCTAAAGGCATTGATTTTGATACCGCAAAGTTAAAGTTGGCCGAGCGATACTAACAATGCTTGTAAAATATCCTAAGACCTTCTAGAGATTAGTCCAGGATGATTTCGGAATAGTTTCTGGAACATTTCGGAAATAGTTATTGACTATTGCATAGTATTTCAGGATTATAACGGGACAATTTCGGGTTCATTTCGAGACAAGATCACAGAATATTTAAGGACCATCTCTTGAATAGCTCACGACTTCCTCAGGATCATGTCGTTATTATTTTATGAACATTTTTGAAATAACAAAGAACTATTTCGTTAACGTTTCTATTTTCGAAATCATTTGTGATTATTTCGTGGTAGTTTGGAACACATCAAAAAATGGTACTGAAATAATATTGAACTATCCCCAGGAAAGTCGTTAGCTGATACCGACAAATTGAATTAAATGAAATTTTATTAATGTTTAATTTTTAACCTTACTTATTTATGCTTAGCTGAGCCTTACACGAAAGTACTTATGAAACCTAGTACTCACAACGTTTTATTTTTTTTTTGCAAGCAATTTCGTAAATTTTTACCATAGGTATATATTTTTCATAAATTAGATAGTCTGTAATTGAATTTTGTAGCAAATAAGATATATAAGAAAACCCTTTTTTTTGGTTTTATCAAAGTCAGTTATTTTAGGTGGCCTGTTTCAGATATTTTGACTCACAGAAATCTGCTCATAAAATAGTTTTTGGAGATTTAATTTCAGTAATTGAACTATAGAATATTTAAATTTACAGGAAAGTAAATTCATAGTCGCTTATTGATTGTGTACCGAAAACTAAAGAAATAAATACAATATAATATAATTATTTATTTCACTTGCACTCATCTCTAAAAAGCAGAAAATGTATATTACTTTCATATTAGTTAAAGAAAATAAAAATAAAAAATTCAAAATTTTTGTAAATAAATTATGTCATAATTGCTAAATGCAATTTTTAAAAACAAATAAAAACGCCATCATTTACAATTGTATGCAGCCATAATATACATACATATGCACATACAAACAAATGAAGGCAGTGCAAAGCTTTGCAAACAATTTCCTAATGGGTGCTTTGCCAATTCTAGCGCAAAAATCTCGCCATACAGCGTCAAAGTCAATATTATTGCATACTTTGCGGCTTTACAAATGTCACAACATATTAACCCCTAAAAGTGTGCGTCGTAAGCAACGAGCTGCTTTCAATAGCTCAACCTCCTCTACTTACATATATGCACACACCCATACACCCGCACACATATACACACACACTAAGCTGAAGCGCATCACAACTGACATTGGCAAGCCTACAAAAAATGACAGCAACAAAAAAAAAAAACGATTTCTTCATAAAAGTAAAACAAGTCAACGTCGAAAAATTTTTTCTAATCTAATTATTACCAGCTTTGCATTTTCCGCAACATTTACTTTACTGTACAACAGGGCGCGCCACAATCAGCGACGGTTGACAAAACCACCAACATTCACAAATATTTCGCATACCCTTTACGCTTACAACTCCCCTCCAACGCTCGGTATGCAATCGGTCAGGTGACTATTAGTAAAACCCTCGTCTGAGCGTACGCCAACATTGCCAGCCATCGCAATTTCGTTGTAAAATTATAAGCCGATTTAGTAATTTACATACACGACGCACTGTCCATTATTTTTTGCTTGAGACGGGTGCAGCAGCGGCGGCGGGTTGTGGGCGGCGGGTGGTATGCTTCTGTTTGCTCTCGTTAGGCGTTAGTGCGTTACCTACTTATTTTACGCGAGCTTCCCACAAGTGGCGCCACTGCCATAGTTGCTTGCTGTTGCTTCTGCAGCCGCTGCCGCTGCCGCTGTTGTTATTGTCGTCTTCGACTCTTTGTAACGATTCATTCAGGGGTTGCGTTTGAGCCGCTTCAATGGTCAAATGCCTGTACGGTCCCTTTGATGGCCTTCAACTGTCACAGTTACAGTTAGCTGATGCCATAAATAGCCTGCTCTTTTTCTGCCATCTCTTTGTTCACCTGCCTTTGTATACCTGGCTTGTACTGTGTGTCGCTGTGTCGTTGTGTCGTTGTGTCGTTGTGTATGTGTGTGGGTGTAAGATTTGTGCCAGTTGTTATTCGCATAGAATATTGTTGCTTTTGTTGGCGCTTGTAACAGAAACATGAATATTACGCCTGACGCCAGCGTCGGCGAAGCTTCGAGAGTGCGAAAAGCTTATTGAATTTAGAAAAGCTCACCGACAAATGTTTACGCTCAAACAACGAATTGAGCCATATGGAGGTGCCGGCAAAAAGCGTATTACAATGAATGAGTTTTTATGACTTTGCGATTTCGCCTTAAAACAGCTGTTTTTGACAACTTCAACATGCTTATGTAGATAGTTGAATGCTCGTATGTGCATGTATTGTACTTTTATTGGATAAAAACGGCCGTAGAGTGTTCAATATCTGATTAAATAAAAAATTTAAATTTGAAAAAAAAAAATGACGTTCCTTTTCTGTGAGTTGTGAAAAAGTTGTGTTCATATTAGGGATGTCAATTTTTGGCATTTTATTGATCCCGGGATTTTCGAGATCTGAAAACAAAATCCCGGAACAATCCCGGGATCCCGAATTTCTGTTAGTTTTGATTCGTAAGTGTTCAATCTCTGATTAAATAAAAACAGTAAATTTGAAAAAAAAAATTTACGTTCCTTTCGTGTGAGTTGTGAAAAAGTTGTGTTCATATTAGGGATGTACATTTTTTGCATTTTATTGATGCCGGGATTTTCGAGATCTGAAAACAAAATACCGCAACAATACCGCGATCCCGAATTTCTGTTAGTTTTGATTCGTAATTTTTAATTTGTCAAAAATATTTAACCATTCTGTTATCGTCCTATTATAGTAGTATTCAAAATAGTATTAATACGAGTGTAACAAAGAAGAACACTTTGTTGTAATTCATGTACGTATATACTTATTGGTCTTTTCAATCCCAAAATTAAAAATTAACGTAAAATTTAACCAACATACAAAGTAATTTATTATTCAAGTACAAATATACGATTGCATATTTGGTACAGCACCAAATGCCTATACAATAAATTAATTTTTAATTACCGTTTGAGATCAATATTAACAGTCCGATTCTGGTGCTTGATAAATCATCAACTATTTATAATCGAAAATTTACCAAGTTTTATGTATTCTAATCAATATTAAAATGTGTATTTCTTTGCTTAATTATTTATCTGAAAAATGTTATTGACAAATTATAAACTTTTAAATATTTGTATGCGTTTGATAATCTAAGAAGAAGACAGAATGGAACAGTTAATATTATATAATAATCAAGTAAAAATTAAATGCATTACCCATCCCATTTTGAGCGGAGCAGAATTATTACTTCTTTTGATCAAAATGTAACCTTAAAGAAATTAAAGCATTAAGTGTGTTATCCTCCAACCTGCATATAAATTTTTTGCATATAAAACCTGTATCATTAAAATAATTTCTCTTACTAAACGCTTTGATAAATTGTATGCCATTTAATTTTTGAACACTCGCACTTTAAAACTGGATGAAATTTATCTTTGCGACTTACTACCTTATCCACCACAACCACCTACTCGTAAGTGTTCATAATATGATCTTAACAGTCATAGTTAAGATCATATTAATTAAAAAGTGAACACATCTGACAGGATTGTTCTTTGTCGTTTGATTCTTGAAACAAGTTTATTAAAAAATTTATTACTCAAAGTAGATTTCTTAATTTTTATTTCCTCAGCATACAATTTAAAGCCACATTCAAAAAAGTCCATGTTGCGAACAAATTAAGCTTCGAGAGTAACTTTGACTGGGCTAAGGTGTTTTATCAAATAGTGTTACAAACAATGCTTTTATAAATTTAAATGTATATTCAATTAATTGTTTTCAACAATCGCGGGATTTGAATAGACTAATCCCGTGATATTGGGTAGTTAAAAAGGCCGGGATTACGAAATTGACATTTCTAGTTTATACATTGATCAATGTCGTTGCTTAAAACATCGACGTAGTGAATATCTAAAGCATCGAAATTATCGATTTTAGTTGTTTTTATCAGTGATATCTAAGCATGTTGACATCGATGCCAATAATCTAATATCGTCATCACTTACATTGCGGTCATCAGTATATAATGTGTATAAAAATTATCGTTTTTTTCGCTTTCGTTGCTATTGTTATTGATATAATCAACGTTCTTCTTATATTCTTTTTGATTTTATCAAAATTGTCGGTAGCTTTCTGATACTTTATATTTTTTTTATGTATGGACATACACACATGCTATATAATAATGTCAACATTCTAATCGTGATGGAAACTATAATCGATACTTTAATAGCTCTCATTATCGTTTTCGATACTGTTACCATTGTTATATAGATAAATCGATATGGAAGTCTGCACCGGTATTGTAATTGACATAGCTATTGCTATCGGCATTGTTATCGTAATCGGTATAATCTTCGATATCACAAATGGTATGTATCCAAAATATTGAACGAAGACTTCTCATTTTTGAACCATGACTACATAAAAGAACAGAGCGCAATAAAATAAAAATTGTGAACAATAAATAGCATTTGTTGAATTTCGCCCAACACCAAAACAAAATTTCCATCTCTTGTCATTTTTTGTAAATGGCTATAAATTAAAATGTTGTGCTTACTATTTTCAGATATTTTTATGCTTAATATATTTAAATATTTATTTATGCTGCCTAGAAAGTATATAGAAATAATGTATTAAAATTCTTGAACCTTTTTTTCACGAAATAGAACCGATTGAGAAATTTGCATCTTCAATGACTCTATAACATTTTTTCCGCTTATGAAATGAAGAGAAATTATTGAAAAAAAAATTTAGTGATTCAAACAAAAATCTCTGGTCTATTATTTTATATTAAGAACAATATTTGGGGGTGAGAACATTAAAATTGCGAAATTTTTTTTTTGGCGTAGAATACGTCTTACCTTACGGTATGGGCACCAATGTCAGGTTTTTATTGTTGTAATCTCTATTTCTTTAATTATAAGGAAACGGCTCGGTTAATTTTTTTTTTTTTTTTTTGTAGTCAAATGAAGATGTTAGCTTTCGTTTGACATACATTTCATATTGGTTGACATCTTCCTAATATTTAAATTTCTCAAATGAAAATTGTATAAACACATGCACACAAATATGTGTGTGGTGTTTGGTTGAGTGTTTGCTGTTGGGCGATTTAAATGTACTCGTGCAGCCCTTTCTTTGTATTGCATAATTTTAGGCGGGCAAGTTAAAGTAGAGTAAAGGCAAAGAACATAAATGTATAAGAATGGACAACACGTTATTATTAGCAACGAGTGAATCTCCAGGGGCATGCTTTCTTACTCTAGCCAATCAAAAAATTCATTTGAGCAGAAGAGAAAGCATGCCCCTGGAGATTCACTCGTTGCTTAAAGTAACGTGTTGTCCCTTCTTATACATTTATGTTCTTTGGTAAAGGCAGAGAAAGCGCTGCCAACTACTGCTTATTGGTGGTGATTTTAACACAGAAATCACTTCAAATACTAGATTGGCGAAATTTATGAGCGATACGTTTAATTTGGATTATATTCGAAATGATGCTCCCACAACTATTGATAACACAACCATTGACTTAGTTTTTGCGAGAAATTTAAATGTTAATTTAAAAACATATTTATCCTATTTTTCTCATCACAAGCCTATATTCTCAAAAGTAACTTCCAAATAATCAAATAGATTTGGGTCTGTTATTTATCATTTATCTTTACTATTGATAACTACCATTGACTTCGTTTTTGCGAGAAATTTAATTGATAATTTAAAAACATTTTTATCCTATTTTCCTATCATAAGCTTATGTATATCATCAAAAGTAACTATCAAATAAAGAAATTCATTTGCTTGCATTATTTATCATTATAAATTATAATTATACATATGTTTTCTGTCTTATCGGATGGCGTATTCTACGTTAAACTTAATGGCCGTGTCTCTGACACAGCCTCCTTCTTTTTTTTTGACCACACTAGTGCACGTTCTAATAACTGTTAAAATGTATGTATGTACATACGAGTATATAACGGGTTTTCCAAAAGGGATGATATGATTTATAAGTATCGTTTCGGCCATTTTCAATATGTCATTTCTTTTTTATTGTTTTCAGTGATGTTTTCAATTTCATCATTATTCATTTTTATTACCAAAGTAATCGTTCTCCAATTGCAACTTTTTTAAGAAAATCATCTTCTCCGATGAGGCTCACTTTCATCTGAGTGTTGCGGTAAATAAACAAAACTGTCGATTCTGGTGCGAAGAAAATCCACAAATTATACAGGAACAACCATTACATTCACTTAAATTGATAGTTTGCTGTAGTCTGGTGGAATCATCGGTCCGTACTTCTTTCAAAATGAAGCTAGTGACACCGTTACTGTCAATGGCGAGCGTTATAGATCGATGATAATCAACTATTTATGGCCGCAATTGGAAGAATAAGTTGATCTTGACAACTTCTGGTTCCAACAAGACGGGGCTACGTGCCACACAGCACGTGCAACAACCGAATTATTGCGAGAAAAGTTTGGAGATTCGTTTATTGCAAGAAATTGTGTCATTGAATGGACTCCAAGAAGTTGTGATTTAACACCATTCGACTACTTCTTGTGGGGTTATTTGAAGTCATTGGTCTTTAACAATTAACCAGACTCACTTCTAGCTTTAGAAGTCAATATTGAACGTGCTATTCATGACATACGACTCGATTTAGTGCAAATAGTACTCGGAAATTGTGTTCATCGAATTCATTCCTGCAAAAGAAGTCATGGAGGCCATTTGAACGATGATATATTTAGAACTTAATTGTATCGAATGTATGTACTTCACATTAAATAAAAAAACAATTGAATTACCTTAACAATTTGTATGTTTTTTTGTGAAAAGAAGTCATATAACTCTTATTGGAAAACCCTTTACTTAGAAGACTTTTAAATGAAATATAATGCGCATAGTTAATCATACGCCGTGTTGTCACATACAATTCACCTAAATAAAACTACCCTCTCTCTCTCTCTGTTATTTTCATTTCATGGATTTACAGCAAAACACACTGCCCAGTCAGCTGACAGAAACAACCTGTTAATGCAATGCATGGCAATTTCAACTGTCATTCGATTTCCAAATGAAAATGAACGTGTTTTTATTGCTGCGGCGAATTCAGCATTTGTTATTATTATCACTTTCACTTTCGCTTCTACCCTGAAATAACATTTATAGCGAAGACCGCAAAAAGCAACAAACACATGTTTACTATGATTTTGAGTATTTAATATTTTACAAAGAAATCAGTCGAATATTTGATGTGTACATAAGTATGTGCGTGTGTTAAACCTATTGTTGGTAATAGCAACACATTGTCGAAGTTTCACTCATCTTTTCCACATTGCTTCTAGCACGAAAATAGCAAAAACACAACATAGCTGAGCAGAAAAATCGTTCAAGCAGCAAGAGAATTTGCGAATTCTTTTTAAAGCAGTTCGAGAAAAACCAGCAAAGTGTTGGACGCCTCAAGCAAAGATTTTGTTTTTACTGCCAAAAAGGAGCAGCTTTTGTTATTTGACATATTTTATATAAAACTAAATGTGCTTAAAAAAAAATCTTATATGTGCATTATCCTGTAGAGATTCGCTTATTGAAGGTTAGCAGTAAATCGCAACGAAATTTGTGTTAAGGAATAAAGATTATCTGTTTGTGCAAAAATCAGTAGCAAAGTGTTGCAAAGTGATTTGTGTGGCAGCTTATTTCTTCGGTTATGCTCGTGCCGCCGCATGCCGGCTGTTGATGGATGCAGAGCAGACCAGGTGAGTGGTACCGGCGATAGAAACGAAAAAAATTTATGTGTGCGTGTGTGTGTATATTTGGAGGCAATGCTGCAATTCCACGTGTCCTTAAAGATTTGATCTTTTTAAGGGCGTAGCTATGAGAAAATACAAGATGAATTAGGCAGCAAATGTGTGAACTTAATTCATCAAAAATATGATCCAATGAAATTGTACCACAGCCGAAAATTATGACCGCATATTTTGATTGCTTCTATACATTAGGGAAGTCCAAACTAATATGATAAAAATTGAAATATATTACAAACTTTGCGTATAAAAATCCAGGTGGATTATTAAGTGTTTAGTGGAGCTGTAATATTTTGTTACCTGCATTGGAATCATTTAGTTATTTTTGGAAAAAGCATAACTTATACAAGTTGCTTACTTCTTGTATTGTGTTTGGGGTGAATATTTTTAGAGTTAGATTAAAATAGCGGCGCGTACACAGGAGTGTTTTTATTAAATTTTTCTGAAAACGGAATTTTTATAAAATCAAAATAAAATATTAGTATGGCAATAAAAAATGTATGGTAAATGCTATGTCACATAAAAATAAAAAATAAAACAAGAAAAAAACAATAAAAAAGAGGCTAACAACTTTTGTTTCAATTATTAAATAAAATATGGTAATTGAAAAATTATAATCCTGACAAATGTACCAAACACCACAAAATATTATTTTACCTTTAAAACAAACAAAATCTTTTAAGAAAATACTAAGTAGATGGAATGAGAAAAGAAAAGTGCTCAAAGCTTTAGTAACACTAGATATGCAACAAGTTAAACACATTTTTTTTCACTAGGTAACAGTATGTAATTATGATTGGCCACCTTAAAACTATTTGAAATATTGAAATATTGTTATTTTACATTAAAAAAAACCTTTTTTTTTATACGATTGGCTTTCTTCATGCAGTCAGTAGTGGCAGTATCCCTCTGGAGGCTCCAACAATGGTCGGCAAGCATGGCTTGCTCCCATCTACTCTGATAACGCTTCTCGTACTCTGCAATTTCTTGATAAAATCTTTCACCGTGTTCATCACTTACTGAACCTATTTTTTTTTTTGATATATGCTTGTGACCTAATGCCGACATTAATCCAGCAATATTATTGCAAAACACTAATCCGTCTTCTTTTGAATAAAAGGTAAATAAGGTAATGTGACGTTTTCGATAAGCTGTAATTTTAACTCCAGTTTGCAATAGTTGCCATTTGTTTAATCTCGAGCCTAATATTTCAGATTTTTATTTGGTCAAATCTAACTCTCTAACAAGGTCATTTACTTTTGATTGACTAATCAAATATGGTTCTGTATTTTTTTTCATCTATAAATACCTCTTCGCTATTAGAAGGACCTGCTTCATCTTCTTCTTCAATAGGACTTCATAAACTTGACGAAATAAAAAAGCTTTCCGGTACTGGAATATCTAGAGAATGTGGTAGCGGCATTGACGCTGATGACACAGTAGCATACTTCACCAAGTGTTCTGATTCTTATTAAAAAACCTTTCACAGTTGTTAAACGTTACAGTCGTCTACGTGATTTTTGGGTTCACGCCATTGCATTGGTACACCAAAAGGCATCTGTTTAATATTACCCTTGTACCAACCCGTCAAATATTTATAACATTTGAAACAAGACACTTTCGGCACCCATGATTTGTCTTGATTTCTAATGGCAATTTTAAGTTAAGCTTCAACATTTTTGAAACAAAGGCGAAATTGGCTTTTTTTACTTTTAGGAGTAAACTGACCACAAACATAACAAAATCAGCTAGGAGAATTAACACAAACAAGTGGAATTTTGTAGATTTATGAATAATCTAAATGTTTTGATGACTTCTGTACACACCAACGATATTTTACGATTCCAGTATCATAAATATTTTGACAAACCAATTTGTAAGAAATTTCAAACTTTCGGATTGAACAACAAAGGCCAGCAACTTCAACAATAGATGTATATGTACAGCCTTAATATATAAATAAATGCATATGTACATTCATTCACCAGTTGGTATATATATATATATGTATAAAGATTTATATATGTACGAGTATGTAAATGTAACTTGTTTACTTGGTTCTCGTACCACTTTCTCTCTTCCCTGTAACTGAAGCTTTAACGACACGAACGAAGATTAGGTGACGCAGTGTTTAAATATTCATTCAGTCCTTCGATTCCGTAATTGCAATGTTAACAAATAATTCGTAAACCTTTGCGATTTCCACAAATAGCATAAGACTTGTTTGAATATATTTTTGTCATTTGGGTTCTAGGGCCAAACGTTTGTGTGCCTCATTTAAGTTACACGTTCACACGTTTCTGCGCATCTGAAACGACCGGATTTTCAATTGAACATCTATAATAACTAAAATTTATTCTGGTTTATGTTGAAGGTACTAATTTACACACGCTGATGAAAAAAAATGCATAAGTTTACATTTACATTCATAATTTCTTTAATACAATATTTAATATGAAAACAATGTCATATGTACTCGTCGAATCTCCTGAGATGAGATATGAGATGTGGTGAGTTAGATATGCTGAATTTAGTTGTGCCTAGTTCAGATGTGGAGTGCTTTGATGCGTTGGTTTCTTATTTGGTTGTTTTTAAATTTACTTTGTCTTTATCTTTACGTACTTTCACTTTAATTAAAAATTTTATCTCTTTTTTCATCTCGTCCCTTCGTATAATTTTATTCTAAATCCAAATCTTAAAGCGGTTTTTATCTCAGTTTTGACTTTTTAATTTTTCCGATCCCACCATTTTCGACACATTTTGCTTAAATCTTTATAAGAACAACTTTATTTAATGCATATACACTTGTGGCGTTTGGAAATAGATTGTTTCGGGGTTAAATAAAAAAAACCCAAAGACGATCTGACGATGTAATGAGCTATTAGATCTTCACCTATGCTAATAAAAGTTGATTTCTGCACAAGAATAAATGAACTGGAACATTTCGAATGAATAAAAGAAAATAATTAGACCATGGCGCCACCAAGCGGAGGCTGGATAAGAATCTGGCTCACCTTTCGAAAAAAAAGCAATAATTAAATTTAGTAGCGCATGAGAGCAGAAAAAGGAAGTTAACAAAAAAAAAAATAACACCCATAAGAAATAGTATATATGTATATAACATTATTGGTAGTGTTAATGTTTGATTCTATGAATAAGTTAGGAGAGAACGCAAGAAAAAGCCGGCCCCTTCTAGCTTGCCTCTATCCTGGAAACTCCATCCACTCTCTGTTCGATGTTTCGTCCACCTAATTATTCATTACACCCTTTATACGCAATTTCCATCGCCTCGTTTGGGTGGTCATTCCGGTTGCCACACGCACATGTCCAACTCAGTGAAAGGAGGCTTGCCGGAGCGCTCTAAGTAGCCTGAAAAGCGAAGACTGCAGACGGCATTTGAGTGTCTTACAACCACTCAGTGCTGATCCACAGACTCTATGCTACCAAAACGTTCCTTTACCAAGACTTACAAGGTTATTATACCAGAAAGGAACACCTGTTAAGCGATGGTGAAAACACTCTTTACAGAATCTTAAGTATGGTACACCGACGGATCCAAACTGGTCAACGGTAGTACGGCGACCCAGGTATTCGGACCTAGATTTCAAAAAGGAATCCCGAACGCTGTATACCCAACCATCTACGGGTGGAAGTTTATCACGCTGTGCGCTCACGACTGTCTTCGCAGAAGGTCTAATAGGGCCACAATTAAGGTCGTGTCAGATAGCCAGGCAGTCCTACGAGGGCAAAACTCCTTCAAGTTGGAGTCAAAGCTGGTAGAGAGTTGCAAAATGTTACAGTACTTATTAGGAGCCGACAACATTGTTAGTCTGTGGTGGGTTCCGGGTCACAAGGGCTTGAATGGCAGCGAAAGGGCTGATTATCTTGCTAAAATAGGGCCCTCAGGCGTTCTAAACTCCTTCAAGGGATTGATGGCAGAGCATCAATAAAAAGTAGGAGAACTCAAGAATCTTAGCCCAATGGCGATCGTCAAAGGGTAATAGACAATCAAGGCTGTTCATTTGTTAGGATTGCATAACTCACGTTTTCACTTTTAGTAAATGCTTATCAGTTTTTATTCAATGTTATTGAGAATACTGGTACGCTTTGGCTTGAACGAGAATTTTAAAGTTATCGTGAATTATCAATGAATAGAAAAATATTGCGGAAATACACTTTATGGAAAGGATTACCATTGATGACTAGTAAATACGGAATTCGATGTAGCGACGTCGACGCAGAGTTTTCCCCGAGGCACGCAAGAAGCCTTTGGAAGATCGCTTATGCCCGATAAAATACGGATTTACTTAGAGGATAAAACTCTGCTTAGACATTTTCGATCTCATGAATTTCTCTGAAGTTATTATACATGTTTTCACTATAGTTGAGAGTTTTTGTTCATTTACACTTTCTAATAAGCATTTTAGATGTGACAAAATCGCTATACAATTATGTAAGAGCGTAGAAAGCGCATCCAATGATCGGGAGTTATATTAACGTCATCAACCCAAGATTGATATAGAAGAGATTGCGCCGACAGCTAACAAAAATTTTTTACGATCTGCGTACGTACGTCACACCATCAATAACGTATTCTCATTTTGATTGGATAATTGCTTTATAAGTTCGAATAATATAAAAAAATCGGGTTGCACTCACAAAAAACTTTAACTAAACCTTTAAAATTATAGAACACCAAATATTCACTTCACTCCTGTTGGAATTTTAAAGAAACTTTGCCGATGTGACGTCAGCTGAGCAGCTGAATGCCAATATCGTAAAGCAAGAAAGTAACGGACCTGCGCAAGGCGCAATCTCTTATTTATCAATGTTGTCATCAACCTACATTACAATCTTTTATTATTTATAATTCTCTATTTATTTCAAAACATTTTTTATTATCGTATTACACAAAAAACCTTGCGGATTAAAGACTAATGCTCGACTTACTACATGAAATGCTCATCTGCCCACTTGATATTGATGTTGCTTGCTTTTTCCTGTGTAAAATCGAAAGGCGCACTCTATTCGGGGAACAATTTTACAACGGCAATTAGTCCCTCATAAACGTCAGCGCGCTTGCAAGTCAATTCTTTGTGTAATAACCCTTGCTAAGTGACTGTTAAAATTACTATTCTGTAAAATATGTGAATGAAAAGCAAAAAAAAAAAAAACAAAGATATGAGAACATTTCAAAGGAGGCTTAAATCGACATCTGGCTAGCGCTAACTGCTAATAACGCTAATAATGTCAACTCCAAATGTTTGTTCGACCAGCTGTCATACACGGGCACACGACAAGAAGAAGCTTAAAATATACATATGAACACACATGAGTACTTATATTTATGTACATGTTTGTACAAAGGTGTTAGTGTGAAGCATTCGGCTCGAATTCACACTTACCACCACCACTTCCTGACTTTCGGTCTGCCCGCTTACAAAACTATTCAAGCATTTAACCGTTTATCCAGTTGTCAAATGGTGTGTTCGAATCGCCTTCAGCTGACTGATACCCAACAATTAGCTGAAGTTGGCTGCGAACTGGCGATTTCACAAACATTTGGATAGTATTACTAGTTTCACAAAATCCTAATAAAGACTCAAGGGTCATAAGTTTGAGGTAACAGCTAGCAGTAGATATGTGTGTATGTATGTATGTAAATATTTAGCTAGTCCTCATCTGGTGAAATGATAAAGCGTCGAATTCCAATGCAATCCATATCTCTGCATCGCGGTCTGACTCAGGGTATGTATACGAGTACGTACTGTAATATTATTGGAGGATACGACTGCACACTTTGACTAACTTTTATTCTTCATCATTATCCGCTCAAGCGATGAGTATGTGGATAGTGACGGGCTCATAAAAGGTACATAGAGCCAACGGATCAAAACTTAACTAAAAGGTGGAAGGGAGTAGGGGCGTTTTGCTAAAGTTTAGACTTTCAGAGCACTGCAAATTCTACCAGATTTTTTTTTATCAAGAGCTGCTTGATTGGAGGGCTCAGCATTTGTCGGGGTGTGTATGATATCTCTTTGGGATTATATCTCTGTTGGATTATTATCCTATATTTTGGAACCAGACTGCTAGTAAGTCACTAATCCATATAAACGCCACTCTCTGCTCGATCATAGTAATAGCGAAGGTTTCGAGTCGGTTGATGTGATAGCCAAACAGGAACACCAATCGATGAGGCATACACAACCATTTAGGGATCACAGAAAGAAAAGTCAGCATTGCACTATATACATACGTTACGAATGACTTGTGAAACCAGCGGAAAACTACGATATTTCAAGATCAGATTGCCGCGACTGAGAACCTTCTGGTGTCTTCACGGAGCACTGCTATTGAACTATGGAGAATCATGGAGAATGCCAACAAATATGAGCTGCCTCATTGAGGGTTAGAAGCAATCAATTTCCTTAGGTAGACCATAACTGGGCTTGACAGAGATTGAAATTAGCGGCAGCTCGTGACAGCCAATATCGTTCATAACTTCGTGGAAAAAGTCCATGCACGTCACGGCCTGAAACGACGGTAGATAGCTTGACTGCGTAAAACTTAACCACATTAACTAGTGAAATAGGTTACGAAACGTCGCTAGTTACATCGCTACTATTACTCGGAAAATTGTATGATTTTTTTTATCGCTTGCTTAGTACCATTGTCTGTCCGGTTGGACAGGCGCTTCGCTCGCTCCAAATTGACCGGCAATTACGCTGGACGAGTACCGTTTGCTAGCTGAAATTGCCACACCTTGCAGCTACATGTTGCTTCATATGAATGTTTTGTATTTTTATATATGTACGTAGTAGGCATCTGCGCAATACTACTTTTTTACTTTTCTAGCTATTCGCGCGCGGCTTGTGGCACCATCATTGCCCTGAAGTCTGGAGAATGAAGTGATTACAAGCAGATCTTCAATTGCAATTGCAATTGCTGGCCTCATCGTCTAACTGCTATTGTTGTAGTTGTCATTTGTGCAGTGTTTTGCTACTGCCACAGATATCGAATGTGTGTTCCACAACCCTCAGCACAGATCCACGGCACGGTGCACAACTATCGTTTGAATTGGAATTACAGGAGCACTTTAGTCAATTACATATTTGAATAAAATTATCCGGCGTAATTGCTGTGTGTATATACTTAAATGTATGTATGTATGTATGTATGTATATATACACGAGTCTCACTTCTGTTAGATATATAAATCTGACTCTCCATTGTTGCCACTTGCCACCGTAGCAGGCAATAATTTCGATTTAGTGTGGAAGTGATTCAGGAGGAAATACTGAAATGGCAACAGCACAGTTTACTTGCCCCTTGTGTTGTTTACTTTCCGTACTTTGTGTGTGTGTGTGTGTATGTAAATTGCCTTCTCTTGCATTCTATGTAAGCGTGGTCGCAGTTTAAACCACAAATGGCACGTTGCCACAAATTCAACGGCATCAAATCGTCACTGGCTTTTAGTTCGTTTTGAGTAAAGAAGCTAAATGCCAGCAAGCGGATAAGGCAAGGAGACGTACATACATATGCGAACGTAATGTAGCGCAGTACAAATGTAAATTCTTCAAGGAATGCGAAAAGCGGAAAAGAACGGTGCGTTGTTACCACAATGCCCGCCCAACGTGGATAACTGCCCGCTCGCCTGCCACATGCAACACGCTGTCAATCACTCGCCGGTAGATTTTCTAGCGCACAAAATTGTTGTAGTGACAGTTACAGTTGCACTTGCAGGAAATTATACAGATCAAGTTGGGAGAATTTATTCGTCATCAGTTGAAATGTGCACCGCATTGGTTGAACAGTGGTTTGGAGTGGTTAATAACTTTAAAATGTTTATATTCGTAGGTTTTATTTCATATGCGGCAAATATATGTATCGAATTAAATATAAAATAGCACGTTGAATTCTAGTGAAATTAAATTAAAGAAAAACATTGTAAATTGTATAAAAAACTCATCAGCGAAACGAAAAGCGTGAGCAGCAGTGGCAGAAATGAGACTCTGTGAACTCATCCGATTTTAATTTTATCGATATTTATATAGATATATAATCCGGCTTTTTTTCTATTTAACCAATAATATTTTAAATTTATTGAATTTTATTTTGGTTAGTTTCAAAAACATTTCATTTCTTTCCATTCGCATATTGCTTAGAGCTGTAAAAGTAACGAAAAGTTTGGTACCCGTATGTTTTCGTTACTAAAACACTCAGCACCCGTTACATTCGTATCGTTACTCGTTCATTTTGATACAATTAAACATTGGTATGTTTGACGATCTGTAGAATCATCGATGTTTGCGTACATTTATGGCCTCGATAGTACGAAAGAATATTATCGTTTAGCATCTTAATGAAATATGAAAGTTCGAAATGGTTAGTTATGAGAAATAATTCGTTTAAATGTTTTTATTTACATTTTTAATTCAGATGTAAAAGTGTAAACATGGTAGTTTTTTAAATAAATGTTTGATAAATATAAATTTGTATATTTAGATTTAAATTGCGAATGCCACATTGCATTGTGTGAGAAAGAAAGAACATAAACCTGTACATAAATCTGCAAAAGCGAAACGTTGCCTTGCAAGGTGTAAGATGATACCGCTACGTTGAAGAGGAGTATATTCATATCTGTTTTATTCCGCAGAATATAAACATGTTGCGTAGTTCTGATTCGTTTATCGAATCAAATTGACATCTATGTACATATACGGAATATGCGAGTACCGAGTTTATTTTGTGAGTAACGATTCGGTACGTCGAGTCAGGCGTTGTACTAATATATCCGAATTTAATTTTTTAATTTTATGTTTTGTAATGAATTTTCGTCATCTGAAAGCAACAACAATATAGATTAAAAAACGAATCACTAAGATCTTAGTTGTGATACATAGGAAACACGTTTTAGAAGAGAACTCGAAGCGAACCTACCGCCTTTGTACGAAAGAGTGAAGCTATTCCGAAATCAGGTCTTCAATTAAGTTCCAAGCCACATGAAGTATTTTGGGCGTATAGGTCCCGTTGAGATTTCCTCCTGTTTATCCCCAGCAACTGGTTATAAATA
Source organism: Philophylla caesio (assembly GCA_963971545.1). Classification (NCBI taxonomy): domain Eukaryota; kingdom Metazoa; phylum Arthropoda; class Insecta; order Diptera; family Tephritidae; genus Philophylla; species Philophylla caesio. Next base: position 183,017,830 of record OZ020604.1, on the reverse strand, counting down.
AAAGATTTCTTGATACAGGCGCAGACGCAAGTGTTTTAAACTAGACAAAGCTGGAAAATTTTACCTTTCTGTTGTACATATAAATTACACAGGCTCAAATATGTACATAGTATATAAAAAGAACCACACTGAAACATTTATCGATGCCAGATAGCCTTTTAACACAAAGATTCTCACAGTCTCCATAACTAGACAAAGCTGGAAAATTTTACCTTTCTGTTGTACATATAAATTACACAGGCTCAAATATGTACATAGTATATAAAAAGAACCACACTGAAACATTTATCGATGCCAGATAGCCTTTTAACACAAAGATTCTCACAGTCTCCATAACTAATCTAAACAAGAAATTCATCCGTAACGCGAGGGACAGGGATGTGAAAATTCTAAAAATTGCAGAACCGTGCACGATGCAAGATAAGGCAAGCAGAAATAAAAAAAAATGTTAAAATGAATGTAAAAACAAAATAGAAAACATCGAGATACTCGTACAAAGGATGCTCAAACAAGCCGGAGTTCGTTGCACAGACGCACACACACCAATTGCAGTGAATGTAAATAAAGAAGTTCCCAAAAATTGAGAGCGGTTAAACTAAATATTTCTTGAACTCGACAAGAACAAGCAAATCAGTTAGCAGTTTTGTGAGAATCTCAGACCCATATCGACAGCGCGGAAACGTTATCTGCAACACAGTGCGCTCACCTCAAAGAATGTCCCTAAAGAGACATAAAGAAACTCTTAAACATTGATCGTGAGGAAAAAAGTAGTACTACTGAAAGACTTCAAATAGCAGTGAGTGCATGGCATATTATTACATTACATATTCTTATTTTATATAAATGTTTTTCCTTTGGCCTAATAAATGTTCTTAATTGACAATTTTATTGAGCTCAAGAACAGCATGTAGCGTGTTGGCTCTGCAACTCGGAGCTTCTGGGTTCAAAGCCTGGGAGAAGTGGTTATGAAGAATTAATTTAATTAATTTAATAAAAAGAAGTCTGATGAGAAAATGTGGTGATTTCCTAATGAGGTGATTTTCAAACTTCTACCATTAAAAACTGTTGTTGTTTTTTTACAAAAAATCTTTCATAAACTGGCCTTGAGCTCAATAAAATTGTGAATTATTATTCTTATTTTATATTTTTTTATAAAGTAAATTGTATTTTATTTTTTGTTATAGTTTTTATGATATAATAAATTATTTTATTTTAATTGAGTTTATTACATTTTTTAAATAATTTTATATATTTTATTGTTTAGTTTAACTTTTTATGTTGTATTTTTTCTTATTTTAAACTTTTAAATTACTTTGATTTAAATCTTAATTATTTTGTACATATATTTTTTTCACTTTTTTTTCGTTTAAGTATTATTTGTTGTCTCATTTATAGGCAGACAAACTTTTAAATTACTTTGATTTAAATCTTAATTATTTTGTACATATATCGTTTTTCATTTAAGTATTATTTGTTGTCTCATTTATATGCAGACACATATACACTTTTAATTCCATTTTATTATATTTTTTTTTTAATTTTAATTTTTTGTTTGATATTTTTTATGTGTTTGATTCAATTTTTTTTGTTTGACTTGCTATGTTTTATTTTGTTACTGTTTGATCTTACTTGTATATTATTATTTATACTCGTACCAATATTGTTTATAAGACTCCTATTTGCGCTGTTACCTTTTTATTTTGCCATATCATTTCACCTCAAATCGTCCAGGCAGTTAGTGTTAGGTATTTTTAGTTTAGGTTTTTTAGTTTCTACATCGAAATCCATGAGACATGTATTTTTTCTTTTTGCTTGATTTTGGGTTCTTTTGTCGAAGGGAATTTTTGAACATTTTTCTGAAACTCGATTTTGCTCTATTGGTGCATGCTAATTTTTTTTTTTGAAAATTCGATAACTTCTTGAAAAAAATACCGATCTTCGAATTTTTTGTTTGTTTGTAGGTAAAGGGTTCCTCTATAAGTAAAAAGTGTGAAACATGTTGTATTTAAAAAAAAAAATTGTATATCGTCATTATAAAAAAAAAATAAAAAAAAATTTTGACCTAAAAAATTTCAAATTGTCCCTTTTTTTTTGCCTTCATATTTTTTTGTATAGTCATATATATATACTAAATTATGTATCAGCCTCTACTAGCCTAAATTCGTTGTTTAGGAATTATGATTTTTTGAAATCAAAGTGAAATAATAGCAATTTATAAACCATTGATTAAGTACATTTGGTATTAGAAATATTTTTATACACTCAAATTCCTGGACGATTTGAGATGAGATGGCCCTTTTATTAAATTGTTTGTGTATATTTGACTTTTTCACTCTTCACACAATTGAAACCTTTTTTTTTTTTTAGTTTTTATACAATAATATCCCACTGTATCACATCAATGTCAACACGTTTTCCAATCATTCCTCACGCTATGAATAAACTATACATATGTACATGGAAATAGCAATTGTGCCTTGTATACATAGAAAATCAGATAGCAGCTAGATAATCAACGTATTATTTCGCCATTTTACCCTCGATTTCCTGTTTACAAACTGATATATTCGAACATATTTATTAATGTGTGTATTTACTCCTACATAAGAAAATAACATACACATGTACATTCATTGTTTGTGTAATCGCACTTGATTTAAAACAGTCGATACAACCACGCCAACCTATTATCTACGGTACAAGTTTTAGCGCTCAGCAGAAGAAGAAGAAGACGAAAAAAAAGAACAGCAATCAAATAGCGAAATGTTCAACTGGGCGCATTGCAACTTGATGCTACAACAATAATACGAGTAGATAGCAGCTACAGGTGGCGCTGCCACTCCAGCACTTCAGTAGCGGCGGAGATTCCGTTTTAAAATTACAATTAAATTTCGCCCCAAAGTCCAGTTTTGCGATTTCCACCAGCCAACAAGTATCGAACTTGAAAATTCTTATGTGCATGGCAGTGGCTTGCGAGCGTTGCAGATGTCCAGCTAAATAGTGGCAACCAGCTGTTGCCAAGCTAACACCAATGATCAAAGTGTATACATATCTATGTACGTATGTGTGTGAGAGTTTGCAACACATGCAATAAAAATAAAATTTGCTGCTATATTTCAGTAAAGCGGTTGCCGTAACCGAGAGCGCTTGTGCGGTGAAATTTTGCCAATTACTCTGCGGGTTGTGGGTTTGACCCAGTCCTCCGGCCATAATTTAAACAACAGATTGCTTTCATACCAAGGCGTTACAAAATGTGGCATTGCATATTTGCCGGGAAAAATGTAAGGCAAATTGAGTAAAGTGAACAGAAGCTCGGCCCAAAACCCGTCAGATACATATCTACACCATCCCATTATTTACTATTATTGCCACCAAATGCGTTTGAGAACTCATTAACTACATTAAGACATCACCTATCTACATAAACATGTATCATCTGTGTTTGATGTGGAGAATATAATCAAAGTCATTTATAATTAGCGCAGCAAATTGCAAGCAGAAAATTACACTGAGAATTTCAGGTTACCAAAACGGTTATAAAATCGTGAGTCTTTTAATGCTAAAAATGTTCCTAAGCACGCTTTATAAGAAGTTTAGTTTGTTGTGCTTCAAATTTTTTCAAATTAGTTACGATGAATTCTAGAACGTGGTAATGATTGCAGGAAAACAACTTTTAGAATTCACTTTTTTAACAAAAATTCTAACATTTTCTTTAGAAAGGATTCGAAAATTTGGGAATACAGCATATTGGAACGTATGGTATTTCCAGCAAAAAAACACATATTTATTAGGTTGGCCTGATGAATAATGCAGTTATGAGGCATTTAACAAAGAGCTTCAGCAGTAATGAGATCGAAAACTGGTAATTTTTTAAAGCTTGCTCAGTGACTTCTTCAGGTGTGACTAGGTCGATAAGGATAGCGTTCTCGATCCAGTTTGTATGAGTTGCTATAGGCTTTGCGTCCTGGTCCTCATTGGGACTAAAAGTTTTTTCGAGATGCACAGCAAACAAGTTTGATTTTTGCTCATTCGATTTGGCCCACTCTGTTGTGTTGACTTTAATTGGATGTGCTGTGTGGCTCGGCTTAAAAATTAAGTGGCCAACCGTTCGTTGTCTTGTCTGCTGTGGACCTCACAAACCCATTGAAGGGATCATTTGTAAAAGCCTTGATTACGTTTTGCACTTGCTTATTGACTGAATTTAACTTCAGCTTATTTACTGCAACGAGGGTTAGTTCTTGTACGAATAAAAACGGCAACTTGATGACTTGTATACTTGTCCAGAGTAAGTTAAATTTGATAAATACAAAGAGAACATTAGCGTATGCTTAAGATATTAAATCAATGTTATTGAGCACACGCCTAGTGCAGAAAGGTGAAACCAAGAAAATTCACCTAGATGTGAACGAGAGTGCAATCGAGTCTGGTGATCCACGTCGTTTTTGATAAATATAATTCCAACAATATGAATCCCAAATTTCAACGAATGGATATTCGCCCTTGAGACTTAGATGATGCAGGCGATAGAGTAGCGTGTTTTATAAATTATCAAACGTATACGTAGTGTAAGACTCACTGACCAGCATGCCTAAGAAACTCGAAGTTAAACACGGATTTAAATTCAATTGAAGTTTCTAACTGGCGCCAGTTAACGAAATTACTTTCTTTTTTATTAATTCACAATAATAATTCACAAATTTATTGAGCTCGAGACCAGTTTTATGGAAGATTTTGTTTTGGAAAAACAACAACAGCTTTTTAATCGTAGAAGTGATAATACTATTGTTGGACATCACCACATTTCCTCTTCAGATTTATTTTATTTAATTAATTATATTTGATTCTTCATCAACACTTTCCCAGCCTTCGAACTACGGATCTCGGAGTTGCAGAGCACACACGCTACATATTGTGCTACGCTAGCGGACTGGATTGTTGTGTTTATTCCATCTTCCTTAAACAAACCAACTACAAACAACCTGTTGTTGTTTTTCCAAATAAAAATCTTCCAAAAACTGGTCTCGAGCTCAATAAAATTGTGAATTATTATTCATTTATAAAGCCAATAAAAATCTTAACAACATTTTTATACCCGAGCGTACTTGTACACAAAGGGTATTATAACTTTGTTGGCATAATGGTTGTTTGTAACACCAAGAAATAATCGAGATTGATATAGACATATATATACTAAAATGATCAGAATGAAAAGAGAAATCAATTTAGCTCTGACTGTCAGTCCGTCCGTCCGTCCGTCCGCCCGTCTGTCCGTGGTTACAATAACTGGAGTAAAAACTTAGATATCTCAATGAAATTTGGTAGGTAGATTGCTCTTTGAACAGGGTAGGTTGGTATTGAAAATAGTTAAGATCGGTCAATAACCACGCCCACCTCCCATATAACGGAAATTTTAGAAATATACAAAAACTCCGTTTTTCGGTATCCATTAAAGCAAATTGAGTGATATTTGGTATTATCTATTTTGAACTAAGGAATTAGGTATTTATTTATTTTGAAAAATGGGCCTTGCCACGCCCACTTAGGAACAAATTTCTTTATCTCAATAACGGTGTAAGCTATTGTCACAAAACTTGGTGGACATATTTTCCATGATATCGCTATTATTACCGAATAAAATTATTGAAATCGGATTATAACTACGCCCAGCTCCCATATAACGGAAATTTTGGAAAATGCAAAACTTCATTTTTCGGTATCTATTAAAACAAATTGAGTGAAATTTGGTATTTGGATCTATTTTGAACTAAGAAATTAGGTATTTATGAAATTTTGAAAAATGGGCCTTGCCACGCCCACTTATGAAACATTTTCTGTATCTCAATAACAGTATTAGGTATCGTCACAAAAATTGGTGAGCAAATTATCATCGTTAAAAATTTTTGAAATCGGGCCATAACCTCGCATACTTCCCATATAACGGAAATTTTGAAAATGCAAAAAACTTCGTTTTTCAGTATTTATTGGAAGAAATTGAGTCAAGTTTCTTACTAGCTGCGATTTGAAACAAAGAAGCGGGAATTTTATGAAATCATGGTGACCGACCATTCAAAAATATGTATATCGCGAGGGTATATAAAAATCGGTTTCGCCTGAATTTAGCTTTTCTTACTTGTTTTTTTTTATTAATTTGGCGCTCACACTCATCATTTGTGGTGTGCGCCTTTGTGTTATATTACAAATGAATTCAATAGCTTGTAAGCCTTTCGTCTGCGAAATTGATTGATCTATTTGAATTTAAATCTCTGCTAAACGATATTTTGAGAAAATTGCCATATTTGCGTTACTTCGGCTGTGCGTTTATATTTTCACGGTACTTATAAATTTTCATTACAATATCAGATGCAATTCCTCAAGGCTTGAAAGGCAACTCGCATTGTAATTGACCCGCAAAATACTGAAACTTATATTGGTGTCTGGACACTTTGGGAAACTATGGATTGGTCAATTGGACCAGAGCCAATTAGATCAGGGTAGTTTTGAATAAAATTCATGAGTAACGCTGAGTGTAATGCTGACTCTTGCAAAACCACCAAATGCTTTCTTAAAAGACCGCATCAGTCAACGGCGAGATTTTTTTTAGCGAACTTAGAGTACAGAGCATTTTATCAGCGCCTGTCTGGTATACTCTGCAGTGCTGCTCAATAAAGACGCAACAATTTGGAATGTAGCTAGAAAAGAAGTTATAGGCAAATTTACACTGAAGTGATTACGTTACTTATTACAAAGCAATGTGATCAACTATATATTTACATACATACAGACATACTCGTAGCAGTCTTACACACACCTGCTGTGGGTAATCGTTCAATATTCAAGAAATATCCATTAAAAATCGCTTTAGAAAGGATGCATGCTTTGTCCAACTAATGTCATCGCTGCTCATTTTTTTCAAAGCACCAAAGTTCAGGCATGTGGAATATCTGGAGTGCAATAATCCCACAGCTTATGAAGTTAATTTTTCATTTCAATGATTTTTCCAACAGCTACTGAAATAATCGCATAGCATCCTCACGGGCCACGGGACAGCTTTGTGTGTGTGTGTGACCGTGCGACAACAACAACAAAAAGACAGCGAGTTATAGCAGCAGTAGAAGCAGTAGCAATAACCACAACAACAATGAGCCGAATGCGTGCTGGCAAGCGGGACTTTTAGGAGATGCACCTGCAGCAAAAGCAGCCCAAGCCCCAGCCGAACAGTCAATGGCAGCGTCAGAGCAGGAGTACGACGGTGTAACAGCAGTTGGTGGCAAGCAACGGCGTATTCTGCAGCTGCAACTGCAACTGCCATGATTGCCTTTCGCAATAAATCTCAATTGAAATGGCGCCCAGCCTCAGCCACTCAACAACGGTTTTTTTTTTTGTTTTTCTGCTTTCTTTGCATCTTTCATTGGCCGGCTGGCTTGTTGGTTAGCTTTCGTTAGATTTGCTTTTGTGCGACTAACTCATTTTCTTTCAAGTCAGCCTGATTTTACGAGTATGTGTGTATGTATGTGCATAAGTAAGTGGTAAGCTTTTGCATTTGTATTCGCATTTGAGGTGAGCGAGCGTGTGTATGTGTGTGTGTGTGTGTGTGTGTATCACTTGCGCTACTTTTCTGCTAGCAACCAACAAACAGTTACATATGTACATATGTTTGTATGTATGTTTGTATGTATATCTCTCAAGTTTGGGTCCGGCCCGTTTGCGGCCTTCTTCTGCTCAGCCATCTCTAGCCAACTCAGGCAGCGAACCATTCAATAACCGTTCAACCATTCAACCGTTCAACTGTTCAACTGTTGCCGTTCGATTCCGTTTATTTGTCGTTGGCTTTGTTAATGGCTTGCAGCAGTGAAACAACAGCAACAATAACAACAACAGCAACAACAACAACAACGATAATAAGCCACATTGCCACATTCGCTGCGATTATTATCCTAACGCAATTTATGCTGCCTTTGCCGCTATCGCTGGCATTTGCTGCTGCTTATGCGGCAAGAGTAGATCTTGTGGCAAGTGGCACAAGCGCAGGCTGAATGGATGGATGGATGGATGTATGAGCGCGTGTTGCATTATTGATAAGGCCAAAGTCAGTGTACATACAATAAAAGATCTTATGTTTAACCATGTCGCGATTAACAGCAACAGCGCCAACAACAACACTTCATATAAACTCGTACTCGTATATTCATATAACAACAAAGCTGTCAATGTTCATGCCACCGATGACATGATGAAAAGCAGCATCACTTGCGTTCTGTTGCCAACTGTCAAAACCAGTTGAACACGCGCCAAAGCGTTCACTTTGCAAGCAGCCGCCGTTTGTTAAACAAACACACACACACACACACACTGAATATCTGTTTTTAAAGTTGCATTCACGATCACCACGAATTGTTGAAGCTGATTTTGGCAACGGCCGCTGTCATAGTTGTCGATCTGCAACGACAGACAGCAGAATGCTCGAACAGCCGACCTGACATTTCAACTTCGTCTCCTCCTGCATCCTGCAACTCTGTTTCATTGCATTAGCGATCATCAGCTGCAGCAGCCATCATCATCATGGCATTAGTCACCGTTTGTATTTCTATGGAATTGGCCAAAAATGGAAGAAATGTAAAAAAAAAAAAACCTGATCCACCGTTGCCTTTGACTTTTCTCATTCGTCCGTGAAAAATGAGCGTGAAGATTAACATACGGCCTAGAACGCATTTAAAATGAGTTGAACAAAGCTGGGTAGGATAAGGAGTTCGATATTTGAACAAGATGTGAGTTTGTGTGTGTGAGTGTGTGTTTTTGTTTAGTCGAAGAGAAAGATAATTTTTGAAATGCTAATCGGTATTGAACTTTAAAAAAGTTCGTTTGTAAATTTTCAATTAAAGAAGACAGCCATGGACGCCTTTGTTATAACTACAATGCAATTTTTAAATTAAAAAAAAACCAAATATTATATTAAAAATGTTGAGTAGTTTTAACCTAAATTAAAGTTGACTCTACGGTAATTTTTAATTGTATTCTTTGATAAATGCAAATTCATTTAACCGTAGAGTTATAAAAAACCATCACACACTTACTTAAATCACATATGAACATGGACACACTGCAGTATACATACATACATATATTTATTTATTTATTTATTTATTTATGTCTAGCAACGGTATAGTAATAACAGACATTTGGCGGATAGATAATTAAATATTCTACATTCTTCTAAACACTTAGTTTCCAACTTAAAGATTACTAAAAATGTCCGATAAATTACAATAAATTCAAATAAATTCGAATAAAAGAGTTTAAAATATTATTGATTAGACATAAGGTAACTTTCCAGTTCCAACTTGGTTGCACTTGGATTAGTAAAGTCTACATCCAAAAAACTTGAGAAATAGTTGAAATCTGACAAGGTTCTTTTGATTGGCGCATTCGCACCATAAACCGTTCTGCTCAGCCCAACCCTAAATGCGCCAAACCGACGCAAATTCCGGCTGGGAACATATAAATTGATTTTTGCAAGTAGGAGCTGACAGTCAACTTTGCCCGAAATGATACCCAATAGAAAAGAGATAGACTGCGATATTCTTCTGTTTTGCAGAGTTGGTAGGCTAATTAACCGACAGCGGGAGCCATATGGTGGCCATGGTTCAACAAAGTTTAATGAACGTAGAGCAAAGCGTATAAATACCTTTTGTACCTTTTCTAGACGATTTATATGAACTGTGTGACTCGGTCTCCATATAAAAGCAGCATATTCGGGTTTAGAACGTATAAACGCGGTATAAAGCATTTTAAGAGTTTAAGGATCGGTAAACTCAGAAGAGTGACGTCTAACAAATGCTAGCATGGCAAAAGAGTCGCCGATAGTTTTATTTAAGTGCGAAGTGAAAGTGAGTTTTGAGTCAAAATGTACTCCAAGATCTTTGGTCTCACTTTTCGAGTCAAGGCAGATATTCGCAATTGAATAAGATGTTTCAAGTGGTAATTTTGATTTGGAAAAAGATACTTTATGGCATTTCTTGATGTTAAGTAAAAGCCGATTTTTAACACACCATATATGAAGCTTGTCAAGCTGCGATTGAAGCTCGGCCGAGTCATTAGCGCATCTAATCAGAATTAGCAACAATATTACTTAGGGCATCGAACTCTGATCTCAAAGAGTTTAAATATGAAGAAACATTTTGGTTGTGTTCACCATTATTTAGATTTATTACAGCAATTTCTTTATTTATTTCACCAAATTTGTCGTTTATTGCAGTTACGATAGATTCTAAGCCGTTTTTTGAATGAAACTTACTTTGCATTACCAGTACACTTCTACTGGTTACTGAAAAAAATTTGAAGTAAGCAGTAAATTTTTAATGATTACTGATGAATACCAGTTTTCCATGCCGGTGAAAAATTTTGGACGGAGATGAGCTCTTTTAGCATAAAACAAAGAAATTTAATTAAAAAATGTATCACATATTTCCCTAAAAATATAATATTTTATTTAAATATTCAAATACATTTAATTGTAATATGCGCTTTTCGCACAAATACTGCAAGGCGGGCGAAATGTTCACTCCGTTCGCCCATGTGGCAACGCTTACCACTTTCGTCAAAAAGCTCTGCTCACAACTTCGAATTGTCTAGAGTTCGTGAGAGAGCCGATGATTGTTCTATTGTTAGCGATCCTCACAGGCGAAAGACGGTGATAAGTTGAGTTCCTGCAAATATTTTAATAAACTTTTTACTTACACAATTTGTATGCTTTTTTTTATTTTCACGCCCTTTGGAAACCAGCCCTCTAAATCTTCCCGAGCTCATCAGACGACATAAAACAAAGGATGTAATCGAACCGGAACAAGACTATTTGCAAAATATTGAGAGAGAAATTAGTCAAAGCATAACAATTTATGGTATAGGGTGCTTTTTTTTTAGACGTGTGGTTTTCACTGACACGCATAGCTGGGGAACTTCGATTAGAATTAGAAATCATTATGATTAGAAAAATAAAATAATATAATCATTAGATTTTTTTGATTCTTTAATATTTTAGATTGCTAATTGATTAGATTAGAACTAATCAAAAATCTAATGGCAATTAGCGACTATTAGCATATCTAATCAAAACTAATAAAAAATAATCGATTAGATTTCTCGATTAGTTCTAATCTAATCAATAAGTAATCGATTACTATAGCCAACTAATCCTAATTAATCAATTATTCTGCAAAATAAAAGTTTCTAATCCGATTACTAATCATTAGGATTACTAATCATTATTCCCCAGCTTTGCTGACACGGTACTTTTTCGGAGTTGGTCTTTTTGACAGCTGCTACTTGATTTATACTCCGTTTGGTTTCGCAAATTTAAAACGTCTTAAAAGAGAATATTCGGCGCGTTATTGTTGACATACGATCCCAATTTCGGCAAAAAGTGGTCAAAAATTGCGTCTCTCGGCTGGAATTTATTAGAGCCGAATCATTTTTAAAACATAATGACAAACTCTTATCTTTATAATAAAGCTAAATTTTTGGTCATAGCATTAAATTATATGCGTTTTATGGTATATCTTCTTAAAAACCACATGTATACAAAAAAAACACCCTATATTTGTTTGTGCACTGACAAAAAGAAAATTCCCACTATTTTCATTTGTTACTTCTAACTTCTGTTTTATTCAAGAAGAGCATATTTAGAATATTACATATTTTGAAGTCTTTTAATGAAACGCCTTTAAGATTTCAATTTGTTCTAAAACGTATGAAATTAGAGTTGTATGTTCTCTTCTAACGTGGAAACTACAAATTATTTTAGCATGATTTTTACAGAATGTTAGGCATTATATCAGCAGCATTTCTGCATTCTTACCTCTAAAGTCTTATTTTTAGGTTTCAACAATCTTTTAGTAAATGTGCAATATTACGCTGGTATTATGATACCTAAGTTCCATGTGCATAATCTCATAAATTTTATTAGTGATTCATAGTTTTTCGGGTGTTGTCGTTATAACCTTTTCACAATTTTATATTTCAACTTTCCACTTAAATAGATGTTAGCATACGGTGCATTTCCACAGACTCGGGAAATTATCTTCAGGAAACAATTTTATACTTAGTGGAACGAGACACAACGACGATATGTTTTAAAAAAAACATCCAGCGATTGAAAACGTTTTTCTAAAATAGAATACACCCTTACCCTCATCTGCGCCTGTAGAACGGTTGTTTTTATTCGCGGGTATTGTTAATCGTTCTAGAAGACAAAAACTCAGCTATGTAAATTTTGAATTGCTTGCTTTTAGAAAAGCTAACATATATATGTGCATAATAAATAAAAGAAATAAACGCCATGCTATTTCATTAATTAGTAAAAATATACTGCTTACTTATATTTTTTTCAGTAATCAGTAAAGTTCAAATTTACGCATTACTGCATTTTTACTGGTAATGCTAAGTGCCCATCTATGTTAAATCACCACACCAATAAAAATGTTCCAGCTAAAAATATGACTTTTAACCCGCACGGATATTTAACAAGCATTACAAATTAAAATTGCAATGAAATTAATTTTTTGGTTAATTTTTTGTTACTATTTCGTGATTTCGAGACCAGTCTGTAACAAGTTGCCAAAAAGTCCGAATTAGTCTAGAAATTGGTCCGAACAATTTCCAAGCAACTTTCTATCTGATAACTATTTTGAAAAGCAGTTTTTTAATATTTACATATCTGAAACAACTTTTGCAAGTCTCAAAATCATAGTTATAAATAATTATATGATTACCCACACGCCGAAATTGTGTCACATTGACAGCATGTAATAATGAAAAAACTCTACTATTTTATAATTCCAATACCATAATTAAAATTTGCCACCAAATTAGAATAAAGATACGCTATATTGCACTAGTACTTACATATATACAAATCTTACTACTGCAAGCCGTCATGGTGCCCATAAAAGCTGTAAATGGAAAATAAACAAGTAAAATTTGGGCAAAACCGAATTTTATATAATATCGCGATGTATTTTTGTATGAAAGGTGTCACGGTAATTTTTCGAAATTTCATAAAAACCCAATTTTTTTGTTTCAAACCGCAGGAAATATAAAATTTTACAGAATTTGTTCCAATAATAATATAATAATAATTTGGCGCTTACACTATATAGCTCAGTGTTTGGCCGTGCTTCTCCTACCATTTGTGGTGTGCGTCTTTATATTCTACCACCAAATGGAGGGACCTACAATTTTTTGCCGACGGGTGTATTTTATGAGAAGCTTTTTCATGGCAGAAATACCTTCGGAGGTTTGCCATTGCCTGCCGAGGGGTGACCGCTTTAAGAAAAAAACTTTTTGTATGATTAAGATTGTGCTTGTCCTGACTGAGATTTGAACCTCGAACTCACCGGCATAGCGTGTTATAGCACGCACCGCTTGCCACTCGACCACAGCAGTCACCCTACAATTTTATGCCGACTCCGAACGGCAGATGTATTTTATGATCCAATAGATACCATAAAAACGAAGGTTTTTGCTTTTTTCAAAACATAAGTTACATGGAAGGTGGGCGTGGTTATAGTCCGATTTCAAATTTTTTTTACGATAATACTATAGTAACCATACCTAGCACTGTCATTGAGATACAGAAGTTTATCATAAACCAGCGTGGTAACGCCCAGTTTTCAAAATTTCATAAAAATTCAAAAAAAAAAAAAAAAAAAATCAAAATTAAAATCGCTCTAAATATGAATATTGTAATTAATTTGTTCCAAGGGATAACGAAAAAACGAAGTTTTTGAATTTTTCAAAACTTCCGTTATACGAGTAGTGGAGGTAGGCGTGGTTATAATCCGATTTCAAAATTTTTTAGAGATTGTAACAGCGATATCAAGGACATTATGTTCACCATATCTAGTAAGGAAACCTAACACTATTATTGAGATACGGAAATTTTATCAAAAGTGGACGTGGCGACGCTTATTTTTCAAAATAGATACAGAAAAAGTTTTTACATTTTTTAAAATTTCCGTTATATGGTAGGTGGGAACGCTCAAACTTATCGAGGTGAGAGCCTCAAAAAGCGTCATCTGCCATTCATTAACCGGGGCGGCACCTGTCAGTATTCTGGCCGGACCTGGAAAGCTGCCACTATGCCAAGAACACTTTTCTATGGATCAGTACAAATATATTGATTTTGTACCTCGCGCCTGGAGCGAAACAATTAATATTTTAATGTTCCACTTGCATTGAAACTCCAATCGATGCTAATATTTAAATGGAAACTAAATTTCAATTTGTTTGATTTCTTCCGGTAGTAGCTGCTAAGTATTCAGTTTTAGTGTTTTCTGCAGAACAAAATATTTTAACTGCTTCTTGTGCATTTTGTTATTTTCTAAAATTTAGAAAATTTTGTAGCACCTTGTGGAGAGTGGTGGTAATAGTGTTCTAGGCACGTTTCATTGCTAGTAAAGTTTCAATGTAGTCCACAATGCTGTCTTTCAAATTGTTTGTTTTTATTGCCAGCCACTTGTTACAGATTTTTAATGATTTTGTTCGCCTAGTGTAAATGGCATTTTGTTCAAATCGGATCTGTAAGAACAATTATATTAGGGGAATTGGTTTGGGTAACATTTGGTTCACCTATCAGAACTTTTTCCTGTGTGTATAAACGCATATTCATGGAACAGTTCAGTGCTGTTTTAAGACCATTTCATGGCTAGTTGGGGACATTTTTGGGACTAGTTGGGATAAGGCCGCGACAGTTTTGGGACCTGTGCAAAACTATTTCAGGGAAATTTGAGGACTGCTTTGAGACCATTTGGCGGGCTGTTAAAAACTAGTTCAAAGAATTTCTGGATTAGTTTAGGACTATTTTTGGACTAATAGGGAATTATGCCGGGACCATTTTAAGATTTGTTCGATATCATTTCGGTGAAAGTTTTATACTTTTTCCAAATAAATTAATTATTTTAATTGGGCATCCTTGAAAATCAATAATTTTAAATCAGAAATTTTGTTTCTCGTAAATAGGCTTCATAGAATAATATCCTTTTGTTTTTTTAGAAATTTTTATAGAACAATCCGCTCATCGACACATTTATTGAAAATGACTATAGTTCGTCACATTGATGGTATCCGCCTATGCTCTTTGTAAGAAATACTCGATGATTACAAATTTCCTCGATAATTGACAAATTATTACTCGTATATTTCTACGTACATACACATTACCGTTTTTGTTCAATAACCCAATAAAAAATACTTACTGACAACAAAAACTAAGAATAAAATTAGTCAAATTCGATATGCCACAAAGCTGTAATAATCCATATAAAACAATAAAACCAAGCGAAAACAACAATACTCTGGTACGACAGACACTAATAGCGTACTACAAAGTGAGAGAAATGAGTCAAATAAAAAAAAAAAAAAAAAAAAAAAAAACCCACTGACTATTGCCAATTTCTAATGGGTAGCGAATAGAAAAATGCGAGAAACAATCGCAAACACAGGAACAATGAGCTGCAAGAAAGCAAAACAAAAAAAAGCCCGCAATATGCTCGTCGTCACAATAAAAGTGAGTCGGTTATTTGAGAAACAAGTGGAAAAACGGTTGCAACAACGGCAACTGCCAATTGTTCAATTCCGTGGCAGTTAATTCTATCGAATGCAGTTACTAATGCCATTTTTGCTTTGAACGTTGCTATTGTTGTTATTATATTGGCGAAAAATCGTGAATCGAAAAAAGTAAATCTATTACCGATAAGCGTTGGATGATTGTAGTTGACGCGGTAACAAGCAAGAGCAATTAAAAAAAAAAAACAATCACAAAAGCAACAACAAGAAATGCAAAAAACCATATACCCATGGAATCTAAAGCAAATGCTGAACGAAAATATTTAAGAACGATCAGTACAAATGAACTTGACAAGGCCCGCCGTAGTCATAGAAGGTCCGATGAATAGCTAAACTAGATCCGTATACCATTTCTTCATACAAATACTAGGCAAAAGCTGATGACTGAGCCAAAATGTTTTCAGTTAAACTGCAAAGTTAGAAATCTTCGTCCCCTCTGGTACGACCATTAAGTGTTTCGCCAGGTAACCATTTGAGCATCTTGCCCGAAATTCTCCATGTCGACATTATTAGCCTGTTCGCTTACGTACGACGCGGGCCATAGCATCCATTCGCGTATTTTACGTTTAATAATCTCTATCTGTAATTGCTGTTCACGTTCGTTTTTGCTGCGTAAGTTTTGCTGTTACACTTCAGACTGTCTTCCACATCCCTTTGCTCTTTGATCATTCGCTGCACTCAACATTCTGTGGCAGCATTGGGCCCCAAAGCTTCGCGTAATCTATGCGGTTGCTCTCTGAATCGCGGGTCAGTTAATATCACGTTCTCTACTTCTCATCTTGGCTTTCTGGTGCGCAAATCTCGCAAAATAGATAATGCTCAAAGCGGTAGAAGTTATACATACATAAGTAGTGCTATTTCGGAAATCACCACATTTCCTTATCAGACTTCTTCTTCTCAGCTTCCGCGGGAGTCGAACCCACGATCTCAAATGTGATACTTATAGCGCAGTTACCCACCGACGTAGAACGGCCGTAGGTGTCAGCTGACACGACCTATCTTATGAGAGCGCCTTGTTAATGAAAACTCACCACCGTAGAATTTTCGTGTTGGCGGAGAACTTACGTAGGAAATCCAAACGAATTTGATTTTTTTCGTATAAACGTATCAGCTGATTGTTCTCTCTCTCATCATTCTCATACACGGTTGCCACCGCGTACTTTTTGAAATCATTAAAACGTTAGTTTCCAAATACTTGATATATTCTTAAAGTATTAGAAAAATACTACTGAATATTTAAATAGGTCAGCACTTCGATTTGATCATTTACATTATAAAAATGTTAACTAAAATTGTAATATTATGCAAAAACATATGTATATATGAATCAATGGCAACATTGTATAAAAGTGAGCGAACTAAACAAAAAGAAGCAAGTTGTATGCAATGAGAGAACAGCTGATTTCTACGCTAAGGCTACGGTAATGAGTTTTTGTAAAAATGAGATTCTACCGCCGTCTACGCTACGCTACGTACACGTTGGTGGATAACTGCGCTATTATTAAGCCGGCAGCTAAACGTAAGCTAAGCTTACACTGTGTGAGCTATTGTTGTTTTTTTTCTAATAGCTTTCTCAAAGCTCATAAATAATTAAAATTAAATAGTTATACTTATTGTCAAACAATAAAAAAAAAAATTAAATATTTGGATTTTTCATTACGTATCCATAAATGGTAAGAAAATTAAAAAATAATGATTTTTAATGTCAAAAACAACAAACAAGTACCGATAGGGTTAAATATTATTAAACAAAAAAAAAAAACATTAAATTGCTCTTAATTTAGCTATATTGTATTTCCTACAGGGATATATTTGTAAGCGACTTTATGTACCTACGTAAATACATACATACATACATATATGGTTATGTACGTATGGACCTTGCCGACTAAGCTGCTCAATGATATCGCACTATTGCGATTCAATGTGCCTGGTCGCCAACTCGTTTTATATGTGGCAAGCTCCTTTCTGCTACTTTATTTTGCCACCATTCTTGTTGAGTCTCTGTCATTTGTATGCCCCTTGTATGAGGATATGTATGTACGAGTATGTATGTTTGCATGACTGTGCTTTTAACAATTCAACTACACTTGCTGCTTTTGGTTAGCGTTTAATAATGCTATTGTTATTCTCTGTGCAGCAATACTGGATCGATCAATGGTTGGTGTATTTTTTTTTTTTTGTTTATTTTCCATAAATGTCAAATTATTTTAAAAATTCATAAATAGTTAGCACCTCTGCAATGTTAGCTCAATGGGGCAAAGGCAATTGTAAGAAAATAATTGAGTGATTTGATATATCCATTAGATGGACTAGAAAATGATGAATGTGATGAAGAAAATCAAAATAAATGTTGTAAAATGTGTTTAAAAAAATATATGAAAATCATATTTCGAAGTACATAGTAATTTTTTTAAAAACGAGTAAAGGACCTGTCGTAGGCTCCTTTCACTTTTTGTGATATTTAAGATGTTTTTTTTTGTAACTTCTTTTCATTTTTGTTTGAAAACAAACCAGGTTTAGAATTGTGCTATTGTCACTATTTTGTTGGTTATTTGGTTATATGGTGAAATCTTAAAATAAAAAAACATGTAGCATTTTTATTTCTTCTCATACGAATGGAAATCCAAGAAAGTGTTAAAAAAACTGGAAATTTTAAATACGTCTACTTAACCATTTTTCTAGAATAATTTTTTACATTTTTCAGAGGCGAAATCGATCTTAAATTCACTCTGTCAAACAGCATTAATTAAAAATTAATAAATATTAAAAAGTCTCCTTATAAAATTACTGTCTTTGAAGACACACAAGACCTTAAAAATATAAAATAAGCATCAAAATAAATACATAGAAAATTTTTCCGTAATTCTTTGAGTTGTTTAAACAAAAAGTCTCCTGTGCAAACTCTTAAAGGACGAAGAGCTTAAAAAAACAAAAAAAAAACAAAAAACCACTGCTCATTATTCTTCAATACGCATTTTTAATATATTAGCAAATTTGATATTTTTATTTACAACGCTTATTGAGCAAACATACATATTTCACCTTCTTAAAAAGTTCATACATTTCATCATAAATTAAT
This sequence comes from Philophylla caesio, assembly GCA_963971545.1. Lineage (NCBI taxonomy): Eukaryota > Metazoa > Arthropoda > Insecta > Diptera > Tephritidae > Philophylla > Philophylla caesio. The sequence continues at coordinate 182,999,130 of OZ020604.1, read as the reverse complement.
ATAAAACATTTTTTCTTTGAGTCTTCACTTCAACAAATACTTATCCGACATTTTTTTATTTGTTTTCTACCAGAGTCCTTACCTAAAAAAAAGTCGCTTTACTGTCTTTGTAGAGATAAAAATTTAAAAAAATTTTAAATGTTGTTTTTTGTTCAACGGATAAAGTTCAGAAATGAAAAGAGAGTTTATAATATGAATTATAACTATTTAAGAATCATGACCAATATTTAATTGACAGATTAGCCTTAAAATAAAGGGTGGTGCAATTAATAGTAAAAAACGTCTTTGCTTTCTGAAAGTTCTTTATATTTTGCAGTGTTAATTCATGTAATATATTAATATGATGATAATATAATTTCTCACTATAAATATAAATAAACTCAATTTATTGTATATGTATATGTATACATACATATATGTATATGAATTTTATTTATTTTTTATTTACTTATTTTTTGTAGTTTATTCTTTATATTTTTACCCTTGAACTTAGTTTTTGACCTTTAAACTTGTTTTATACTTTTCTTCGAAATTTTATAAAACAAATAAATTTAAAATTATGCACATGCGCAGCTTAAACTACACTAATACTCGTAGTATAAATACGTACGACTTGTCATGAGGCGGCTTATTCCTTAATTCCTCATCAGTCTTGCAGCAAAGTGCAAACATATTTTTTTTGTATTTATTATGTCCAGATGTTTGTATGTATACGTATTAGCGCTGATATATCCACACACCATTCCACAAACTCATGCAAACGGATTAAGCTGACCCGCCTTCAACTGGTATCGAACACACCCAGTTGTCAACTTTTTATTGAATGAGAAATAGACTTTTTCTAAGGAAACAATTTGATACCGAACAACAAATATAACAGATGTTAACAAATACAACTTTAAAGTGCACACGTGCGTATGTAGGTGTGTAGATTTGTATGTATTTCGTACTCTGCTAATATATAAATAACCCAGTCGGAATATGCAGAACTTGGTTCGCTTAAGAAAACATTTTAGGGCACTAATTTTTTTTTTACGAGAAACTTGAAATACATTCATGTTATAAATTAAATGAATAAAGAGATAATAAATATTTTGTTCACTCTTTGAAAGGCTAACACTCTGAATGAGGAAACCATTAAAAGGAAAAGCATGAAATTCTGTAATAAATGACTTTTGATGCTAATAATTCGGATATGATAACTTGTTCGGAAAACCGAGCATTTCACGAAGTTGAGCTAAATTTATTTGTTTATTTGAAAATATGATCTATCAAAATTTGGGTATTTTCATGAACTAGACAAATAAAAAACTTATTCAAACCTTTATATATCGGCATTTGCAGATCGTAGCGATATCATTTCAACATTATTTGAAAGTTAAAATGTCATGAATAATATTTTTTTTTTGTAAATTTACCAATTAAGTGTTTACTTTTTCAAGAGTGCTTACACCAAAATCTACGATCATTGGAAGCCGAGATACAACGCTTTAATTAAATTTTGATTTGTCTAGTTCGTGAAATAATCATAATCGAACTTTTACAGTTTATTTTAGCGAAGAAAAAAATTAAAAAATAAATCCTCGTGCCAACTTATTTAAAGAAAAACCTCGTAAACCGAGTATTGAGCTAATAAAAAAAAAGAAAAATGGTCGCTCATCTCCAAGTCACTATTTAGAGACTTTATTTTGAGACTAAAGGCTTTATTTTGAAACTAATGAATGCCAAATGGTCTAAAATTGTGACTTTTGTCTCTATTAGAGACTGAGACTGCCCACTGAAATCGGGCATTAGTCTCATAAGCACAAGGCGTCGACTTGCAGTAGAAATAATACTTAGCAACCTTAGTGACATATTCAGAGCTTTTTTATAATTAATTAGCATGACTATCTCTTAATTCTTAGGTATATATAGTACAATCATGCAACGGATTATGTTTACGGCTTAACCTCGCAGCATCGCCTAGATAGTTTTTCTTTTCATTACTATTAGAAGTTGGAACTCCATACAGGCTTTGGTTTCTAGTGTGAGAAAAGATGCAATCGAAGATAAAATTTCGTAATTGAAATTTTTTTTTAATATCTTGGGGAAATTGCATCTGCGAAATTTTATTGGTCACTGATTACTTCCAAAACAAAAAATACTTTAAAATCTCCGCTTAAAATCACGGGCACGTCAAGCAAACAGTTGATTCTGTTAAACTCTGCAAAAAGAGTGATGGTATCCGGAACGGCGTCATCTTTAGTTCACTGCATCGCAGAGTGTAATATTGGAAAATGTGCGTTGTTAAAATTATTTCCAATAATATTTTCTAGAAATATGCTTTAATAAAAAAACATAGACCTCAGGAATTACTGTTTAATTAAAAAAAAAATTTTAATTTCTCTTTGCTTCTTCTTCTTCATATATCATAATTCGTATATCAAATGAACACCGTTTAAGTACTTGTAGTAATATTTCCATTTAAGCGCGAATATTTTAAAATCGCTCAAACATGCCCTTGATTTTTCCATCGATTTGTATAATGGATGAGCCCAGTTTATGAATTAACTATGTTTTCACAGCATCGACAATCTTCTCTGTAATGCCCACTAAGTGGAACGTTTTTCAAAGATAATAATAAAGTGTTGTTAAAATTTAATTCCTTATCTGCCTCAAAAATTCCCGGAAAAAATTTAACGAAAATATCGCAACTCATATTTTTTTATTTAATTTTTGTTCAGTTACATACATACATACATACATACATTAACCCATCATATCACATCATGACGTCACATCGCAGTACATTAAGACATTGCGTCAAATTAACGCATCATATCACGTCACATCAAAAAATCGCGTCAAATCATATTTTACGAGTATATTTAACATCATACCGCTTCACACAATTTAATTAACATAACATTGACTATGAGAAAAAGTGGACTATAAACACAGTTTATTTAAAAAGTAACAATCATCTACGCTTCAGTGGTATGGTGGAGCAGACTCTCAATTAATAGCGTGGGGGACCTGCTTGCTAAACTTCAGAGAACAATCGCCGTGTGCTGTACGGGGGCATTCTCTACAACACCTGGTGTTGCTCTTGACGCATAACTGCACTTACCGTAACTTTGTATATTCATACGTGGGGAGGCCACCTGCAGACTTGAAAGAAACGGATGTTGGTATAAAACGGAGTGGGGTGAGGCGGCAATTGCTGGCGGCAAAGATATGGACACTTGCGTTTTTTCAATGCCACATGATAGTACGCCACCATTTCCTTTGCTGATGAGACTCTATAACGTTGAGTTTCGTGAGGTTGAATGCTGGTTCAATACCAACACTGAGCCAGGTCTTACACGTTGTCGAATCTTTACTGATGGCTCCAAAACTGACTCTGGGTCAGGATCTGGAGTTTTTATAGAAGAAAATGAGGATAAGCTTCACTTTTCTCTTGAGGACTATGCCTCGGTCTTCCAGGCCGAAGAATTTGCAATTCTCAAGGCCATGGACTACGTGGTGGAAAGTAGGTGGAGGGGGAGGAGTATACGTGTCTGCAGTGGCACTCAAAACATTGTCCAGCCCTGTAACTACTTCCAAATTAGTTCGGCAATGCAAGTCTCGACTAAACTATGTTGGTAAACATAATGAAGTTGCTTTACTCAGGGTGCCTGGTCACTCCGGAGTACCTGGTAATGAGACATCTGACCATTTGGCCAGAATTTTTGAATAGGAAGAGACGGCGGAACACTTTCTGTGCTTCTGCCCCGCCTTGTGTTGAGTGACGAACACCTTAGCTCTTTGACACCCCAAAATTTGCTAAGGTTTATTTGTAAATCCTGGAGATTCAAAACAGATTTAAAGGAACATGAAAACAGTAGAATGGACGGCATGTATTTAGTCTGAGTGCTGTTGTTTCGTGTCTGATTCCAACAAAAAAAAAACAATCATGTCGTTTTTCCATGAAGTCAAACTTAACGAGCTAATATAAGTTTCACATAAAAAAAGTGAAAGGGTTGCAAAATTAAATAAAAACAAATGAAAAAGGCTGCCTTCGGCTATGCCGAATGCTTCATAACTTTCATGAATGAAAGAGTTGTATGGGAGCAATAAGTTTTATTTATTAGATATTAATGATTTAGGCTGATATAATTGTCCTAATAATAATTAATATTTGTGTACAACTTTTAGTCTTTAGCCGATGTAATGAAAGAGTTATGGACCAAAATACAATATTTGAACTATCGGTTGTATGGCAGCTATGTGTTATATTTCTTTGATCTTTATGATTTTCACTGCTTTTATAGATCTAATAATGGCGGATCTTTTCGCAAATTTTCAAACCTCTATCTGCTTAAACGAAGTTATGGAGTTATGAAGTAAAATATAAAATCTGAACAATCGGCTCCTATATAAGTTATAGTCCTCCGATCTGGGCGGTTCTGACAAATGGCTCACTAAATGAGCGACAACATAGTTTGCGTTCAAACAAACGGACAGACAGACAGACAGACGGACATGGCTTAATCGACTCAGCTCAACATCCTAGCGATTTCGTTATACTTTTTGATGGCTCTAACACTTATCCAACTTGGACCAAAGTTAATATACAATTTCTATGAAAGATATAATAAAAAAATTGAATTAAATTCAAATTTTTCGTACTTAGCTCCACTTCCGTTTTTACATTTGCATGTATATTTTATTGTGATTGAAAATATTTCAGTTTAGGTAATAACTGTGAATCTTTTTATCATCAAACATTTCAAAAACATAATTATTAATTTTACACCAATGTACAAGTATTTACATGTAGTAAAGAATGTATAAACATGTGTACGTACATTCATGTGTGAATTATGATAGGAATTTGTCATGTTCGTCAACAAGACAACTTTCAACACTAAATGCCACGTGCATCCATATTAAATATTTCAGTTATGAATGTGTATGTAAATAGTACGTACATACATACTATATTTGTAAACATTTGTATGTACATACTACACGCATACAATTTTATTTTACATATGCATGTACATATGTATGTATGTTGCTTTGTAAATTTTCACACTCCTACATAAATGTCTATCTTTGTATTTTGTGAATAAAATATGCATCAAATCAGCAAAACCATTCAAATATTCTTCAATGTACGTGTACAAATATTGCATTGGTGACAAGTAGTGGCAATGCAATATTGCCAACATTTGCAACAATGTGTTGCATTCAACGAATTTTGCAATTTCTATGCGAACCATAACAAATTGTTGTAAAAAATGCAAAATCTAATTTCACAGCATATACTCGTATGCATGTGCGAGTGTGTACATTATATTCGAATAAATCAAATTGAATTGTTGCGAGTTTGTAAAGCGAAAACAGTTTTCCATACACTTTGCAGTTGATTTATACTTTTTTTTTGAAGGGTTATTTTCGGTGGACGCTTTAATCGAGTGTGCATGTTCGTGGAATATCGGCTAATGGTAAAAATTTTATATCAAATTCAAAAAAGGGATTACAAATATCAACCTAAGTACATCTTTTTTTATTTTCGGCTACGTATTAAAAGTTTTTTTTTTATTTTATTAAATTTTTGCTAGATTTTAAAATGTGACTCATGTTGAAATTTCCATTTCGGATTGGGTGATGTAAGCTCTTTTAAGGTATCATCATCAAAATTTTTGAAAACTCGTATGTGAAAAAAACATTTATAAAAAAAAAAATGTACTAACAGAAAACGATAACGCTTTCAGACTGGCCCTTAAATTATTCAAAAATCAAACTTTTGACCAGTTTTCACTATTTATTTATATTTTTCCTTTATCTGATTTGAAATACTTTTATATTAAAACTCAGTTAATTCTTTAAGCTTAGTATACAGTTCTCAAGAAAATCACAAATTTGATAAAAAAAATGACACTGAAGAAATGAAAAGCATTTTTTTTTCTATAAAAATTTCTTAAATCAGTCTGAAGCCCTCAAGAAAAAAAATGTTTCCAGCAACACAAGTAACGAAAAATATTTCTTGTAATTTGTCATGAGAGCTTTATTCTAAGCTCTAACCGCAGAAGTACTAAAATTTTAAACTTTTAACAAAATTTATAATAATTAATAAAAAAAATATTTAAATTTCGAACTTTTAAAACAGAAAGTAGAGAATATTTGGTTTTTTGAGACCTGTTTTTTGTGCTAAGATGCTCATAGAAACTGCCAAAAAGCGTTAAAAAAATTAAAAGTTCGAAGCTTGAATGGCCGTTTCTTAAATTTTGAACATTTCTTCTAAAGATTGCCTAAAAATTAAAACTTGTACTTGAATATACTCGTATGTTCATATTTTGTTAGAGATTTGAAGTATTTAAGAGAATAATTTGAATGCAAAGTTTTTTAATATACTTAAATCATTAATATTATATTAACCGCAGTCGTATGTAGATTAATATATTATAACATAACTGCATTATTGCATGGCTAGTTTAAAAAAAAAAAATAAAAGACAATCATGACAGAAAACTTTCGAATAGCAGAATTCTTCAGCTCAAAAACCTAGCACCTCAAATGCCGCTCCTGTACATTTCCGAACACATAAAAAAAAAGAGATTCACAAACAATCAATACTCAACTGCAGTTGTCAACAACTTCCTGAGCGATTCATTTTACATTGTAATGTAACAATTGCCTAGCAGCGCCAGCAGCACGACAGCAACCAGCGCAGTGGCATTGGCGCTGGCACAAATCCGGCAGCCAATCCAAATGCCACAAATATGAGTATTGTGGTGGCCGTGTGACTGAGTGCCGTTTTTGCGCGCAATTCCCTTTTGATGTCAATGCAAAATGGGACTATTTTCGTTAGATTGTCAGCTGAGTTGATAATAAAGCTGTTTGTTGTTATTTTTTTTTTATATTTCTATTTTGTTGTTGGCAAATTTTAGCGCTGGCAAACGCGTTTAAGTTATTTGCGTGTTTACATAAATACATACATACATACATACATTGTTATTTACATACGTACATACATACAAGAGAACTTTCATATCGTTCAAAAACTCAATTGCAAATTTAACACTGTTGAGAACAAAAATGTAAAAAGAAGTTCACAAATAAAAAATAAAGGCTGGTGGGTGTAACAACTGCAAATATAGAAATGCTTTCAAATATCGCATAGAGGATAGCCGAGAAAAAATCAACTCCCTTTCTAAGATGGATACACAGTGTGATATTTTAAGCGGTAATATTCTCTTGAACTTTGCTGTTGATTTAGATTGATTGAGAGCTTAAAATTTGTATGCAAAACTGACAGACTTCCGATCTATATAGATCTATAACACAGGGAGGAATTTTCGATCCAGCAAGCTTTCGGTAGCACTACTGAGGAAACAATGCCATTTGGCGACACAAACTTCCAAATTAATAATAATAGTAATTATAATAATAATAATTTGGCGCTTACACTATATAGCTCAGTGTTTGGCCGAGCTTCTCCTACCATTTGTACTGTGCCGCTTTATACTCTACCACAAATGGAGGGACCTACAGTTTTGTGCCGACTCCGAACGAGAGACGTGTTTTATGAGAAGCCTTTTCATGGCAGAAATACCCTCGGAGGTTTGCCATTGCCTGCCGAGAGGTGACCGCTAATAGAAAAAAAATCTTTTTCTATGATTAAGATTTAACTTGCCCTCGCTGAGATTCGAACTTTGAATCCAGCGGCATATCGAGTAAAATTTCTGCTGAAGAAAAAAAAAATCACTGGAATAAATTTTTGGCGAGTATACACGTTTGTGTTATTCGTCTATTTATATAAAATCGTAGAGCGCAGCCATTTCCCCAAAGCGGTATTTTTTCATTTTTGACAAATCAATGGAGGTACTCGATCAATGTGAAGCCTTTTATTTATAACGTGGAAATTATCAGTGGCGTGAGTGAGGTTCTTTATTCACTTTCTCCCGAGACTAAAAACTGCGATAGTTGCCTGTATCGTTTGTGTGGTTTCGGCAGTTTCCAGACCCATTAAAGACAGGTACTTCCGCGCTTGGTTCTACCATTGTGTTTGTGGAAAGTCATGTTTTTATTGTCAATCCATGGGCGCCTCCATCGGTGGAAGCATATTTTGAGCGTGCACTTAATTAATTGAATTTGCATGCCTTAAATTAAGCTCATGCCATGATATATATAGCTCATACAGTTTTTGTTGCCAATTTCTTCGATACCCACAATGGCTATTGAAAGCTAATATCAGAAAAGTATTTTCAGAAAAATGTCACTCCTTAATAGATACGAACAGACCTTAGAAGCCATTTTGCCTTGCCTTCTTTGTCTTTGTTTGCTTTGGCACTTTAATCGAGCTGGCGATTTTGGTGAAATTCTTAAAATGGCACCTGTCATCTCCTCTTACTCGTTCTCTCTGTCTCGTACTCTCATTCTCAGCAGTGTTCAGTTGATTTTTGCCAAAGCAAGCAAGGCTTTCCTTATCCTCTGCGATAATCTCAACACCGGTTGATTGGATTAATTATTTGCACACAACAAATAGATAGACCAGACTGCAATAAGAATCATAATGGAATAATTATGTTTGAAATTTTATTTGATTGCAAACGTCTCGAATATGTCCTTCCCTTAGAGCTGTTGCTGTTTGACAATAATGGACGTCTTTTGTAAGCGACTAGCAAAAGAAAACCCAACTCTCTTATATTTTGAATACACTTTACAACACTAGTCTGTCAAAATTAATGGTCGTTTGTAAAATTTGCTAGCAAAACAAAACAAAAGAGAAATTCTTATAAGAGGCGATTTTACTTACGTCTGCTCTATCTTGTGTTTTTTTTACTTATTTTGATGTTTATCGATAATATCCAAATTTTCCACTTTCTCACTTTCCAGTACTTTCGATGAGGTCGGCTATTTTTTAAGCGAATTTATTTCAACCCGCTTATTTCAACTCAACACGCTTATATTTGTTGTTGCTTTCCACGCTATACGATAAGCCACCAAGTGTTCATTTGCAAGTCGCTTACAAAAGATGTGGCCTAATATTGAATATTTAAAGAAAACATTTGGTGAATTGCTTCAGTAACTGTAAGGTCTTATTTCTCACGACTTAAAAAGTCTGGCATTTTTTTTTGTCGGAGTCAGCTGATGCTTCGATTCCGCTAACATTGATTTGGTTTTTGGGCTCTTAATATTATTCTGTAATATTCTAACTTTCACCACCGCTCTTTCCCTCACTCCATAATATAAATATTGTCTGGAAGTCAGTCAGCTATACAATGTTGCCATTGATTTATATATACATATGTTTTTGCATAAAATTACAATTTCAGTTAACATTTTTAAAATGTAAATGATCAAATCGAAGTGCTGACCTATTTAAATAATATATTATGCTATAATCTGCTATATTCGGTAGTATTTTTCTAATAATTAAAAATATTTCAAGTATTTGGAAACTAACATTTTAATGATTTCAAAAAGTACGCGGTGGCAACCTTGTATGAGAATAATGAGAGAGAGAACAATCAGCTGATACGTTTCTACGGAAAAAATCAAATTCGTTTGGATTTCCTACGTAAGTTCTCCGTCAACACGAAAATTCTACGGTGGTGAGTTTTCATTAACAAGGCGCTCTCATAAGATAGGTCGTGTCAGCTGACACCTACGGCCGTTCTACGTCGGTGGGTAACTGCGCTATAAGACAATTAATTACAATATTATTTTTTTTATTATATTTGATTAACTTTAATTAGTGGTGCATATAAATGAATTAAATAAAATATAAATATCGCTATTCAAATGCCCTTAACTGGCGTCTATTACAGTCGTTATACAAAAAATCGTCGATAAAATCCATGAAATGATATTTGATGACCGAAGAATGAAAGTGCTTGAGGTGACTGAGGTTGTAGGCATCTCAAATGAGAAGCCCCATCACATTTTTTACGAATATTTGGATATGAAAAAGCTATCCGTGCGATGGGTGATTGCTTACACTCGTGTGCTGTTACCATGGCGAAAATCCATGCGACTATTTCCAAACCTGAATAAATGACTGTGTGGTTAGAGGTTTGGGTCAAAATAAAATATTTGGAAAAATGCTGGACTAAGTGTAAAGAGTTAAAAGGAGATTATGTTGATAAAGAGAATGCTTTTTGCTGAAAAAGTATATATTATTCAAAAAGTTAATGACTTATCAAACCGCCTTCGTAATTTGCAATTTTTCAAACACATTTACCGATTTTTTCAAATCAGTGCCACGTTGCCAGAGTCACGGTGGCATTAAGGTTACTAGTCTCCAAATACTCGATATTTTGACAAAGAAAAAGAGAAGAATCGATGAAGCACTTTAAATCCCTTACGTTTTATGATTCTACTGATTCAAATGATATAATTGTAAAAAGTTGAAAATAAATGGAGCCGCCCCCCCCAAAAAATATTTTCTCGTTCCGTCCCTGCTTGTGGTAGATTCTATGTGCTCTTTCTGTCCATTCTGAATCAGTAGCACCCTTTCGCCGTCTGCCTATGTTTTACTTGATGATATCGTTTCGTTTTTCTTCAGTGTAAAAGAGTCGAAAATTTCTTTAGCTATTTCCCAACTATTCAAAACTACGTTTGTCATCCATAACGGTACTGTTTGTATAAGTAGGTAAATAAGAGAATGTGTTCAATAAAAAGTTTTTGAAAGTACAAAAATCGTATTTGCTAAGTTTCAGAAGGAGTCTATATATTTAATGTTAGCTTGCATCTCTACACACACTGCGTGACAGCCTGCATGACAGTGAGCGAACAAGTTTGCAAAGTAGTTCTTCAAACGGAAAAGACGAAAAACGTTAAAATAAAGCAAAAAACAAAATATTAAAAATACAACGCTGCTTACTGCATTTAGGTACATTCAAGTTGCAACCAACAATTACTTATCCGCCACGCTACAAGTGGCTATTGTTTCGCCCAAGAGAAAATTCAATTTACATAACCATTGCGCCTCAACCAACTCAAAGATAAAAATAAAATTATATTAAAAGAAAAAAACAGTTAGAACTTTTAACCCTTTCACTCCGCCCCAAAGACTTCTTGCATTTATCGTGCCCCAACCAAACCAAGTGCAAACCGGACAGTCCAAAGATGGGCAAGGCAACAAAATGGTCAAGTGCGGATAGTAAATGCACACAGCTACCTTTCTGCACACACACACACACAAGCAGCGGTGCATGCTACTTTCAAAACCATCCACAGAGTGCCACCTCACAATTTCGTGGCTGCTTCTCAGGCCTCCGCGTTGGGTCGATGGTGGCGCATAATCGTTTTCCCGCCCCAAGATAATTCGCTTATAGTCGATGCCTGTTGCGCGTGCGCTCTGCCGTCTGTCCATGTTTTGCTTTGCGCATTGTTGCTTTTACTGTTGTGATTTTCCGTGCAGCTCTTAATGCTAATTTAATTTACCCAAAAATTATTATTATTAATGCAGTGACTGTGCGCACGCTAGCCTTGTGAAGGCGCCTAGCGAGCACACCTTTGAGCTGCCGCCCGCCTTGTGGTAGGTATCTCCATGGTAGATACACATCGTATTGTTTGCGGCTTGTCTTCCTTTCGCTATTTGCTACTTCAACTGTTAGTCGCTATAATTTTGTTGGTATAAAATCAATGCTGCTGCTGCCGTGTTTTACCTTTGCGTCGCACATATTGCTGCTGCAAGCTGCAAGCGCTAAGCGGCACTGGCAAATGATGCGTAACACTGATTTGTAAATATCAAAACAAAAACAAAAAACGATATTCGTGTGTAGATGTGAAACGGTAAATCGGCTTATATTTTATTCAATAAATATTGTAAGCAAGTAGTCGAGTTGCGGCCTATTTATAAAAGTTTTCGCATGCGACTAAAATTTTGTTGGTTTACAAAATGTCAATTTTATAATAAAAAAATTAACTTGTTTTTAATGATTACCAATTTAAGGTCCAACTAACAGGTTACAAGCGAACAGCAAAAACTTCTGCGCAGCCAAAGTTATCTTTAGATCGCTGAAAGACATTATAACAGGTTGCTTACTTCGACTATGGACCAAGACTAGTGATGTGCTGAATTGTCAGTACCCAATACTTGGTACACAATACTTGAAAGAAAAATGTAGTTACCCAATACTTCTTTTTCGGTACCCAATATCGATCGGTTATATAATAAATTCGCTATAATATTGTGGTAACGCCTTAAAAACGCAAAAAGGTACAATTAAGATGAACAATGTTCATTTCAGTGAAGCAAGCATAATATGTGCCGCGAACTATTTATTTATTTATTTATTTCAGTCAATTGAACAATAAATTCTTACTGACTATAAGACAAAATGACTTAAGACTAATTGAAGTAAGTATACAATAAGCTATGTACTGCTCCACAAAATAAGGACGGCTCGTAGTTTTGAACATCATTTTGTGCCGAAAGAGTCCTCATTAAGGGAGCATACTTTGCATAGTTAGTTTTTGTAAACCCGAGGTAAAAGACTGGAACACTGCGTAGACTACGCATAGGAACATTAAAAGTTATTCCTTCTAAGAGGTTAGGGCAGTCAACTAAACCACACAAGAGCTTGGTAATAAAAGAACAAGCAAGATAAGCATATTTGTTATTAAGAGTTTTTAAGTTTAAAAGTTGGCAGCGTGATTCATATGAGGGACTGGGTTCACTAAAATTTAAAGAACGAAGAGCGAATTTGATACATTTTTTCTGTATTCGCTCTAGGCGAATTAGGTAAGAGTTGTGATATGGTCTCCAAATAAAAGAGGCATATTCTAATCCAGATCTTACTAGGGAAATGTAAAGCATCTTTATGGTGTACGGATCAGAAAACGAAACACTATTACGACGAACAAATGCCAACATTGCGTAAGACTTACTGACTATATAGTCTATATGCATGGAAAAGCTTAATTTTGTGTCAAAATAAACACCAAGGTCCTTAACGTCAGTTACACAATTAAGTAACGATCCAGAAATATCATAACTTGTTGGAAGCGGTATGCGCTTTCTAGTGAAAATACAATGTGAACATTTTTTTATATTAAGATGTTACTGATTCCTTACGCACCATGAATGCAGTTCATGAAGTTCATTTTGAAGTGCACTGGAGTCATGCCTGTTCCTAATGGCCGAGTAAATTTTAAGATCGTCAGCATATAAAAGGTATTTAGATGAAGAGAAGCAAGACCCAATGTCATTTATAAATAAAATAAAGAGAATTGGTCCCAGAACACTACACTGAGGAACGCCTGACGTAGCGATAAAAGGCAGTTAGTAAGCATCCTCAAATGCAACCACGCAATATCTGTCAGACAAATAAGATTTTATCCATTCAAGAAATTTAGAATGAAAGCCCATGCTAGATAATTTTGACACTAATACATTATGGAAAACTCTGTCGAACGCTTTCGAAAAATCAGTGTAAATTGTGTTAACTTGGTAGCCTTCTTGAAAAGCAGTTATACAGTCCTCGGTAAAAATTGCAAGATTAGAGATTGTTGACCTGCCCTTAACAAAAACATGCTGATTTGAACAATTAAGCTTCTTACAGAGAATAAAAATTTCTCCTTAACAACACATTCGAAGATTTTTGCAACTGTAGTTAGTTTTGATATCGGTCTAACATAACATAACTAAGGACATATTAAAAATCAATGTCAATGGTTGAATTAGCGACCTGCAATTTTTTAAAAAGTTTGGCCGAGAGGCCATCAGAATCCATTAGGTTGGAGGATTTAATTGAATCGATACCTCTACTGAGATCATCTTCAGACAATACCAGCGATCCAAACGAAAGTGTGCATTCAGGAATGAAGACATTGGCGTTATTATGATCCAAGTCAGACACAAAGTTTGAGGAAAAAAACTCAGCAAACATGTTAACTGCTTCTTCAACGCTACTCGCACATTTATCGTTATAAACGACTGAGGAGGGAATATTTTACTTTGTATTCTTGGATTTTATGTAACTCCAGAATGCTTTCGGATTTTTTTTTATATTAACTTCATAGTTATTAATATATTTTAAGTAGAGTAACTTATCTAAGTCATAAAATTTCTTCAGATATAAATGATATTGTTAACCACATCTCGACAATATTGCACTTATAAAGAACACTGTCATCGCCTTCTTGTACTTATCGCGGCATTTCTTTTAAATTCGTAATACCTGTGGTAACTCTATCTCTTCGAAGATTTTTTTAGTTTTAATTTTACGCATTGACGTTGGAAATGGCGTCATGTTTGAGTACATATGTATTTAAACAATATTTGGATATTTCATACTACGAATTTAAAATTGTTGAAAACGAAGGTAAATGAAAAACTTGAAGTTCGGAATTCAGATCCACTAAAATTGTACAAGAAATAATACATTCTTTTGTACTAAAATTCTGGTTGGGTATAATTTTTAAAGAAGTGAAAATAAGGTTTAGGAAACATTTGTAAGAAGTTTTAGAAAAGTCTTCTTTAAGCAACATATCTCTATATTTATCACATTGACCATTTCAAAAGCTCTATTAACCACTGCATTCGGAATTTTATCCGCGAGGTTCCCCTGAACTGCCTTCTTCCATATTTTTGGTTTTTTTTAATTCTTATTAGAAATCTTAACATTTCGGCACCGAGTATCGAAAGTTTTGGATACCTTTGAAGTCGGTAACTAGTATCGATCAATACATAAAATTGTTGATTCAGCACGTCATTAACCAAGACTTATAAAAATTTGGAACCACAGCAGCTGTCTGATTGAACCGATTAGTAAACTAATGATGATTTTCACTTAAAAAATTTCTAAAAAAAATCGCCTTCAAATCAGCGAGGTTGTTAGTACCCATTTACGACACTCCTCTCTATCGAAATGAAATGCAAATAGTCATTAGCTTGAGATTTGCGTAAATTTCTTAGAATTAGTCCATGGTTGAGTAGATTTGTTTGATGGAGTTAAAGAAACTTAGTCTTTTTTGTTTTTTTTTTGTATGGTCGCTTCGATTGCGGCTACATTTTTCATTAGCAGCGAGTACTTGGAATCAAGAGCAAGGCAGACCGAACTAGTTTTAAAGTTTAAAGTGTAGAGACGTTATCGCTAGTGTATTCAGTAAAGACACCAAAACCTGACTCAGATTCCATAAGTAAAGGTTCGACAAGAAATTTTCGAAAACGAAACTCGACATTCGTTATCAGGAATTTAATTACTTGCTTTAAACTTATTATAGAACGTAGAAAGTTTCAAGACTTTTAATCGAAATTTAAACGGAATATTATCAGAATGAGTTCTTTACAGTTCTTTAAACTTTTTTTCATAAAAAAGTGAATGTTAAAGACTCTAAGAATTTGATTTATGAGATTTTTTTCCGTTGAGTGTGTTGCACATTTTTTTCTATATAACGCATGAACAAAATATGTTTGGGCATAATACTCGCATGATACAAAACAGTTGGATTTCTTTATAAAAATGTGTGTTTTTGATTTAAAAGAATATTTATTGAAAGAATATTGTAATTATTTATTAACGGGAAACTGAGTTTTTTTCCTGATAGACTATTTCTACCGCGAATCGAAGCAGTCCCCAAAATTATCAAAATAACTTCTGGAAATTTCAAGATCTGGGCTCGGTCGATTGTACTTTAATGCTTTCGTTTTTATTCCACACGGTGCACATTGGTTGAAATGACCGGTTTCAGCGGCAGAAAGTCCATTTTTAAAGTTATGTTTTTGTTAAAACTAAGAATTGCACTTTGTAGGAAACTATTTAGAATACCCGAAAACGAAAAAATTATGACCAGGTGGCATCTCTGTTTTTATAACGAAGCTGTCAAAACAACTGTTATTTTTTCATGTTCGTTTTGTGTTGATTTACTTCAAAATAGTGAATTAGGAACATATGTTTTTTTAATAATAGTTGATATACATAACAACAAATATCTAAAAAATGGAAATTACTTCTCAAGGTATGTATAACAATATGTTGGAACTATTTTCTAAATAAAAGTGTTGTGTTTGATGAAAATCTGCGTTAAAGTGTGTCGTGTTTGTAGTGACGTTTTGGTGGTGGCGTCTGTGTTTCTTGGAATAGAATCGTCTTCATTCGAGTTCATTCGCAAAGTTATTCGTATCTGTAGATAATAGATAATATTTGTGCTAAAATTAAACAAAAATGGATCAAAAACAAAAGATGTTTCGACCGATTTAAGAAAAGGAAAGCTTGTGGTTGTCTCGTACAACTTTTTTTAAACTGTCGAAAAATAATTGTGAACGCAAAAAGGGTCGTCCTCATCTAAAATATAGCGATGGAAGTGAGCGTCTACAACGACAACTCGCTTCCAAAGTATTATCAACACAGGAAAATGATTCCAGGTTATTGCTTCATGCTGCTTCAATGTCATGCTGCGAAAGAACACGATTTAAATTTTGTCTTGAAGCATACAGCTAGGTCTCCATCAAAACCTAAAGAAGTGAGAAAACTAATATTTTCTGCTGATAAAAAACCAACTCGACTTACCCCTGCAGAAGCATTGTTTTTTTTTATTAGAAAATAATTTTACAAAAAAAACAATATCTTAATATGAGAGACTTGAACAAGTCACGAAAGTGTAACATTTACTCTGGCTACGAAAAAATGTTGGAGTATAAGATACAATGCCGTTGATGAACCGTCTGGATAGATGTTATATATAAACCTTTCAGAGAATATTGTTTAAGTTATTTAATGTATTTGAGTACAGAAATGAATTTGATAATATGATTTAATAAATATTAAAAAAAAAGAAAAAAAATTGGTTGGACAATATTTCGACGGACGGACATATAAATCGATATAACTCCCCTATATATCGATCCAACTAGCTGAGTTTTTCACTGTACACTTCTTTAACTGTCACTAATACATGTGCCAAATATTACAGCTCAAACTTCTTCCTGTGAATTAATGCCGCTGAAACAGGTCATTTCGACCAATGTGCGGTGGAACACTACGAAGGATTGGTACGATTTTTTTCTTCTTTTTCATAATCACATTCGTTCATAGTCTACATCTTCCACAACTTTTTGGTGTACTCCTTCGCCTTTTTATGGCGTTTTATTGAGCTTACTGACTCTTCATTCCTAATTCTTTTCAAAAACCACACAACAACGAAAATACGAGTACCTACTTACTTACTTTTTATAAATGACATACCTTCTGTAATTGTAAATATTATACGGATGATGTAAAATTTTTTAGATCGTATAATTCTGTTGAGGAAAGGTCCTTACTTCAAGCGGATTTGAATAGCATGACTAACTGGTGTGAAGAAAATAACATACCACTAAACTTTAAAAAATGTAAAGTAATGTGCTTTTTTCGCAGGGCTGTTCAACCATAATCTCGAAAAAGTGTTAACTTTGTTGATCTTGGAATTGCAATGAACCCAAAATTCAATTTCTGTCTTCACATCAATGTTACAGATTTTAAAGCCAAAGGTGTTTCTGCGTTTGTAAAACGATGGTCAAAAGAATTTAATGACCCATACATTACGAAGGAATATAGATTTGTTGTTTGAAACCCACGCTATCAAGTTCCTTCCGACCGAATAGTGTCAATTCAAAAACAATTTCTGCTTTTTGCTTCAAGAAATTTTTGTTGGGATTCTCAATACAACCTGCCGCCATATATAAGTCGTTTAAAACTCATTAATCATTAATCTTCCTACACTTGCTAGTCGCAGAGAAATGATAGGCATTGTATTTTTGGTCAAGTTACTGACAGGCTTGATCTCTAGCCCATCTCTTCTTAGCGAAATAAAACGAAACGTTCCCTCCAGAATTTCAAGACATTTCCGGCCTCTCTTTCTGAAGCCATGTAAAAGTAATTTTGAGTTAAATGAGCCACTCCGTAGTTTGTGTCAGGATTTTAACACTCACTCCGGTTCTTTTGATATTTCAGACTCACTTTTTTACATAAAGAAAACTATACTCAATCCTCTCAATAATTAATACATACATAAATATATATTACAATTCGATCAGCTAATGATCATTTGTTCTGTAGCTGAACAGTTTTAGATCTTGACACTTTAACACACTTCTGCCTTTCATGACTCGACGGAGCATATATGAAAAAAGGGTTATTAAATTGTATTTTTTTTTTTTTTCTGAAAACGTTTCCGCTTAGTTAATTATCGTTCAAGCTAAATTAAGATTCTTCTCATCGAAATCTCCTCACACACACACCGCGAACAAATAAACATGAAAACGCACTTTCAAAACAATTTTCATAAACCATAACGGCACGCACAATGCAACAACAAAAACAACAAAGCATAGCAGTTAATCTTTCACTTTGGTGGATGCCAATTAAAAAAAAAAAAATAGAAAAAGAAACGGAAAAAATATGCCAGCTCATTCAACCCCATCGCAACAGGTCGCATTGGTCGTGAAATGTTGTTGTTGAGGCAGTAAATAAAAAGCGCAGCCATGCCTAAATAACCAAATCCAACTTAAGTAGAGGCAAATGCATTCAAATGGCAGTAAGAGAAGATATACGTACTTTGTATATGTGCGTTAATGTGTGTAATAATACAACTTTTATCTGCTTAGAATTTTCGTCAGTTGTTTTTTTTTTTTTTTTTGTTTTGCTTGAAGATGCGTCAAATGCGCACTTGCATCACAGCACCGCGCTCATGCGCATGCGCATGCACTTCAGTTCAGAACGGCTCCTTATTGCCACCATATTTGGGTCTCAAAGCTGTGCCGAGGAGCATAGTGGAAAGCAAAATAAAAAATCATATTTGTACATTGGCTAGCTAGCCAAACGGCAATGTGCAATTTAATGCAACAACTGACAAATTGCCATCAGCTGCAAGGAACGAAACATATACTCGTACATACATATAAATTCATAGCACTAGCACTCATTGCCTATTTCGATTTACTGATTTTTTTTTTTTCAGTTAACTAGCTGCTCTTAACATTTAAAGCTTTGACTTTGCTTTTATTTTTGATTTTTTGTGTTTGCAAATTTGTAGCGCTTCTTCACTTCAGAAGTCAAAAGCTATTCACTTCGACTTATCAGTGACGACGGCAGCAAATAAATATACACATGTGAAAATAAAAAAAAAACTAAATATATACAAGCAGAACAGGTAGGTAAGTAGTTATGTATTTATATTTTTATTTCTTCTTCTTCCGTTCATCCATGCATTGCTGTCACAATGTCGACAGTAGCCAAAATCGATCGTAATGACTTGAGCATTTATGAGTGGCACTCAAGAGCCGCCGAAGTAATATGACTTAAAAAAATTAATTTCTTATAATCCAAGGAATGGCAATGACGCCGCAGCTTAGCTAACAAAAATCTGTTCGATGCTTAATATTGCTGGCGCTATAAATTTTCTAGCAAAGAAAGTATATAAACTTATGTCGTTCTAAGTCGACCTTTTGTATTACATTGGGCTTTGTACCGAATATTAATTACTGATTACAAGTTTTATCAGAAGATATGAAATCCCATCATGTAAAAACTTTCTGTTATTCAGCGAGATAATGTTTTTTTAGAAATGTTGTTTTTAAGATGAAATAAAACGCATATACATCAATGATATAGGTAAGAATTTAGCTGTTTTTTAAATATAAGGGTTGCCTCTATGTTTTAAACAAGATTTCGCGCCGCGGCTGGGTAGAACAAATTCCAGCCGAGATTCCGAACTTTCGACCAGTTTTTGCAGCAATTGGGGTCATATGTCAGCAATAACGCCCCGAACATTCTCTTTCAAAGCGTCAATCGCCTTAGGCTTATCTGGGTAGACAAGCGACTTCACATAACCCCACAACAAAAAGTCCAGCGGTGTTAAATCGCACGATCTTAGAGGCCATGCCACAGGTCCACGACACGAGATAATGCGCTCCTCAAAAGTTTCCTTCAATAAATTGATTGTTTCGTTGGGTGTATGGCTTGTAGCGGCGTCTTGGTCGTCAAAGGTCGTCCACTACAACATCCTCCAAATCAGGCACGAAAAAGTTATTCATCATGGCTCTATAGCGCTCCCAACTGACTGTAACATTATGGCCGGCTTCATTTTTTTGAAGAAATATGGACCAATGATTCCTTTTACCCATAGCGCACACCAAACAGTAACTTTTTGAGAATGTAACAGCTTCTCAACAATGGTTTGTGGATTATCATCACTCCAAATGCGACGAGTTGGATTTTGTAAGCCCGCAAACCAAGTACCTTCTGCAAAATCTGGACTCTTTTGGGTCTTCTTCGATACTCTGCACCACAGCAGCAAGAGCGTCTTCATTGCGCACTGTACGACGTCTCTGAGGATGCGCATTATCCACTAGAGTGAACGTTGTGCGAAACCGATCCATGGTTGCTCGAATTACTGACTATGCTGGGCAATTATGTCGATCGATCATTGCAAACGTTACTCCAGAGTAGGTCTGTTAATTATGAAATGGCAAACCAAACTGAGTATAAATCAAGTAACAGCTGTCAAAGAGACCAACTCCGAAAAAAGTATTGCATCATCGGAAACTACACGTCTAAAAAAAAACACCCTTAATATATGTGTATGATATTACTACTAAGTGCAAGTTGCCAATATTATTTTATTAAATCATATATAGAGCAACCTGAATTCTGACTTGTTTTGGTTTCATTTCGGTATCTTTCAAATCACAAACAGAAGCGCAAAAAGGCGCAAACAGAAGCGCTGCATACTTTTAGTCACATTGAAATTAACGAATTGATTTCACCACACAACACACCGGGGATTGGTACTTGACGGTAGGAGGTTTAGTGCGGTTAAAGTTCCACACTGACGGGGTATAGGCTTTCGATGCTTCCTCCTCTGAAAAAAAAAAAAAAAACACAACACACCGAACCACGTACATTTTAAATCAAAATAGTACGTAAAAACAGTCAATATTCGTTAGGGTGTCTCTTATTTTGGCGATTTTAATTGGCCGGCCAGCTCAGCGTTAAATCTCTCTTCCTGAGATTTTTTCAAAGTCCGCGTTTGCCTAAAGAAAAACTAAAACTACTCAAGTAGTCAATAAAAAAAATTTATCCTGAGGGGGATTTAAAATTGTGCGAACTTTGCTCGAAGTTATTTCGAAAAAATCATAAAACGGACCTCCTTTATTTGCCCCAAAACGATCCCAAACTAGTCAAGAAATTTTCGTGAATAAGTCCCGAGCAAGTACCGAAACACTCTCGCAATGGTTCCAAACTCGGTCTGAAGTATGCGTGAAATAGTTTCGAAAATGTCTGTCTTCATATTTATTTCAAAAATGATGATATTTTCTTGCAATAACTTCTTTGAAAATACCGTTAATATAAAAAAAAAAGACGTTGCTAATTATAGGCGTTTTTCTAAACTTTCTTCGACTTAAAAGCTTTTTGAATATATTATCAAACAGAATTTGTATTTTACAGTAAAGCGTTACATATTGAACAAACAGCATGGTTTCATGGCTAGAAGGTCAACGGTTACACATTTTGGGGTGTTCTCAGAGTTTCTCTGCTTTCAATGAGCGACTCCAAGTTGATACAGTTTATACACAGACTTTTTCAAAGCTTTTGACAAAGTTAATCATTCAATTTTAGTCTTCAAATTGCGTAGTTTTGGATTTTACGCCATTTTTTAAACTGGGTAAAGATAAATGTTATCCCACTCTTTTGTGCCCTCTTCTGATGTCTCTCAAGGCAGTATTATTGGTCCATTACTCTTCATAATTTTTATTAGTTATATCGATTGCTTTTAATTTTCGGAACTCATTTTATATGCGGATGACTTAAAATTTTTTAAAACAATTTCTAGTCTCTCTGATATTTAAAAGCTTCAGGCAGATCTGAATAACGTCGCGGCATGGTGTGTTAAAAATCACCTTCACCTGAATATCAAGAAATGTTTCCACATAACGACATAACAAAGTCTAGGCAGTTATTCGCTAACTCATATTTTATTAACGGAACGCGTCTTTGAACTTTGACTAAAGTTTCAGATCTGGGTGTAATTTTAGACTCAAAATTCCTATTTCAGTGTCATTTAAATTACATAATTTCTAAGTCCTACTCTATACTCGCCTTTATTCGGCACTTTGGCTCTGACTTTACTGATTCATACACTCTTAAACTACTATTTACCGCGCTTTTATATGGAGGTCATGTCACCTATGTCACATTAGTAGACTTGAGAGAATTCAGATCACTTAACTTTACGGATCCAATTCATTCATAACGATGCAAGACGAGCATTAATACATTTGAAGTCTTCAAAAGACAGAAAAAGTTTTCTTTCACTCTGTTTTCTGTTTGATGTTATCAGCAGGAAAATCGACTGCCCATTGTTATATTACACAAAGAAACTTGCGGAGCAATGATTTATTATTTTTGGAGCGAGTTAGAACGGGGTATGCATCTTATGCTTCTCTTCATAGGACGTTGAGAGAATTCAATCAAATCTCAAATTCTTTGGCTTTCGATTTTTCGTCTTCTAAGCAATCGTTTAAACTGTCATTGAATGTATTTACATAAACAAATATGAAAAAAATTTACTGGCCCCAAAAGAGGTAAGAGGTAAAAGTTCTAGCTGTACCTAAAAACGCCAGAGTTCAAATCAATGTGAGCCTTTCCAATACAAATATCCTGCTGAATGAATTTGCTCTATACATCGTAATATTGTTAATCACACACACGATTTAGAATGTTGATGTTTATTGTTAATAAATAAAACGTTAACTGTCCCACTCGCTGTTACATTTACATCGTTTATAGCTCGAGACATTCAAACTTGGCACTTTCGAATTTCACCTAACTCAATAACTGTTATACGCGCCTTTTCATTGCCTCTTTTCCATCAACATTTATGCTACACTTCTCACCGCTGCACTCTGTTCACTCGCATTATCCGATAATGAATAATCATTAAACATTGTAAACAATTTACCGGTATTACGCGACAATGCGACAGGAGCATGTAAAGAAGTGGCAAAGCAGCAAGAATAGCAGCCCAGCAAATGGTAAATTCATCGCAGAGTCTACTAGGCACTCAGCCACTCAGACACTCACCCATTCAAGTAATTAACAGTCCACTTCAGGTCACTTTGTGCCACTTTAGAAGGCCATAAATTGATTTATTTTTACAACCGTGAAGTTTGTTCTTTGCCACAAAGCGACTAGCCGTTGCAAGGTGGAACGTGCAACGTGCCAGTTGCAAACATTTGAAGTCGCCTCTTCAATCAGCATCAATTGTTGGCAACAAGTTGTTGGCTAGCAAAGAGGATGATGCTGATACAGTACTCAATCTTACACTCTGTCTGTCCATCTGACTGTATGTCTGTCTTTTTGTGTATTTACCAGATGGCCAGATGACGATATAGCCAAAGCTTTGTTTGGTGCTTTATGAGCACTGTGTTTTGAAATTTTTTCAGCGGCTATTCGCTCGGCTTTTTTTCATTGGACAACGTTGTGATGGCGGTATTCTTGGTGAAAGGGTGGACATCGGTCGCATGGTTCAATTTTCTTAGTACTCTGAATGTTATTTGCTGCTGCATATTGGTTTGTCAGTTGATGCCGGTTTTATGCTGCCGCTTGTGTCGCTGCTGCTGCTGCTGCTGTTGCCATTGCCGGCTGCCACCGTCTGCTAATAAGCCATTAAAAGGTGCTTAAGGTGCGCGCGCATATTAAAGTTGACGATTGACAACGATGCGCGTTAGCAGCAACTGAAAAGCCAATAATAAAAAAATGGCATATCAATGCAACAACAACAACAACAACAACACATTGTAAGTTGTACATACTCATAGTAGTTTGTGTAAAACAAAAACAACTTGCCACATTTTACGAGCATCGTCGCTACGACCATTAGCGTTGGCTATTTGCTGGCAATATTGTTGACATTGTGGCCGTTGTTACTATAGCCCAGCACTTAACACAAACAAGCATAAGTACATACATACATACATACGTATGTACATATATCACAGTACATACGAGTAAACGTAAACATAAAGGAGCTACTCACAATTACACGCCACTTGCAACAATTTAAATCGCAACAATTTGCAATTAGAAATGCCTGCTCTACATTGTCGTTAAAGCTGTTGTTGGTGTTGTTTTCTTGTGTTTTTTTTTTTTGCAACAAGATTTCCATGGTATTTCTCCGTTTGTTTGTGCACAGCAACATATCATTGTTGTATGCTGTTATTCTATTGCTGTTATCTAGAAAAATGTAACCATTTTGAATGTACTCGTACTTATCAGCTGCTAACGGTTCACTATGCCTCTCGCCGCTAATTCTATTGCAATTGAGTTTGTTTGTTAAATTATTGTTGCTTTGTTGTTTGGTTTGCTCCTCTTTTGTTTTACTGAGTTTGCTTTTGCTGGCATTGCTGGCTCGGCCGTCACACAGACTTGCAGCATGTAATTAAATTTTTTTCCTATTATTAGTGGCCGCCGTCCACTTCTGGTGAAGCATTTAATGTTCTACATCAGCAAAAGCTGTTTCTTTGCTTTTTGATTTTCTCAGTTAATTTGTCTCGCCTTTTTTTGTATTGGTTCGGTTTCGTACTTATTAGTTTGAATACCGTTAGTGTAAGTGTGTACGACACCTTAAATGTTCAGACCATTCAATGAGGAAAATCATTCAAATAATTGACTTACTCGCAGAGTCCAACTGCTGAGGATGCCAGTATGGATTTTATATTTATTCCTCGAACTGGCTTGCCTGGAAGCTGTGTATTGCTTGAAACGCTGTTTGAGATATAAAACTTGGATCAAGTGAGATGAGCCAAATACAATGATCGATCGAAATCCGTACAAAAAGTTTCGCCCCTTTCTAAAAGTAGTTATAGAAGAAAGCTAGCAGACGAAACTGCTACGAAAGAAATAGCTTTTCAGAGGCCGCAGATCACTTTTGGTACTCTAAAGGAACTAGCAACTCGGGAACCGAAGCTGACATGCAGGCGTTTGGTACTGTGTTTTAAACGGCATGTTTACCTGGCATTGACAGCACAATAAGGGGCTCCAGCCAATTAAAGAGCTACCACAGTTTTTATAGTCCACAAAAAGAGGCTCAAAAAAGTTCATATGTATGTATAAGCGGACTTTATATGAGCAATATATTCAATAGATATCAAATAGAATTAAAGCGACAAAAGCAAGCCAAACGCTTTGCCTGTTTTTTGATTTTCCGTCAGGGAGGAAATTTGATGTTCATATGTATATTGGAATGATGTTCCGTCATACCTTGTCAAATTTGGTTTTGTGACATAACGGTTTCGGCGTTGTGCCATCTTCAGTGTCGTTTTCGTTCTGAGAAATTAGTGTTGATTGTGCTGTATTTATTGCTGTCCATTGATTTTCAGGTATTGGATTCAATTTTGCAAGATGTTTGCAATTTTGGTGTTTTATGCTTTTGGTACCTAAATTTTCGTCTGTATAAAATTCTGTTGAGTGAGTTTTTTATTCTTCGGTTATCTACGGGTTTCCTTTATATAGTAAGAAGTCGGTAATTTTAGTTTTGTGCAACATTTTGTTCTGGTTCTGTGTGTTGTTGTTTGTCTTTTTAACCTATGCTATTGTTCTGTCCTTTGTATAAAAACTTGAGCGGTTCGAAAATTGCGTCGGAATAGGTAAGTGTTTGCTCGTTTATTACTCTTCCATCAAATGTTCTTTGCCTATAGATCTCCATGTTTTCGAGTACGTTCAGGCGGCGTCCCTTCTGTTGTACATGAAATAGTTTGGCTGTCTTCTTAATATTTGCTGTTGGAAATTTTTTGTTGAACATGTGGTTAGCGTAGTTCGACTCAGTTACAGTGGTCGGCTTTCGTACCTTTTTGTTGTAGTCTGCTATATGTTCGCGGAGTTTTGTTCTTATTTTCCATACTGTTTGTCGTATGTAGTAGCTGTAATGGCATTGGCAGCTCAGCTTGTATACGCCTTGTTTGTTAAATGGATCTTCGGTATTCATGCTAGTTCGAAGCAATTTTCCTAGGTTATTAGTTGTTTTAATTGCTGTCTGGATATTTCGTTTTTTGAAAATGTTTGCCAATTTGTATGTGTCTGTCCCAGTATAAGTTAGTACTGCCCATTTTCTTTTGTCTTTCTCTACGTCGTTTTTTCTCTGTCTGTCTTTATTTTGTCGGATTTTATACACAACATTCTTTTTGTATCCGTTTTTCTCAACTATATTGCATATTGTTCGTAGTTCCTTCATGTATCCTTTGTCTGTTCCCCAAAAGGAGGCTCCAAAAAAACCACTATGTAAAACTATCGTTTTACTACGAAGGGCATTGTTCTTTCCGCTATATATTCAACAAAATGTGTCTTCATAATTAAAGGTTCATCATTTTGGCGAGCTGGGAGCCAAAATATATTATCTGGTCGATAGCCCTAGCAGCTAGTACCTTTAAATATTAGTGTATGTTTTTTAAATATTACATTAATTATAATAAATAAAAAAATAATATTATCTGTAAAGCGATTGCTTTCGCAGGCTCGTCCATTTAGCTGTTGCTACACTGAATCCAATTGAAATTTGGAACAGAAAGGTACATGCTTGAGAATGCTAAGCTACCTTAAATACTTACCACATGGCGAATTGAGCCACGCACACTAAAACACGTTAGAGGTCACGTTAGAGCATTAATTTAATTTACTTGATAGAAAGTTTGATCACTTTAATGTTGCGGCATGTGAACACTGCGACTAAAGTGTTCGTAATTTAAACTACGAATAAAATTTTCAAAAATTTTTTCAAGCCGCGGCTTAACTTCGGGAAAGAGTTTAGCCAATGTATTAACAACGACAACAACACGCGTGCAACGACTGATTTCTGAAAAAAAATGTATTTATCTCCGAAACACATTTCAAATAAATGGCCATGAAAGCGGCGCTCAACCACTGTCTGCGAATGATGTTGCAAGCGTTAAATTAAAAGATTATTGCTTCAAAGTTTAAGCTTACTTTTTATGCATGACAGCTAAATGTTGTCTTCGTGTATAGACCATTGTTGTTTCGAATACAAATTGAAGTATAAAATTTAGAAACAAAAAAATTTGAATTTCAAATATTGCTACTAGAGAGCGAGGAGCTTATGGTTTGGACACGCGTATTAAATATAATTTCAAACATATATACATACAAACATGCATAAATACATACAAACACACGCTTAAATAGCAATATGTAAATACAAATTTTTCGCAATGACCTTGGCGCCAATTTTTCCATTACTAACTTTCAACAGAATACATTTTTTTTTCTTGAACATCACTTTGATGTTTACTTTGCTTTCCGCATCCTTGTTTGTATAAACTTGCCGAGTTAAATTTAACAAACAAAGAAAAAATGAGTGGAGAAAACTGCAGCAGCTTAATCAATATAAAACCAATTGCAGCTGTAGCCAAAAATATTTCCCGCCAACCAAGCGGATAGCCTGCACTCAAGTGCACAAGCAATTGCCAAAACGTGGACGATGAAAGCTGTAAACGTGCGCGTCTGGACGTAAGGATGACGACGACGACGACGGCGACGATGACGATAGCGACAACATAAGGACGCATGCAAGTAAATTGCTGGAACGTTGCCACGATAAAGTCAACTGGACAAATTTCAGCGCCAGGCAGGCGAACGCAATTCAATCCGGCTGCACACTGGTCGAAAATTCTAAAAAGCTGGCCAAAAGTGTAAAATTTAATAATACCGGATCAAAATATTGCTTATATATGTCTCAGAGGGGGCGTTGGTGAGTGAGTCAATTTCTGGAATTTATAATGCAGTGACAATTGCAAGGCTAGTCGTTGTCATGCCTATTTCAACTGCTACAAAACCTGTTTTGGATGTTAAATTATATACATATTTACTGAATTTTTTATTTTTTTTGTGTTCTACAAAATGGAGTGTGATTGTGAAGGTATGAAAAACAAGATTTCAGTTAAACATGTTTGGTGTTGTCAATTACTTTCCTGCAAAAAAATGTGCGACAAAATTTAAAAAATAGAGTATTCCGGTATTAGTCTCATTCGGGTACAATTGGGTATAAATTAGTTGCGAACAAGTCTCAAACGGGTATAATTGTAGTTTAGTCCTATATTCACTAATTTCGAGCGCTTTCGTTAGCATGCAAGCAGAGCATTCGCTTAGCAACCCTCGGGAAGCCGGTTCGATTCTTACTCGAAGCTGTGAAGGAGACAATTAGTCTCTTCATAGGACGTGCTCGAACAAAAGGGAACATTCCATATATATATATATATATATGTATAGCAGGATGTGTGTATGTATGTAACGTATGGACTCCAAAACGGCTGGGCCGATTTTTTAAGGAATCTCCAGAATATTCAGGCGGGTGACACTGTGAAGTCTGATTTTTGATTTTCCGTCTGCGGGCGGAGGGGCGTTGCAAAACTCAATTTTCATATTGTACCACCATATATTTTTATTTTTTTTATTTAATTTTTTTTTTTTTGAAAGCCGTTGTCATATTTTTTAAAACGATAATCTTAAATCGGTTATGTAGTTCCGAAGATATTTACAAAGAACCTATGTTAATAATGATCCAATATCAAATTTTAAAACTTTCGAAATGTTGCATTCAAAAATCAGAGTTTTTGGTTTAGTTACAAAATATTTACATCATTCGATAACACAAGATATTCCGCGCTTACTAAGGGGCAACATTGTACAATATTATTATTATTATTAATTTGGTGTGCGTCTTTATATTCTACCACAAATGGAGAGACCTACAGTTTTGTGCCGACTCCGAACGGTAGATGTATTTAATGGGAAGCTTTTTCATGGCAGATATACCCTCGGAGGTTTGCCATTGCCTGCCGAGGGGTGACCGCTATTAGAAAAAACATTGTACAATAAGTTAAAAATAATATAGAATATATGATCAAATTTGAAAATTTAGCAAGCTTGGTATACTCGTATGCACTCCTATTATATTGACCGCATCTGTAAATTTTTCATCTTTATATATAAAAATAAAGCGCTATTTCGTTATGTCCGCGCAGAGCGTCCAAACCACAGTACGGAAAGACGTTAAAATTTGCACAGTTATTCGTTTATTCCTAAAGGTCCTAACGGAGGCCTTTTTTTAAGTTATGGGACAACAGAGTTCAAAAAGTGTTTGATTTACTTCTAATAAATTTTGGGCGGGACGAAGTTCACAGGGCCTTCTAGTTCCTTTTAAAAAAGATCAGAAGTTGTATTAGTCGCATGTTCCCTTGCAACTATTGCCGGACACATCCTAGACTAATCGCATTTTTGCAGGGTTGTGTTGAATGTTGCGATACACACTTACTTGGGTGTCTCATTACTTTTACATAAAATTATAGAAAAATTTGTGATCCCAGTACATCCTGCCAAAATAATAGAATAAGCGGATTGTTAGAAGTGTATTGTTTTATATTATTCAAGAAAAAGTTATAGATTGTTTTTTTTTGTCGCAGTTTTTTGATTGAGCAATCTCAAAAACCCCCTTACACTCAATTTTAGTTCTTAAATCTACTTTTTCCGAAAAACTGTCCTCCATTTTGTGTCAGTCATTTTGAATTTTTACACTCTGAGGTCGCTTTTGATATCCGCAAACCAAAAACCTCAAAGATATCTGCACTTTACGAAAAATACTGTTGTTACTTCGTTTCGCCAAGAATTTTTCGATTTTAGTCCACTGTGAGCGGCTGACTGCGGACTATTGGCTAGCTGTGCAAATGTGCCATGCGCTAGTGAAGCGGAAGTATTTACAAACGCACAAACGCACACACTTCCAGCTGTTGTACTTGTACATATGTATGTATACGTTGGAGAGCCATTGTTGAAGAGAAAGTTTTCACACTGCAATCACTGCGACGCTATTTGCCTTATCTTGTCTGCTGGTGTTGGTGGCTCTGCGTTCGCCTTGAATTGTCGTCGCAATCGTCACCGGAAGTGTTAGCACGAACCCCCAACTTTTTGCATTATCGAAGTGTGTGTATGCGTGCTTATTTGTTGTAGCTTTGTTTTGCGCATTGTCAGCATTCGTGGAGCTATTTGATAAGCGCCACATCAACGCAAAAATTCGCAGCGAGTCGAATGCCAGGGGCGGGTGCAACAACAGCAGCATCAGCAGCAGCAGCAAAAGTAGTAAATCAACGCCACCAATATTCGCTACCGCTGCTTACCAGTGCTTGCTTTTCCTGCTGACATATGTATTTATTTTTGCAAATACACATACATACATACAAACATATATAAATCTATTTATCTAAGCTAACCGTGTCCCCGTCGCATTGAAGGATTAGGATGCCTTGCATGTTTTCAATTTCAACGCTGTAGTCATTATGGCATGGCTCTAGCTTGAAATTTACCCCTTGTCCTTTATATCCATTTTTGCCGGCTTTTGTTGCTGATCTCGTGTAAAGATGTTTATTTTGCTTTGTAATTCGGTCTAAATTACGTTTCTGATATGAATTCCACTTTGACACTTTTACGAGGCAAAGATTAAAGATTTAAACGAGAGCGTTTTAATTGAATTGCTTCGTTGTTACGGAAACTAAAACAATTCTCCATACCAGTTTTATTTACGAGTAGATAAACTGAAAAAACTACTTTATAGAATCGCTTCTGTGCGAATTCCGAAAAATGATATGCTTGTAAAGCAATGGATGAAGAAATATTCCAATAAAAATTCATTCTTACTAAAGTGAGATGCGGAGGCACGAGTATACGGGTGTGCTATATAGTTGAAAACTTATGTAGTGGTGATTTTTATAAAGGGATTATTAAAAATCCATAAGAAATTACAGTAAAAGAATTTAAAAAAAAAGGAATGAGAAAAAATAGAATAATAAAATAAATCTTCTGTCCTACTCCATGGCGTTCAACGTCAGTTAATAGTACACTCCTCCTTATCCTATAGAAATGACCGCCGCTCGATACAAATCTAAACACATTCACTTTTGTAATAAAATCAAATGTAATAGTTTACAATTAAGTATTAATAATAACAATATAACGAATGTGTATAGCATTAAGATTCTAGTCACTTATTCAAATTGTTAAAGCAACAATTCTTTCAAAGATAGACTACGGCTTTCCAATATTCGGGTTAACTTCCCAAATTAATTTGGCAAAAATAGCATCGATTTGCCACTCTGCTGCTCGACTATCATTAGGAGCCTTCCGAACTACACCAATTACAAACATTCTAGTGGAGGCCGGACTACCTCAGCTAAAACACAGGCTAACGTATACGACAGGTAGTTTGATTCCAAAATTAATTTACTCAGAAGGATCGCCAGTAAGAGATATCCTAAGAAACAGACTCAGGAGAAAAAGAGGAACAAGAAAAAAGTACACGCTACACAATGTGATAGCTTTAAGTAGCAGAAGAAATGGCCGTTCCCATTCACACTCACCCAGGAACTCGCCTAGCTGCAACTCCGTGGGGACTTCAAAAAAACTGCCATCTTACTTTCTTTGTTCAAGTATAAAAAGGAAAATACTTCGCCCACAATCTACATTCAAGAGTTTTTAAGTATTTGCAATGCACATAACGGTTGGCAAACACTGTACACGGACGCTTCAAACATACAAAAGCACTGTCGCCTTTAGTGTAGTAGACAATAATTCCACTCTGATGGCTGCCATACTTCCTTCGAACTCATCTGTTTTTACTACCGAGGCTACAGCTATGTATAATGAGCGCTTGCCAAATAGCAAGAAAAAGCAGACACAAATACTTACTCTGCAGCGATTCGTTATCTTCTTTGTTAGCTAAGAAAAATATAAACTGCAACCTGGACCCAACAATTTGTCAAATCAGAGATATTCTGATATCCAGCCATGGTAAAATAAAGCTCTTTTGGGTACCCAGTCACATTGGTATTCAAGGAAATACACTAGCTGATTCTGCAGCTAAAGTGGCAACAAAATCTCCACTGAAAGTGATCACCACAATAAACAAAAAAGACATAAAAAAGGTAACATTGGAATACTGTCGAAAATCCGCAAGTCAACAATGGTCAAACTATAGAAATTTTTACAATACAATAAACCCTACACGTCAATCGCCGACTTTTCCGTCTACACTACCGAGAAAACACTGCATAATTTACACACTTTTCCGCCTAGGACACACCAGAATAACATATAAACACTAACTCGAAAAAACACCTCCACCTATATGTCCATTCTGCAATAGCAACTGCCTTACAGTCCACACACATAATTGAAGGATGTCCGGAACTAGAACAAGCACGCCAAAACAACAGTTGCCGTAGTCTATCAGAAATGCTTAGAAATGTAACACATTTAAATATTAAAGACTTTATTAAATACATATACAAATTAAGCATGTATTTCGAAGTATGATAGAATTATCCATAAGTAGTTATATATCTTATTACGTAAATATCCAGTAGTTAATTAACTACATTTATTAGCTTTATATATAGGAAGCTGATGGCCTTAGTTGCTCGTGCTTATGCCATATTGTTTAGGCGTAATTGTATTATCCTTTTACAATAAATAATAATAATAATAATCGATACAAGTTCATAAAGCTGCTTTGAACAAATAACTTTTTCCGCTATTGTAATATCTCATTGAACGGAACTTCTCAAGCGCGCTTTTGCAATCTGAACTAAGAGTTTCAATTAAACTATCACTCGAGCCCACGCAAGGTGGTACTTTTGCAGTTCTGCTCAAACAGAGCAGAAAAGTATATTTTACCCGAAGACGGACACATAAGTGTGTGTTTATGTTATATTTCAAATTGCTTATCGCCAACAATACTTTAGACTAAGGAACTAACGAAAACATAAGTTATGACGCTGTGATTACAATGTGCAACAATTTCAACGTCATTGTCTGGGGACGGAATGATTCTTACTCATAATAGTAAGTGGAAAAAGGTGTTTTATTTATAGTTTGGGCACATATAGTAAACTCTCATAAAGAATAATTTTAATCCATTGGCTTTCTTACGAAAGGCTTATTTTGAACATTTTTTGGATTGTCTGAAAAATTGCGTTTCGATGGTGGCTAAAGGGTTAAAATGTCGAAAAAATTATTCATTGGAAATTTCACTAGGGTTATCTTCAAATAAAATCCTTAGACAATTAAAATCTTTAGACAAAGAAAACGTAAAAGTCTACAGAAAATAAAAAAGAACTCACGCTCTAACTGAAAACAAAAAATGTAAGCGACGAACTGAAAAATTTGTAAGCGAAGGTTCAAAAATGTATATATTCATATTTGATATTTAAGAGGTGGGCGTGGTTATTGCCATTGCTGGTTTTTTTTTCAATTTTAATTAGTTTAATTTATTAACAAAGTTTTTCTATTACTCAGGTACAGGAAGTTAAAAGTTCTGAATAGTCGTTTTAGTAAAAAAAAAAAAAAATTAATTAAACAAAAGAATATTGCACTTACCAAGCTTTAGATATTTATATTGAGTATGACTCGGTGATTTCGTTAATCTGAAAGAATCAAACAGAGTACAAGAAAATTAAAATTATATCTACGTAGGTAGTTATATGTATATAAAAGATTTTAATGAATTATAACTATTCTTATTTACTAGTTCACTGCCTATTTTTTATTAAGAAATTTTTTTCCCCGAGGACATCATAAATTGAATAGTTTAGTTAGAGTTGCTACTTCTTGGGAAAATTTTACTAAAATGATGGACAAAATGGCTACTTTTTAACTGAGTCAGAACGTTTTTGTTAGAAATTAGCAGATGGTCGATAAAAAATAGTATTACTTTTATAAAGCAATAAAAAATACAAATTTAGAAAATGCAAAACTGCTTGAAATTAAAGCCACTTTTTGCGCTCTTTCTCGGGTTACTTCTGCTAATTTTATGTGACAAGAAATACTAACTAAAAACTCGAGCGTACGTTATTTCAAATAAAATTCACACCAAAATTTCATTGGCATTTGTTTGTGTAAAAGGTTTAATAACAGAAGATCATAGTTTTTTGATATATTAATTATATTGAGATAAATTAAAATCAAACTGAACAATGAATTCCCGGATTGTCCATAATTGCAAGTATGCGTTAAGCTTGGTAGCTGACCCAATGGACATCTCTCTCGTTTGGGTTCCCGACCATAGGAACATACAAATACGGTAACGAGGGGGCTGACAAATTTAACCAGAGATGGAGCCTCTCTTGAGGAATTCGAGGCGGCAACAATTAGCTGCGCGCTGGGAGTCATTAAGAGAGAACTACATTTGGAGTTTGTACGAACGGTGGGATCAAGATGGAGCAGGTTAACGAATTTCAAAATTACAAAATAAATCTAGTCCATCTATGACGAATCGAAAACCTTAAACCTTCTTAACAGATGAAGAAAATATATATTTGGTGTAACAGCCACAATTACGGATCACTAGCCGCATGATCACCATGCGAGCCAAGATTTATCCCTCTTATAATAATCGCTGAAGGAGTTGAATGAACGAAGACAGTAGATAAACCATTATTCACTCTATGTCTGTGAGTGCCCAGGTGTGGTAAGCCTTAGACAAGAGGTATTAGGGCTTCTTGCAAAAGACATAAAGGAGATCTATAGATGCAAAATAAACTGCATAAGCAGATTCATCCACAAATCAAAGTGCTTTGAAGGTTAAGGGCCGTAATGCGGCGTTCCGACAGTGGTTAATTGAGTCAGTTATTAAATTTTGTCCACTCAAATGACAATAAGATAATTTGCTGATTGCTGAGGTTCCATGAAAATCGCTTAACATAAGGTGCTAGTTGGGTCCAAGGATGTCTTTAGACCAGGGCTGCTCAAGAAACGAAACGATACCGTTTTGTTTTGTTAACGAGCAAAATTAACTTAACGAAATGAGTTTGTTGCGTTTCGGCGCCATGTTATCAAAACGAAATCAAATCGTTAATGTTGCAACGTTATAAAATTTCCGTTTTCGTTTTGCCTAAAAGTATGCAGCGCTTCTGTTTGCGCCTGTTTGCGCTTCTGTTTGCGACGAGTGAATCTCCAGCGCTTTTCTTAACGTTTTAACGTTTACGTCAGCATTTCGTTTCGGTTAAAAACGTAATGAAATTTATTATGATAATTTCTTTAACGATAATATTTTGAAATGTTTCAACCGAAACAAGAGAAAACATTTCGGAACGGTTAAATTTAACGTTAAAATGCATCCTTGCTTTAGACAAGGCAACGGTACTACAAACCAACCAACCAGCAATGAAGAAATGAACTTTTGTAGGGTAAATTTACTACATCTCTAACCCTAATATCATGTTTTTATTCGCATAACGGTTATTTGTAACAGTAAAAACTAATCGAGATAGATATAGACTTACGTTTACTAAAATGATCAGAACGTAAAGAGGAATCGATTTAGCCCTGACTGTCTGTCTGTCCGTCCGTCCGTGCAGACGATAACTTGAGTAAAAATTGAGATATCTCAATGAAATTTAGTACATAGATTGCTCTTTGGACAGGGTAGGTTGGTATTGAAAATGGGTAAAAACGGTAAATAACCACGCCCACCTCCCATATAACGGAAGTTTTTGAAAAATGCAAAAACTCCGTTTTTTCGGTATCCATTAAAGCAAATTGAGTGAAATTCGGTATTTGGAGCGATTTCGAACTAAGAAATTAGCTATTTATTTAACCATAACCTCGCCCACCTCCCATATAACGGAAATTCTGAAAAGTGTAAAAATTTCATTTTTCAGTATTTATTGGAAGAAATTGAGTACAGTTTAATACTAGCAGCGATTTGAAACAAAGAAACGGGGTTTTTTAATAAAATTATGGGCACCGACCATACAAAACTACATCGCGTGAGGGTATATAAAAAGCTGTTTCGCCCGAATTTAGCTTTTCTTATTTGTTTTTTTTCTCAAGTCGACGGCCTTCGATGTTGTTTTCTGACTGATTTGACTGATTTTATAGTAACCATTCTATCCGAGAAAATAATTTTACTTCGAAATCAGCTGTATTATTTAAAAGCAACGATGGCTTTTCAAGCCTTAAATTTCGGTGTTTGTCAAAGAACGTAGTGCAGCGTCGAACAAAGTGTTCATTATTAACAGTCACACCAGCATCGAAATTAAAATATTTTGTTTTCGCCGCTATGCTCCATGCTCTATCTCCTGATGCTGATGCTGATTGCGCTGGAAAAATATTTCAATTGCAAGACGGTTGCGATATAAACAGGGATCGAATATAAAAGTTATTTATGAAAACTGTCATAAAAAATTTTACTAAGAAGCAAATGTTTTAAAGCGAAGTAAAAAAAACCAATCGATTTGTTTTTTCATTGAGAATCAATTTTTAGAATAATTTGTTTTTTGCAACTTTTATGTAAAATTAAAAAAAATAACAGTTATTTTTTATTTTTATTTAATAAATACAAAATAACAATAATTTTTTGATTTTTATTTTATAAATACGAATTAACAGTTGTTTTTGATTTTTATGTAAAAAAAATCTAGTAAAACCAAATATTTATTTTTTATTTAATAAGATTTATGATAACAGTTATTGAAGAATTTAATTTATAGAAGTCATCAATATAAATCATTGACTGGCTTTAAATTTTTAAGTCATGCTTACAAATGCCTCGTTTAGTCATAGATAAATGTTTGATAAGACGAAAACGCCTTAAGCAGATCGATACGCTAATAAATTTACAAAAAGAAATAATAAATATTTAAATTAAAAAACCATATACATACATGCATACATATGTACATATGTATGTCCGATTTGTTGGATTATTATTGTTTAGCTGATCAATAACAAAAAAAGCCTTCTGTCTCCCAACAATTTCTTCCTGCGAAAAATTAAAATGACTTTGTTAAGTATAATTTAAAAATTTAAAGTCAGTGATTGATAAATATTGATGACTTTTATTGATAATTTGTATAAATATAAGTCTTCAATAAGACATATAAAACAAAAATTAAAAATAACTTTTATTGGTAGATTATTTTAATAAAAATCAGAAATTATTGTTATTTTGGATTTATAAAATAAAAATCAAATTTAACTCTTATTTAAGGAGTAATTAAATAAAAGTCTCAAAATAATCGTTAATGAGCGATTTTTTAAATTAAAATTATAATTGTTACGGTCCCTGGATTTAATTCCACTGAACTATTTAAAAGGAATAAAATCTAACTCGTCTTGTAACGGATAAGGAACCATTGAACGAATTGCAGTTGTAAAATTGAAATGGCTAATCCTTAGTACAGCCATGTTCTACACACAAGTTCGCACAAGCTCAACACAATCGCATTTTGATATCTTAATCAAATCTCTAAACGTTGAGTTAGCTGCCATATATTGCTTGCATGTTTTCAAATATGAAGTATTTATGATAGATTTACAGCAGCACGTGTGTACAGTTAGATCAGCACCTTTCATTGTACATACATATAACCTAGAAAACAAAGAAATTCGCTTATACACGTACAGAAAGGCCGCGCTGTACAAGTAAACTCCCAGCAATTCAAAGTAGGCATTCACTAACAAACATACACTAACCCACATGCAAGTATTGTCTATAAATATTAAAAAAAAAAAAAAAACATGAGCCAAAAAAGTTGTAAATATCTAAATAGATATAATAAAATATTTCAGGCAGCTGCTAGCTAGCTAGCAAATTAGCTTAAACAAGAAAAGCTCACGAGCTGGCAGACAACAGCAACATGCCAATCGTACACCGAGGTAGTTATGTATGTATGTATGTGTGAACAGTTGTGCATATGTCAGTGTGGCTGTGTCGAGAGTGTTACTCATATCAGCGGCACTCAAGTAACGTGGTAATCTTGAATCGCTTGGTGAACATCAGTAAATGTGGCCGCATAATTGTTGTTTGTATAATAAACGGAAAATAAAGTCTATATTTGCAAAAGGGGTAGAGGAATTGGAGCTGATAAAATAGCAATAAACAGCAAAAAAAACACACAGAGTAAAAAAAAAAAAACATAACAGGTTACTTAAGGAATCTCAGCAGAGATTCGCGACCAGACCGAGGCGAAACTGAAAAGCGCGCACAGTGATCGCTACTCCTCTTTGACCTCACCTATGTACGTTTGTGTGTTTGTGTGTGCGTCTTGTCGGCCGGCCCAGGCTGGCCAATCGACCGACAAACGGACACATCACGTCCAGCAGCCATACAAACGACCGCTATAGCAGCCGCTATTCTACCTTTGGAAGGCCACATGAGCGCTTGTTGCATGCAACGACCAGTATGTTGCAACTACACTACTTCAATGTACTTATATTGTACTACATACATATATGTAAGTGAGTAAGTAAGTAAGTAAGTAAATAGTAGCTAGCTGCACGGCGCTACAACGCTTGGCTTGGCCTTTAGCGGTTAGCGCGGCAGCAAATAAAAAAACAAAAAAACAACTAATATCATAGCTATTGATGTTAAAACCTTTGATTACTGCTTCTGCCACACCAAGAGCAGCGTTGACTTGTTGCACTTGTTTTTTCCTTACAAAAATAACCAAGCATTCCTTTTTCTCGCCAACTCTCCATAGTAGATTGTTGCAAGCAGCGGTTTATTTTTGAGGCGCTCATTGAAAACTTGAACTCGATACTTGATCTTCGAGATCTCCACCTGATCTAAAAGGCAATCACTGTTATGAGTTTATTTTCCATTTGCCGTTGCTGGCAGCAGCGTATTAATGTTTGCTGTCGTTTTTGTTGGTTGCACAAAAACGCTTGCCATGTTGTTTTACTTGCAGTTTATTGCCATAGCTGTTATTGTTCTTGTTCTTGTACTTGTCGTCGTCGTTATTCTGCCACATGTGGTGTTTGGCACATACAGTTAAAGCCGCAATCGCCTGCCAAACGCTCACCCCACTCAACTTTCAGCTTAAAAACGCATTAATTTTTGTTTAATTTTTAACTATTTTTTACTATAAACTACGGTATGTACATACATACATACATACATACATACATACATAATTATTCGCATTAAACCCAAATAGATATGTAGATATGTAGTTAGTTGCCTGTCATTTCTCTTCAGGTTGCATTAGACATCCTCCACTAGTATTGACCGTCACATCAAATTAAAGCAATCAATTTCTGGTATGCCACCAAATGTATATGTATGTGTATGTGTATGTATGTAAATGAATGTAGAATGCAATATTTGATGCGTGTCAATGTCGTTTAGCTCGGCAGTTGGCCATATGCGCATAGACATGGGAACGAAGATCTTCTCCTTTTCATTGTCGAATGCTGACAGCGTGAACTAATCGTTGCGGGTTTATATTTAGAAGATTTCTTTTTTTTTGTTATAAGATATTAAAGAACGCGTATGACTGTACATATAAATATAATTTATACAAAAATGTTTACATATGTATTTACTAGGCATGTCAATCCTGAGATCCCGGCCTTTTTCAACTTGTGAATATCCCGGAATTGCAAAAATCATTGAATTTAATAGCCATTTATTTAAAAAAATTTTAATTTAGATTTTTTCAAACAAAAATAAAGCTCAAATAAGTTAAAATAAAAAAAGCCGATCGAATAAAACAAATAACACACTAAAAATACTTTTCAGAATTGTATGGAAATAAGAAAATTTAACATAAGAAACAAAAACAACAACACGGCTTGTTAACTCCCTAAATTCTTTGTTTTGCCTTTGCCATTATAAAAGAGCTGGATGGAGGATATTATCCTCGATGAGGTGCTTGAGGTGGATGAGGCAGAAAGTCTCAAAGATAAATTCCAAATGGCATAAAATTTATCAGAACGTTTTGTAAAAGAAATTCATAGCTTTTGGAATGGGGGCGGTAAAGGCTAATTCCTACAGAAAGCATTTAATTTTTTATCGACAATCAAACCAACAAATGTTGAGTCGGTGCTTCTCCACTGCAGATTTTAAACTTAGGTCCAGGTTGGAGGGTAACACACTTAAGCTTTTATTTGTTTAAGATTGCATTTTGATCAAAATAAGGAATAATTCTACCTCGCTCAAAATGGAATGGGTTATGCATTTCCCTTTTATTGAAGTATTTCTTTTTTTACTGAATGGTAATACATTACTATTTAATATTGGTCTCAAACAGTAATTACAAATAATTTTACTTTATATACATATGTAGGTACAGGTTTCCGATGTTGACCCAAACAAAGTAGGTTGCCTTCTTGCTTACAAAATAGCCGACGGCAGCAAAAATAATTCTCTCTTAATCTACAAAATAGCACTCATTTGTCAATCAAACTTTTTAAAATACAACGCAAATTATATGCCCTCAATTAAAATAATGATAGTTAATATTAAAAACATTTTGAAAGCTTTATATTCCAAAAATTCCCAAGTATTTAGGCGTCTTTTGTTTATATATTTTTATTATTTATTTTGTTTATGCAGATCAGACCACTGCCGATCAGTAGGAATACCTAGAATGACGACTAGAATTCGGCTTTGTATTATTTCTAGATTTGTTTGTTATTATTATTGAAGCCATTGCCCTTTGCTGGTCAAATACATATAAAAACAAAGTTTGCAAACCTGCAAACAGGGCCGGCGGAAGGTGTATATCGGGTGATGAGCACTCCACACGCCAAATCTCAGCGGGTGAGGAATTCATCACCCAAAAAAAAATTTGCTTTTTTTTTGTTTATTTTACGTTTACATACATTTTAGGACCTCCTCTGCAACATATCCAAAATTGGCGCAAATTTAGTTTTTTACCAATTCAAATAGTGTGGAATGCCTCATAGTTGCAAAAAGTATACATTAAATATTGTGAAAAAAAACTATTCTTTATAATAATTGAATAAAATTAAGAAAAAAAAATTAAATTTTTAGTCGCTTACTACAAAATATAATCAAAATTTAATTTTTTAGGGCTCTCAAGAAAAATCACAAGAAACAACTTTCATTATTTATGTTGCTTGAAAAAGAACCCTGCCGTTGCTGCAATTTTTTTTTAAGAAATAAATATGTAGGAAGTTTTTTCATGTGAGCGTTAGACTTATTTAAGAAATATTTATAGAATAACATTTCTTTACATTTCGTGTGTGTTCTTGTGTAAAAATAAATAAGCTCTGAGTATAATTTAAAAGAAACTTAA
Organism: Philophylla caesio; assembly: GCA_963971545.1. Classification (NCBI taxonomy): domain Eukaryota; kingdom Metazoa; phylum Arthropoda; class Insecta; order Diptera; family Tephritidae; genus Philophylla; species Philophylla caesio. Next base: position 182,958,068 of record OZ020604.1, on the reverse strand, counting down.
ATAATAATTTAAGTGTAATTTTTATTTTAAAAATATAGAAAGGTAAATGATAGGTAACCCACAACTTAAGTTCGACTTTTTCAAGCAACAAATAAGAGTAAAAAATATTGTCATTTCTAAGAAAAAATATAAAAATTCATTAAAAATGTAAAAACAAAATTTTGTTTTTCAAGTAAAATAACTTGGATAATGCAAGCAAAGAGTAAAACTAACCACATAACAAATTTATGATAATTTTTCTAATTCAACTCTTCATCGCTATAGCTTCTGATTAGATCGTATTAACTTGAATGTGCGTTAAAATTTGGCAACTGCGTATAATAAGTATCGATCGATATGTTTCTATTAATGACGAATAGTGTTAGTGCAATGGAAATCCAAAAAACATTCCACACAGATTGAAGTTTACTTAGACAACAATCAATATTTAAAACTTAAATAAAGTAATATTTTTGCAAGTTCATTTGAAAGCTCAATAGCAAAAAAAATATGTGACATACAAACATATTGACAAACGTGTTGTGTATTTCCAGACGTTTACTTGTTTATATAGATTCGGCTAAATTTTTTGAAAGCCTTGAATCTTTTGTCATGGGAAAGTCCGAAAACTTTAAGGAAATTGTCGATTTTAACAAAGATGATTTTGATTGGCAATTAACTTCTCAGAATAGAATTAAGGTGAAAAATTTGAACGATGAACTAGTTGAATTCTTGCAAAAAAATGCTCTGTACATGAGATTTATTGGCCGAGTTTGTTATATTTGTTAAAATGATGTTGAGAATACCTGGCGCTTCATGCTCGAATGAAAGATCATTTTCAATTTTGAGTTATTTGAAAAACTATTTACTATCGACAATGAGTCAAAAAAGACTGAATGATCTCGCAATTTTGAAAGTGTATCATGATTCAGTTGATGATCTTGATATCGAAAGCGTGATGGACGAGTTTATTTATAAAAATTCAAAAAGGAGTACAACATTTGCAAAATCTTCGAAATAAAATGTTTTGATGATTTTTCACCATAATAAAAGATTTTTAATCAGTGTAAAAAAGTATGTTTATTGATCCAAGTAGAGATCAATTATTTTTTGTTCGATACATGGTTTTAAATGATTTTGAAAAAATGGGGGGATTTGGTGGATAAAAAATTGGAGAGGTCCTCACCCCACTCAGAATTGTTTCTCCGGCCCTGCCTGCAAACAATGTATTAGTATAAAAACAAGTTGAATTATGACCTTAATTGTTTTTGAAATAATTGCGAGCAATTAATATAATAAGCCATATCTGTGTTTTTTCTTGAAACAGTAAAAAAAAAATTTTATTTTCTTAAAACAAAAACCAGTGTTTTCCAGAATATGTGTATGTATGTATTTATGATTGTTGAACGACACCTAAACCATTTCCATCTAACGGTAGTTTTCTTCAAAACTTAGCTCCAAGCATTCTACCTTCGCCAATTCAGTTTCTATCACACATCCAAATAAGGCAATAAGCAAAGGTTCACCTAACACTGCGACATGTATGTATGCAACGCTGTTCACGCACACACACACACACACACACACATACACTGCCACACACACTTCACATTCTTGGACTTAGCCAATAAAGACCCAACTGAACGATTTAAATGCACTTGTGCGCCCAGAGATGGCATTAAGAAATGAATGCGATCGTTCTTATTAGAAACAAAATACGCACACACGCATACGCCAATTTTTTTCCGAACAGCAAATACTTAACAACAACGGCCAAAGCAACAACAAAAACAAAATCAAGTTAGTCGTTAGTCTTTTCTACTTTTCTCGAGCGGCTAACTAAACTGGTAAAGGAAAGAACTCGTTTTGAGCCTAAACATTTTTTCTAAGTAACAGTTGATGATGCTGCTGTTGACGATCATGACGATGCTGGCGAAGCCGTTGTTCAGGTGCTAGTTGTTGCTGTGATTGTAAGTCGCCTGCCTGCCATTGATTGTTGGTTGATCGTCATTCGCCGTACGACACAAACAACAACAGCATCTGCGTCCCGCCAAACGGACAGCCAAAGCAGCAAACAACAATCTGAACAGGCTAATAAAGCGCTGCAGCTGTTGGCGCTCTCCCCCTTTCCTCGCCGCCCACTTTACACGTATGCATCTTGAAAGTAGTCTTCCCCTCGCCAAACCCATCCTTGAAATATGCAATGCAACACATCACATTCGCAGGGATAAACGAGTGGCAGACACTCAGCTGCTGCATAGCAAAGCGGAGCTATTGTTGCCACAATAGATGGACATTGGGCCTACACGCTGTGCACGCACACACACACACACACACATACTGGTATTAGTTAGTATGCGGAACAACGGGGATGTGAATTGTGAACCGCTGTGCGGCCAGTCGATTCGAATCCGCGTCACCGTTTCATAGCTTGTTCCATGGGCATGTCGCTGATTATGTCTAATGCGAGCGGTGTGTGTGTGTGTGCGATCGTGCGGACATTGCGCACTTGCGCACTTCGCATGTGAACCTTAAGGCTGCGAAGATACAAAATTCCTAACTGCAAATGCTGTTCAAAAGAACATGCAACCGATGGCGGCGCACAAGTGGGGCTTGGGCTTGGACTTTATCTTGCATTCATTATTAAAAGATTTTTTATAGCCCTGTAAGAAAGTTGAATGAAGACAGCTGCGTTAGTGTGGCACACAAATGGTTATTTTGGTGATGGTTTGGTATTCGGTTCACGCGTGTCTTTCCAACTGACGGATATGCAACTACAATAATATTTGTAACTTTTAAAGGGAAAGTGTGTTTAGCTACCTGCTGGATGTCATCCACAAATATAAAGCCAACATCAATGCAATATAGGAGCTGCGATCAACAGGCATAGGTAAAAACAAGTAAAGAAGTGGCGCACGCTTTCAGCTAATTTTTTAAAATAAATTTATACGAAATCGCTAAGGTACATATGATCTCATAATTGCACGGTGACACGCCCCTTTTCCAAAATTTCCATATAGTCAGATATCTGGCTGCAATACAACACCACATACTAAACTCAAGATATTTCCCTTCAACATTTATTAAAATGTCCGAGTTTTAGTGTTTTCGAAAATTACCGTTATATGGCAGGTGGGCGTGGTTATTTGCCCATTTTCAATAGCAACTTGTGCTGGGTCAAGGACAATCTACTTACCGAGTTTCATCGAGATACCTCAATCTGTACTCAAGTTATCGTCTGCATGGACGGACGGACGGACGAACGAACAAATTTGGTGTAGGAATCGGGTTTCGGCTGAGGTTCCCTGACTTCCAGGTTCATCCACATCAACAAGAATGTAGGAGAAGGATGATGGGATACAAAATTAGTTATACGATCGCCTAGAGGATGCGGATGAGCGCTGTTCCAGCCACGATGCCAAAATTGTGGCATAGAAGACATATTTGTTTTAGCAGTCGAAAATAGTACTGACTTACTATACTCGTACTTATGACATCGAAAAGAGGCACGAATGATGGTTGTGAGTAATACGAGATGTCAGTATCAGAGCATCTACTAAGCCACTTGGCTGCCATCTGATCAAAGAAGGAGGAACCAACCACCGTGCTTGACTTCCATTCTATCTGGGAAGCTAGCGAAGACTCTCGATCTCTCGAAATATTATTGCCACTATATACCATCGCTCGATCTCTTCGTACCGCTGCGGAAGAGAAAAGAAATATGCAACATACAAAGTCACACAGCAATCGAGCGATTAGGGCAGAAGAGAAGGGAAGTGAAAAGCATTTTCGTGGAGAAGAAACGAGCCGCAAAAAATACGTGTTTATGAAAAGCTTGATTTTATTCAAATCGTCGAAGTTATTATCGTAAGACTACGTGAACTTAGTACTTAAACTCAATAACGTAAACACTGATGCCCGAATTCAGTAACTCAGTCTCATCTCAAGTCTCAAAATGAGCTAGAAATTATTGCTTTTCCTCGCATTCACATTTATTTCTTTTGTTTTTATTTTAATTTTTTTGTGACCTGCTTATCGCCAGGTCACTATTTAGAGACTTTATTTTGAAACTATTGAAAGCCAACTGGTCTAAAATTGTGACTTTTGTCTCTATTAGGGACTGGGATTGCTTATTGAATTTGGGGACTAGTTTCTTTAAATAGTTAATTAATTAAAAGATGTTTTAGAAAGTTTGCTAATATTTTGTAATGAAAACGTTTAAAAACTTCTTGGCCTGGTACTCATATTACATATTTTTTTAATTAAAAATATCTAAGTGGCAGCCTTATAGTACAAACCTTCTCACTTACTGGTGGATAAGTTAGCAATAAGATTTGCCTAAACTGAAAGTTTGTAGGTTAAAACTTTCGGAAGAACACTTTTTACAATGTGAGATGTTTTGAAAAAACGCATTGAGCTTTGAAATGTTCCTTACTTTGTTAGCATTTATGAGTAATTACCGACTATACTCGTTGCATTCCCCTGCAAGTAAATGTAACCAATGCGGTTTGAGCAACACTAATACGACCAAACACACACAAAAACAATCACAACATCGAGGGAATGAACACCAGGTTGTTCCATTAATTCACTGCGCATAAAATATGCAACAACCCTATGCAACAAGATAGCGGAAAATATGCTTCCTGCTGCTACAACTTCTTGTGGCAAGTAACCGTTTGTCGGAGCTACATAGAAGTTAAGTTACAGCTTAGGCTGAAGCCGGAGTAGATAGAAGTAGAAGTCCAAGTGAGAGATGAAGCTGCAGCAGCGGTTCAAGTTGGACCAGCAGGCAGATGGAAAAAGGCAAAAATTGTTAGAAAGAAGACAGCTAGGAAAGATAGTTCAACAGGTAAAAATAACAACAATAGCAGCAATAACAGCAACAATGGAGGCACCAAAGCATCTAGGGACGACAAGTCGCTGCCAAGTCAAACGGACTAAACAATCTGCCATGCGAAACGACAGCGAACAATAACAGCAACAACAAAAAAAAATTAAAAAAAAGATGCAAAAAATAAAATCAATGTACTCGTACTCCTATGTAGGCAATGATAACCAAGTCAAGACATGCCAACGGTAAGAAAGGAGGTGAAAAATGAGTAAAAACAATTACCCAGCGCCGTTTGCATGCGAAGGTGAATGATGCAACGCAGGAATAGATTGCAAGCCCGTACACGTATGTTTATTTGTTTGTGTGTGTATGTGTTGTTAGTTATGAAAGCGTATATGGGAGTCCACTTGCCTCGAGCAGCCAACTATGCAACCTATGTATGTATGTATCTGAGAGTGCAGTTGCAACAACAACAACAACAATGACAATGGTGATAAAAGTCGACATCGCCATTGCTGTTGCAGTCGCAGCTTTGTGAAAAACCAAATATTTAGTACAACATTTGGCAAAGGGGCAGTAATGAATTGGTTAAATTTGTGTTGGTAGCAGCGTGTGGCAAGCCAACTAAGGGCAATTGGTTGTTGGGTTGGAGCGGGGGGCATATGTGGGAAGTATTAACAGTTGTAGCTTGGAGCTTATAAAATCAAGAGGCAAAACGACGATGCAGAACAACAATAACAACAACAACAACAATCACCACTTCATACGTTCGTACGTACTTTAGAGCCTACGTTTCAAAACTTAGTGCAACCGTCAAGCGGCCCACGTTTTTACTTAGATTCCCAATATATTAGTGGCAGCAAAATAGTTGTTTATTCGTGTGTGTGTGTGTGTGTATTTATTTATACTCGTACGACTATCTGCAGCGCTAAGCATTTTTGCATGATCACTTTGAATTAGGCAGATCGTTGACGATGCCACGAGTGGCAAGTGGCATGTGGCGTGTGGAAAGTGGCAACGGAGGTAGCGATCGTTGTGGCAAAAAAGGCACGGAAAATGTGCAAGAGTACAAAAACAGCACAGGACATCGTGGTATATAGTATATACTATGGACATACTATACATGTGCATTTATGTACATTAAGGTGTCTCATTTTTTCCATAAAAAAAATTCGGTATGGATTTTTCGAACGGTTTTTGCATCTTCGACTTTTTTCTATAAATAAAATGAATAAAACAAAATTTTTTTTTATAAATTATCGAACATTCAAGATTGTAACAAACATTGAAAAAAAAATTGTTATAAAAATCTTTAAAAATTTTTTATTTATTTTAAGAAAAATCATGTTTAATTAAGAAAATTAAAACCATTTTTCACTTGAATTGGTTTCGTTCATAAAAAAGAATTTTAAAACAAAAACATTAAGAAATGTCTCACCAAACTGATGTCGCTCAATCATTTGTGGCATTTGTTTTTAGAGAATGTACTAATTTTTTTCTGAAAATCCTTGGGAAAGTATGAGTAAGTAAGTACAATGTGTTTTTATAGAAACAAAGAAAATACATTTTTTAATAAACAAAATACTTTATCTTAATTAAAAATAAAAAAATGATTGGCTTTTTAAAAAAAAACCCCGATTTGTAGATATAATTTGTAACCAATTAATATTGAAGATACTCAAAAAATGGTACTCTTTAGTTGTGAGTTTTTAATGGACATAGTATGTAAAGGGTGTTTTTTAAGAAGTGTGGTTTTCAATGAAGCAATACTTTTTCGGAGTTGGTCTTTTTGACAGATTTTATTTAATTTATAATCAGTTGGGTTTGAAATTTTATAATAAACAGTCCTACTCCGGTACAGCCCATCGCATGTTTGGTGGATGGGCCCAAAACGAGATGGCCACCGATTCCGATTTTCACAAGAAAATTTTGTTCAGCGATGAAGCTCACTTTTGTTTAAATGGGTCTGTGTTTGGTGTGCTTTATGGGCAGAGAGAATCGGTGGTCCATATTTCTTCAAAAACATATATATTTCTGCATTAATGTTACAGTCCATGGGGAACGCTATAGAGCCGTGATTAATGACTTTTTCGTGCCTAAATTGGAGGATGTTGATACGGACGACCTTTGGTTCCAATAAGCAAAAAACTTTTGGTGAGCGAATTGTCTCGCGTCGTGGGGCTGTGGCGTTGTCTCCACTATCATGCAATTTAACACCGCTGGACTATTTTTTGTGAGGATATGTTAAGTCGCTTGTCTACGCAGCTAAGCCTGAGACGATTGACGCCTTGGAAGAGAATATGCGGCGCTTGATTGCTGACATATGGCCCCCATTGCTGCAAAAAGTGGTTGAAAGTTAGGACTCTCGGCTGGAAGTAATTCGAGCCAGCCGCGGCAGTCACTTGCCCGAAATCATTTTTAAAACATAATGGCAAACCCTTTTCTTCATAATAAAACTAAACTCTAGGCTATATCATTAAATTATATGGGTTTTATTTCTTCTTAAAAACCACATGTCTAAAAAAACTCCTTTTACATGAGTATGTACATTCCAGAGAAAGGAACGCTGTATATCATCCAATCCAAAGGGGACTAAGAAAAAAAAAAGATTTTTTCGGTCAACCCTTTGCATCACTTTTCTATATGATTCGTTATATCTTCGGCATTTATTTGTATACGAATCTTAAAATACGATATATCGAAGAGACGATCGCATGAATGGATCATGCATTAATATCCGACTATAAATACCAACAAAGATATGAGATGGTACGGTCTAATGTATACATATATATGTATATATGTATGTAGGTCAGTAAATATATATTTTCGTAGTAGGTGAAGGAGCTGCTTTGCTTAGGCAGGTGAATGGCGCGAACACTTGGTAAGGGCGTGATGGGCTGGTCAGCGGTGGCAATTGCATATGCGCACACATAACTTGGTTGCTTATTTGCGATTCTATTTTATACGTACCTACATATGTACATACATACATACACTTGTGTACCAACACTGTAGCCGGTTCAGCTAGTTGCTTGAGCATACCGCCCGCTGGCGAATATTCATTCTGCTAGAATTTCCAGCCGCTATAGTAAAGTACCGTCTTTTATATTTTTGTGTTTTAATATTTTTTTTTTTGTTTTGTTTTCTAACTTCACTTTTTGTTTGATGCGCCGTTTGTATTTTTTAAATCGCTCTACTCGAAATTAAAGTGTTATTAATGTTTATTATGGCCGAATGAATTTTAATGGTTCCTGAAGTTATCATTAAAATGCTATAAAAATGTGGTTAGCGTTGAGGAGAAATGGGGTAAAACAACACGAAGCAAAACTCCGCCAACAAACACTTTTTTTTACAAACAATTTTCGCATGTGGACGCATGTTCCCATTGACGGACAGCAGTAATTTTTCTGTTAACGCGTTTTGTTTAGATAGAAGAGACGAGTGCGTACATACAAACATATGTAAATATGTATAAACAAGTATACATATATTTATGATCATTCATAGGTGTTTACATATATTTGTGTGTACCTAACTTACAAGCGCTGCTAATATGATTTGTTTTTGTAAGTCCACTCGCTGTCAGCTCAGAACCAGGAAGTGTTTTGCCTAAGCGATACGCGTTATTCATCCAATAAGCAATAAAATTAGTAGTACTCGTACTTAAAATAATTAAGTTCCATTGTGAGCGTAGATTAAAGGTATATTTGTTGCTAACCGTAATCTTATGACAAAGTTTAAAGTGCTTATAAAAACCTAAGCGGCAAGGCGAAAAGTAAAAGAAATTGAAAAAAAAAAATCGTTTGATAGTGAACGACATTGTGAGCAAATCGTAAACAGGATGAGATAAACGTAGCATCAAAATGCCGATTATGAAGCACTGCAAACGGATAACACTAACTAGCGCCGATTTAATATCACATACTCACATTTGAGCCAGAAAAAAATACAGTAAAACAAGTAAGGAAAGCAAAATTCGGGCGAAACCGAATTTTATATATCCTCGCTATATATTTTTGTGTGGGCGGTGCGACGGTCATTTTTCAAAATAACACAAGGATGCATTTTAACGTTAAATTTAACCGTTCCGAAATGTTTTCTCTTGTTTCGGTTGAAACATTTCAAAATATTATCGTTAAAGCAATTATCATAATAAATTTCATTACGTTTTTAACCGAAACGAAATGCTGGCGTTAACGTTAAAACGTTAAGAAAAACGTTAAGAAAAACGCTGGAGATTCACTCGTCGCAAACAGAAGCGCTGCATACTTTTAGGCACATTAAAATTAACGAAAACGGAAATTGTATAACGTTGCAACATTAACGATTTGATTTCGTTTTGATAACATGGCGCCGAAACGCAACAAACTCATTTCGTTAAGTTAATTTTGCTCGTTAACAAAACAAAATGGTATCGTTTCGTTTCTTGAGCAGCCCTGAAATAACATAAAAACCCCGTTTCTAGTATTAAGCTTTACTCAATTTTTTACAATAAATACTGAAGCGAAGTTTATTGCAATTTTCAAAATTTCCGGTATATGGAAGTTTGGCGTGGTTAAGGTACGATTTCAAAATGTTTTGACGATGATCGGTATCGAGGAAAATATGTTCACCAAATTTTGTGACGATGCCTAAAACCGTTATTGAGATACCGAAATGTTTTTATAAGTGGTACTGGTAACGCCCATTTTTCAAAATTTCATAAAAACCGGATTTCTTAGTTCAAAATCGTTCCAAATATAAAATTTTACTTTAGTAGCTGTAATAGATAACGAAAAATCGGAGTTTTTGCATTTTTCAAAAACTTCCGTTATATGGGAGGTGGGCGTGATTATTGACCGATCTCGACCATTTTCAATATCAACCCTGGTCAAGGAGCAATCTATGTACCAAGTTTAATTAAGATATCTAAATTTTTACTCCAGTTATCGTAACCACGGTCAGACCGACGGACGGACGGAAAGACAATCAGGGCTAAATCGTGTGTACAAGTACGCTCGGGTATAAAAAAAAGTTTGGGAAGTGGCTACATTGTCAAAAATTCCGCAACTAATTTGGGTAAGGACAAGAAAAAGAAGAAAACAATATAATTTGGGTAAGTTTAAGTTTGGTTTCGATGTGTGGCAACCAGGTGCTCATTGAATTTTGACTTATAATGAAAGTGCAAGAGAATTGCCAGTAACCATAACAAGAGTTTGAAATAATCCTCAGGGGTTTGTGATTTCGCAAACAGCTGTTGTGTACTGCAAATAGCACCTTAAAATTATCAATCCAATATGAGCCGATATATTTTAGGCTGAGCTTCGCAAAATCCAGAGTAGGTGGGAAGGCAGTTCTAAGATGATACCACCTCAGAAGCCTACACATAAGCACAGTACTCGAACAAGTCCCCAGTTAAAGTTGAGGGTTGTGGTAAGGTGAGCCGAAACAGCAGCTATCAGCTTGTCCAAGGTCAACTACTGGCAACTTAATATTTTTCATATCGCGAATTTCGTTTAGCGCTCACAGAGACGACTATTCGCTTAATTGTCAAGGAGAAGTCTGCACAACGACTGGGGAAACTTCACTTATTTAGCTCTCTCTCAGTAGTAATGACGTCAACGATAACTCTCACCTGGTCTACTCAACGGCACTTTAGTTTTCTGTATTGACGCTATGCTTCGGAATGCAAATCAGTCTATGAGTTGTCTGAGGTGATCAAGAGAGAGGTTAGACAATCCCAAACTATCAGCGATCACCGCTTGGCTGTCGGAGCATGTTTGCAGCATTTCAAAATGGTGTGCAGACAACCGGTGGATTCCGTCAAATCTGCTTGATACCTGAGCTCGAAAGGCGCTAAATCAATCCGAGAGCCGAAATTTAATATCTAACGAGTGTTTCTCACAAAAGACACCTTCCACAATTTTTCCATCTGTCTCTTGGAGGGATATAGTATGTAGATAATGATTTCTTCGGAATAGGCCGATAGCTTTCTTATGATCGTTGCATTCGTATACTTCTTATTGCGATATAATTATTTTATGTGGAATAAGACTCTGTTCCCTCACCTCTGCTATTATTCCGCAGATATCTTCCGAAGAAGTATTTTATTATTTGACTAACTTAAAAGAATCATTTAAGGCTGGCCCCGATTCGATCCCGACGTGTTTCCTCATAAACTGTGCTAAACATATTTATGTGCCCTTAACCAATTTATTTAATCTTTCTCTTAAGCTTGGGATTTTCCCTTCAGCTTGGAAAGAATCATTCATTATACCCCTTTATAAGACCGGGAGTAGGTCCTCTATAGAAAATTACCGCGGTATAGCTAAGCTTTCTGCTATTCCTAAATTATTCGAAGCTATTGTTGTTGACCATTTAACGTATTCCATATCCTCTACAATTTCTAGCACACAACATGGGTTCTCTAAGGGTAAATCTACCGTTACAAACTTGCTTGAGTTCACAACTCATGTTTCAAATGGATTCAGAGAATTTATGCACACTGATGTTATATACACTGATTTTAGTAAAGCATTCGACAGAGTAAGTCACTCTTTACTGATCCATAAACTCGATCTCCTTGGTTTTCAACCTAATCTCCTTCGTTGGATGTCTTCTTACCTCATTGACAGAAGACAACGAGTTCTTTTTAAAAATAGTTCCTCAAACATTATTCATGTTTCTTCAGGGGTCCCGCAAGGAAGTCACCTTGGTCCGATTCTGTTTTTACTTTTTATAAATGACTTACCTTCTGTAATAAATTATTCAAAAATTTTATTGTATGCTGATGATGTAAAGCTTTTTAGATCGTATCATTCTGTCGAGGAAAGGTCCTTACTACAAGCGGATTTAAATAGCATGACTAACTGGTGTGAAATAAATTACATGCCACTAAACCTTAAAAAATGTAAAGTAATGTGCTTTTCTCGCAGAGCAGTTCAACCAGCTTCTTATGAAATATGTAACAATAACCTCGAACAAGTGTTTAACTTTGTTGATCTTGGAATTACAATGGACCCGAAATTTAATTTTAATCTTCACATAAATGTTACAGTTAACAAAGCCAAGGGTGTTTTTGCATTTGTAAAACGGTGGTCAAAAGAATTCAATGACCCTTACATCACGAAGGCTCTATTTACAACGTTAGTGAGGCCCATACTGGAATATGGATCTGTTGATTGGAACCCGCGCTATCAAGTTCATTCCGACAGAATAGAGTCAATTCAAAAACAATTTCTATTTTTTGCTTTAAGGAATTTTCGTTGGGATTCTCAGTACAACCTGCCGCCATATATAAGTCGTTTAAAACTCATTAATCTTCCTACACTTGCTAGTCGCAGAGAAATGCTAGGCATTGTATTTTTGGTCAAGTTACTGACAGGCTTGATCTCTAGCCCATCTCTTCTTAGCGAAATAAAACTAAACGTTCCCTCCAGAATTTCAAGAAATTTCCGGCCTCTCTTTCTGAAGCCATGTAAAAGCAATTTTGAGTTAAATGAGCCACTCCGTAGTTTGTGTCAGGATTTTAACACTCACTCCGGTTCTTTTGATATTTCAGACTCACTTTTTTACATAAAGAAAACTATACTCAATCCTCTCAATAATTAATACATACATAAATATATATTACTATTCGATCAGCTGATGAGCATTTGTTCTGTAGCTGAACAGTTTTAGATCTCAACACTTAACAAACCTCTGCCTTTCATGACTCGGCGCAACATATATGAAAAACAAAATTTTTTTTTTTTTATATATCCGTGCGTCATGCGGATGCGCCCCTCGCGTCGGTCGGGCGGGTATGGAGGGATAAAACCGTTGGGATTATTATTATTATTATTATAAGACACATTAAAATAGAATGCGAGAAAAAAGTCAAATTTCCTTTAAGTTTCTGATGGACGAATTACTCGCATGTAGAGTCGGACAATGGGTTTTGCACGAGGACTCCATTTATTATCCCCCTTTTTCGCATGAATAGTACAAGAATGAGGTTTTTAAAATACGGCTTTCCATATTCAGCCGTCAGTTTAACTGCGTAGTAAGTATGAACGAATGAGAAAGGGGCCAACTATTTAAGGTAGATTGTAGATTAGAAAAAATGCTTAACCTTCATTTGATCTTCGCGTCGAAAGTTTATCTGATTTATGTATTTCTTTTTCCCAATAGAGACTGGTTTTTAAAATTTTTTTGATCACATTTTGCGACTTAAAGAACTAAAATTAAAATTATCGAACAAAATCAGATTGTTTCTCATTTAATTCGTTGCTATATTTTTTAAATAATAAGAAGGCTGCGATAAGTACATTTATCTAACAGCACAAAACCAAATGCACGCAACAAATTGTTCACTTTTATATGAAAGTTAGCAAGAGTATTATAAAATCTCTACAAATAACTTGTGACATTATTTAATATCAAGAACGGATTTCATAACCTTTGTTAACAAATTAAGTTCGTTCATTTCTGATACTTGGAGCAGAATAGACAGTTAGTTTTCTAGGAGAGTACGCTTTGATGGCAATCTTTAACAAAAAAAAAAAAAGATGAATACAACAGGATTGACCAACACGATTACTGCACACTGCATAAATGAAATAAACAAAAGAATGAATGTGTTGGTGTGTATGTAAATATGTAAAAAGGAAAAAAAATAATTTGCCAGCGCTCAAATGAAGCGCCAGTGTATGCAGCTGCGTTTAAGTTCCAGCGACAGGTTTATTTCAACACGGTTAATATATTCTAAATATGGGCAACAACCCGTGCAGTAGCAGCAGTAAAAAAAAAAAACAATAAAAAATAAATAAAAATCAAGAGCACACCAAGGAACGTTACAATAACTCGCATTCTTGTAAACAATTTTCCACTTGACTAAATTGTGCACAACATCAAAGAAAAAAAAAATGTATGTGCGAGTACACTCGGGTATATAGGGAAGTACAAGTACGCGTTTAACAGCGAGACATTTTGCACATTTCAGGCCTATACCGAATTGAGTTATCCCAAAAAAAAAAAATCTGCAATATTCGTTAGTCAGGCCCATGCTGCTTTATAGGAAAACACCTGCAAGTCTACGAAAATTATAATCGCTTGCTTTTAATGCTATCAAAGAATGCATAGACACCGTTGGAAAGCTATTTTTCTGTAGATGTGCATATCTTTATTGGCTTATAAGTTTGTTGGATATTACAGAGCAACTACTTCATAGACCTTCTTATAATTAATCGGCAAATCTAATGAAAAACACTTTATTCCTAGTGTATTTTGTATAAGCTCAAAAAAAAGAAAATCACGCTATTAAGAGTTAAACTGTACTTCTTCCATATGCTTATTCTTCGATCGATCATTTATAGTTTTTTTACCTTCTCACTCATTCTCTTTATTCAATACCCCAGGGCATAGAGATGGGTCGCGTTCAAATATCTCTCAGAATTGTTCAAATTGGCGAGCCACTTTTTTTTTACAATTACATACATATGAAAGCGTAGAATCCCAAAGTTTCCTTTTAAAAAAAATGTTTCAGCCTATTTTCTTTTTTAACTAGCACCGCATTCAACGAGAACTCCAAGGATTTAAAATTTTCGTGTGGTTCCTTATTCGAGAGATAAATATTAAAGAACAAAATAAACAAGAAGTTTTTTGTTGTTTTTTTACTCCGACAAGGTTGAAAGTTGATGTATTTTGGAACGAAAAATAACACTGAAGATGGCACAACGCCGAAACCGGTTTGTTTCAAAACCAAATTTGACAAGGATCGACGGAAAATCGTTCCAAAATACATAAACAAGAAGTGTTATCGGTGACAAAATTAAAAGAAACTTATCTGTTTACCAACTTGAGCCGCGATGCTATGTATATATCTCAACATCGTCCTATGACAAATTGACGTACGAGTATATCGAACTTTCTAAAAGAAGTGATTCAGACAACTAGGGAATCTAATTTTAAATCGAGTCTTACTTGAACTTTTCCACACAGATCCTAAACGTCCACTAGATACATATGTAGATAGCCTTTGAAAAACTTCAACGGTTAAGGACAAAAACGTTTCGATTTCTTGGGTATAATATAATATATATTATATAGTTAATCAAAGAAAAAACTTGAAAGCGCTGAGTATCAGTGAACGCTTTATCTTACCCACTGCCATTTCTGCAACATTTACTCATTTGCCTTTAGTTCTTTACATGTATGTAACTACCCTGTCGGAAATCAACGTACTTTAAAAGCAATTTAAAAAGTACTTTTTTTCTAACCACAAGTGATTTAAATTCTTTATATTTTTTTGTAATCAACCATGGCGATGTCCTAGGAGCAAGTCAATTATCCGACTCTGCGTTTGATTTCAACCACTTTCAAATATATTTGAAAGAAAGAACAATAAAATTACTTTTTTTGCAACTGCAATAAAATGTATGTATTTATTTCCAGCTAATTTAAAATTGCTTTTTTACAACTATTTTAAACTCGATTTGTTGCTAAACTTCTTTATTTTATACCTACTCTTTTCTAAATTTTTAAAAATGCATTTTAGTTAAGTTTTTATTAAATATATTTACATATGTATTTTTGTTTAAACTCAGTAAGGAATTCAGTTCATTTACACGTTTTAAATAAAATTCAATTTAGTTTCTTCTGCATACATACTTCGTAAAAACTTTGTTTTTTTTTACCGCCTGAATGGCCTTGCGAGTAACATCCTCTGGGTTACGATTTTCGATACAAAAGTCATCTATGTTAATAATGACAAAAAAAATTGAAATATTTTAAGAATCACGCATTTTATGGGCTCGCCCACTGTCTTACCTTTCAAAAGTGGATAGAAATTAACAAAAGCTTTTAATCTTTTTTTTTTCGTTAGTTCCATCGAGATTGCAATTCATTACAACGACCTTGGACAAAAGAGCCAAAAGCATCTTTTTAGGTTTTCCTTTCATTAGGGACTCCATTCCATCAAGCTATGGAATATATGGAAAAAAGCTTTAGATAGATATTTAGAATTTTATGATTTTATTAGTTTCTCACGTAAATTGTTTTGTTTTCTTCGTAAATAATCTCGACAACGGCTGCCAATTCGTCATCTGTTTTTATTGGAAATTGTAAGTGAATGACACACAGCCTTCTGCCGTCGGATTAGAGCTTTTATAAGTACATTGTATGTATATACTATACACTTATGTATACTATATGGATTCAATTAAATAACTTCCTAGTTTCTCTTCACTACAAAAGTTTTTAAATTATTTTATATTACGCTCATATAAATATACGAGCACGAAGAATTAAAGACTCGCACGCTGCATTTGTTTCAAAGCAGTTGATTTCCAACTACTTTAAAATTTGTTAATTTTTCAGACTATCTGCTTTTTTCCGACAGGGTAGCCACAGGCTAGCGGAAAACCCACTTGCACTAACACACTCTAACTTACCATGCACTCTTATACACACACACACATGCACACCCATTGAGCACAATTTGAAATGCATATTTTTTTATACATTATCTTGATGGCACTTTTAATATATTGAAAACCGTTGTAATGCCGGTTCGCGCGCCAAATTGCAATCAGTTAGAAAGCGCGCGCGGCACAGCAATGATGCGAATGTATGCGCAACTTATTTTATTTTTATTTATTATTTTTCATTGCAATAAATGCCGGATACCGAACGCAAGTGTAGGTATGCATGTGTGCCTGCACGCGTCTATAGTTTAGGGCTTTGTTAGATTGAAAGCGGCTGGACACCCTTACGAATGCGGAAAGTGCGCGGCGGAGACTTTTCATTTGCTAGCTATGCTATGTAGTATTTCAAGCTGCGCGAACTCTCTATGCAATTGCGCACTCACACGCTCATATGAACATATGAATGTATGTACATAAATATGAACGTAGGCATGTATGCACTTCTGATTAACGCATTTTTCATTCGCCATTTATGGGCTGTTGTCGCTGCGATTTCTTTCACCATAGGTGCCCAAGAACCTATGCAGCGCGTACATTGGCCTAATCCTGCCTGCGCGCACAGCTTGCGCGCATATACATACTTACATATGTATGTACATACTAGTCTGTACACACATACATACATATGTACATAGGTACTGGGGAGAGGAGCGCTTCATATATTCGCACGCCGCCTGTTGCCTGTTGCCTATTGCCCGCTGTCTTGCTGGGTTTGCGCTGGCGCATTGGGCTGGAGTGGAGCTGTAGTGGACAAACCTGATATTGATAACGGCTCATTGTGGCATCATGGAATTGCTGCGGCAATGCGGCAGCAAAGTGCTGTTACTCGTTGACTCGTCTCCAAGCAGCGACTGCAGCTGCTGCGAATGGCATCTGTAAATGCCGCGCACTGCCGGTTCTTTGCCGGTTTGCAATGATCGTGGGGCAACGACGTTCTTGCCCGTAGTTTGTGGCATGGTGAATGTGCTGCAACAAGACCAACAACAGCAACAACAACAACAAAGTATCCTGATTCTAATGCCTTTGCGCGTTACTGCTGCTGCTGCTGCTGGTTGCGAGGGACAAAACGCGTTTTGCTTAACTTGCCACAAATGTTGCATGCATGCATACGCCTGCCACACCGCCTATTTAAGTATTTTGCCTGACATTGCCTATGCTGCTATAGCTGTTATTTTTGTTGTTTAATTCCAGTTTGTGTTGCTTAAATAATCGTAGGTATTTTACGATCGCTTGCTGTTGTGCCGTAGCGTGGCGTGTCGTGGCGTGGTGAGGCGAGTTGCGGAGCTAGGTGCTGCAAGGTAAGGCACCTGAGCACAGGTGGCACGTTGCCTCAGGTGCAACCAAATCGTATGTTGCACGTATGCGCGTTTATACGCTGTAGCATGCCGCAACATGACAGCGTTTTTGTTGCTGCTATTGTTGTTATTGTTTATGGTGCCGCTGCAATTGCATCATTGCCGCTTTTCCAGTTTGTCTCCTTCCTTTGCCAGTTTCAGTCGGGCTTCGCAATTATTTTGTAGATATTTTGCAAAAAAAAAAAAAAAAAAATTAGCAGCTGGCCCACAATCAAGGCGGCAGGCAACCTACTGCACCGCGCCCCACTACCTTTTATAAGCCACACATTATTTCCCGCACCACCCGGTCCCAATTCCAAGCCTTGCCCATCCCCGCCTCCCTTAGCACAGTTGGATTTGTTTGTAGTTACTCTTAGCGCACTGTGCACCTCGAAAGGTTAACGTCCACCGCCATCCATCCAACCAGTCATCCATCCCCACCCAACAATATACGAGTATGTATGTTTGTTGGCTTGTAAGCAAGTAGTCAAGCGGCCGGAAAGTTAGATCGCCACCATCCACCATCCATTCTTGCCATGTACGAGTACATAATGCCACAACAAATCAGGAACTTGATTCTAATTGTGAATTTTCGCAAATGTTTAATTGCCGCGCTCGCAGCCAATTCCAAACCCATTGCAGCACCTTTGCGGCTGTGAGCTTCCTTGTTTCTGCCAATCGTGGCTTTAATTTCATTAATCCCTGTGCATTCATTTATTCATTCCTTGAAGGGGGCCTTTTGGGTAAATTTCTTTGGTGCATTTAATTAGGTAGAATTACAATTTGATTGCTAATAAATATTGCTTATACTAATGTACGAGTAGGAATGTATGTAAATATGCTTTTGAATGTAAAAATTAACTCTTCATACACTGATGTACAGTGTGTCATTAAAGTGTTCATATAAACGGACTCTGCTGACAAAAATTTGTATCAACACATCTGGGCATTTCAGTGAGGGGTTCTATCATTAGATCCCACCGTCTAATGGATTTTCTCATAACTAAACTTTTTCTCCTCGCTCTGCGAATTTAATGGCTGAGTGTCAATAACTGAAGATCAATTTAAGCAGCGAATATCAGCATAGATATTTTTCAGTAGTCATTAAAAATGTACTGCTTATTGCTATTTATTTTCAGTAATCAGTAAAATTTTACTGGTAATGCAAATTAAATTTCAGTATCTTCATAAATTTACTGATTACTGTTATCTTCAATGAGTAAATATATACTGCAGTGTGCCCATCTATGATAGATACGAATTTACTTTTTCAATTCATTATGATTGAGGAAGAGAGTTTAATGTATTCAGTTGGGGAAATGGGTTTGAAATTAATTGCATACATACATACTTTTATTTTAATGTCAGTTAAATGAAAGCTTTAAAAAATAATGGCCCCTATTATGAGCTGCATTCGATCTTCGACAGCAATCGAAAATTCTGATCGAACGAATTTCCATTTGGTATTATGACACTCATTCGATGAAGATTGGCGCTATTGTGAATTTCAATCATTTTGATGGTTCTCGATAGTATACATCTGTCAGATAGTTTTAAAACTAAAAGCGATTTGTTTACAAAATAAAAAAGGAAACAAAGCAAATACTTTATAAATAAAGAAAATATAAATCAAAGTTTAAATAAAATATGACTACGACTGAGTTGTGGTTTGACTTGATTCTTCAGAGGAGGATGAAAGTTTGCTGGAATTAGCCAGAAATAGGAAGAAGCTAAGAGACGCTTCCGACCCTTTGGAAATGAATTATTCTACGTAAGTTTAATGCTATTTCTTAGAGGTTTCGGCATGTACAACATTTAAGTCTTGTTGGCAGATTTATAAAAAACTTCCGTTTATCGAAAGAGGCGTTTGTAGACTTGCTGTCCACTACAGAAGAGCTGCTGCAGCGATGCACCCGAGCGAAATCTATTCCGAATATACTAAAAATGGCAACAACTTTACGATGTTGTGCTCAGGGTTCGTATCAGCTTAGTATTGGGAATGAAAACATGCTTGGGCTTGCACAGCCTGTACTTTTGTGCAAATCCCTTTAGCAAATTGTAGATTTTCTTCCATCAATGCAACTAGTCTTTCTAACTGCTGTTTGGTACTCACGACTTTCGACATGCATAAAATTAACAAAAATAATATCATATTATTAATTTTTTACCATAAAGCAATAAATAAATTAGCTCGAAAAACTTACATTTTCACAAAATTGCAAACGCTTCGCTTTGCTGTCGAAAAGAAAATTCTGTTCGACTCAAGATTCGATGCTCAGCGAAAATTTCGACAGGGTTGCACAGCTCATAATACCTACTATAATAGGGGCCAATATCTTTGAAAAGTCTCAATCTACTTGAAATAGTGTTTGGCCGAGCTCCTCGTACCATTTGTGGTGAGCGTCTTTATGTTTTACAACAAATGGAGGCATCTACATTGCCTTTCGAGGGGCGAGCGCTATTAGAAACAAGTAAGAAAAGCAAAATTCGGGCGAAACCGATTTTTATATACCCTCGCGATGTAGTTTTGTATGGGCGGTGCCCATAATTTCATAAAAACCCCGTTTCTTTGTTTCAAATCGCTGCTAGTAATAAACTTTACTCAATTTGTTCTAATAAATACTGAAAAACGAAGTGATATCAAGGACAATATGTTCACCAAATTTTATGACGATACCTTACATCGTTATTGAGATACCTACAGACGCCTTTTTATAAGTGGGCGTGGTGCTAGGTGGCGCAAAATTATCACATAGCGCATATTTATGCTCCGATTTATTTGAAACGCGGCATCTATGCTTCATATACGAAATAACTACTTGAGTGAAAAATTAATTCGTTAGATGGCGCTGAAGTCGGTTTGTTCTTTAAATGCATATTTATGGTGCGAATTAGTTCAATTTAGACAAGTATAGTGCGCATACTCGTTTAAAGGTAAGTTTCGTTGAGGAAATAATAATAATAATCTTTGCTCTAGTCAGATTTTTGAATCGATTACATTGGAAATATATCAAAATACTTATGGTAAAAAATATCAAATTGCTTTCAATATAGCTTTAGAGTTATAGGAAATCAATCAATTGAAAAACATACTTCCAAATTTAAGTGGAACTATGACACAACTTACTTTTGTTCTGTATCAACAAAGTTAGTAATTTAGTTTCCAACATACTATAGTTATCCGAGCAGACAAGTTTATTCATGTATATAATGTCAATTGTTTGATTTAACTTTGTTTAACCGATTAGGAGAGTCTTTGGAATTCAGATTATATTAAGACAATTTTTATAAGGCCAATTTTAAGATAAACCCGTGGAAAGCAGCGTGCGAGATACTTGTTTATGGAAATGGGTCTGAAACAGCGATGCCTTAAAACACGAAGAGTCACAGTTGTGCTTCTAAAGCAGACAATAATACCGAATAACCTAAGCCGTTACAGCGTTAATGTAGCAAAAAGTGTAAGTGCGTACTCCGTTCGATATCGAATACGAGTATCCGAAGAAGCGGCACGTCGCATAATCCCGATGGACAACCGTCAAGCTAGTTTTGAATAATTTATAGTTTAACAAATGATTTTATCAATAAGCCGACTGGTTTTAACAATATTTGGCATTTTATGTGACTGCGTCTTTCTATTGGGGCAGCATGTCTTCAATTATCTTTCCATTACATAGGGCATGTTGATCTCTCGTGAATAGGTTTCCCTGTAAATACCCAAATATTGATTATTGCCACGTCTGCGAGTCGAAAAGTAATAGCAAAAAAACTGGCGTAACGCATAAAGCTACCAGATATCGCTGTCTACTATTTACAAAAATTAATTTTTAAAGCAAGTTTAAAACAATAATATGAGCGGAGGAGTCGTGGGCTGTCCTAATGACTGTGAGGTTTTGCACAAACGGTTCATAATTTAGAGAGCAAAGTTGGCTGAAGCGTTTTATCGAAAAACTGTAAATAAATAAGTCAGATAAATCAATATACGTACATATGCAGATAGCTAAGCAACTTTGAGAGAGTTTGACTCCGTTACAAAGCTGTAGCTTACTGCCAAAAATTGGTAAAAGTACTTGGAAACGCAGTTTATTTTTTACTAGGCAACGGTTGGTTCTGGAATGTTTTTGGAATGCCAGTCGTTACCTGTAGGCTATTCTCAAGTTAGCGATTTCTTAAAAATGTGGATTTACTTGCAACTTGAAAACAACTGGTCAACAACTCAATACTGGCGGGGCCGGAAATAGTCACAGGAAGCCCTACGGCTTTGGGACTGTGCAAAATCCTGGAAATTTCTTGTTAGACATGCTGAAAGACTAGACATGCAATGATTTCTGTAAAACTTTCCGAAACCTAGATGAACCGGAACTCTCAAGGCAACTTGCGAATATATCGCATATTGGATGAAAAGGTAAAAATTCATGGGTTCAGATTCTGAGCAAAACAACTAGGTGCAGAATAGGGCAGTTCCTTGAATTAAAAGACCGAAATAAAATCCTTCATTTGATTATTAATGCGATTTTATAAATTCCACAGCAAGTTGCAAGAACATGTTTGTCGAATATCACTAAATTCAATTCAAACCGAAATAAAAATTTATAAATAAACATCCAAAATTAAAATCACTATTTTAAGACGGCTTGTTTAATGTGTTAGCGTTTATTGCAAGAAAACCGTGTCTCAAAATTGGTTGGAATCTAGATAAGAAATGTTAAGTTGCTAAACCCAAATATGTATGCTAATCACATTAAATGAAAAGAGCGTTATTTTAGATTTGATTTATATAATGAATTCGATCGTTTTTTGTGATTTTATTGATAAAATTCACAAAGGTGTTTCCCTAAAATTTTCTCAGAATTTTAAAATTAAGAATTAAATAGGGGAAGCTATAAAAATTAAATTTTAGTATTATTTTTATATTTTAGGTGATAATCAGCGCTATCGCTGAGTAATTCGTAATAAGATTTTCGTAGATTCTACGAAAAAAGCCATCACTGAGAACAAATGGCTGGGTCGTAGATTCGATACTCGTAGAGTAGCATCGATGAGTTCATTCGTAACGCAATTTCGTAGATTTTACGATTAATTACGACGTGTTTTGGTTGTCAGTGGAATTTTTTGAAAATCATATTCTGAATGAATATCCACTTTATTTCAATAATTTATAATAACACATAAATAGTGAGATTGTGAGTATTTAATTAGATAAAAATGTTTTTATTCAAAGCAATTTTCTTTCTTGTTTGTTTTTTTTTCATTTGAGTTTAAAAATGTTAACAAACCTTTCGCATTACGCTCCGTTGCTAGAGGTGGACAACTTTTGGACACAATTTTACACCCGAAAACCTGGATTTCGCATAGAAGTCCATTTTCGCATTTAATTTTTCCTCGTTACTCATTTCCAGATTTGCCCATAGAGGGCATAGCCGTGACTTCAATGTATTCAAAACTTGAAAAAGGTTGATTGGACCCTTAGTATATCACATCCTTTTTCAAATCACGGCTGGTAATAACCTTCCGCCAAAATCTTAGCACCGAAACCAGTTTATGAATCTCATTCATTGACAACGGTTTTGGAACACTTCAGATGCCATCTTTTACAACCCCAACCACATTGACAAATGCTGATTAGTTTATTCGAATATTTTTAACAAATCTGTAATTTAAAACTGGTGAAAATAAATATGCGTTTCAACAACTTTTTCATACAAAGTAACATCAGGTTCCAAAAGATTAAAGGTATGACTTAAAGTTTACCGCTGAATTGTAACTGATGCTAAATTTTGTCACCAATCTAAATAAAAATATATGATTCTGGCATTGCCAAGGACATTAATTTTGTTGAATAAACCCAGAATAGAGCTGTAAAATTAAATTATTCTGCTAAAATTTGTGTGATTACTTTGTGCCAGCTGATGTCGAAAACTTTACATTTGGCATTAGAGTTTGGCAGCACTTTTTTCGAGTTCACACGAAATCCGCGATAGCACATTTTTCCACGTCATTGTACAGCTCGTCCAGCTCATCATTCTATCGTACGCGGTATTCGCCGTCGTAAAGACGCAAAGGTTCACAAATCTTTTGAATAATCTTTCTCTTGAACACTCCAAGAAGCCTCTCAACTGATGTTGTCATCGCCCATGCTTCTGCGCCAAACAATAGGACGGACATGATGAGAGACTTATAGAGTACGGTTTTTGTCCGTCGAGAGAGGACTTTACATTTAAGTTCCAATCAGTAGGCATGCGTTCTTCCGACCATATTCTAGAAATGAGCTCGTGCATGCACTTAACCAGCTCCTCTTCGCCGTACTTGAATAACTCAACTGGTAAGCCGTCGGCCCCGGGGGCTTTGTAGTTCTTCAGCCCTGCTATCGCTTTCCGAATTTCGTCATAGTCGGGTGATGGTACATCGCGTCCATCATCATTGATTGGGGAGTTAAAAGCTTACTTTGAACAAAATATTTGTGACTGTTTGTTGGCGCCCTTGTTACCTCACTTTGTATTTTAATTTGCAAACATTTTGAAAATGTTTTTGTTGTTTTAATAGCTATGCACCTTAATTCGGCATGTTTGCGAATATTTAATTTAGCAGAGATTTACTGCTTTCGTTTTGTAGTTTTATATTTGTAAATTGTCATTTTTAGGTTGAAGAGCATTCGCTACATATGTATGTACGAGTATATTTATATGTGTACATACATATTTATATGAGAAGACATTTAACTATAAAACAATTTTATATGGACAATTTGAACAGTGCATATTTCTTGTATTTAATTGTAATTATTTTAACGCTCGCTTAATATTGCGTTTATATATAAGAAACGAACTGAGGAAGAGCTTCAGTAAAAAAATTGTGAAAAACAGAACCTTACAGATAATTATACTTTAATTATTCAGCTGCAAAATTTGGTACTCTAAAAAAATTCTAGAAGTATTGTATATACTAATATTTTATAAATTTAAAAATTTTCAATTAAGACTAGCCAATTTTTTCATCGCGCCAAATGAAAAAAAATTGCTATAAATGTTAATCTTACTATTGCATATCGCGATATTGTTGAGAATAAAAAAAACTGTTGATTTTTGAGCAAGCTCTGCCATAGCAAATGAAATTTTTTACTGGGATGTTTGTATGTCGATACACTCATATCTATGTGTATGTTAGTTTGATTCACGAATTCGCATATTCGCACATTTATTCATTAATTTATTTGCAGAAAGTTTTATTTTTGTTTGTTATTTGTAATTTGCATCATGATGACAGCCAAGGGTGGACTACACCTGAACTCGCCTAATTTAAATAGTTTGACTTGCCGATTTTTTTGTGCAAATAATTTTTTTTTTTTTAACTCCAAGCGAATGTTAAAAATAAATTAAGCGAAAAACTAGTAAATCCGGAAGTGTGCATTCATTGTCAAGTTTCTGTGCTGCTACACAATTCTATTTTAAATTGGTAAAAAATACAAATGAATGCATGTGTGTATGGTGATAAAAATATACAATCAAAAATATTTTATTTTTATTTTTTTCTATGCATATTATATTGCTTAAGTTGACAGTGAGTTGGCTTTTATTATTGCACCGCGCTATTTTGCTTCTTCGCTTTTGAAATTTCATGAACACGAATAGGTGAGAATGACCTTGGTGGTGGTTGACTTAACTTTGTTTGCTATGCAGCTCCATAATTTATTTAGAATGCTTGTTTTTGGGACGGGTTCTCGAATTTATTACAGCTTATCAGCTGATTTGGCGTAACTCTTTCCAATAAATCAAGCGTTCCAATAAATCAAGCGTTCCAGGAAGTTGCTATTGCAGCAAAGTTCTGAAATTTTTCTATGGGAAGTTTAACATTGTGCAGAATACGTATTAACTCACTTAATATATATTTTTTTATTATTTATTGTTTATTAGTTCGTTAAAGCGCCAGCAGTCGATAGGAAGACTGGAACAAACTGGACCCCAGCGAGATAAATAAGTTCAATGCCATATTCTCTTATTGGTAACATTTGCGTCTAGATTTCTGCAAGAATTTTAATTTCTTATTTAAATCTTAGTTTAATCATAGGAAAAAACATTTTTAATTGAAGAACGTGTGATTTTTTTTATTATTTTCTTCGTTTAAGTTTATGCTGTCGTTTTTTAACGTGTCATAGATTCAGCAAATAACCTACGAAGCACCGTATAAAACACAAAATTTTTAAGAATTCTTCGTTTGCAGTTTTGTTGCCGATTCAATTTAAGTGCAATAAATATAAATTGGAAGTAGCTCCAAATAACTGTTGATTTTTGGCATTTTTTTTTAACTGAAGCTCTTCCGCATGCGCTATTTAATTTATAACTTATAACTTTGTGTTTTGCATTCTATAATTTTAAGCATATTTATTAATATTTATTTGACACATTATGCAAACCTTCAAAAGAAGTTATATAATTTTTATGTGAAAGAAGAGAACGCAGCTACTTTTGTGATAGTTCAAAAATACAAAGCACACTTCTAATTATATTTATTAGTTACATACATATCGTCGTCACATTAATTCAAAAAGGCTCTATCATTAATTCACAAAGGCCCTAATAGTTCTTTATCTTCCATCATATCATCTACGGCTCCGGATAAGCGCAAACTAACTTTTTACCAGCGATAGCGCCGTGAAACAAGCGGCCATTAGCTTGCCTTGAATATTTCGAAAGTTTCTTATTTAAAAAAAATATGGCTATACTACATACATATATTCAAATACAAATATTTGTACATATACATACATACATACATACATGTATGTACATACAGTTTGTCAAGGAATTGTTTGCAAAATGAAAAATGACAATAAAATTCGAGTTCAACAATTAATAACAGCAAGAAGTGAATATCTTTTTTTTTTCATTTAATTTTATTTTATTATATAAAAAAAGCACATTTTACTAAGTGAAAGAGAGAGACAAAAAGAAACAAAACAAAAAAATTAATTTCCATTGCATCAATTAATTATTGAAAATTCTAAGAAGGCGAAAAAAAGCAATAGTTTTGAAATTCTTGGAAAATTGATTTGTGGCGACACTTTGCAGTGAAGAAGTGAGTTAGAAACAGTCGTAATATTAATTTTTGACCAACGCAGCACAGCTGGAATTGATATTGCAACAAACCAGGAAAGCGCATTGATAGCAACGTTATTCAGTTGGTTTATTTTAATTATTACAAAGGTAAATTAAAAAAAAAAAATAACTTGCAGAATTGTTCTCAATAAAGCTAAGAACCATCTAAAATATTATAAGGCGCGCTGAAAATTTCTGGAGGCCGGCCAAAGAAGTTGACAATAAGAGATGAAAGTAGGATTATACATTCAATTGTAAACAATGCTTAAATTAGCATCAGAGACCTTGCAAAAATTTGAAAAAACTTCTACGGTGTATAAATAATATGAAATAATTCGACAAGTACTCAAAAAGCACAAATATTCCTCCAGAATTGCAGGGCGAAAAACACTGCAAGCTTCACAGAATGTTTGCAAAAGGTTATCATTTGCTATTTACCAAATTTGTAAGCCAATGGAGTTCTGGAGCAACGCATTTTTTTGCGATTAAACTAAAATAGTGGTGTATCACCACGATAGACCCAACAAAATTTGGAAAATACCGTTCACAGCCCCCCAAAATAAAAAAATATAACACCCAGGGTAAAATTTGCAAAATTGTCAGTCATGGTCTGGGTATGTAGTATTTCTATTAAAGGTGTTGGAGAGTTGAGACTTTTTATGAGAATGATGATAAAAGAATTTTATTTGGATATTTTGGCAAACTAAAAAACCCAAAAACATTTGGCTTCAAAGACCCAAAATATATGTCGCTGGTATGTAGGACTTGGCTACTTTATAACTGCACAAATGTGATAGACGCACCTTGGCATGGTCCAGATAAAAACCCAATGGAAAATGTGTGGACATAATTAAAAAGTTGTTGCAAAACGGGCACCAACAAACAAAAATTATTTACCATAGAATGGTTAAAGATACCCGAGCAGTAGGTTTGACCTTAAAAAATGTATTGATTCCTTGCCAAAAAGGGCCTCAAGCCATTATTGATGCCAATAGTGACCACTCAAAGTATAATAAATAACAATTTCATCGAAACTAGTTTTAATTTACTTATGTTACATCGCCAACTCCGAATTTGCAAACAATTAATTGACACAATTAAAATTGTCCTTCTTGTTTTGTATATTTTTTTCTCTTTGTAACATGGACATTTTTTTTTAAATAAAAGAACAATTTTGGTAAATTTTTTATTGTTCTTATAACTGAATAATAATTCACAATTTTATTGAGCTCTAGACCAGTTTATAATATAAAGAATTGCTAAAAACACAAACAACAACCACATAAGCAAGTTTAAATAGCGGCAGATTAGCTGCTCTTTTTTGTAGTTGGTTTGTTTAAGGAAGATGGAATAACCAAAATAGACCACATACGTATAGCGTGTTGGCTCTGCCACTCCGAGCTCCCGCGTTCAAAGCCTGGGAAAGTGGTGACGAAGAATAAAATATAATTAATTAAATAAAAGGAAGTCTGATTAGGAAATATGGTGATTTCCGAAATAGTACTATAACTTCTACCATTAAAAAGCTGTTGTTGTTTTTCCAAATAAAAATCTTTCATAAACTAGTATCGAGCTCAAAAAAATTGAGAATTGTAATCAAAAAAATTTTACTGAAAAATTAATTTAAAAAAGAAAAAAATTGTTGAACTCGAATTTTATTGCCATTTTTTCATTTTGCAAACAATTGCTTGACAAACTGTATATTTTCAATATGGTTCTACTCCCGAATCATCTACGTCAAAATCATAAAATAGATCAGTAGAAGTATTTATATAAATAATTACATACATAAATGTAAAAATATATTTACTTATTTCCTTCCGCACATATCGTAAATTTTTTACCATTTCGGATTTAAAAAATAAACAATAGCTGCGCAAAATCTATTTTTGGGGCCAATTTGCGAATTTTCAGCGCAACAATTTATGGTTTTTGCTAATTACTGAACTCATTACTGTAGCAAACACACACAAGTACGAGACGATTATCCAATATTTTTGTATAGAAAATACACACACAGTTGTATACTTAGCTATGTACATGTTGATATCTGCTTAAGAATAGTACGAGTATATTATTCTTTGAAACAATGATTTAATACGATATGTTTGTATGCATGTTCGTATGCATAACGCTAACTGGTCGCCATATAAAATGCACGTGTGCGCAAATTTAGATACAAATTGCGAAATCAATTGTTAACAATAGACGTGCGCGATTATGTACGGAGAAGCAATTCTTAAATCAAAAATCGAATTACTATGTTTAGTTTCTGCTTAATAAACTATTCAATAGATTTTACTTAAATAAAATTAAAAAAATAAGGGAAATCAAATTATTAACATTGCTACATACTCGTATTATCAAAACTATGTTTGATTGAAAAAGCAATTTTATACAGCCTTTGATAGGACGAGGAGAGGAATTTCACGTTTACTTAAGTGTTTACGAATACTAATTATCTGATAATCGATATTTGTTGACAGCTGGCTGACTATAAGTTTATCGAATGTTAAAAAATTTGAGTTTTTGGTTTAGTTCTGAGCGAGTACAAATGTAACACGAACGCTCCCGCAAAAGAACTGACCGGAATATTGAGAACATGTGAACGGAAAGAAGATTTTCAAAACAACAAACGCAAAACATGAAAAAAAAACTCTAGAACATTCTCAAGTAGTCCAGAACGAGAGCGAAATGAGGACAAAAAAGTTCAGGAAACGTACTATCGGAAAACAAAAGAGAAACAATATATGTACGAACTTGACGTTCAGAATAAAATATTTCAATTTTAATTTATGCGTTTATGGGGGAGGATTTGTAGTGACGTTTTCGGTCCTATAACAATAATAAATCATTCAAATATTTCTTTATACTTAAAATGAATAAATTGTAAGCTTTGTTTTTTTTTTATTCGCCATAAAGCAGTGAAGTGATATCGGTAAGCATATTTGTTTTGTTATCAGTATTTAGCTTAATTACTATAACCAATTAAAAAGTTTAAAATAACTTCTTTTCGGGAACGTTCCTCAGAGTTTTTTTTTTTTAATTCCTTCGGAGAACGTTATCGACAGTTTTATTTTCGCTTTCATTTTTTAACGAAACTACGAAAACGACGCTAGGTTCTGCTCTTATCATTTGTTTTCCATTCCTGTAAAATAGTTAAGCGAAGACTCTGGAGATCAACTTAAAAACTATACATTTTTACAAAGCCTAAAAAAAGTGGAAAAACCCATATTGAATATCGATTAAGAATTTGGGAAATTGTGGTTTTTTTCTTAATTGTAAATTGTCCACAGCATTGCCCACAACAGGTAATCCTTTAATACTTCAGTTATGAACTGCTTTTATGTATCGAACAGTTTTCTCTAAAACTAACTTCCATTCGCATTTGCGTCTATAATAGAGGGCTGCATGAGCACATTCATTTCTTCTGTTAGCCGGATTACACGAATGTGAATGCGATACTCATTCAACTCAGGCACTCATGCGATCATAAATATGTGTACTTACAGAGAAAAAAGAGACCAATATGGGTACTCTCTGCTTATGATTTAAGGGATGTACAAATTTTTCTCTTCGCTACGCTCATTTATAGTCATCGATCATTCATGCATTCACGGCCTGTCCGGATTTTGCACGAATGTGACGAATGTGGCGGACGTTGCGCAGGGAGACGCCACCAAAGGCACATACATACATACATATGCAAGTCGCAGCTAGCGATGGCTGTTATTATGTGTGTACGTAACAACGCTTTGCATATGCATTGTTTTCGCTTATGCTTACTACTTTTTTATTAAAGCGGATTAGAAAATTCTTTTAACTCATGTTATTTATACAATATTATTATTATTTAAGACTTAAATAATATTGATGTGAATAAAATATTAGTGGAAATTTGAACTCATTAAATTATCCAAATAATCCTCAAAGATAATTTGAATATTTAAATATTTTCTGAGTTGTTTTTTTTTTGATATTATTACTTTTCCACAATTTAATGTACATTTGTATGTAGGTATTAGGTTTTTTTGGAATAAATTCGAAATGTCTTATGTATGAATATGTTTTATAATACCATTGAAACTATAGTGCACTTCCATTTTCAAAAATCAGAACCAGAAACTTTATAATTTTTTTTTTCAAAGGTATACAGAATATGATATAGGATCACACAAAGGAAGGGAATATATGTATGCATGTATGTACATACATACATACATACATATGTGTTCACAAGCGCAGACGCACACTATGCATACGCACAATACACATGTATGTACATATGTATATATGTATGTGTGTACATAAATACAAAAGGGATAATCACCAAGTTGAGCAAATGGCCTGGCACTCAGTAAGTAGGCTGCATATTCATACAAACATGTACATACATGCATATTTACGGATGTGAAGAAGCTAGCGAATATTTATAAAAGGGTTTTACTACCAAACATTATACCCACACATAAATAGACATATGTACGTATATAAATACGTATATATATATGTATGCACCTCAGCGTCAAAAGCAGGTTACAGTTTTATACAATACTTACAATGTTTTTTAACACAAATCCTTTCCGTTAATTCTTTATAAAATAATATCGTATTCTTTAACTAGAACCATATCAATTAAAGTTTCAAAACTTGTACAGAGTGCAAACATTTTCCAAATATCAAAGTTTTCCATCCGAAATTTCTAATGTTTTAATGAGAAATTGAAAATTTCTAACATTTTAATGAGAGTCTTAAGAAATTCTTTATATAAAAACATTGTGAAAATTTTTTCTAAATATGTTTTCTTTCCATTTACATTTGCGCCTACATATGAACATATTTTCATACAAATGTGCATTGACTTTATTATAAGTGTATGCATTTATTTAATAGTTACTTATTAATTTCAGTAAAATTCAATGTAGATTATGCATGTATGTATGTACGTAAATATGTAGAGACATGCAATTATTGAATTTTTTCTATTTAACTGCTATCATTTGCAAAAATTGGCGCCGTCATAAAATCTTTCAGTCGAATGTGGTCTCATACACCCGGATGAGGTCTCATACATCCGAATGCGCATGACTAGTTGTACAACATATTTGCCACTCTTTGTACAACGAATGCCTCTCTTTCTGAATGCGACTGAGCGCAGTATTCTCAGCTATCTGCACACTCATTCAGTCATCTCGCTTGCTGTGAGCAGAATGCGTAGAATGTTGCGCTTACGTGTGAATGTGTTAAAACGGCCAATGAGTACATTCATGCAGACGTCTAGTCTATAAGGATCGCTTGCTCTCTATTATTTGATGCAAAACCGGTTTGTCAGCGAATGTAAAAGCGTGGTGAATAGCACTCAATTTCTGAATAAATTTGTTTATACCCGCGCACTTGTGCCACAATATTATTATAGTAATATAACTTTGTTCGCATTTTTTTGCTTGTAACAGCATAACGGAATCAAGATAGATATAGACATATATATAACAAAATGTTCAGAATGAAAAGGGAAGTCGATTTAGCAATGTCTGTCTGTCCGTCCGTCAGTGTTTCCGTGCAGACGATAACTTGAGTAAAAATTGAGAGAGGTAGGTAGATTGTCCTTGACCCAGACCAGGTTGGTATTGAAAATGAGAAAAATCGGACAATAACCATGCCCACCTGCCATATAACGGTAATTTTCGAAAACACTAAAAATGTTGAAGGGAAATATCTTGAGTTTAGTATGTGGTGTTGTATTGCAGCCAGAAATCCGAGTATATGAAAATTTTGGAAAAGGGGCGTGTCACGGCCCACTTTTGAGACCTTATGTCTATGTCTGGAACTACTTTATCGATTTCGTTTAAACTTGGCACACATGTTAGACTGTACCTAGTTAGGTGAGATTATGAAAATGCTTGAAATCGGACGAAAATTTCGCCCGTTTCCCATATAACGGTAATTTTCCAAAAACTATGAAAATTTGATACTTCAGTAACTATTGGAATTAAGTCAATAAATCCATTTAGTTGAACATGGTCATATATCTCTGGAAATCCTTTATTGATTTTGCCCAAATTTAGTACAGATATTTCATTATGTCTAAATGGGCAGTATTTTTAAAATCACTAAAATTGGAACAGACCCAGTAAGTTTTTGAAACCCGTAAAAGTTTAATACTTCTGTAACTAGTGAAGCTAAGGTGTTCAAATTTGGTATGTGGTTTTGTATTAAATCAAGCATTCCGATTATATGAAAATTTTGATAAAAGAGGCTTACATCGAGTTCGGTTTTGCGAGAACTTAGTCTCTGCTTTATTAATTTAAAAATTTAGCTCAAAGCGTGCGCCGGGTATATATATACATACAATTCCATTGAACTTAGCCAGTTCTTTACTTGTTCATCGGTGATTATCTTTCGCTTCGATCTTTATAGACCGATATTATTTTATATCGTTTCTAGTCAAATCAAACCGCGATATTTTTTATTTTTAAACTGACAACGCTAGCATAGTCATACATTGTTCTAACTAGGTTCCATGCCAGACAATATGGTTTATTTCTTTTCTACCACACATGCACACAGCGCCCACCCACACACACTTGTGCAGTTCCATTTTGAGCCCAAGAGCCCATCGCGCAAATTCTACACATAAGCATACACTTTCGCAGCAACAACTTATGGCACCTACACAAACAAACATACATATGTACATACATACCTATTTGTTTGTTTACCTACGCAAAATCTTAAACAAATATACAAACTTATATTTCTACTTCGTATTCAGCACAAAATCGCACGTTTTCTTGCTTTTATTTAATGTTCTTATCGTTTGCTCTTTTTTTTTTTTTGACGCATTTGCAAAAACGTTGTACCTGTTATAGAATTTATATTCGAGTTGGTGTGTTGCTTATGGGATATTTTGGTTTTTGTACCACAGTGATCTGCTCATCAAAATTGGGCTAGTAGAATTGTTTACACTGACACTAAAACCTAAAAACTAACGTATGGCCGAAGTTATTTTGTAATGATGGCGAATGGCTGTTAAACAGATGCCAAAATAGATCTTTGAATGGTGGAGAAACGAGCCAAGTGTTTGTGTTTAATAAAAATGCATTGGCTTGAAGAATTTTATGAAGAATGCAGCGGACCCATCTGCCTGTTGCGACTCAATTATCAGTCGATTCAAAGTAGTGCGTTCGCAGCGTATGTTGGAATAAGAAAACTGCAAGCAGCAAGGATTATTATCGAAAAATACAACAACAATGGTGATTGTTGAGACTGGAAAGTTATTAAAATTTTGGGATATACCGAAATTCATTGATACAAGTTGAAGTACTAATTTCATTGATAATACCGATTTATCTCGGCTTCTCAATAATTGTTTGACATGTGTACGTGCATACAATAACAGCAAGTTAGAATTGAGGATCAATAAGGTAAATATAATTTTTTTTCGATCTGCACTAGTGTGACATTTAAGTAACTAAAATTAAACTAGACTTTCTGAAAGTGGTAATCAATAGTTCCAAGATTATTATAATTTTGTTTCTCAAAAATATAACAACGAACCTATCGAAGAATATCGGATAATTTGCAGTTCGTCCCGATTCTGTTAATTTATTTGAAATGTTCAATTATGAAAAAAAAAAATTGTTTTATCAAAATAACTGTGCAACTATTAAAGATGTCTCATAGTTTATAAAAAAAAATAAGAAAATCAGAAAATATTATTAGAAAATACAAAAAAAAGTTAAACCAATTTTGAATTTTGGAAGTAGCGCCAGTAAAAAAAACATGTTCAAAAAGCCACGGTAATTTGTAAGCAAAACCGAAATATCAAAAATTTTTAAATTTTTGTAATGAAAATGCGCATTTTTTTTAAGCATTATGATTTTTTTTTAATTATGCACAAACCTTGAAGTCTAGGTTCTTATGGACTTAGTTTGATAATACACTGTATTTAAATTGAAAAATAATAAAAATTTAATAGATATCTATCAAAAACTATATAAAAATAAATTTAATAAATTAAATATCATATTTGTTGTGGTTATAACTAAAAAATAAAATATTCACACATACTATACATATGTGTATAACTATAACTAGTCGTTTTTAAATAATTAACATTTTTTATTTATTTTTTGTAATTAATTACATTAATGGAAAATATTTTTGCATATAAATTTGTAAAACTAAAATAGTTTGCGTACACTTATTTTCGAATTAAATTGTTTTTTTCAACATAAGCACTTTGATGACCAGATAATGGCTAAATTTTTTTATATCTTAAACAAATTTTGGCATCAATCCGTCGCACAGTTTGACGACTAAAAGCAGCTAGCTGGACAAATAAACTAAACTAAAACTAAAACAAACAAAATGCCTGAGGTCGGGGTCGGAATTGCCACGTATCCCGAATAGGTGTTAATTTATGTTGAAAAATACATAAAAATTGAATGGTATAACTTTTAAAAGAGCACAAATCCTATACCGTTTGTATGTTTTTGCAAAGAGAATTCAAGAAAGAAATTTTAAACTTAGACATCTCATGGTATTTAGACAAAAAAAAAGCCATGTTTCCGAACTTAAACAACAGCACTGCACGACGTAACGAAAGCGAAATTTACTTGTCTGCAAATGTCGTCTTAAAGCCAGCTTCTTGAATATTTTCAAGACGTCAGCAACATATCCAAAAGCTCATTTCTTGTTGCCACATTCAAATATTTCATTTCTAAAATAATAAAACATTTTGTTCAAAGTGAAATTTTTTGTGCAAAAAATAAGTAAATTTCTTTCAAATTATCGATTGTTATTTTATGTGAAATATCAGCGCTTTTTATGCCTTTGTTGGTAAAATAACATAAGACTTGTTAAAGCCTTGAACAATTTTACATTACACATATTAGTGGCAGCACTACAGCTGCTCATGTTGTTGGCAAAATTAGAAAAGGTTTGAATTTGGCGACAACGACCCACTGCAAGTCTGCTGCCGTTAAGAACGTTGGTTTTTTTAATTTTTGACAGATGCCGCCTGTCCCTTGTTTGTTTTCAAAGTGTTCAAGACATTATAATCCATTGCATTAATAAATGATTTGCATTACTAACTAGCGCTAACATTTTCTAGTATGGTAAAGTCGATTAATTTAACAACTCTTGCCGATATATCATCCCACAGCCAAAGCAAATACATATTTTACCACATTCAGGCAATGAAACATAATATCGTGCGGACATATGTACATTTATAACCAAGATTATT
Source organism: Philophylla caesio (assembly GCA_963971545.1). Classification (NCBI taxonomy): domain Eukaryota; kingdom Metazoa; phylum Arthropoda; class Insecta; order Diptera; family Tephritidae; genus Philophylla; species Philophylla caesio. The sequence goes on along the minus strand of OZ020604.1, from coordinate 182,922,135 downwards.
TTCTTAAATAAATTTATTTTATTTGATTAGTAAATTCATGTACCCTTTCTTAATTTATTTCACAGGGCTCTTAGTTAGGCAACTAAAATTAAAAACAGACTTCAAGAATTTATAACCAACGTTTGTTGAGCTTATCATCTAATTAACTACAAATCATAAAAACTATATAACCACTAGGGTGTTCGGTTCTTCGACGTTTTTTTAAAACCGGTTTCCAAATTATTCGAAAAACTGCAATTTGAAAAAACGCTGTTCTTAATTTTTAAGTGAAGAAAAAGCCGAGTAAACTAGTAAAAAAAAGCTATATCAATGTGCATACATTTTAATAAATGCTATTATTCCTATGAATGAAATCTTTGAAAAATTAAATATCGTTTAATATCCGAGTTAAGTAAGCAGTCTCAGTATCTAACAGACAAAAGCCACAATTTTAGCCCAGTTGGCATTAATTGGTCTCAATATAAAGACTCTTAATAAAGTCTCACAATTATGACCAGGTGATAAGCAGGTCACAAAAATTAAGACAAATAAAAACTATAAAAGTGAGGAGAGGCAATAATCTGCAACTCATACATGTGCCGGGATTCAGTAAGCAGTCTCAGTCTCTAACAGACAAAAGCCACAATTTTAGACCAGTTGGCATACATGGTGATGAGCAGGTGACAAAAAATTAATATAAAAATAAAAGAAGACAACGTGAATGCGAGGAAATGCAATAACCCCTAGCTCATTTTGTGACTTTAGATGATACCAAGTTACTGAATTCGGGTAATAGTCTTAAATTTTAAAACTTGAGATTATACCAAATTGCTTAATTTCACATTAAGCAAATTGAGCGAGCTAGTAGGACTTGTTGTCAAAAAGGCGTAGTAGAATTTTTCAAGTATTTTCCGTCTTCTTCTGACATTTAAAATCTTCTAAAATAAATTTGCTGCGTTCTTTCTACAAATTATTTGAATTTCGAATAAGTCTTAGCTCATTGATAAGCGCTTTGTGGTTGCTGGTTTAATAAAAATATATCTGACATAAAATAAGTCAATGTGCTGCCATATTTCTATCAAACGCTATTTCTTCACAACTACAAAAAATCGGGTTTTGGAGATAAAAAAAACCGATTTATTCGATATTCGAAAAATCAAGATTTCAAAATAAAAACCGTATTATAATTTATGAATAAAACCTGAGAAAACCGGTTTGAAAAAACCGAGTCAAACACCGTAGAACTACATTTTACATATAAAAAGCTTCGTCATTTTTTACTCTATCAAAAATAAACTTAAAAAAATATAAAAAAATTTAAACAAAATATATGACTGCACTCTTATTGCATCTACGCCATGTGTGGAAGATTTTGGGTCACTTTTGCTGAAATTGTTATCCACGAATAATTCTTTACCCAATTAGTTAATACACAAATGGTGAATTTAAAAAAAAAATGATGTGCCATTAAGACCCACAGTAGCAAATAACTTCACAAAAACTCTTAAGGTTTATTCGATTACTCTTAAAGAGTCTCATTATTCTCTTTACCACCAGCCACACTTCTGTGGAGCGGTTACCACAAATATGTATATACATATGTTAATGTATGTGTGTATGTTTATTTCCAACAAACTGTGCACCATCTAACAGAGAACAACGCACAGAGAGTCAGCAGCAAGGCATTACGACAAACGACCTTGCCAATTGCTGCATACACTTCGTGCGCCCGCTTTCGTTGTTGTTTGCTCCAAAGCGAATACATTCGCTTGCTAGCAGGGCTAGTGAAGCAAATTGAGTGGCATGATCATTAAAGAGAACTATACTCACAACAAACGCCCATTGGGGTTTCTAAAAGCTAACGAGAGACCGTCAAGCACAATACGGAGCGGCATAAAAAATAAAAAAATAAAAATATTTATTCATCCACACTTGCTTAATTTCGTTTATGTTTTTGCAATTCATATATTTTAGTGTGTGCGAAATGGAGCATTTTCGCAATATAATCGAAATTTTTGTTTATCGCTGTGGGTGTTTATCACTTGGCGCGTACCAAGTGTTATAGACGTAGCGTTACTCAAACAATTGATCACATGACGATTTTTTGCTATAGTTATATGGCAATTTTTTTGTTAGTTTAAAAAAATATTTTTATAATGTTTATAAAAATCTACTGGCAATGCAGTGCGTGGCCAAATTAATTTTAAAACGAGAGCACAGTGGAACAAAATGAAAACTAGGAGACACGTAAAATTAAGTAACTTTTTTATTTATTTGTGTATGCCACCTCACAATTTAAGGTTCTCATATTATAAGAAATCTTGAAAGATTGTGGCACAAAGCCTAACAAATCAAAAATTAACGCACAAACGAAAGAAATTTTTATATGGAAGAAGATTCACAACACCCTCTGCGAATAAATAGTTTTGGTCATGAAATTTCAAAATTTCAAATAATCAGTGAACTGTGAACTTTGCGGCCGCATAGAATGAAAAAGGAAAAAAAAATACGCAAATATGTTATTTGTGTTATTATTGACCAAAATCTACCCGAAAAATACAATGATCCCAAGACATTCTCGAAATTTTCCTTAATTATTCTTGAAGAGGTGAAATAAACTTTAAATGATCCGGAACTAGTTCAGAAGTGCTCTTGAACTGGCCTCACATGGTACCAAACTAGTCCCGAAATGTTTATGAAATATTATTATTATTAATCTTTCAAGGACATTTATAAAAAACAACATCCCTAAAAATCTTCAGTCCTGTATGTATGTGTGTAAGTATGCCGAAGCAAATACAAAATATGTGTACAGACATTTACAATTCAACCGTCGATTTCCCAACCACAAACAATGAAATTTCTACGCCCTTTTAGCATTAAAATGTCATTGCAAGGGGCGTTCTGCCAAATGCTTTTCTTGAATATGATCAACCTGTCACATACTGAAGATCACAGGCAATGAGAATAAGCACACCCCAATGGCAATGCTACATCGTTGTTGTTGTAATTTAGAGTGCCTTCCACTTTTCTTTAATTTTATGGCTGATAATGGATAAAGTAGCATGTCCATGGAAAAGTGCTTGTATCTTGCCGCTGGTAGAAGAACTACAGGGCTCAAGCACAAAATTTGAACGTACATATGTATGTACGTATATGTATATGTACATATGTAGTCGTTTAAGTATATGTATGTAATTCTGCCAACCCATATCGCCTTGATCATCCCTATCCCTTCAAACATTTTTGTGTGCCTTTGAAAAATTTGTCATCTGCGTAAACTTTGGAATTTGTTATAATTTTGTCTTTTGTTTTCATTTTTCTGTCTATATCTACATGTTGGAATAATGAAAGGTGTTATACGTTGTGACAGCGCCAGTTTGAACGCCCTTAGCTTAATGTTGTATTTTGGAAGTATTAGAGAAACGGGCATAAAAGAAGGCCGTTCTTAGAAAAAAGTACAAATGAGTGAAAATATTTACATAAAAACTAACTACAATGATTGGAATAATATAAATTTTATATGAAAACTGACAAAAAAAATTAATAACATAATTTGTATTTAAACAGTACGAAGTTTTAGTTTTTTTTGGATGCCAAATTAAAAAAGACCAACTTCTTCGATAATGATTATTCCTTAGAAAATAATGTAAAATGTTTAAATATGACGCAAATGCATTCAAACCGTACCAACAACATTACAATTTTTGTCAAGCTATTAACATTTTTTCGGAAAATTTTTCCCACATTAATATAGTTTATTTCCAATCATTGGATCATGAAGAAACTGAAGGTTATCCTCAATGGTTATGAGCATAAAAGCACTGAAGGCGGAATTTTTAGGAAATAAAAACTAATTGATAACTGAAAAAGCAGAAATATATAGGCCCATGGAGTTCCTTTAGCCTTTATGGTATAATTATTAGAATACAACATCCATAGGTTAAATTGAATATAAAATTAGCTTGTTCCAAAGACGAGCGGAGAAAACGAAAAATTGACGTTGACGAGACGATCGAGTCGGTTGAAGGCGGAAGAGAAATGGGAATTCCTCTATGAAGATGATTTTATGGAGAACTATTTTTGATACTTTATCAAAAACGGACATTAGAATACAACATCCATAGGTTAAATATATTTTTGAAACTTTATTAAAAAACGGATATTTTTTTTCTTGCCAATAAAATATTGTATTGCAAATTCAAATTAAATTGTTTATCAAGTCATCCGAAATGAACCCCAGAGCTTTATTCCACTTAATATTTTAACAAATAATGTTTCATTATACAAATACTTGACAATTTTTACAAAAACTTTTTCAAATTCTCGCTTTTAGAAAACCAATTATCAACAAATGAGAAAAATTATCCAAAATGTCAAAACAATCGATAATACATATTATAAGTTCCACATGAAAAACTTAATTTTCTGCTACAACTCAACATTTTTTTTTGTACAAAACTGGTAACCAAATTTTGCAAAGGAACAACACAGTTTCTAAGGGCTTTCAAGATGGCTGATTTAGAGCGAGAAGTTGCCAACGTACAACACCTTTCATTATTGCATCATGCTATATCTACTTATTTAAGGTATATATATTTTCTTTTGTGTTTACATTCATACACATTCATACATATGTATGTATGTACAAATGTAGTATGTAGGTTTTCGTAAGCTTTTTGTTTATTTTAGTTGCTTTCAATGGTCACACATTTGTCACTGGTCTGCTGATGATGATGTGCTCATACATACGAGTACAATATACTTATACGTACATATCTATGTAAGTGGTGATCGAGATCTTCCAGTGCTCGTTGCTCGTGTTATGGAGCGCAAATTTCTCTTTTTATCAGAACCTAAAAATTCGCAGAAATTTCGCCACATTTGCTGACTATGCGCTCGTACATAGGTACATAGTATGGTATGTATGTATGTATGTGTGTATGTCCGTAAGTATCTAGCAGATACCCGAAATTTGTACATACTTATGTACATACTTGTATGTATGTATGTGCTTTATGAGAATTTCTAATTACGCAGCTGTTAAATGCCGCGCAGTTTTTTGCATATTCTGCCACAAATGGTTGTACTTTAGGGTACTTCAAGAATAATCATAAAAAACAACCAGTAACAAAATACATTATCGCCTTATTATCCCTAGAAAAAGTGATTGGAAGAACTCAGTTTTCTTATTTATTTATTATATGTACATACATATGTACGTCATTTTTATTTTCTTTGGCAGTTCATAAATCATATTTTCAAAGCACGTTTGGAGTATTCAGTGGAATTTCCAGTCCGTTTGCGACCTGTATGACATGTTGCCGTGGATGCTGTTGATCTTATCAGACTTTCAGTTATGAACATGAACGCATGTCTTTTGTACTTTATCCATTTTAAATTTTACGCCCAACTCATGGGACTTACAACATGCAAATTAAATAAAATAGCACATCTTTGAATTTGTCAAATTTTATAACAATACGCTTCAAGACTTCTTGTGAAACCCCTTATTTGGTTAAGGTTATTATCCATTAACAGTGCCCTCCTGAGTGAGAGTCAAGAGGAGACCAACTTCCCCAGCCGGTTTTCCATTTTGAGTGAAATGGAGTGATGTTTTCATTGCATTGACTTTCTGAACCAATTACCCTGGATCGGAGAAATCACTTCACTTCTGACAGTCAATCAGCGCTAAGGGCTCTTGTTTCTGTCAGCTGCAACTCAAAAACGGTGGCAACCTGCCGCAAATGTCTAAAACAGATGGCGGAGCAGTTTGCTTTTTACCTGGTATGGGTGCCACTTTCCGCTTTCACCACGCTGGAAGGGTTTAGGTATGCCGCTCGCTACCTGTAAGCTCATTCTAAGCGACTCATACCTTAAGGAAGCAAGAGACCGTTGGAAAAACGGTAGCACCTGTATCGGGTCCAAGCTCATGTGGCCGGATTGAGACGTCAAGTGATCACAGGGTCTTCTCGTGCTAAGCGGGGGAGGCCTAGGTGTGCGGGCGTGGTCGCTATCAGCCACTTTAACCTAACCTAACCTTCTATTTAAAACTGTTGACAAAGCGCGAGAGCAAGTGCTTGGAACACTTTGACTTTAGACACGACCAGCGACATAGCAAATGTTCAATTAATTCCTCCTCAGTCTTATCGAGTTAGCTTCTGTAAAGGGTAGTTATTTCTATAATCTTCCCGCTTAGTCCACAAGTGTTTAGTAATACATATCTATAGGTATATTCCTCAATTTGTGATTCCTAAAAGTTCGCAATACACCATTGTCCACATCAATAATTGTCCATATCAATCGAGCCGCATCTGACCGTGTCACCAACCATCTCATCCGATATGCTTTTGCATGCTTCCCTTTAGTGATGAGCGATATTGCGATTTTTCGATATCTGTGATTTCAGTGGTTGCTATTTTTAAATCATTTGCGATCGCAACTAAAAGTAAAGAATTATTAAGAAAATTTGTAATTTATATTTATTTTTTTTAAATTCATCACATAAGTTTTCATATTTGGTTTTAACAATAAATAGAAATAAAAATTATAAAATCGTTACACTCAAAAGTAAAAAACCGCTTTGACGAAAAATCGCAAATACACATTCACAATATCTTGCAGAAAGATGCTACTTATCTGCTATAATGCTCTTCTGCTATAGCAATCGAAAGTAACACTGCGTTTATACTGTTAAAAAATCGCAATTTCACATATACGTACATATATTGTGAACTGCTATCGCAATCGCAATCCGTAGAAGTGAACTGCTATTTACAAAAAGTGATCGCATTTGCGATATGCGATTTTTCAATCACAGTGAAAAAATCACCGGTAGTGAAATATCGGTCATCACTACTTCCCTTTTCAATGAAACACGAATTAATAAAAGAATTAGATAAAGAAGCATACAACAAAGAATTAAATATTAATATATTACATCGCGGAAAATAATGGATACAAAATAAGTCTGATAAACAAAATTAGAAGAGAAACAAAAACCAAAAAGAAAAAAGACAAATAACAAAGAAGATAAGAAAAAAGCCTTGGGCAGTCCTAACATACACGGGAAAAACATCGAAGGAGACCCATCGAACAGTAACTTAACTATTAATACTGACCAACGAACAGAAATTATTCAGAACGAAAAATTACACTGAAAATGGCACAACGCCGAAACTGGTTTGTCTGCAAACCAAACATGACAAGAGATGACGGAAAACCGTTCCATCAAATTTCAACCCTGTCAGAAACACCAACAACCAAAAAGATGTCCTCGGTGGTTTAGCCCACAAATGACCCCATCCTAAGTAAAAATAGTTTTGGGAAAATGATTAGATATGCATACTTTTTTGATTTGCTAGGGTTTTTCTTAAGTGGCATTTCAATTGCAGTGGGACCAATAGCAATAATTTCATACAATTGTATGAAAAAGCTTTTAGGGGTATTAACAACTTAATATTATCATGGAATTCTTACATATATTGGTAGTTTTATTTTCATGAAAAAACCAAAAAAAAAATATAACTGAAATGCATACATGTAATAATATAAGGTTGAAGCTATATTTAATAGTTTGTTTTTCTCTGCAGCCATTTGACGTTGGGCTTCAATTGTATACACATAATTGTATTTACATAACATATTTAACTAAAATTTTCTTTTTTGTCCCATAACTTTAACGAATTCTAAATCACCACTTCCTTATTCGGATTTAAAAATACACGTTTAAAAAGATTTAAGGAAATATTTTATTTGCTAAATCCTTGTAAAAAAATAAATAAGCCTGCTGTAAATTTCTTTTTTTCAAACTGAATTTACTTATACTTCACAAAGATCAGCTGTTTTGGTGCGCATACCGTGAATCGCCCTACAATGTCAATAGCCATTGATTGTTTCTTTTTTATGGTTGGCAGGGCTGATAAGTTTGGTTGTGCGAAGCATAATCAACGTAAAGTACGTAAGGTTGTGCGATGTCCTTAAAAGTTAAGCGAAGTTGTGCAAAGTATACATAATCAGCATTTAACTCGACACAGCGCATTTCGTCAGCAGCTTGCGAAGTGCACTTTTCGCACATAAGCATATTGACGAGTCTAGCACTGATCTTCTCAGTCAATCTCAGTTTCCATTACTGAGCAGAATTTCAAATCTGAAATGCATCTAATTGCGAGAGATTAGAACATCTGCGTGAGTTTTCCCTATTTTATGAGAGTGCAAATGCAATGATCTATCAAGTTGATCTTCAAAGTGATCGCAATGTATGTACACTCTTTTGCGCTCTCTTATCGAAGCTGAGTCTAACAATGTGGTAGTGCGTTTGCTGCACCCGAGCTGGCTATGCGAAAAATCGAAGGCGGAGGCGATATGACGTGATGTCTATTTACATAGAATAAACGAATAAACTCTGACTTTCCTTCCCCTTCCCTCGCATTCTCATTTGATTGTCCTTCTAACTGTCATCTAACTGCTAGTAGGTATCCATATGGTGGCAGCATGTGTATTAGCCGCATCATATTTGGCGAACGGTGCAATCTACAGAAGGAATAACAGACGCCAAGTTAAATAATAATAAAAACAACCAATTCTAGCAAGTATTGCATTCTGTTAGTGATCGGCATGCGAAACAAGAATTTTCGAGTAGCGCTACAACAACGACAACAAAACGAACAGCAAGAGCAGCAACAGTAAACGCATACTAGCGCAGCAAACCACTTGCCAGCCAAACACTCCAGCATTACCAGAATACGAGTATCTAAGCCTATTCTAATGTTGCTGGCGTTGATCGCAGCAACAAACTTTGTCGTTCGCTCACCAACAACAACAACAACAACAACAACAGCAGGAACAGCATCAGCTGCATCTTGCACTCATTCGCCTGTTTGTTCGTTTGTTGCTCGCGGGCCGATCGGTTCGTGTGTGCATGGCAGAAAATTCAATTGCAACGCGCTGCAGCGAACAATAGCAACAACAACAGACAAAGCAATGCCAAGCAAACTAACAGCAATCATAACAGCAAAACATCGGCACTTGTGCCTACGTCGAGCGCCTCAGAGAGCCCAACTGCCCCTCGTACCCTTCGCAATCAAACACTTGCCAGCATAGGTGGCAGCAGCAGCAGCAGCAGCGGCAGCAGCAACGGCAACAGCGACAGCACTCCAAACTTCTTTCTTCTTCTTCGTTTTTGTTTTTTTCTGCCACTTTCCGTTTGATGCAGTTTTTCTTTTCGCATTGCTGTTGTTTTTGTTATCGTTGGCGATTTTATTTTATTGTGCACGCCGCGCTAAAAGTATCTAATTCAAGTTAGAGACTTTCAGCACAAGTTGCGGCATTTGCAATGAACACTCGCGAAAAACAACTGCAACCGCAACGTTGTGTGGCACGCGAATTAACTTTAAACGAAAGAATTGTAGAACTGCAGCGTTTTTTTTTATTGGTTCTTTCAATTTACATAAATAATAATAGAATTTTTTTATTTATTGCTCACTTTTTTTTTTCGTTTGTTCGTTGGACTGTTTGTTTGGTGGTGGAAATAAAATCAAATTTTTGTTTGCGCTCGAAGTTGGTGTGGCGCTCTGCGGTATCGCGTGCGTGTGCGTATTTTTTTTTTTTTATTGTTTTTAATTGTCTTAGCTGATGATTGAAATACTTCTGGAAATACTTTGGAATGCTAATTAATGTAATTAATGTATGTGCAGTATGTGTAAACGAACTCAGAAGCAGCAAACAAGTTGCATGCGGTGATCCTTGCATGTCGAGATTAATCGGAATTTGGACTCAGAGAACAACAAAAAAAAAAATGAAATAAAAAGAAATGATTGGAACTATAAACTCATAAAATGATTAGCAGTAATGATTTTAAAATAAATGCAATTGCCATTTTAAGCCGTCGGAAAATATATTTGTAAACATATATAACCCATATTTTAAAATAGTTAAATAAAATAAAAATATACAACAAAAAATAATATCCAACAAGTAATTATATCAAGAAAGTTAACATATAAAAAAAAAATTATAAAAAAATAATAACGAATTAAATCGAATTATATCGAGTTTAATATTAAAATTTATATTAAATTCGATTTTTCTTAAACGCAAGTAACCAAATAATACACATACATAAACCAAAATAATTAAAATTCTAAGTTATTTAACACATAAACTTTAAACATATTCTTAACTTGAAATGTACGCATATCTTAAATTAGACCAATAATCATGAAAAGTATTAGTTGGCATCCACCAATGAAAAAAAAATAATTTCTAAATATTTTTAACGGTTTTAATAAATAAATAAATAAATAGATAGAAAAAAAACAAAAGAGTTACAAATCTGATATAAATATACATATGTACATAATTAAAATAAAGAAAAAAATATTACTTACTTAACATTTACAGTAAAAAAACACAAATTAAAAATATCATTTTAAAAGTTTTTGGTAATTAAAAATAAAATCCTATTTACCAAGAAAAATTTATGTTTCAATAACTGAAAATTCTTAAAGGCACATAAATAGCTCTTAAAAATATTAATAAAAGAACAATTACAAAATTATCGATTAACATTACATTAAGCAACAAATTTCATCGAATAATAAACTGCCAGTGGCTTCAGTTATTAAACAAAACAAAATATAATAAAAAATGAAACCTATATTTTTAACATCCAAATTTAATACAATTTTTACTTTGCCTTACTTAAGTAATATGGACAGAAAATTAAAGTTCATGTTAATAAAAAAACAAATTTAATACAACAACAAGAGCAATGAAAATTTAAATTAAAACAAATAAATACAATATTTATTTTTTTTTTAATATTTTTAATAAGAAACTGCAGTGCCTTTTTCTACATACATACATATGTACATACAACATATCTCGCAAGAACAAATTTCAATCAAGCAATTTAAATTTGTGTCTCAACAGCAACGGTATTTATTTATTTAGACATATAGTCCCAACTAAGCAAATTTTTTTCATTCATTTATTTTTAATTAACAAACTTTTTGTGATTACCAGTAAGCAACAATAATAGTTAACACTGTAATAACGACAATTTGAATGAAACAAAAAAATATCATAATAATACTTGTATAATATTTTTTAGGAATTCCCTTTTAAACTATCATTGGCTTTTGATACATACATATTAATGTAGATATCTCGAAGATGAAAAAGTAAAACGAGGCATATAAGAGTTTTGTTAAAAAAAATGCAAGTGTTTAAGCCAAATGATCATTTTTTAAGTTTTATAATATTTTTGAATAAATATTCAATATTTTAATAAACTGAAAAAGTCAAAACAAATTCCATTATTAAGTTTACTCAGAGCCACAGTAGAAATAAGTTTCGTTTCATTTGTTGTTGTTTGGCCATATAACTATTTATTTTAAATATTTTTGAGCTTAAAGGCCGATTGGTTAATTGGAAAATTATTAGGAAAAAAACAACAATACTCAAAGCGGTAGAAGTTATAGTACTATTTCGGAAATCACCACATTTCCTCATCAGACTTCTTTCTTCTTGACTTCTGCGGGAGTTTCGTTTCATTACGAAATAGATCGCAATAGAAGTTCCTTAGAAGCACTCTGAAAGGCCGTGAAACGCCTAACTTTCTCTGATAATAGCTCTGAATGAATTTCTCATTTGCCTGTAATTACAATGCGGCGCTTCCTTCTTGCTTCCTTCAATGCAATTTAGAAGCACTTGTTTTGACATATTTCAATGATATTCGAACCTACTTCTAATGTGTTCTTGCTGATTTAAAGGCATGCACGTACTCTAAGGGCACTTTAAATGCAAAAAGGTAGAAATTCATAAACATATATGCATTAGAATTTCCTATTGGATTATTGCTAGAAAACTAAGCAATTATTAGTATTTTTTTTTTATTAATTCCGATTAATATAATTTCAAAATTATAGAGAGAATAGTTTCATGAAAAAAAACGAAACTTAAGAAAAAAAACTTACGACAGAACAAAATAAAATAATATTAAAATTATCAAACGAATATTTTTTTTAAACAATAAAAAATAAGAAATAACTTATGTATGTACTTTAAATTATCTAGCTTCTTCATTGATGTGCTTTTTCTATCAATAAATTAACAAACGTGTCAAACGAAATTCACAGACTAAAGAACCTTGCATTTGAAACAATATGTAGTATCTCAAAATGTGCAATAAATAACTAAGTGAACAAAGATGTTAATCCTTATCATTTAAAGGGAATCAAGCAACAATTCAACCACAGAAAACCCGAATATGGTACTTAAAAAGTGTAGTGAACTTTTACAAAAAACAAAAAACAAACACAAATACACTGAACAAATATAAATAATCAAGTAAATATTTAATCGAAAATTAACTTTATATCTAATGTAAAAATTTCTCAAAACAACAAACTAAACAAACATTTCAAGCAACTAATAAAAAATAAATGCAAATAAAAATAAATTCTTACAACAATATCAACAACTTTTCCTAATAGTGTTAGATAATGCGTTCGAGTTTAAAATATGTTTGTGCGTTTTCAAAAGCGGTAAAAAAATAAATAAAAACAAAATATTTAATATTAATTTCCTTTGAAAGTTTCCGTGCGAAGGCGCCACTGCACAGCCAGCTCTGTTCGAGCAGCCATCAATATTTTTTGCAATCAAGGTATTAAACTTAAATCCAATTTTTTAAATAAATAAATGTGCATTTTTATTACTATTTTATTACTATTTTTTTTTGTCATCATTGCTATTTCTATTATTGCGAAAGCAGCGCTGAGAAATTAGAATATCCAAGCATTTTCCCTGCGCTTCAGTTTATAGAATTCAAAAAATGCTTTGATTGCTACAGACTTAAGTAAATTAGTTTAAAGTATAATTTCGAGAGGCAAAATTTAAGTTTTATTTTTATAAAGAAAAAGTGAAGCTAGCCGTGTTTTGCTCATCAATTACATTATGGCACTTGCGAGAATCGCTGAATTCTTTAAAATTGCAAAGCCTTGCAAGAAAGCCGGTTAATTGAATTCAATCTAAAGAAAATATTGTTTTAACTAAAACCAAGTAATACATGTGCATATGTACTTATTTATATAGATATATAATAAATCATCTTTGTACGCTGCTAATATTCTAGGTTTCCGATCATCTTGAAAATAAACTAACAAACAGACAGATGTTTCAAAGCATTGACTGTAACTTAAACTCGAAAGAAAAATGTGCCACATTTTTTAGTTATAAATATAGTTATAAATATGTGTATTTCTATACCTTTTTATATGTATGCATTTATCTATATTTTTTGTGTTCTTTTGTCACTTTTATACAAATTGCTCAAGTTACATACAAAATAATAAAAATTGGACACAAGAGCATAGCAGCCCAGCAGGAAATAAATTTGAGGATGGCATTACCAAAGTGAACTTTAGGCAGGCGAGTTATTTGTAACCGAGAAATCAGGCTGGTTTGGGTTTGATTTTGCGGTGAAAATTTCTTTCCAACACTAATGTACCCCTCGATTTCGAACGCTAATGAAATTATATGGAGAAACAGTTTTTTTTATGCTTGGAATTTTATTTCTCAAATGAACAAGTTTTGTTTCTTTATATACGAGTATGTATCTCTTTTACTTAATTTTTAATATTTTTCAATACATACATATATGTATATTAAAATATTCTCTAACAAAAACCACGTTTTAAAGCTTGTGTATAATTTTTAATAACTTAACATATTATTTTAAAAATGTGAAAAGAAAGCTACCGTCTGCATAAACTTAGACTTTTAAAATACGTTCTATGGAAGAAAATGTTCAACACCCTTGACAAAAAAAATTCTAATATAACAACGGTACTCTTTAGCCAACTCAAACTTTCAATTTGTTGTACTGGAGTTGAATGAGCTATGTTACAAAATTGCATACCCAGAATTTTCCTAAAAGTCCTGAATAAAAAGTGCGAAATCTTAATGACAGTTTTTAGAAATTTGTTTAATTTTTGCGAATTTCGTATAAAGTCCGGAATAAAAAGTTTGAAATCTTGATGACAGTTTTTTGCGAATGCCGTATAAGCTTTGAAACTTTTATTTATGGCTTCGGTTATAGATCGTATTTTTGTGAGTACAGCTTTATATGTATAATCATTATACACTTACAAGCAAATATATACGTATTTTGATATATAAATGTATATATACATATATATACATATATATCGTATATATACTCTTCTATATAATGCAGGTAGTCAAACTGAAATGTATCTGAAATGTATGTAAAAGTATAGCAGCTCTATCCTTCTTCGCGTTGTTCGATTTCGAAAAAAGTTCGCAAATTCTTATGCATATTTGCACATACATACACACTTATGCATGTGTGTGTATGTAAAAAAAAAAAACAAAATCGAAAATATTTGCAGCCCTAGAAGGCAAGGCAAAGATTTATTGGTTGTGAAGAAGCATTGCAAAACAATTTTGTCTGAAATTAACTAAAAAAAAAAAAAAAATCAATGACTTGAAGCGAAGGATAGTGGAAGAAAGAATTTTAAAGACATGCGGAGAAGACAAAACTGGTGGACTAGGTTAGCAGGTAATCGTGGCAAGTATAACATACATGTATGCATAGACACATACCTTCGAGTAAGAAGACATACAGACATATGTTCATGTATATGTGAGTATTTTTTTTTTTCAAAAAATTTGCAATTATCTTTCCTAGAAAAATATATAGCAATTATTTTGAAAAAAAAAGGTATTAAAAATCAGTGATAATCCCTAGCTATAACTTGAGATTTGCACTTTTTTGTATTCAAATTGAATAAGCGACACAACTGCATCCTCAGAAAATTTTAGCACTACTGAGAAAAATTTTTTTAAATTGACTGAAAATTTATAAAATTTGTATAACTTCTGCAAAAAAAATTGTAAATTTTAACTACCATGGTTTTTGTTCATTGATGAGCTTAAATAAAAATTAAAAACATTAAATAAACACAAAAACAAGTGCCAAAACTTGTTAAACTATGCCGATCCTAATCATTTATCCGCTGCAAATAAACCGCTTATATAATTGTCTTTTTTAGAGCGAAAAGAGAACACATTTAAAAAAAAGCTAGCAGAGTTGTTCCAAAAAAAAGCAAACTGCATAATTTGCAATTTAAAATTTCGATAGCAAAAATTTAATAAAAAAGAAACGCGCTTCTTCAAATTGGATACAGAAGTTAAGCGAATGGGTCTTGAGGTTGAAGTATTGATCAAATTCACGTATGAGGATAAAACTTTAGAAAAAGTGGAAGACTTAATGTACTTAGGAACAAGCATTAACGTCACGCATAAAATCCCATGAAGAATCTCTCTTTCCAATTAATGCGATTTCAGACTAGAGGTGGGTAACTCAACTCAGCGTTGAGTTATTGAGTTGATTCCCGTCAGTGAATCGGTAACTCAGACTCCCATCTCCAAAAAATGTTACTTTATAATTCAGTTATGTTCCACCGCACTCATGATTCAATTGAATCACGGTGACTCATTTTTCTCTATATAACTCTCTCACACCAGCTGCTTCAATGCAACATCGTAACTCATTGTAACTTAATTTGCAAAGAAACAGGAGGAGATAAATGTAAAAATGAGGTAGACATTTTATGTCGTGTACCCCTCGATAGTTTTAAATACGATAGTGTAAATCATTGATAGTGTCGATGGCCATATTTTAAAGTTTCTGTGGTCTAATTAAATTAAGAAAAAAAATTTTTAGATTAAATTTTATTCAACGAACAGAAAATCCAAGATGTCTTATCTATTTAATTTAAATTCATTTATTGACCATTCGTTTTTTTTACAAGTTATATAATTATTTTCTCCTCCAAAAATTTAATAACATTAAACAAATTCTCTTAATTTCCGACACAAATTGCAACACTGTCATCAAGTTTCAAAATATGAGTCGAATTCAAATTTCTCGAATGAGTGTAGCATACAAAGAGTCAAATGAGTTAGTTGAATGAGCTAACTCCTTTAATTGAGTTGGAGTCATTGAGTTAACTCCTGTAAATTTGTTGAGTTACACATCCCTATTTCAGACTGAGTAGGCCGACCAAAATCACAGTCCATATGCCGCTTATGATGACAAAATTTTTTCAAAACATTTATGGATATTTGCACCTTAAGATCCAGCGGCTCCTGCACTGCTGTTGGCAAAGGAGGAGGAGCCATGGGCTGAGTTGCAAAGACCCAGCGACAAGGAACTTGTACGAGTATATTCATTGGCGTTTCCATTTGGCGCCACTTAGCGAAAGACAGGAAAAGCTGGCACATCATATTGGTAAACAAAATTAGAAAGTTTTTAAATGACATGTTCAGGCAGTAGGAATGATCACGCTATTTAAATTTACATTTAAATAAAATATTTTTCAAATACCACAGAATTTGATGTGCACTTTGAAATATATAATTAAACTTTTTTGCAAGATGGCAATCCTATTTAAGTATAAGTCCAACAACATTCTCCGATAACCGCAAAGATAAATAATGTAAAGTGCAAATACTTAATGCGAACACATCAGAAACACATCATCGAAATTTGCAATTTTCGTGGCTACACTTCTGTCGAAATGCGGCAGACACATGTATCCCAGACACACAAACGGGAGTGGCGAGTGCCCTTGAAAACTTGCGTTCAATGCTAAAGCTAAAAATTGTGTGCATATTCAGTTGTTGCTTTTGAGCTGCGCGCACTGCCAAAGCCTTTTTATTGCCTTTCGATCAATGAAAAAAAAAAAAACAAATGAACACAACGGCTAAAGAAAAAACCGAGAGCGAGAGTACATCAACTCCCGGTTCTAATGAATATCTGCTCATACTCGTACATATTTACATACATACATATGAACACATTCAGGCAACAACAACGCAGACATGATCGAGTACTTTTTTGCCAACTCTGTAAAAATTCCATAACCCAAAAGTGAAATTGAGGAGTTCTTTACAAAAAGCCAACAACGCACGACCAACAACAGTCAGACACACAATCGGAGATCGGTACTTGCCGCAGCCATTACTTGCGTGATTAGTTCATAGTGATTTTTGGCATTCTGCACGCTGAGTCCGTTTTTGGGTTTGGAAGCCAAGTCGGCTTCTGCTTTCGTGCGTTAATTTTTAATTTTTTTTTTTCTTAACAATTTTTCAAATCACAAATTCCATTTCCAAAATTGTAGTGTCTAACGAGAGCAAAGGAACAATGCAAAGAAGGGTATGACAGAGCAGACAAAAGGGTGTTGTAATTCGATTTTTCCTGTTTTGTTAAATTGTTTGCTTTGACAGTGGAAGGAATTCGCAAAGATGCTTTTGCGCGCCGCAGACACAACAAAAAGCTTGAATAAATTGTGGCGAAAGGTACTCGTAATGCCAGGATCGATTGTGGAAGAGCAATGTGGGATAACAAGTTTTAATGCGTTGCTCTGTAAGTTTTTGATGTCTTGTGTTCTATATTTTGAGAATGTTTTAACCCTTCTAAATAACTACATAGTACCATCATATATGTATGAATGAATGCACGTCTATAGATTTTCTATAGAAAATAACGTGGAGACAAAGAGGCTACGTTTTTTTTTTTGTGCTGCCAGTTATGTAAATGAAGTAATTCCATAGGTAATTTAGTATTCACTTACACAATGTATTGAAATGCAAATGTGTGCATACTTTTATTTCTGAAATTTGTAAAGTAATGAAACATGAGCGATTTACCCTTGAAAATTTGATTATTATGCGTTTATATGTATGTGTGTATGACAGAGGTATCGGTAACAACAATAGCGATATCAATTAAAATAAAAATATCGATATGAAAAATGGCAACGATTATGATATCGAATAATTTAACGAATCCCACCTTTTGTGTAAAAAGTAGTTAAAAAGATCTAACGCAAACAAGATAAGCCTAATACTTTTTTGAGACAAATTAAATAAACATATAAATCAGCTTAAGGAGTGTTAGCAGCTGGGTCTATACGGTTATATTTCTAATGTTTACTCATGCCAGTATCGAGATAAAGCGAAAGCTCACACCCCTATGCTGTAATCCGTCGTACGTTCGATTTGGCTACGAATCGTAGAATCGGTATGCTCAAATCCGCATTTCGTAATCGTAAATTCGAAATTCGTAGACTGTTTTCGCAATTTGTAATATCGCTATGCCAGTATCCGTCGGAGCAGTCAATTTTCGGAATTTTTGTACGAACAGTGACTGGTGTCGGAGCGAAATAAGTTTTAGAAAAATTTATCGTGTATTAACGCAAAAATAAGCAAATATGCATGTACATATTTTATTTATTTATTTATTTCTGAATTCTATGAACAAAATATTCTTACCGACTACACATATTGGAAATATTGTAAGTTCAATAAAATTGTTTTAAGTCGATTACAAAATATAGGCTTCGGCAGAGAGAGATCAATGTCTAAAGAGCTGGGAATTATATTGATTTCTTGCAACGTCCTATCTATTTAAAGGGGCATTTTTATTAATTTTATTAATTGACAACGCGAAAAATAAGAAGGAATAGGCTCAGAGAAATTCAGTGAACGCAATGCATAACGAAAAACACCCGCTGAACTGATTCGAGCCTATTAATGTGTGTTTGGTGATAAGGTCTCCAAATATAGGCGGCATACTCTAATCTTGAACGAACAAAAGCAGAGAACAACATCTTATGGGTGTAAGGATTAGTAAACGCAGAGCTATTGCGACGCACAAATGCAAGCATTGAAAATGAGTTCGCTACCACATAATTAATATGCTTGACAAACGTTAACTTCGAATCAAAAAAAAAAACACCAAGGTCTTTGACCTCATTGATAGAGACCAAGCGAGTATCTGAAATACAGTAGGTCGTCGAAAGTGTTACACGTTGTTTTGAAAAGGTTATTTGATGACATTTACTTATGTTCAGCGACATACGATTCCGCATACACCAAAGAAAAAGTCTGTCAATATCGGCTTGAAGTAATATCGAATCATTGATAGATCTGATAACGGAATCGATTTTTTAAGATCATCAGCATACAAAAGATATTTAGCAGTAGAAAAGCAGGACCCAATGTCATAATATAAAGAACAGAGGGCCCGATATACTACCTTGCGGAGCTCCGGAAGTGAGTGAAATGGATTTCGAAGAAATACCATCCAGAACAACAGAGCTAGTTCTGTGCGATAAATAGGAAGTTATACATTGGAGGAAGGTAGAATGAAAGCCAAGCTTTGAAAGTTTACGTACTAAAATTTTATGTGAAATTCTATCAAATGCCTTTGAAAAGTCCTTGTATATAGTATCCACTTGAAACCCGTTTAGGAAACTATTTAGACAGTCTTCTGGTAAAACAGCAAGATTACTCACCGTAGATCTACCTGAAACAAAACCATGTTGCGGAGATCACAAACAAATCGTACGCATGTTCTTTGTATAAATGCTTCTTTGTTGAGGCGAAACATTATTAAACATTAATGATTTCGACAATATCACCCATTTCATCTTGTAAGAAAGTTGTATTTAGATCATCTCTTAATAATGCACATACGATACATATTCATGCAATTCGGCCTTTAATTAACAAAAACTTCTTATCAAATTGCTTATAAATTTTGATATTAAACTTCACTCTTCACTTGTAATAATATCCAATGTATGTATTTTTCTGCCAATATGTCAAATAAAGAACTTCGAAATTCTTATTTTTGTTGGCAACGCAGTTGATACATACATAGTTACGATCGGATTTCTGCATACGAATTTTCGAACTTTCGGAACGGAGCTACGAATTCGTAACTACGAAAATTCGGATTACAGAATAGGGATGTCAATGAATTCAGACAATGCTGACGAGCTTTAAATCAATCAATCAGATAGGGTGTTGGTATATTTTGGTTTTATGCAGATATTCGGATTCTCTGCTATTAATGCTACTGGCTTTTACAAATATTTACATTGCCTTCTTCGAATTTCAAGATTTACGAGCAAATAAGCCGATGTTATTTCTACCGCATTCCTGATCGAAAACAAGTATTTCAAAATTAACTAAAATTGACATTTGAGTAAATGTTTACTTAATTTACGAAATATTTCGCAATTTTGAACAACGAATATTTTTGTTCATTGCACAAAACAGATTTCCTATATACTACGAAATTAAAAATGCAGGACGTTTTACGGCTATATTCGACTACATTCGTCAGTATTATGAACTTTTTTTTGTAATTTGGTTTTAACACAAAAATCATGTTTACTTTTAACGAAATTGCTATAATGATATCTAGACGTTTACTTTCATTCGCCACATTGTTCATAAAAACATTGTTGTGAGTTTCGTTTTCGCCCGAAATAGTTCACTTTTCACTGTTCGCTTATTATAAATTTCGGACGAAAAATTTACGCTTTCGAACATTGTTTCCCCTTATCGACAACACTAATTTCGGTGGGCAATAGTTGGCGGATTAATAAAATTTGTTCACCATTTTTTTGAGAGGCGAAACTTTTACGCAGATTTAAAATGTAAGTCATTTAATTTAAAGTTTTTGTACATATAAGAGGATTAAAAAAAAAACAAAAATTAGCTGAGGATGAAGCTGAATAGTTTGGGGCCTGCAATAAAAAGTAATTTCGAATGGAAAGGGGTAAACAATTTATAACTTAAATGTGCGCAGAAATAAACTCTTTATTCAAAATAAGCTTGGAAAATTGATAAATTTTGTCAAATTACATTTTAATTTAAATTATTTGATAATTTTAGACTTAAAGTACATTTCAGAGTTGTAATTTCCATGTTCGAATTTTCGAAGCGAAATTTAGTTCGGGCGAATCTCGCAATAGGCGGATTCATTCCGGGCGAATGAAAACATTTTGGGGGATTTTTTTTTCGGGCGACACTTACGATAAGGGTGAATATAATCTTACAACATTTTTTTCTATTTGTATGATAGTATTTTACAAAAATAGCTTTACATTAATGATTTTAATATTTAATATTAAAAAAATTTAAATTTGGATAGAAAATTTAAACTTATCGAAGCAGTTCCCAAACATTTCCTAAGAATTTAAGTTGAGCTAAGTTTTAAAGAGAATTTGATTGAATTGAATATTTGTGAATAATAAAAGGAAATGTTATTTGACGCTTACACTATATACATAGCTCAGTGTTTGGCCGAGCTTCTCCTACCATTTGTGGTGTTCGTCTTTATATTCTACCACAAATGAAAGGGACCTCCAATTTTTTTGCCGACTCCGAACGGCAGATGAATTTTATGAGAAACTTTTCGATGGCAGAAATACCCTCGGAGGTTTGCCATTGCCTGCCGAAGGCAAGCTTTTTCTATGAATTTGACTTTAACTGCCCTGGTTGAGATTCGAACTTCGAACCTAGCATAAGAAATAATAGCACGCACCACTACCCACTCGACCACAGCGGCCACAATATTTGTGAATAGTTGCACTTTTTGTCGTATAAAGTATTGAGTTGTGAACTTAAGATCAAAGGTAAATAAAGCTTATACTTTATGAGCAAAAATAGAAAATCCTATATGTTTCGTTATTATTAATCGGAAGAGGTTTTATTTTACTTTTTCGAAACATTGAGATATTTCCACACTACTCTTAATTAATTAATTGATCCTTTATTCTTGATCTTAAATCAATATTGCAAAAAAGTCTCACTTAAAACAAGCCAGTCTCACAAATATTTAATTTCCAAACACTTTCTTAATTTTGATTAAATAAACACTTTAGCTCGCGCTTTGAAGCTCATCGCTTTTTTTTGTTTGATCAAATCACATTTGCGTTTAGCATATTTCGTACACTTAGCATTCGAAGCTTAAAATGGAATCATGAATTTATATTTTCTCTAAATTCCTATATCATATCGAATTACAAGCCTCAAATAAATTCGGCAATATATTTTAGTAAATGACAAAAACACTTGCGCTCGTAACAACTCTTGTACAAATATGGCACTTTGTACAAAAAATTTCATAATCTTAATCCAAAAACAATAAGTATATCCGTGGAAATCTAGTCTGTACACTAAAACATTTTTCACAATTCAATTTACGAGCAACAAGAAAAAATACATATTAAGCAGCCATTTTGAGAAAAAAAAAAATTGTAAAAATACAAATTTTTTTTACAGCATTTAGAGTTGAAAAGTACAAAAAAAACGAATTATTATTGGAAAATTGAATTGAGCGCGATTTTCTGTTTTCTTTTCGCTTTTGCGCGTATTTATGAAGTGCCCGCGACGTGTGCGGTTAATGGAACAACAAGCGCGCAGATTGCAGAAAACTTTATGGTGAAAAATCTTTTTCAAACGCCTGAGCTGCATAGCAAGAAAAGTGCTTCGGGGGCAAAAAGCTACATTTGAGTAAGAGTAATTAGTTTAAGCTGAAGCGTTTGTCAAGAAAAGTTTATTCATACAAAAAAATTTGTTACCGGAACCAAACGCAAATTGAAAAGAGATAAACGCAGGATATGATGAGGTCAGTGAATTCATGAAGCTATTTAGTTGAAAATAATTTTGTATGTAAGAATAATGTTTGAACCTGTTTTTCTGCTTTTTAAGCGAAAAGAAAATACTAGCTTGGTAATAATAATAAAAAACGCGTCTTATTAATTAAACTAAAAATGCAAAGAAATAAAGTTTAATTCCAAATAAATACAAGTGGAAAATACATCTTTACAATTTTAACGAAACATTCTAAACTAATACGTTAAGAATAGTGAATAAACTACTTCCTCGGTTTAAAGTGAAAAGCTGCTTAGTCTATTATTTTGCAAATTCCAGCAGTAATACAAATGTTGATGCATTTACAAGTCTTCTTTTATCTCGCATCAAAATCGAACACTAAAAAATAAACTTATCTAATTTTTAATACAAGTCAGTGAAGCCAAAATCTGGCTTGTGATGCTTTTTAGCTAAAAAAATATATTTTTGTTATATGCAGAACAAGTCGAGAAATTAAAATTAAAATTTTACTTTTCTTCTAAAAACAAAAACGTTACTACTGCAAAGCCATTGAAACGCATTATAAAAAATCAAGGAATAATAAGAAAATGTATATTTAAAATATATGAAATTCTATAATTTTTAGTTAATTTTGAATCCTAATTTAAAATGAAAAGTCTTAAAAATTGCATTATCTACGGAATATTAAAAGTAGTACAACTATTGTGGTGACAAATTCCAATTACTTATATCAACAATTTTGGAGCAAGCTTTTCAAATGAGTAATGTCAATTTTGCCGATGTACTCCTATATCTATCAAGAATTTTCTCGAAAACTTCTTTAAACAAGTATGAAGAAATACAAGCCATCTACTTAATTTGAAACAAAAATGTATACTTCAAATCTGTGTTTAAGGCACAAAAACAAAGTTTTAATAGTTAAAACATACATTTGCTTGACAGTATCAGTTTTTATTCACACGCGAGGAATAAATCTAATTAGGTACGAGTATTCAAGAAAATATATTTTGTTGCTAATAACGCATAAATTTTGAAAATTCGTCTTGTGTAAACCTCAAAATAGCTTATCTAAAATTTTCAACTTATCACACTTATTTTATATAAAGATTACTTCTATGTATACCGTAAAAAATATTGTATTTGAACTTAGAAATTTGCCTTGGAATCATTCAGAAATAATCTATATAAAAATGCCACTAAAATGCAAATTGTAATTTTAGTTGCCTTTTTTTAGTGTCATTTATTGGTAAAAAATTATTTCCAACTTCCCCCGCCTCCACTAAGTATCATTTCTGGATCCGCCCCTGATTATAAGTAGATCATATCAAAACATAAAAAGGGCGTAATTGTTAATTGTAAAAAACGCAAGCAAATCAAAAATGCCGGCGCACACAAATTGTAACAAATTGAACAGGAATAATATTTAACATAAAAATTTGTTCAAACTGCCGATACCATAATTGATAAAATATTGGGAAATTATCGTTTTTTTTTCTACCTTTTTAGTCTTTAGACGCAATCAAATATTTATACCAGAGGAAACTATTAATTGCAGTGACTTAAATGATAGTTATGTCTTCCGACATTAAAAATGTTTTAATGTAAAATTTTTTAAATTTTATTTTTTTATGGTTTATTATGGTTGTTACTTTAACAAAAAAAACGCGTGAATCTTTAATATTTAAACTTTACGCAAAACATATAAATTCGACGACTTTTTATTGAAAATTTCAGAGCTTTCAAGAATTTTATGTACAAGGCTGTCGGTATGCAAAATGATTGCAAATTAATTGATGGGGTCTCTTTATAGCATTTTTACTCAGATTTCTTTTAAAAACCTGGATATAAATTTTAAAAAAAATTTTACAAAAACTTCGTAAATCTTTTATTACTTTTGTGTACAGTGTGAAATTTTCATTTATGATATTTTTATTGATTAATGAAGTATGCTTTTGTAAAATAGAAAATCAGCGAAAGGAAATTTATACGAAAAACACATCCGCTACTCAAAATATTACTACAAATACCAAACTTTTTTGAAACTTGTATTGATTGTGTATATACCATATGTACCGTAATAATATCGAAATATTGATTACCGACATTTTTCCTGATATACGAGTATTATATGTATGTATGTAGGTGGTAGGTAGTAAGAAGTTTAGACATAACCAAATTAGTGCATCACTACAGCCGGCTTCATTGTCTCCAAAGTTAATATTAAAAGTTCAGTCTAGTTTTAAACTGTGCGTTCACTCTAACCATATTTGTATTTCATAATTTGTATAAATCTAATTAGGTACGAGTATTCAAGAAAATATATTTTGTTGCTAATAACGCATAAATTTTGAAAATTCGTCTTGTGTAAACCTCAAAATAGCTTATCTAAAATTTTCAACTTATCACACTTATTTTATATAAAGATTACTTCTATGTATACCGTAAAAAATATTGTATTTGAACTTAGAAATTTGCCTTGGAATCATTCAGAAATAATCGATATAAAAATGCCACTAAAATGCAAATTGTAATTTTAGTTGACTTTTTTTAGTGTCATTTATTGGTAAAAAATTATTTCCAACTTCCCCCGCCTCCACTAAGTATCATTTCTGGATCCGCCCCTGATTATAAGTATATCATATCAAATCATAAAAAGGGCGGAATTGTTAACTGTAAAAAACGCAAGCAAATCTAAAATGCCGGCGCACACAAATTGTAACAAATTGAACAGGAATAATATTTAACATAAAAATTTGTTCAAACTGCCGATACCATAATTGATAAAATATTTGGAAAGCATCGTTTTTTTTTCTACCTTTTTAGTTTTTAGGCGCAATCAAATATTTATACCATCGGAAACTATTAATTGCAGTGACTTAAATGATAGTTATTGTCTTTCGACATTAAAAATGTTTAATGTAAAATTTTTCAAATTTTATTTTTTTATGGTTTATTATGGGTGTTACTTTAACAAAAAACGCGTGAATCTTTAATCTTTAAACTTTATGCAAAACATATAAATTCGACGACTTTTTATTGAAAATTTCAGAGCTTTCAAGAATTTTATGTATTAGCAAATGTACAAGGCTGTCGGTATACAAAATGATTGCAAATTGATTGATGGGGTCTCTTTATAGCATTTTTACTCAGATTTCTTTTAAAAACCTGGATATAAAGCTTAAAAAAATGTTACAAAATTTTCGTAAATCCTTTATTACTTTTGTGTACAGTGTGAAATTTTCATTTATGATATTTTTATTGATTAATGAAGTATGCTTTTGTAAAATAGAAAATCAGCGAAAGGAAATTTATACGAAAAACACATCCGCTACTCAAAATATTACTACAAATACCAAACTTTTTTGAAACTTGTATTGATTGTGTATATACCATATGTACCGTAATAATATCGAAATATTGATTACCGACATTTTTCCTGATATGCGAGTATTTTATGTACATATGTAGGTGGTATAGGTAGTAAGAAGTTTAGACATAACCAAATTAGTGCATCACTACAGCCGGCTTCATTGTCTCCAAAGTTAATATTAAAAGTTCAGTCTAGTTTTAAACTGTGCGTTCACTCTAACCATATTTGTATTTCATAATTTGTATAAGTAGTGTTAATTTAAAATTATAATACTAACATTTTTTTCTTCTGTACTCAATTACTAACAAATGCCACTATTTGAACGCCCACAATGCTTAGTGAATATTTGTTAATTGAATTGGTGTATGTAAAAAGTAAACATAGCAAAGCGTCAAAATGTAACTGTATGCAAATAGCAAAAACAAAAACACAGAATATTTAACATAAAAATGTTAAAGTATGTTAACATGCATTGCAAACCAATTACTTAATTATATCAACATATATACCTAGGTATATGTTTGTACAAATATTAACACTCGTATAGTGCGTGACAAAATGATAAATATTATATGAAAAAAAAAAAAATTTTAATTAATTGAATACATTTTTATTATTAATTTTATTTATAAAAAGGGCTGAGATTTATTTCCTTTACGGAGCCATTCGCGATTTCAGCGAAAGTAGAAAAAATTGGTTAATGAAACTTGGTTGGGATGTTGGGGTAGGCCCTCTTTACCTAAATTGATCACTGTTTTAATTTTATTAATAGTATTACTATTTAAGAAATTTATTGTTAAATTTTCTTTACTACCACCAGCAAATGTTCAGTTAAAATTACACTTATCACTTATATTTTGTGCGGTGTATAAAATTTGGTTAATTTACGTGCGTGTATAGTATTTAGTTAAAATTTTTTATATATATTTAACTTAATAAATGCGTATGAGCAAAAGTGTGCTGCCACATGTTTCAAAAGTAAATACACCACAACAAAGCCTGTGGCGTTTTTCTTAACTAAATCAATATTTCGTAATATATTGAAAATTTGTAATTAAAAATCGCGCAATTTTTTATTACACATTTTCGCCTGCAACGCTTTTCACAAATAAATCAATATTTCGTAATATATTGAAAATTTGTAATTAAAAATTGCGCAATTTTTGATGTTCTTAAATTCATCAATATTTCGTAATATTTTTACAGTTTATAAATAAAAATCGCGTAAATTTCTCCACAAAGCAGAAAGTGAGGTTAAAATTTAAATTTTTCGCAACTTTAACAGCAAATTACTTAAAAACTCTGAGCCTCCGGCCGGTGGGACATTCTGATTTTGACTCCGGGGGTCCCCTTTAACCCCCCGTAATGGAAAGTTTCCCCATAAAAATGCTTTATTTCAAACATAACAAAAAAAAAATTACCAAAAATATTTCTCAAAACTTTCAAGCTTTTTATTCAAAAACTATAAAAGAAAAATTGTATTTTCACTTTTATAGCTCATTTCCATATTGAAATATGTAGGCACAAATACCGTTGAATTTTGAAAATTTTTTTCTACATAAGTGTTTCGCAGTTTTTCCATGCAAATAAAAGTTAAAAAAAAAAAATTCTTTTAAAATGCTAATTAAGAAATTTGAGATTTTTATCCAAATTTTTTTAACTGTTTTTTGTTTTCTTTAAAGCTTGAAACTTGAGCTTATTTTTTTTTATGTTAGAGAATAATTTGTATTTTAATAGAAAAATTAAAATGGAAATTAAATAAAACCAAAATAAATTGTTAATATATAGCGATCTCATAATTTTGGCGCGCACTATACGCCTGTATAAATTGGCTTGTTAGTTAAGACGTAATCAATTAAAAATAAGTATACGTCATTGATTGTGAATTTGAATGTCAAAATCGCGTGCGAATTAGACACGATTTCAAGCACAGCACAGCATTGCAACTGCCACCCACGCGCTGCCTTTGTATATACATATGTACATACGTATACTCGTAGTATAACGCGTTAAGCATACTGTCAAGCAGTGGTGGCTGAGCGGCAAGAGACGATCCTACAATAGATAATTCGCGGTTGCAACGCTTCATTTTGGCTCGCTCCACTGCGTTTGTCTACCAAATTTGGTTAATTTAGTTGTTTGCAAATTTTCGCAATTTGCTGCCATTATTTGTGCACATACATACATACCATATCATACATACATAATAACGGCCCACCCCACACCCGCTGTGTTCGCTTGTTGCATTGCTGTCAACTTTTTGTTCTTTACACGACGAGCGGATGGCACGCATGCACGCACGCACACTCATTAGCACATCAACACGCCGCAAATGGTGTTAAGTAATGGGCATGCAAAATATAAATACATACATATGTACATACATGACACACATTCACATATGTATGTACTTGCTTGCATACAAGAAGAGTGTAGGCGTGACAAGCCGTGCAATGCAGACTGCCAATCGTAGTTACAAAAAAAAAATGCAATGCGCGCGCGCGCAAAGATGAGCTGGCAGCATTTTGGCGCAGCCAAGTCGTTGTGTTGCATGCATGTGGGCGGCAATTGCGCTATTGCCGCTGACTCAATTAAAGCTACTCGACTTTAACAAATTTGTAGCAATCAATAGTCGAATTTAAAATGTAATAAAATATTTTGTTTATTTGTTATAGTTTTTTTTATTTTTATAATTCTAGTTTTTTTTCTTCTATTTTTGCTTCGTGCTCTCTTCTAAAGTGTTATGGTCTGATTAATTGCCCACACGTAACGCCTGTCAATTGAAATAAATGTGTTTTTAATTAACACTAAATTTAACTGATTTCATTGCACATATATGGAAAAATGATTTAGAAATATATTTCAAATTTGTAAGAAAGCGGTGCAAAAGAGCCAAGGTGTTTGGCGATCGCATAGAAATTTATTTCAGTGTTAATTTAGGTTACTTATTTGGATTACTCATTTGATTAGCTTGACCTAAATAACTGGAAGGATTCTACTTTTGGATTGAATAGAAGAAAGAAAATACCTGAAAAAAAACGACTCGTTTTTTAAATTTTCATTTATGCTTACCCGTTTTGATATTTTGTCAAGTGACAAAGCGTCGAAACTCGGAGAATTCTGTTCCTGGCATAATTTCATAGACATCACAAATGTCTTTGTATCCCAACGAGTAAATAAAATTTCAGTCTTTTTAGTATTAAATTAGTAAATGAAATACCAAAGTAAAATTAAGAGGTATGAAGAAATGCGAGGGAGTGAAATGGGGGTTGGGAATTAAGATTATTCTTTGCATAGGAGAACAAAAATATTTTTTTTTCTGCAACATAAAATTATCAAATAAGTTGCATGTGGTTATGAAGTATAATAAAGTATAAATTATTTTGTTACGATTTTTAGGCTTTATTGATCAAGTGTTGAAAAACGTGCAAGTCTTGTTTCACTCTTACGGCCCGCCGTTTCGTTAACACCTTAGCTTCTTTAGGGGCGCATCTTTATTTTCACAAATAAATGCAACAATAAATACAAGCATTAATTATAAGATAGAAGAAACAACATGAAAATTTTACAAATTTACATATTAACAATAAACGAAGATTAAAACTTCAGACTTACAATCTGCTCAATAAATTATTTAAATTTAAATTCTGTATTAGCCCTCGATAGCTTTTTGTTCACATTTATATGCTTCTTTAGCACATAAAATCAATTATCGAATGAAGATTATAATACTAGCTTGCATGATTAGTTTATTCTTCTTCTATTTAATTTTTTTTTATTTTAAATTTTTTCAGTTGTGTTTCATGATGCAATAATGAAAGGTGTTGTACGTTGGCAATTTCTTGCTCAAAATCAGTCATCTTGAACGCCATTAGAAACTGTGTTGTTCCTTTGCAGAATTTGGTTACCAGTTTTGTACAAACAAAATTTTGAATTTTAGCAGAAAATTAAGTTTTTCGTGTGGAACTTATAATATGTATTATCGATTGTTTTGACATTTTGGATAGTTTTTCTCATTTGTTAATAATTGGGTTTCTAAAAGCGAGAATTTGAAAAGTTTTTGTAAAAATTGTCAACTATTTGTATAATGAAACATTATTTGTTAAAATATTAAGTGGAATAAAGCTCTGGGATTCATTTCGGAAGACAGGATAAACAATTTTATTGGCATTTGCAATACAATATTTTATTGGCAATAAAATAAAATATCCGTTTTTTGATAAAGTATGAAAAATTGTTCTCCATAAAATCATCTTCATAGAGGAATTCCCATTTCTCTTCTGCCTTCAACCGCCTCGATCGTCTCGTCAGTGTCAATTTTTCGTTTTATCCGCTCGTCTTTAGAACAAGCTAATTTTATATTAAATTTAACCTACAGATGTTGTATTCTAATAATTATACCATAAAGGCTAAAGGAACTGGTTGTGTTTCTGCAATGATACCCGTACGAACCCAATTTCGAAATTTTATTAAAAATTTAGAGTTTTTGAGTACGAAGTTTTGTAGCTCAAACAATCTTAGTATTTATAATAACGTGCAATGTTTCAATCATGGTTCATTACTAGGAATTTTTTTTGCCAACTTTTCTTCCATAAAACACCTAAACCAAATTAACACATTTATGTATGGAAATGTTGAGCACTTCCGCGGGGAAGATGTCAAATATCAACGATCATTTTTAGGCGCTTGAGACAAGCAGTTTATTATACTGAAATTTAATGGATTATAAAATCTATAGCCATGAATTTCTATCGCCTTCTTCACAGTGCAGAACGTTCAAACAACAGACGCTTCAAGGTTTCAGGCTCTTCGTCATCTCTACAGCTTCTACAGAAATCGTTGTAGGAAACACCCAATCTGTCCATATGCTAATCGATGGCTATACAGTTCGAACCTGCTCACTTAGAATGAGATTGCAGGTAGCGCACGACATGTTGCAAAGTATGGAATTGAATTCTCTAAGAGCAGGATATTAGCCTCCGCTTGAAAGACGCCGAAGTTCAAAGTATTAAACTTTCTGGTAAAGTTTTTTCTTAGAACAAGTAGTCCGTATTTTGTGAACCAATTTTATTTGCTGCCGTCTTTGCAGTCATCCCTCATCCATCTCGAAATAGTCGCTTGATCTGCATCCTGGAGATTTTTCTTAGCAGACTTTAATACATTTTCTTCGGGCGGGATCATCTGTAGTAAGATAAGCTGGTAGGTAGGCTCGAAACCGCTATAACTATGAATAGCATGCCCACTATTGGAAGCGACAGAGCATCGACCATGTTAGAAATAGCTAAAACTGGTAGTATTTGATGGAGACAATAGAGAAAAAGCATCCCAGAACATCGTTTATTTCAACTCTTGTCAGGTCTTTAAGGTTGGTTTTTCGCGCTTACTACAATTTAAGGATTTAACAACTTTTACTGTGGCGTCTATATGCTACTTGCATGCCAAATTCATTGCGCACTTGAACTACTTTTATGGTTCGTGAGGTTTTTGAAAAATTAAAGCAATCACGATTCCGCACCGTAACAGCTATGGGCGTCGCACACTAGCCATGTCATACGAGTACGCGTATTAATTGATTACGAATTCGAGTAATCAAATGATGTCATTTTGACAATTTGCTGCAGTGCCACCGACCGACAATTTGTTGTAGCTACGACTGTAATATTGAGTTTATTGTCGTGGCTATTCGCACCAATGACGATTGTGACATTTTGTCAGCTAGCCAAGTGAAGTATGTAGCGAGATTATGCTAGAAAGCTTATTTGTTGCAATGGAAAATAAAGAAGCTGCAGCGACGGAGAACGACAAAACATATCACAACTCTAGCGCGCGGGCACCTACGGCCGGCGGGCATGCAGGGTCAGGTTAAAGTTGAATCATTCATCAATAGCGATTGTTTATCGCCTTGCAAAGCGATTGCGAAAAATATAGTAGCAATCAACTGGCGAGCGGCAGACTACTGACCGATGCAAATAATTTGATGAACAGCTGATGGTGGCAGCGATGGCGACGGCAGGCAAACGACAGCTGCACGATTTCGATGTCGCCGTCGTTGTTCTGTCGCCACTGTCGTCATCGTTATTGATTTGGCAGCGCTCGCGTTAGAAGCGCAAACGCTAGCAGCGCGCCGCTCGTACACAGATTGGCGCTACGACGCTATGCGCTCCCGCAAACAAACGCGACTTGCTGTGTGCGTTATTGAACGCTTTGACATTTGTTAATTAATCAAGCGCATACTAGTAGTGTATACACAATATTTTTTTAACATCTGTTGCGAAACATTATACATTTGCATATATAAATTTTCTGTGTAGCTATTTTGGCGATGTAACCAAACGCGCTGTATAAAACATAAAAAAAAATCGCACACATTATGTTAAATGCATGAAAAATAAATTAATTAACTAAAAATTAAAAAAAACCAAAAATCAATTTCGCTAATGGAGTTGCGCAAATTTCGTGTGAAATCTTTAACGCTCTACGATCATTAATTTCGCATGCGTCACAACTATCTATCACCCATCAATGTGAGGCGGTCAGACGCTGCGGCACGCCTCTTACAGACATAAGAAAAATGAACAGGGCGACGCGCAGACGCGCAACAAACATACACACACACACACACACACACAGTAATGCGCTCCATAAAACCTTACAAAGTCGCCGTGTCTTGTGTCCTTGAAAAACTTTAATTCGTGTTGTTACTAGTTTAATATGTACAATATTTATTGCTGCTGCTGAAGTTGTTGTAGTTGTCGCACATTGGTTTGTTGCTTGTGCGGCTCGGCAATTTCTTACAGACGCTAACTCGTATATATTAAATACAAAAAAAAAAAACAAAAAACGAAAAAAGCAACAATTTTTGCTAACCTTGAACGCGCGTATTTGGTTTGTAAGTCACGTCTTTCGCTTTGTCGCTGATTTTTTTTTGTTGGCAGCGCGTTTGCAAAAAGGTCTGAACGCAGTAAATACATGAAAAATAAAAACAACAACGCATCGGTTGTACGCATGCGCGGCAGCCAGAACAGCGTAACCCGTCTAATCGCCAGCGGCGAGACATGCCAGGGCTTAGATTTTGCACATTTTGAGTACGGTTGCGAATTTTTAGTATATTTTTGTTTTTATTCTCTAATTTAGTGTTTTTAATTTTATTTTCATTGTACCTTCTTTACTGTTTTAATGTGGTAAACAACATTTTTTTAATGCTTCGATATGCTTTGCGATTTTATATGTTTTTTATTATTATTTTGTTTTTATGTTGTTTTTTTTTTTTTGTTCAACTTATGCCAATTTTTTGTAAGATACTTTGCAAATTGCCGAGAATTTACGTGTCTGTTTTGCCTTTTTAATTTGGCTTGTCTCAACTTGGCTTGTTTTGGATATTTGTGCTGACTGAAATGAAATGATTAAAGCAAGTTTCACGCAATATTTTTATTCTACATTCAAGAACACAAGTTTTGTGACTACTATGAATTGATTTAATTTTGTTTAGTGAATTGCAAATGAGAAACATGTCACATTTTAGTAGATGTGCTGTAAAAGACAAAATTAGCAAAGGAATGATGTGTAATTTTGTTATTGTTTATGAGCTATAAGGCCGATTAGAAAATGTATTCTTTAAAAAAACATGTAATACTTTACGTCCCAGGTGTTTTAAAAAAGCGTGTGTTAGCACCAAAGCACAAACTGCAAACAACTAAAGACGTCTTATACTATTTATTAAAGTTTTTAGACTTTTTTCTTCAAAAATCTTAGTTAAAAAATCTACTTTAAGAGACACATTCAAATTTTCTCGGTTAACACAATAAAAAAAGTGACGACTATTGCAAACGGATAGACAAAATACAATGTGTAACAAATTGGGGTGAAAATAATAATGCAATTAGGAGATAAATTAAATATTTTTTTTTTGGAAATCGTATCTGGTTAAAGTGTTCTCTAGACGTTTATTAGTACTAAATATTTTATAAATTTTAATTTTGTTGATTTGTGCGAGAGTATAATATCAAAATAGAAAAAAAAATTTGGAACAAAAAAAACTAAATTTGTTTTCGAAAAAATTGGACATTTACGAGTACTTGCGTCAGGGTACTAAGATAAAAAAATGTGTATGAATTTAATTAATTCGAAATAGAATAGCAATATTAAAAAGCTAAAAAAATTTCTGTTAAATTTTTATAGAAAGAATGTGGTAAAATGATTACAACTTATCGTTTGTTTTTACTAGCGCAGTTATTATTTTAAAAAATATTTAAAGAAATTGAAAACAACTTAAAACAAAAAATAAAAAACTAGCAAAAATTTGAGAACATTAAAATAACTTAGAAGATGTCCCTTTTACTTTTTGGGACAAAAAGATTTGGAATGAGTTTTACCAAATCGTTTGTTTCACTACAATTTTTTTTTAAATGTAAATTGAAAAAATTCTGAAATTAATTAAAAAAATTGTAATTCAAGGGATCGAGAATTTTGTACAAAGGTCATTATTTATTTATGTTTAAATTGTATGTTAAAAACCTACTCAAATATTAAATAAACTTGTAAAAAGTTAGTCCCTTATAATATTAAATTTTTATTAGAAATTTAAATATAAAACCAGCAAATTTAATATAAAACATTTAGAGTGAAAATGTATTCCAGTAATTTTATTTTTATTAAAACATTTCGTGGAAATAAACTTTATACTACCCAAATATAAAAAAGATTTAAAATAAAAATGGAAACAATTTCAAAACCTTTTTATTGTTTAATGTCTATTCTTTATATAAATACTTCTAAAAAAAAGAATTTTTTGATTATAAAATATCTTATTGTATTATATTATTTAAATATAAAAACTTTCTGGCGTATTTTCAATGTATAAATAATGTTTAAAAAAAAAGCAAGGAACTACTGCTACCACATCAAAAAGAATTCAAACCCATTACGGCTAAATATTTAGCATCAAATTACACTTCCTTTTTTTCTTTGGCAAACAAATTTATTAAAATCTAAGAGCATAACCGAAAGGCATCGAAATACAAGTATTGATGTTTTCATATAATGTTTTAAGCGTCGTGGCTGTTTTGATGATACAGTAAAAGTCCATTAGTCCGGCATCCAATAGTCCGGAATGCCCGATAGACCGCCATCGCTCCGCAAAATTGTAAACATTTTGGTTTTCTCCAAAAGTGTGTCTTTAAAGCAAATAAAAACGCTCGAGAGCTATTCAGAAGTTTACGGGGTAGTTCGGGATCATCCGAAAGCGCTCGGCTGTCACAACAAATTCAGGTGCAGTGCAGCTCCGTTAATCAATCACGAAGCGTCTTCGGCATTTTTTTGTGCGTTGTTGTTTTGTGTCCTTGAAAACCCTGCCTGAAGATGAGGTAAAGGAGTGGCTTCTAACCGACGAGAATGAGCCTGTTGAACAAGAACTAACCGATGAGGACATTATCAACATTGTAGTAAACCCTCAGCCGACTCAAAATCTTGAAGAAAATTACTCAGATGCCGAAACGGAAGAAAAGAAAAAAATCAGCTGGACAGAAGCTGCAGAATCACTAAATAAGTGTATCTCTTTTGCTGAGGCTAGTACTAGCTACAGTGCTTCAGAAATTATTGAAAACAAAAAGACATTCGTGACTTTTTTAAATCTAAGGTAAATATCTTTTACAGTACGTGTACATACATTTTATGAAATGTAAAATAAACTTTGTTGTATGTATTTGCATATTGTAATTGTAGTTTAATGATTAACTTAATTGTTCTAATAATTACCGCCCGATAGTCCGGAATTTTCGGTAGTCTTCACTCCTCACCAACATGCCGCTCTTGTCTCACAGCTCTGCCTTTCAACTTGAGCTATGATGGCTCACTATCCTATAAGTATTCACGCGAAGAGCCTTAACATAGTGTACAAGCCCTTCTGTAGTTGCTACCTGAAAGATGTCGACGTGAATTCATCTCATCACTTTTTACAAAGCTCCTCAGCTTCTG
Organism: Philophylla caesio; assembly: GCA_963971545.1. Classification (NCBI taxonomy): domain Eukaryota; kingdom Metazoa; phylum Arthropoda; class Insecta; order Diptera; family Tephritidae; genus Philophylla; species Philophylla caesio. The sequence goes on along the minus strand of OZ020604.1, from coordinate 182,886,311 downwards.
TGAAACTAAGACGGACTCACATCGCTTTCACAATCTTGAAGTGCTCTTGGATGTGAAATTTGACCGATTTCTAAAAAGTGCTTACCGTTCATAATCTATGAAATGTATATCATCAAAAAGCAGTACTTAATGTTCAAGTGTGTTCCACCTGGACCTGGACAACCAAATATTGTTTGATTCGATTCAATATAAAATCCAAGTGCCTGCGTTTACAACCAAGCAGTTTATATTTATATCTCTAATGAGCTAGTCCGAAATTAGGTAAATCTTGTTTGCCTATAAATGTTGTGAACAACCTTCTGGGACACAGTATTCAATTTAACTCAGACGCAAAAGTAATGCAAATTACAAAAAAGAAAAAAAACATTGCAAATTTATTAACTATTGCCACAGTATGTTAAGTCCGCAAAATAATAAAGGGAAGCGATAATAAAAATAAAAATATAAACAGCATGAGTGATATTTAAAAAAAAAATTGTAAACGATACGAAACTACGAGTATTTACAAGAAAACTAAAGCAGCGCTGTAGAACGCAAGGGAAACGGCGAAAAGATAAAAAAAAACCAACAACAAGGTACCTACATGCATACATATAAACATACCAACAACAACAGCTACAATGGACAAACTAACAGCAACGGTGACAGTGACGATGACGCCAAAACGGCAACAAGCAATAAAATTAATATAAACTTTTGTGCGAATTTTTTATGTCTTTCTTCTAATACAAGACGAAAGAGATCGCAACAAAAAAAAAGAAAAACATACTTTCAATGCGACGCAGTTGTTATGTTTTCGCTGCACCGACCGCCCCCCACTGCCTACCCTTTCAGCGATAACTACCCTGTCGGAAAAAATCAGACAGTCTGAAAAATTGAACAATTTTAAAGTCAGGGTGTTTTTAGGCATTTGGTTTTTAAGAAGAAATAAAACGCATATAATTTAATGCTATGTCCAGAATTTAGCTTTATTATAAAGATACGAGTTTGCCATTATGTTTTAAAAATGATTTCGGGCGAGTGACCGCCACGGCTAGTTCGAATAAATTCCAGCCGAGAGTCCCAATTTTCGACCACTTTTTTCAGACATTTGGGGCCATATGTCAGCAATAACGCGCCGAATATTATCTTTCAAGGCGTCTTGAAATGGCAAATCAAACTGAGTATAAATCAAGTAACAAAATGTCAAAAGGACCAACTAAACCACGTCTAAAAAAAAACACCCTTTATTAGAATATCAACTATTTTAAAACAAATGCAGCGTGCGAATCTTTAGTTCTTAATTTTTTAAATCCACCTTAGAAAACATTGTATTGCAGTTGAAAAAAATAATCAATTTGATGTTTTTTCAGTCAAATATATTTGAAAGTGGTTGAAATAAAATGCCGAGTCGAACATCGCCTTGTTAAAAAAGTTAGTTGATTACAAGAAAATAGGAAGAATGGAAACCACTTGTAGTTGGAAGAAAAGTACATTTTAAATTACTTTTAAAGTACTCTCATTTCCGACAGGGTAACGACACACGCACTAACACAACTAACAATAATCAGCATTGTAAAGTTGCCGTTGTATTGGTGGCGCGCATTTTTTGCACAGTTTTTGAGAACGCGCGCGCGCTTGCTGGTGTGTGTGTGTGTCACTTGTAAATGTGTTTGCGAAATTTTTTAAACTTTAAATTAGATGAGCGCTTACAACAACAACTATGACTACAGCACACTAACACAACTATAAGAGCGAACCTAAATTGAACCCTAAACAACCGCTCCAACTTTTTGGCATTCTCAGGCTGCCCATTCTTGTTTGCGTTTGCTCTCCCCATGCATACATACTTACATATTGTACCATCTCTTTCTCCCACAGCCGTGCGTCTGCTCATCGACCAATATTCATATTGTAAGCGAAGCTTTGGTGCGCGCAAATTTATGTTGCGCTTGGACGGCACACAATTGAATTTAACCGACTGACTGACTGAGTGAAAGACTGACTGACACACTGGCTGACGTTCATGCGCGTTGTACACTTGAATGCTGCAAAAAAAGAAAAACGTTTGCACAAACAGCATCAATGCGCTCATCATCTAACGCACCAACGCGCTGCTGACTGCTTTACTCCTCTCCAGCGACGAGATGCGATGCCATGCGCATGCGCTGCTTTGCTTGTCGTCGATATTTTAGCCAGTTAATGCCAAAGTTAATGGTGCCATTGTTGTTGCTGTTCTTGTCATTTAAGTTACGCTTTTTGAGCCGTTGTCGTCGCATTTGTATTGTTTTCGGCATCAACTTCACTTTTTGGCTTTGCTCTTGCTGATCTAGTTGTAGTTTTTTTTTTGGTTTGTCTATAGTTTTGACTGCTGTCTCTGCAGGTTTTGTCGCTTTTGCCTTTGTAGCTGTCGTTGTTGTTTAATGTTTCTGTTGTTTCTGTTATTGGTGTGTTGTTGGCCGTGTTGCTGTCATCATCATAGCATGTTTGTTACTTCTATCGCATTTTGGCTGCGATTTTGTTATTGTTGCTTCCATTGACTTACTTCGAATCGAATGAGTCGCCACTAGTTTTGTTACTTTGTCTGCTGCAGCTGTGCGCTCGAACTTCTAGCCATTCAAGGACAGCCAAAAAAAAAATACGCGAAAATCTACAGCATATGTACAAACACACAACTAAATATTTTAGTTTTTACTTTTGATACCAATACATGTAACATTTCGCACTGCAAGTGTTTAAGTCTAGATACATTAATATACATATATACATATTAGGCAACTTGTGTCGGCGAGAAAAAATTTAGGTAGATACTACTTGTTAATGAAATTTGATTTTTGTTTAAATTTTTCCACATATTCGCTTTACAGAAATGAAGCACTTTAATTGGTAATCGTTTGAACATTGTCTAAATTTATATCCCATAGTGTTATCTTAAATCAGTCATCCTTTGTCAAGTTTACCTTCAGTGTTGAAATTCGCCAGAGAAGACAAAGCGCCGCGTTTCATTGAAGATTGTTTCAAACTTGGAATTTGTATGATATCAGCTTTGAGACGTAAAACTTTTTCATTAGAGCTTGCTGTTACGTGGTGGGTCCCACAAGACCCACGGACAAGCAGAGGTTTGGGTCTAAGAATCATCAACCGTTCAATGCTGGGCAGAGGCTTCATATCCTGGCGAGCATTTTATTAACTGAATGTCTGGAAATTGCACTTCAAGACTCGCCCTTATATTAGCTTCTTTATAAATGGACGATTAACGGCTACTTTCGGTAAAACCTTAATGATGTAACAAGGAAGTCGAGGCGACGATTGTTTAAATTAAATTTCTCTACATGCTTTCAATTAACATATTTACAACAAAACAAAAAAAAAACGCAGCCAAAGAGAGCCGAAGTTGTTCAAAGTTGAATCTAAAATCCATTCTCCGTTGATCAGCAAAATGGTTCATAGATTAGATTATATTTTATATGAGTCAGATTATCCTAGAAAAGGATTTTCTGCACAAATTGTGTATGAGTATTATGTATTATATATTAGGCAATGGCAAACCTCCGAGGGTATTTCTGCCATGAAAAAGCTTCTCATTAAATACATCTGCCGTTCGGAGTCGGCACAAAACTGTAGATCCCTCCATTTGTGGTATAATATAAAGACGCACACACCACAAATGGTAGGAGAAGCTCGGCTAAGCACTGAGCTATATAGTGTACGCGCCAAAATTATATTATATATATATATTATGTGTAATACACTCTTCTCACACACAACCGATCAATAAGCGCCTCTGAAGAGCTATGGTTCAGAAAGCAGCAGATTAAAAAGATAATCCATTCCAACTTGTTTTACAACGAAAGTGCTTTAAAAAGTTCACTCAAACAGTAGTGGAGAAAACCAAAGGCATATTGAGAAGTTGTAATAAAAAATGTAAATGCATATAGCTTTTCCGGGTTCTTCCTCAATTTCGACTGTATTTTGAATATATGTACGCCGTCTATTTTGCTCTCAAAATACAATGGAACAACTTTGTGCCAGTTTGCATTTCTGCCTGCTAATGCAACTTGAACGAGAAGTCTTATCAATTTTCATTATTTATTCTCTACTATTTCTGTTCCCCTTATTGGGAAACTCTTTATCTGCGGTCGCGCTAATTATACACCTAGCACTAGGCACTAGTGCCGGTTTTATCAGTTTCAACATACACAAGTTGTACAACAGCATACCAACGCATTATCTAAAACACATTTTGATTTTGATAAGCACTTGCCAAAAACTCAACGTAGTAAGTATGTACTTAACATGTATAGGAATATATGTCGGTACGTCTTCCGAAAATGCTAATTAAGAGTGTAGAAAATTTACCTTCACTTTCTTTTCGGATTTCAAACGCTATAAATTTAAACGTTAACTTATCACAAACATGTGTCTGTTAATTTTTAGACAATGAACCTCAATTTAAAATCACATTGCCACATATGTACAATTAATAAATTTGCGTACAAATATATTTCTTATGCTTCTGTTTTGAAACACATTTTTCCGTTGAGTAACTGGCGAAAGCACTTTGGAAAAATAAAAGGCTTCTACAATGAATGTATTCAATTAATAAATGTATTAAAGTAAATATTTTATGAAATTTCCTAATCAGTTCAGGGCTTAATCGGGATTAATTTGAAGGTCTTTCGGGATCATTTTAGGATCAACGTGTAAATAATTCGATAACAATTTTATACCACTCGGGGTGAATGCGAAAGTTATTAAAGAAAAAAAAAACAATAAAGTTAAAATAAAAGTTTTTGCGCATTTTCATAAAGATTTACAGTTTACAATACTTCGATCAGTTTGCGTGACACTTTAAAAGCTTATGACAGCGAAACCCGTATTTAATTTAAGTGAGCGTTTTCAAATAATCCACAGTGTGGCATATCATCAATTTAGCTGGTCAAAAACAAAAGCTATTGTCTCACCCTTACTCCCAAAACTTGAATGTATAAAAATAAAAAAGTTGAGAAATCAAGTTTAAAAATTTATTTCTTTTGCAAAATTTGAAAATTTTCTTTTATTTTTAATAATAATCCCAACGGTTTTATCCCTCCATACCCGACCGACCGACGCGAGGGGCGCATCCGCATGACGCACGGAAATTTGTAAAGTGTCGAGATCTAAAACTGTTCAGCTACAGTACAAATGCTCATCAGCTGATCGAATAGTAATATATGTATATGTACGTATGTATCAATTATTGAGAGCATTGAGTGAGTCTGAAATATCAAAAGAGTGAGTGTTAAAATCCTGACACAAACTACGGAGTGGCTCATTTAACTCAAAATTAATTTTACATGGCTTAAGAAAGAGAGGCCGCAAATGTCTTGAAATTCTGGAGGGAACGTTTAGTTTTATTTCGCCAAGAAGAGATGGGCCAGAGAGTAAGCCTTTGTATTCTGAAATTTGGTTTTGCAAAGAGCAACCAAAAGGGTTAACCAATTAAGTAATTGGAAAATTTTTAAAAGTAAAATAAAGATTATATAAATGTTTAAATGAATTTTAACAATATGGTTGTCAACCAAAATAAATACTAATACGCTAAGGTAGTCAAATTAATGAAAATTGCTATAGACGCTTTTCGTGAGACAAATCAAGTTAGTTGTGGCAGCTACCTTTTCTTATAATCATAAGAAATTTTTCGTATTTTTTAACTTTCGTTCAACTGTAATTGATTTGGGTATGCAGTATCTCCATAAAAATGTATGTATATTTGACAAGTATAGCTGATATAGCTTTTCCTTGCAGCTGCTTGGACTTTAAAATCGAGATGCAAGATGTTTGCAAGTTTAACTGCTAAACACATTGAGAAACAAAGGACAAAACATGAAAGTGAAAAGGTCATACGAGTTCTGTGACATGCGGGAGACGTCTTATGTTACTTTATCCAATTTGGCGACTTTAAACTCACTTGAACGGCCTTATTTAATAAAGTTCACAATTCCTTCACATGTTCTCAAACCTCGTGCGATTGCAAGTCTCGGATTTGCCTTCTCCTGCAAACACGCTCAAAACCTGTGTAGAATTCGTTCAATAATGTACTATTTATGCTTCGCAAGGAACCAAAGTAGGCACTAATCATAATTTATACAAAAAATCATTTGAATTCTATTGTTTTCGAAAAATTCAAAATATGTAAAAAAAAATCTAGAAAACCTTCTCATGTAAAGAAAATTAAAATATGGATCAAATTCGAATTTACCTACATTAAATATAATCGTACCTCGTTTTTAATATTTATAAACAATTAAGCAAGTACCTAATTACATTTTTAGTAACTATTATTTCTCAATGAAAAAATAGTTTGAATCTAACGTATTTTCTTTGCAACTTTAGTTGTATTTATCTGATATTTAGAAACGTCAGAAAGCACATTATTTTAAACCACTATATTAAAAAAAATCCTTAACTCTTGAACAGCTAAATTCGCGAAATATATGTCAGTGCAAAACATTTTCCAAGTATGATAAGTTTTAATGTTCATAATTAAGTTCCTTCTCACAGGTTCTAATGTGTTATACAAAATTATGTAAAATAAAAATTAAAATTATGCCTACCTTGTTCCACTTATCTAAGTATATACGCTCTCTACATTTAAATTCATTTAGCATAAAAGTTCATTGCACTTACTATTTGACCACCACTTTTTCACCTTTTTATTTACATTTTTTTTTATCTGTAATGAAAGCAAATAAACTAAATTCAGAAGTCATTTAAATTAATTTTTCTTTATTAAGTAATATATTTTCGTTAGGTGTAAACTATCGTTAAGCCCTTTTGCTATCAGCCAACAAACCCATGTTAATATTTGTTTAAAAATTATGCTTATTTTCACTTACATACATACATATGTACTAACTTTATAGTTGTACACCACAATATTTTTTATCAGATTTTTGAGTTAACTCTTCTCTAAGACCAGTGGCAGTTATGATAAAGTTTCGCAGCAAGTTTTAACTGGATTTCATCAAAACGCTCGCAAGATCGTTTGTAAAGTGGTAGAGAAGAAATTGAAGACATTTTCGTTTTTATAGTGGGGTCGAGAAACAACATCCATATTGGGTGTGTTTTATTCTAAATCTTCTTGTGAGATTATGAGTGAGCGTACTCTTTAGCTCCTACAAATATTATTCATCTCATCTCGCAATTCTCAGCTAATGCCACTGAAGGTTAAACGTTTTACCGACTTGTTGTTATACATACATACATATATGTATTTCGCAGGGATGTTTAGATATACTTTTTTTTTCCTCAATTTCTTGATGCCTCTCGAGACACTGTACATCTCTAGCAACAATCTTCCAATCGCCCATTCCTTTCTAACGCATCCGGAACAAACTCAGCCGACACATCTACATACATATGTACATACTATACTATTATTTAAAATTCACTTTTTAGTATCTTTTTTTTTGTTGCAAATTTAGTTTTTTGTTGTTGCCTCGACATTCATTTAATCAAACCATTTCGCGTTTTGTCTTCTCCGGTATTCGTTGCTGGCTAATCTTTTTACAAGTTTTGTTTGTTTGTTGTTGTTGCGGTGTATCGTTGTTAATGTATTCAGCGGCCGCTGTTTGTCCTCTTATCTATGTATTTCGCACAATTTTTGGCAATTTTTGTTGCTGCCAAGCCGCTGCCCTAGCATGCTGCATGAAGCGCTACGTCTCTGCTAGGCATGTCAATCCCGGAAACCCGGTATACCGGCCTTTTTTAACTTTTGAATATCCCGGAATAAGTCTATTCAAATCCCGGAATTGCATTCATAAAAATTTCCCTTTCAAGGGCAAAACAAAGAATGTATGAGTGCACTGCGCAATTTCGTTTATTAAGCGTATGTGGTATTCAGGCAAATAATCAGCAATAAACCGCTTTTAATAAATTTGAAAGGTCGGTTTCTTAAAATTATGTATACGCACATTTTTATTTTACTTTAATATACATTTTTTCCAAACAAAAAGTATACTAAAATGAAAAAAACAACCTAAACCTAAAATGAAAAAGAAAAAGAACAGAACAGAAATAACACAAACAAGTTTACAACTGTTGTATTGCGATAACACAATACGACAAATAACACGGGTTGTTAACTCCCTAAAGGCTTTATTTTGTCCTTGTCATTATAAATGAGCTAGAGAATATCCTCCTCGAGTAGAAAATTAGCCTTTCTATGAAAGCAATGTTAATAATACTAACGACGAGGTGCTCGCAATTGTCCAATAATCGAAAGATATACAATTTATCTGAACAGAGGTTAAAAATAATTTTACTTGCATTTTCTTCTGTACCAAATATGTATGTATGTATGTATGTATATTTGTACTTGAGGTATAAATTATTTCCTTTTGTTCTTGAAAAGATCAACAAATACATGAATTACAACAAAACTTCATGAAATTTGGGATTTCTGGATTGTCCCGGCATTTCGTTTTCAGATCTTGAAAATCTCGGGATCAATAAAATGCCCAAAATTGCAGTCCCTAGTCTCTGCCCATGCTTCATTACAATCAATTTAAGTATGTACATACATATGTATGTATGTATTGATGAGTACATAAATCTGTAAATTGTGTTCATACATAGGTATGTACATATGTATGTATGTACGAATGTTTAATTACAAATTCGTAAATGCGTCTGTGTTCGTCGAATCCATAGCTTGCTAATGTATGTGTGGGCATTTCTGTCTCATTCGTTTTTTTGGAGCCTCCTTAGCATTGACCGTGTAAAATGATGTTAGTGTTTTTGTTGCCGCTCTCTTTTGATATTTCTAACTATAATTTTGCACTCTTTGGATTTCATATTTTGTTTCATTGTTGTTGCTTTATTTTATTGCTTGTAGTTGCTGCTTCTTCCTTGTTTTTTACATTGCATATGCATGTACATATGTATGTAGGTCCGCAATTTTTTCGCATATCACTTCTTCGTTTTCATTCTGTCACGCTTTGTATTATTGGTTTTATGTTTCTTTTTTGTTCAAACATTTTTTTTTTGTATTAATTTGTTTTGCATTTTATTTGCTCCTCTTCTGTGCAAGTTTCGCCATTGACCTTGATTTTTTAGCTTGAGCTTTGGGGTAAATATATACATACATACATACATACATGCATATGTACGTACATATGTATATATACATAACTATGCATACATAAACAATGTAGTGAGTAGCTCTGCTTATTTCCAAATTGTGCACTGTTGTCATACGGAATACAATAATTTTAAAACGCATTCAAAATTTACATAAATATTCATACTTTCAATTACGTAATTTTTGCTGTCTTTTATAAAAAATATACTCCATAGAATGTATGTATGTATGAATGTATGTTTGTGCTTTCTATAAATTAAAAAGTGTGAACAAATTTTCGTCAAAATTTCTCATATTTACTTATGTATGTAGATACATATCTTGGGTGAGCAGATTTAAAGACCATTCCATTGTAACACTTATAATTACATACATACATACACCCCTGTGCTCATTAAAATAATTTAAAAAGGTTTTGGAAGTTTTAACCCTTTTGTCTTATTTTCATTAAACTAAAATATTTTTTAATTAATTCAAATATTTTTTAATAAAAATATAGTTGTTTGTTTAATTAAAAAACTTAAAACAACAAAACTTCAAACTTTTTTAAATATTTTTCTCAAAATTTTAGAGAATTTTTGAGGATGCCAATTCAATTATAATATAATAATTTGCTAGTTTAAGATTTTCGACAATTAGTTTCTTGACGTTGTTGTGCATTCCTTTCCACAAACACACAAACAAAGTCTATTTTTATATGGGAGAAATTGCTAAACAGTCTCCTGAAAAAAATTCCCAACTACCAACTGAATTTTTGAGAAAAAAGTTTCGAAAAGTTTTTAGGATACGAGTACATATATGTACATATATATGTTAAAATTTTTATATTTTTATTTAAAAAAAAATGTTCAGTGTAGTAAACAGAGTAAAGTTTAATGGCCCGTTGAATGCCATTCTGTACCCTTAGCAAGTATTTGTGTATTTTTCTTTGAATGTTTTCAATTAATATTTAGTGGTCGTTAATAACATTTTATTAAAAAAAGTATTGCTTTTTTCAATTAAATTTGTTACATTGCAATGCACGATTCTCTTTGCATTCCGAAAATCAGACTCACTCCAAAAAACAAAGCTTACTAGCCAATACCACGGATTCATTGGGTCCATTCAGTGATTTTTCTTGACCTAATAGAATGGTCAACTGGCCAAAATTCAACCCTACTCATCACTGAGCAAACGCCTGTCAATGCCGTAAGAGAAAATAATTTTCGTAAAAAAAAAAAACATTTTTAAAAATAAATTTTGGACTTGAAAATTATTTTTTTTTTAATTTTTTGATTTCAAAATTATTTTTATTTATTTTCCCAATGGCTTGTGCTTCTTTTCCATATAAATGCAAAGCTTGTTAATGCGGAAAAATATACCTATCAAAATTTAATTTTTCAGTCAATTGAAACCTAAGAAATCATATATTCGAAAATAATTCTTAAAAAATTTGCCATATTCACGGTTTGATGTATTATACATATGTAGTTAGACATTTAAGTTTGTATGTCTCAAGTGAGAGAATGAACTGTAATTTATTTATAATAATGATGGAAGCTAAATAAAACTAAAAATATTTGGTACAATTAGCGAATTTTTGGTTGTGTTCTTTTAGTTCTTTATTAATATCTCCAAATAGTTTAAGCGTTTTATCTATGTATGTATGTATACATATGTATGTATGTCCGTAAAAGTCATAATTCAGTATGGCGTGTACGTAACTTCCACGTGAAAAAAGATATACATACAAGTAATGAAATTTGCATGAATTGGCTGGCTAAAGTAACGAATCCTTTCTTTTGTATTATAAAATGAATTTAATGAATTTCAAATTCTAAATTGATTACTTGCCTAAATATTAAAGAATTATTGGACGGAAAATGTACAGATGTATGATTTTTATAAATGCCGTTTGAAAGTGTCTTCCTATGGAATAGTTCCCATGGATCAATATTTTGCTAAATATATTTTATATAAAGGCTTTATAGATTAGTGTCCATGACCGTAACGTGAACAAATTTTATTATCTTCAAAATTAATTTTACAATAAATCAAATTCACTAACATATACATATGTATTTCAATCCCAGGACACGGGCCTTTTTTAACTCCCGTATATCCCGGGATAAGTCTATTCAAATCCCGGAATGGTAGAACGCAATGAATTTAATAGCCATTTATTTTTTAAATTTTGTATCATTCTTTAAAATTCCCCTTTCAAGGGCAAAACGAAGCCTTTAGAGAATTCACAATCGACAAATAATACAGCTTGTTAACTCCCTTAAGGTTTTGTTTTGTTTTATTGTTTTCTTCTTTTTCTTGTCCGACAGGGTGAATTGTTGATATTTGTTGGAACGATTTTCCGTCATCCCTTGTCAAGTTTGG